>CM048746.1:442706283-443906283 GCA_026315105.1 Locusta migratoria | reverse complement strand
AATGAAGTAAATCAAAGCGAGGAGGGAAGAAAAGAAAATAACATTATGCGCTTGGTAATTTAATTACGTTCCACGAAGAAATTGTCGAGTAAGCAGCAACTAGAGCTTAATTAGAAGGAAGGAGATACTAGTTAAACTACGCTCAAAACGGTATGGTGTTACATCGTATCCTATTCGGACTAAATCTGAACAGTTTTACATTTACGATAAGTCCCGGATACTAAAGCCAATTATTTTTCTGGAAACGTTGCATTAAAAATGAGATACGTTATTATTGAGTTAACGTTTACGATTACATGTAAGCAATTGTATTGTGCTGTAAAACGAAACACTTCAACACGCCGTTCTTCTACATATACCCTGTTTTACCTGTAGAAATACCACGTAATTGTAAAAATAGTTTCACGTGGTGGAAGGCTTCACTTACGGCCTTTGACTCCAAGTGTGGTTTGCTTTAATATACATAGGACTGCTCTTCTCCAATCATCTCTTATTTCCCGGTAGGTAGTATTTAACTTTCTCCTAATTATTCATTTTTCGTGGACTTGCATTTGTCCTCTAGACACTACTGCTTAGTACTTTGCACTTCCTGCATCATTTTTTCCGCCTGTACTTCCTTTTGAGTCTTTCTTTCTCCCTTCACCAAGAGTATCTACTGTAACGTACAAGGATTTCTACTAAGCCTTGTCTTTTTCTGCCTTCACTATTTCATCTCATAAAGTTACCCATTCATCTTCAGCAGTATTGATTACCTTCGTTTCAAATGTTGACATTTGCTCTACCTGCAATTCTAAACTATGTCAGATCCTTCAATTTATATAGGTTTCCCCCCTTACTTTTCTACGCTTTTGTACTTTCTTCACTTTTAATGAAGGGTTCATAACGAATAAGTTATGGTGAGAATCTAATCTACCACCAAGTATGACTTAAAGATTAAAACATGATTTACAAATTTATCTCTTAGCATTTTAAATGAATTCATAACGTTCCAGTATCACCTGGTCTAATATCAGTTGCCAGGGACCAAGATCGCGCCGGCCGCGGTGGCCGAGAGGACTGAGGCGCTCCAGTCACGGTCTGCACGGCCACTAGGGTCGGGGGTTCGAATCCCCCTCGGGCATGGATATTTGTGCCGTACTTAGTCTTACCTAGTTCATAAGTAGTTTGTAATTTTAGGGACTGATGACCTCCTAGTTAAGTCCCATAAGCTTAACAAACATTTGAATATTTGAACCAAGATCGCTATGGTTATTCATAAATAACATTAAAACTCAAATGCAATGTACAACATTCACTTATTCCCCAGGTCAGCAAAATGAAACAGAATACTCGTTGTTTTGCTGTTGTTATGAGTACTGTTGGTAGACGGCGCACATACCTTGTTGATTTAGGTGGCGTTGTCGAAACACACGCAGCGTGCGGCCTGAGCATTAGCGTGTTATAGGTCTGGGCTGTATCGATACAGTGACAAGACAAAATTAATCTTCATAATGATGAAATTAATGGGAACTGGCCGGCCGCGGTGGCCGAGGGGACTGAGGCGCTCCAGTCGCGGTCTGCACGGCCACTAAGATCGGGGTTCGAATCCCCCCTCGGGCATGGATATTTGTGCCGTCCTTAGGATTAGTTAGTTCATAAGTAGTTTGTAAGTTTAGGGACTGATGACCCCGTAGTTAAGTCCCATAAGCTATATAAACATTTGAACATTTTAATGGGAACTGGTAAATGACTTCAGGTAAAATCAAACTTGCAACGTTTGTTAACTAACTTCATTAATAAGAAACGTTAAGCAACCACTATAACAATAATCATACAATACTACAATTTACCTGTTTCTTTCAAATAATAAATGCGTATTCTCACCTAGTGAAACAATGGTTTCCACCACAGGGCAGGCTTTCCTGCATCAACAAAAGTAATTAAACAGAAATACACAAGCACTGCGGCTGCCTAAGCTACCAAACTAACTGGCAGAATACGCCTGCTTCACACAAAAGTCACTCTCCGAGTCTAGCCACCGACAGACTGCCCGCAACTTGCTGACTGCCTTACGCACTACAACTCAAAGTCAGAGATAGTGCATACTCTCTGGCTTATGGCACAGATTACCAACTTGTCCAAGTTAACAAATGTATTCAAAATGAAATCAGAATATAGAAATGGAACGTGCGAAAGTACAGATCAAATACCAATAAAAATGTGCCTAAGGCAGAATAACAATTAAAATTCTAATAAAAATATGTCCATGGCAGAATATGTATACTTATTTCAACAGCCGTCCACTACAGTGGAAGCTATGTGCTACATGGTTAACGGATGAAGGTGTGTGTCGGTCTATTCATTAGTCATTAAGGAGAAGGCCTTAATTTTTATTTTTAACTTTAATGGGATATGGAATAATGTGGTTTTTTCCCTTTTCTTTGTACATATTAAGATAATAATTTTTCTCGTCCTTAGGGATTTACAGACCTAAACATCAATCACATTTGATGGAGAGCCGTCTGAGCAGCTGTCTTCGCCTGCACAACACTGATCGTATTTGTACACATATTCGCTCTCCCATAACAAATCATGTGATACATACATCAGAATATTCATAAATGAAAGAAATGCTTGCGTTTAGTAATTAATGTAGGTAAATTACGCTGGTGTCGCTCTGTCTCAGTTAGAGCGTTGAGAACCCTTTTCTTTAGTAGCTAGCAGTGGCAACGTGTGTCCCAATATTAAACATTGAAGCAGCTTGTCACTTCAGAAGCAGAAATTTCGGATACTGACCTGAAGTGAATTCTTGTACTTGAGAACTGATTGCCGCAACCCACCCTCAGTAGAAAAAATTATCTTTTCCCCTGACTGTGCTGTATGCTTATTCGTAAGCTGCCTGCAGTAATGTCATATCTGTCCGACTCGAAGCAAACGAGAAAGACAGGTCATGGCATGAACGTCCAACACCACCTAGAGACAAAGCCTCACAACAGTCCGTGTCACGTCACACCGACAGGGCACGTCCGCCATCTGACTGGCTGCTACGAGGCACTGAGCTGTGCCCCAGTGGCCAGCCAGTTAGTTAACTGGCCGTTGCAGCCTGGTCGTGTGACTTCACAAGGGCTGCTGCGAGGCTTTGTATCGAGGAGGTGTTGGTACATCACAACACGTCATCAGAGAAGGCTTTAGACAACGCAGTCTCCGCTGTGAGACACAGGTTTGTGTTCCAGCGGCCAGCCAGTCAGCTAACAATTAGCGTTGGCTCAAGCCTTCTCAGAATACGTGTCGTAAATTACGCGTCATGGTATGTCTTTCTCGTTAGCCACGAATCCGAATTATTTTGGTTGGGGAAAAGGGGCGCAGTGACCACCTCTGGAATATAGGAACAACCTGTGTGTCATAGACCAAAGACATCATAGATTGCCTGTGTCCCTACCTCTGCAGTTTGGTCCTCGAGTCACATAACTACCTACGATAATATGAGAAACTGTTTTTCTCATTTAAATTTCAAATCAAGTATTGATTTTCACAATAAAAGGACTCCTCATATTCCTATTACACATACAGTAGTACGGGTAAGCTAATTTCTCCTGAATTGCTAATATTAATGTGTTGATTATCTTCTTACACGTGACAGTTGAAACGTATTGGCAGTTAACTGTAGAAGCACCAGAATTACATATCGTCAGTGTTTCTGTAGCATTATGAATCTCTTACTTTGTTTCAACGTATTAATGAGACTGTCGACAGGAGAAATATACCATTTGGTCTTCACTAAGTTTATATGTCAACTAGTAAGTCACTTCTGGCGCAGGTCTGCGTTATGTGTAGCTAAAGATGAGTATACACCAATTCTACTTTCCGAGTGCACCGTCAATATTTCCCCACCACATTATTTTGATGTAAATCGCCAAATTTGGTTTTTTACATATTGGCTTCAATGTGTGTAGCAAAATTAATAAAATATGGCCGGCCGCGGTGGCCGAGGGGTTTGAGGCGCTCCAGTCACGGTCTGCACATCCACTGAGGTCGGGGGTTCGAATCCCCCCTCGGGCATGGATATTTGTGACGTCCTTAGTCTTAGCTAGTTCATAAGTAGTTTGTAAGCTTAGGGATTGATGATCCCGTAGTTAAGTCCCATAAGGTATACAAATATTTAATTTTTTTTCTTTTTAGAAAAGTAAAGTTAAACAGACTGATTACATTGGTGCATTTTCTGTTACCATGTCTACGTCAAACGATAAAAGATACGTACAGTGTCACTATAAATTAGTTCTAGAAGATAAGTAAAACAATACCAGGCTGCATTATAGTGAGCACTGGCTAAGAATTCGAAGAGTAAGTAATAGAAATTAATAGACATATTCAGAACTATATGGTTGATCTGACAAAGTTATTAGCTTCGATGAAACTGCTTGACAGTTCTTTTTACGAGCAATAGAACTGCTGATTTTCAGCAAAAATGTCTGCTAACTTTGTCAGATCAACTGTGTTGTTCTCAATGTGTTCATTACTTTGTCTTCGAATTCTTAGAACCTGGCTCACTATAATGCAGCCTGGTATTGTTTACTTTAAGAACTAATGTATAGTGACACTTTATGTATCTTTTATCGTTTGACGTAGATATGGTGACAGAAAATGCACCAATGTAATCAGTCTGTTTGACTTTACTTTTCTGATGATGGATAATATCCGAAACCGGTAAAGTTCTAACTACAATAAACAGCTGATGGTTCACAATATGCATTAAAAATAATGAGATGTGATTTCGCTCAATTCTACGCTTGATTACAACTACACAGGAGAAACTAGCACCGACATCTCCACTTCGAATTGCTCTTAATGACGAAACCGGCTTTCTGCCCTGAGTCATGTGACTTAGATGTTGGTACCAGTATAATGACGTCACACGTAGTCTATGTTATCTTTGGTTTATGGTGTATGCCGTAGACCAAAGGTAACACAGACTACACGTAACGTCATTATAATGAAACCAACATTTTCGTCACGTGACTCGGGGCAGGAAACTGTGTTCATCATTACGAATAATGTGAAATGCAGCTGCGAGTGGGAATCAAGCGTAGATTTTTAACAATAAAATATCTTATCGTATTTTTTTACATCTTTAGTAGCACAGTTAGCGTTAGTTCTCCGTAATTGCAAATATTAATTCTGTGGCTATAGTTTTTACATGCGCCAAGATGAAACTTCTTGCCAGTTCTTTTTGCGAGCAATATAACTGCAGATTTTCTGCGAAATATTGTTTTCGTTGTACTGTGAGGTTTTCAGTTTCCAATTTACACAGGACTGGAAGACCAAATACCAGTCAGGTAACAGTGAATGTGAAGTGCTTTAATAAGAACTGAAATCTGTTGGCACGCACAGTGTCCTATTTTAGCACAATACAACCGTTTATATTTTACGGCTTTTGCCATAGACGATGAAGCCAAAATATCGGCTGTTTGCATTAAATAATTATGTGACGAGGAAACATCGTCGATGCACTCGACGAATAGTGTTTATGTACAAGAGTTGGAACTTCAATAGTGGCAACACTGCTATGGAGACACTATGCATTGGAATACACTATCGTCATTGATAGCACACGTTTATTGACATACCTAACCTCTGGTAAATGGACTCGCCCGTGCTGGTCACCAATGTGAGCGCAATCGAGGGAAACGCAAACGCAGTCATTTGTAAGCGAGCGGTGTTACGTAATGGCATAACTATGTTTTCGAAACAGAAACAATGGAGTTGGATGAAGTCTGAATGAGCCAGTAGTCGTACAGCACGACAGTGTCATCAAAGTCGAAAGTGCTTCAGAGCCCCAGTATGGTGAAAGTTACGGTGATTCTTGTGTACAACGGATGGTGTTATCCTAACGCATTACGTTCCTCCATGGCAGACCGCCAATGCGCGGTTTTTCGAGCATTACCTGCGACTAGCTTTGCGAAAGAAGCGGCAGAACCTTCTGCGCAACCCATCCACCGTGAGGGCGCATACAAGCTGTGGCTGCTCTGTTCGGTCGATGGGACGGGGAAGTACTGTACCACCCCCCATGCTCCATATACGCAAGTTCTTTTGACTTTTATTTGATTCCGAAGATGAAGGAACCACTTCGTGGCATTCGCTTCAGAGCTGTCCCAGAGATGAAGTAGACTGCTCCATTGTCACCATCAACAGAACAGGCTCTCCTAACGGTATACTACGCCTTCCACATCGCTGGCAACGATTTCTACACAACGCTGGAGACTGAAGGACAGTAGCAGGTCCAAACATGTATCTCTTCTCTATCAGTTGTGAATAAGTAATTGCCACTAATTAAGTTCCAACCCTCGTATTTTTTGTTTTGTGTAATGTTATTGAAACCATATTCGCACTGGAAAATGTTCAAATGTTTGTAAAGCTTATGGGACTTAACTACGGGGTCATCAGTCCCTAAACTTACAAACTACTTATGAACTACTTACGAAGTAGGACGGCACAAATATCCATGCCCGAGGGGGGATTCGAACCCCCGACCGCAGTGGCCGTGCTGAACGTGACTGGAGCGCCTCAGTCACCTCGGCCACCGCGGCCGGCTTCGCACTGGAAATGACTTATTCCTGACATATAAAATCGGTCAAGAGCCGCTTGAGTAATTTTCTCATCGTCGACCACACTGATAAGTTGCAAAAACTAAAAGATTTATAGTGCATCACAATCACTTAGGATCTGTAATTCTGTGTCTTGTGAAAATAACTGACAATACTTGTCATCTGGTAACATGTAACGCTATATCGCCGCATTAATATTAGTAACTACTAAAAAACCGGCATTGCCAGGGTTTATTTATTTATTCCTGCCTTGACTTAGTACATCTCCTATTCCTTCTCTCTGACCATCTCCTTTTTTTCTAAAACACTTTATATTTATCGGAGAAAGTATAAGAAATAACGCTGTCTTGCATAGTGTACAAAATTATACGTGCAGAATAATAAAAAAAAGATAGCAATAAAAAAACAAATGGCGTGTAAAATTCGCACGATCTCATATTTATAGAGTTATAAGTTGTAAAATTGAATAATTGTTTAGGTATATATTTCTAAAGATGTTGTATGTCTGTAAAATCTGTTGCGAATATAACTAGTAGTAAAGAAATAATAGATTAAAACTTGGTGCGTGATAGGGCGGTTTTCTATGAACGTTACTGTTTATGTGCTCATATCTCATGAACTACGTGTCGTATAGTGATACAATTTCGAAGGTTCATTCAGCTATATTTGTGTACACTGTCTGTAAAATTTCCTGCGGCTACAATTTGTAGTGAAGAAATTATAAATTGTATCGTCATACCGAAAGCCGTAGTTTCAGTCAACAAACAGTGGAAACTGTTTTTCCTTTCATCATTTTTAGGTTGTCAGCGGGAAAAAGTTCAATAAAGGTTTGAATTTACGTTTAAATTTGGCTGCAAGTTATTCTCGTATTGTGTGTGAATAAAGTCTCGTCGCATTATGTGGCAGTTCCTCGACGCTTCATAAGCGTCTGAAATTACATGCAAACTTTGTTGCAGCTCCCTAACTGCTCCTATTTTCCAATAACTGATGCATAAATCTGGGTATTCTCAGGCGGTGGCCTCTCATTATTTATGACATCATAGCTCCTGAGCTATGTGTCGTGTTCTTTTGTTTTTGAGTCAGGAACCTTCGTGGGCACGCGGTGAACAGTTCACTTAAGTTTGATTGCAATCGAATTAATGGTTTATGAATACATAAAGGACATACAGACAAACATTCACTTATTTATATATACATATATACAGGGTGAGTCACCTAACATTACCGCTGGATACATTTCGTAAACCACATTAAATAGTGACGAACCGATTCCACAGAACGAACGTGAGGAGAGGGGCTAGTGTAATTTATTAATACAAACCATAAATAAATGCACGGTACACGTGCATACGTGGTTTCCGTGGAGGACGCATAAATTGACCAACCCGTTCTCCTGATCTTACACCTCTGGAGTTCTTTCTGTGGGGTACGTTAAAGGAGAATGTGTACCGTGATGTGCCTACAGTCCCAGAGGATATGAAACAACGTATTGTGGCAGCCTGCGGCGACATTACACCAGTTGTACTGCGGCGTGTGCGACATTCATTACGCCATAGATTGCAATTGTGTGCAGAAAATGATGGCCACCACTTTGAACTTCTATTGGCCTTACATGTCGGGACACACTCTATTCCAATCCATAATTGAAAACAGAAACCACGTGTGTACGTGTACCTCACCCATTATGGTAATGTACATGTGCGTCAGTGAAAAAGACCAATAAAGGTGTTAGCTTGTCTACGTAATGTGCTGTTCTAGTCTCTTCTGTACCTAAGGTACATCACCGTTCGCTTTGGATCCCTACTTATAATTCGGTGTTCTCCGATACACACGATCGAACAACGGAGGAGTGGTACTCAAGCGTCAACTTTAGGTTACAATATCTCCGGATGTAATTAACATTTTACAATGCAACAAACGGCACTGATTACGTATTTGTTTATATGTTCAAATGTGCTAACAAAACCAACGGGTTTCCGTTTATAAAAACGTAGGTTTGTGTTAAAAAAACATACTTTCGTGCATTTTTTTATGGTTCGTGTTAATTACCTTCCCTTGCCTACTACATGTGTAATAGGAATACTGGAAGTCGTTTTATTATTGAAATCAAGCATTGAAAAACTGTTGCTCATAATGACGAAAATTCAAAAAAATGTTCAAATGTTTGTAAAGCTTAAGGGACTTTACTACGGGGTCATCAGTCCCTAAACTTACAAACTACTTATGAACTACTTACGAGCTAGGACGGCACAAATATCCATGCCCGAGGGGGGATTCGAACCCCCGACCGTAGTGGCCGTGCGGACCGTGACTGAAGCGCTTCAGTCCCCTCGGCCAGACGAAAATTCAGTTACGTGACTCGGGGCAATGGTTTCAAACCGTAACACGACAGAGATATGGACACGCGCAGCCTATGTTACCTTTGGTCTGTGGTGTGGTGCTCTATAACAGTGACACACACGTGGCCGCAGCAGCCAGCGCGGCGACCCACAGTAGAGGAGAGGGCGGCAGTGCGCATGCGCCGGCACGGTGACCGCGGCGGCGGCGGCTCGGTCAGACACGCGAGAGCGCACTCGGCCTGGTTTCCAGAGCGCGACAGTCGCCTGTTTACAGAGCGCGTGACGCGGCGCCGAGCCAGTAGCCAGCAGCGCGCGCTAGAACTGCGGCCGGCACCGCTCATTCCGCATAGGCTGCGGTCGACACACCGTCGTCTCTGTGCTAACCCGTGTAGTCGGCTGGAAATTACTCCGCCGAAAGAGAAGGCCGCGGCGCGCTCGTGCCACGTCACGCAAAGCAGGTCGCGATCGCGTACCTGAATGGCTGGCCACTAGAGCCCAGGGGGTTGAGTCCAATGATCTCTATACTATCTGAATGTTGAACTTCAGCTGTCTTAGCGTGCCAGCCATAGATATTCATATTTAGTTTCTTGCCAAATTCAAACATGGCTGCTATGGAGCATTACAAGAAAAAGGGAGGAAAATATGTTTCCATTCCCATATCAACCTACTACATCGAATATTGAATTAAATTCCTAATGAAGAGGTAAGCAAGCAATTTTTTGTCATGTAATAACTAATAGAAACTCGTTTGCAAAATTTAAACATGGCGGACGATGCGAAATCGTGTGCAAAACATATGAATGTACAGGCATGCTGCAGTTCTATGCTCAGACACCAATATCCAGTTTGTATAGAGATCACTGGTTGTGCCCCACCGCCCTAGCCACTGATCCGGCCGCGGTGGCCGAGGAGACTGAGGCGCTCCAGTCACGGTCTGCACGGCCACTACGGTCGGGGGTTCGAATCCCCCTCGGGCATGGATATTTGTGCCGTCCTTAGTCTTAGCTAGTTCATAAGTAGTTTGTAAGCTTAGGGACTGATAACCCCGTAGTTAAGTCCCATAAATTCTACAACATTTTGAACATTTGAACCAGCCACTCAACTACGCGATCGCTACCTGCTTTGCGTGGCGTGGCACGAGCGCAGCGCGGCCTTCTCTTTGCGTGGTGTCGGCTGTCCCCCAGCGGCCAGCCAGTCAGCTACCGATCGCAACCTCTGGTGTGACATGCGTGACACAGACTGTCTCTAGGCGGTGTTGGCTGCACCGCCTACGCTACGTGACGTCAAACGAGAGTACAGCGACCTTCCATTACGGTGGTGTTGCTACAATGTATACCATTGCCCATCCACATGACCGTACGCACAACAAAAAGCATGTAACAGTATGAAACGGCTAGCTCCGGCCCACAGTGTTACTCCCATCTAAACAGTTATTTATATTTTAAAAAATGTTAATGGGCAAAGTTTACTGCGAATACTTATGTGCAGTGACAAAAGCTATATCTTGTAAATCCCACAGCGCCAGCCACTTACAGCCTGGCATACTACGTGACAACGCGAAACAACCATTTTTTAAGACTACCTTAAGCCCGCGGCTCCGCTCGCGTGTTGGTTGATTATAATAGATAAGCTATATTTCAGTAGTCTGCTATGAGACTGGTTTTGAAGAATGAAATAAAATACAATACCTTTTTTAAAAAATATATATATATTAAAAGAAATTTCGTTTTTACTGCTTTATTTATTTATTCTTAATTTCCTTATTCGTATGCTTATCCTTACTGAGAAAGAGCTGAAGACATTGTAGCAGACCAAAGATATGGTCTGTGGCATCACGTTTCGCTGTATGTAACCTCCTGCTAACGTCATCGCTGGCCTTCAGTCTGAATTTTTTTTATAATTTGACGACTTTCAACCATCATCCACCCCCTTATAGCTATCGGCATGGAACTGCTATGATGTACAACGGGAGACTTCAGACAACAATTACACACAGACCAATCGTTTGCGTTCTGTAGTTTTCGCTGCAGAGCGAAATATTAACACACACACACACAAACAAACAAACAAACACACACACGTAGAATTTTATATACACCGATAACTTTCCATCCCTCCACACTTTTATCATGATCAACTCTCAAGCAACAATGCAACCAATAAAACCATTTTCAAAGAGTAAATATAATTTTCAAAGAGTAATGATTGTTCCGCATTTCGCGTTATATTCTTCAAATTATTAAATATCTATCAGATTGATATAAAACCGTGCCTGAAACCTACCTCGGGTATAAATTAGTAACTGTACAAACATTTACGTCTCTGCGTCTTGTCGTTCGGACGTGATAAGCGTACACCGAACAAAACATTCACATTAATATATCTGGATAAATAGCTATCCGATCGCCATAAAACCGTGTCTAAAGCCTTCCCCGGGTAGACATTAGTAACTGTACAAATTTTTAGCTATTTAAGTCTTGTGGTTCAAATGTGATAAACATACACCGACCAGACATTCATTCACATTTATAGATATAGAAGAAGATGATGACAAGAAAAGCTGACAGAACTAATGTTTCTTGTAGCTCATTCTTTTACTTGACAGAATACATTTTTTCGTGATCGACTAGCATAGTGTGCCAGAAAATGGAATGAGTAACTTCACAACTCTCTGCAGCTATCTTCATCCCCCCCCTCCCTTCTATCTACTCTTCGCTAATCCTCCCTGTACACATCTCCTCCTCCCCTGTTTTTGATACAAATTATGGTACACGTATTTCATACTAACATTTCCATTCTTCCATTACTCCACTGTTCCCCTGTCTTTCTCAAGCTCCCGCTGTCCTCCTCCCACATCCCATCTCATCTCTCTCTCTCTCTCTCTCTCTCTCTCTCTCTCTCTCTCTCTCTCTCGTGTCGGAGGTTCCAGTCCACCTCAGGCATGGGTGTGTTGCCCTTTAGCTTAACGTACTTTAAGTAGTTTATAAGTCTAGGGATTGACAACCACAAATTTTACCTATATATCAGCCCAGACATTTCATACGTGAAGGAGTAACAAACATGCAAACTTTCGCCTTTATGGTATACGTAAGATGTGTCGTATCGCCGATAGTGAAGCCGCCAGACAACTACATCAATATCAACATAGTCACGGCTGCGATCCGTCCTCGACGCGATTTCGTCTCCATTCGACTGCCCATGTAAGTAAATGTGAGGCCACCTATGGGGCGATTTGCACGCGTCTCGTAATCGTCTCGAAGTCGTCGCGAGCGACGCTCGTCTTAAGCGACCTGCAGGGCACGGGAAAGTTCGAGCGTGACGAGCGGATCGTACGTCCAGGAAGTAATTTAGCCTGTATTTTTACTGTATTTCCAGTGCATAGAACAATTTGGAACCCATCAGATCCACATGTAATAACTTAATGAACTTTTTATAAATAAATAAGTACATTCTATGCAAATATTTTCAGTATGTCGTGTCTTGCAGCTCGCAAATATTCAAGAAAAACCATTTTTTAATTTCTCAACCAGAGCTGCTGACGTTTATTACTTTTTTTTATTATCCCATTTTCTCAAGCTACGTAATTTATTATTGCCGCCTACTTACATTTCGCGTAAAGTTCACAAAGGCATGATAAGAGAAATTAGGACTCTTACAGAGACATATAGACATGCTTTTTTCCCTCGTTCTATTTGTGATTGGAATAGGAAAAGAAATGCCATGCCTAATAGTGGTACAGTGTACCCTCCGCCAGGCACCTTGCGGAAAAAGGATGGGGGGGGCCACTCCACGCCAATGTGCTGACCAACTCAAAAGTTCTACTGTTACTTCCGTATTTTGCTAGTTTTGTGATGGTGGATCACGTGATGTGAGAGCTGCTATGTTATCCGTACGCGTGGACACGATTACCCATTAATACGTCGCATCTGGAGATGTAGTGGTCGAAAGGTAAACGAAGGGTAGGTATGTAAGGGCAGAGGGAAAAAATTCCAGGCAAGAGCCAAGGGGAAAAAAAAAAAAACTCTGCGACGGCGGGGTAGGTTTCCAGGGCAGTAGTGGTATCTTGCTATCTGTGACAGATCATGGAAGTTTCGGTAATGTTAGTCGGGGGGATATCTCGGTACCATTAACTTTGCTACGTTTGTCATAAAGAATCAGTCCGGTTTGGTGCGAGGTTATGCTGCAGCTAAACTATGATGTCTCCTGAGTCAGCTACGGCAGTATACTTGTAACATAGCTAAGTTTGTCATGATAATTAGACAGTTAGGCCATATAACTGGCTAATTATGTAGGACTCTATGGAATGTGGTTTCCTTGCCTTTCCTGTTGGTCGGCAATGACGTCAGCTGGCATTGCCAGTCAGTTTGAGTTTGCTGTTTTTCAGGGGTTCACCATATTCAACGTGTTTGTGAGTTTGTGGTCCCTATGACCGTAGGTGGCTAGTCTCTGAGGAGTAGTGATTTGGTCGCTTATGTTTCCACCTGTGGTTGTGATCGTAGATCCCCAGGGTAGTATGTAGGAATTGTTAGAGTGTATCGAGCTTTTGTACAGCCGTGAGGCGAGTTGAATACCACAGAGAGTCGCTCTAGGCGGTATTCATTGCGAAGATCCACGGTGGGTGTGTATGGTGGGGCGTTGCTTAAGATGTGTAGTACCTTGTTCTGTATGAGCTGCAGGCGGCGTAGCCGTGTTGGCGCCGCGTATGCCCAGGATTGTGGAGTATATATGTAGATGGCGGTTAGCATCCCATCGACAATGAGGTGACATCACAAGCTTTGATTTTCAAAAATGATGAAAGAAATCATGATTCCCTTTCCCAACAGTAATTCTCGATGCCGTTCAGAAGACTATCAGAAAGAAATTCGATTCGGTTTTTTCAATAAGATGATAAGTGTGACGTTGTCGATCGTTTCCATTGCCGCTGTGCAAGTGTACCGACTTGGCATTTCTGAGTTATGAACGTTAGTAACAAAAAGCACGACGTCTGCATTAAACATAGCTCGTGCGTCGTACTGGCATAGTCTGACACAATCTCTGTACAAACATCTGAAGGAAACTGGTGGATATTGTAGAAACATCCGGAAGTCAAGAGAATTTTCTGTGTTATGTGAGGGAGAAAAGAATGCGTGCAGCAGTAAAGTCCAAGTGAAGGCTGGCAGCGCACGTGACGCGTTTAGTCGTGTGGAAAAGAACCGCTCCTATTTCCGCATGCAGGAAAAGCACCGGCGAGCGTTCGTGACCTGCCGCACGTTCTAGACCAGACGCCTGCAGCGAGATAGCACGGCACTGCACATACTCGCGTACGCGGGCGCCAGATGGCCTCGTTACGACAACAAACTGCCACCAGCCGCGGTGACGTCATCGTGCCGCTGCAAGCTACGATCAGAGTCGAACATAAGAGTCGCGAAACTCCCGGTGATTTTCTGTAACTTCGCGACTGCAGCGCTGCCAAGCGGCTGGGCCGTAAAAACATAGGGGGCATAAATGAAACGTTAAAAATTCTTCACATCACGGAAAAGGGACCAATCAAAGAATATCCTTGAAGAAATCGAATTATATTCACATGCTTACATAAATCCCATAAATTTACTTAATGAGCAGAGCTAAAACACAAAAAACTTCATTGAAAATTTTATTCATATTTTCAGCCACGAAAATGGGTAGCAAAAAAAAATATATCACAGATATTCACTCCATAGTAACAACATAAACATCAACCACCAAAGTTATAATATCAAGGAAAATAAATTAGCTGACACAGAAATACATTAGTAGACTGGCAAACTAGCCTCTGTGACTGAAGTTTGATGCCGCCATCTTGCCTCACCTAACGTCAAACAGTCGCCGTACTGTACTACTGTGATCTTCTGACACGATATGACGTTGTAAGCTTTACTAGGTGGTTTGAACTTGATTTGCATTTGAGATAACACCTCCGCATTTTCGAATCGTGTTATGAGAAGAACATATTAAACATTAACATTAACATCTAGGCAAAGACTTTCTACCATTTTGTTGTGTCGCCAACATAATCATGAGAGGTCGGCGGGATGATAGGTAAAACTTTACCGTTTACGTACAGTTAAAGCAGAAGTAGTTATCTGAAAGACACTAACAAGAATAAAGCTATGTGTTATTCACGACAAATAATACATTTATAACGGCCGTACTATTAAAAGAAAAACCGAAGTTGATCGAATCTGGAAACAGATTAATAAAAACAGGAAACGCGACTCATTAGTGTGTGCGTCAAAGCAGACTATAGATTTCGTAAGAACTCTCAAAAGAATAAAGGTACACTTTTATAATGACCTTACTACTGAAAGAAAATCCGAGGTTAAGTGAAATTGGTAACATATTAATAATAACAGCAAATCAATGCAACTCATTACTGTATACGTTGAAGTTTACTCAAGCTTTAAAAATTTCAGCCATATACAAAACACGAATTTCCTACATGTCAAAACTCTAAGGACAGCATAATTAAGTCAGTTCATCCGCATTTTTACGACTGTTTTCTGTAATAACTCACACGACTGCTCGCACGTTATAGTATAGAAATATGGCGGCGAGACTTCAGTGACACCAATGATACTGTATAGGGCATTGCCAGTCTAGTAATGTATGTCTGTGTTAGCTGATAACTACAGGGATCTCTGAGTAACCATGTAAACGTATAATGTTAAAACACATTGAAAATAGCTGTCCGTTTTAATCAGGCAGAAAATAAAAAATCTTTTACAGGCATATGAGCCAGTCATAATTTAAATAAAATCAGTATCATCTTAAACAAAAAGGACAGAATCAAAAACGACGTTAAATGTTAGTAAATTAAATGTATTAGCCATAAAAAAATTTATATATGCCAGCTTATGTAACTGTTACTGTAAATTATCTCGTTTATATTACAGAAAACCTGATGATGGCAATATAAAGCCGAAATGAGCTCATAGTAAATAAATAAAGCATTATAACAGCAGTGTGAAAATGAATAAAGTCATTTATAATTATGTCACTCAACGATATATTCCACACTGCGGACCCCAAAGTAAACAAAACACCGCGAAACGATTGAGTAATGAATGTGTATTTGGACTGAAGCAGTACTTTCAAAATTACTTCGTATTTACGAGCTTTTGTCGCCCTATAAATTGTAGCAACAATCAAGAATGTAATTCGGAAATCTCTCATTTGCAAAGGATGCTCAGAAGTAACAGAATAATGTTACGAATAACAAGTGTTCGTTTACGTGGTTACTTACACTTTTAGGCATAGAAGTAAAACAATTCATTCACGTCCAAATTTCTGCTCTTAATCAGAATCGCAAATACTTGAGCACTATTCCGTAATATTACTGCTGAATAAAAGTAAAGTCTGAATGCCGGGTTAGGTTCGTACCTCACCTTCACAAAAATAATAACTCTGTGTACTAACATATTTTGGCGATTACCTACTAGTTTAACAAAAGTCAACACGTAGCTACAGATAAATAATATGTCCATATATAAACTGTTAATGTTAGCATGTCGCATTCTTGAAGATATTCAGTCTGATACCTGCCAAGTACCTACATAATTATGACAGATAAATGAAAGGCACAGAAGCAAGGACAAGGTGAAAAGAGGGTTTAAACGACGATGTAGAATCTAGTCCCCTAGAATGTAAAAACGTGTGTACTTTTGAAAAATATTACAATGTTCGAAATTCGCTAAAACAAAACTGTGCAACATGTCAGTACGCAATGAGCATGTGAACATAATCATAATCCGTTCCTTTTATATACTTCGAAACAAAAGGTTTTGGACGATATTAATATGACTTGGGTATTGTGAAGTGTATGAATTTCACTGCACTTACAGTTTGTTAAATTATAGACTGCCATTAACAGATGTTTTCGTTCAGTGACCAGGAAGTATGAAAGTAACAACATTAAAAACGGTACTTCTCATTCCACTGCTATTCCCTACTGGCCGCTCGGAGCGCTAGTATCGCTTCGGCTGCATTATTATTATTATTATTATTATTATTATTTTATTTTATTTTATTTTTTTTTTTTTTTCCTAGTGAGTTTCGCGACTGTCTGTGATGGACTGTGCTATAACTGCTGCGTGCTTGCACATTCATATGTTTTGCACAGGATTTTCCTTTGTCCGCCATGTTTTAATTTCTAAAACGATTTTTCGTATGCTTGCAGATAACAAAGAATGCTTGCTTACTTTCTGTTTCGAGCCGAATGTTATTAAGCCATGTAATAAGCTGATATAGGGGCAGAAACGAAAGGAAATTTCTTTTCGTTGGCTTGTAACATTTCGCAGCAGACATTTTGTAATTTTTCAAGAAACTAAGTATAATGTCTATGGTCGGCACTATTAGACAACTGAAGTTCAACATCTAGGCGGTATAGACATCTATGGTAACGAGTCATTAACGAAAACGCACTGAGAAATTAAATGTTTATTTATATTAGACGCCGTTGTTAAAGACTGAATGACGAAAGCACGTATGTTGTCGTATGAATGAAACAATAACAGCATTTCCGCATGTACTTCAGAGTTCGTAAGTCACATAGTATACAGGTTTTGCTAAGGCTATTTACTCCTCCACATTTCACTGAATTTTGCTCTGCACTGCCACGCACCGCGACCATACTGCCTTACTAGCAGCATGAGACAGAGTGCTAGTTAGTACCGTAACCACATGCGAGTAGAAGAAAAACTTTCATAAATACAGAGCTATTCAAAAAGAAGGAACATATTTCAGGCAGTTATTGCTTCCAAATTTCCTGGAAAAAGAAAATTCTTTATGCATTCAATATCTGCACCGCGTGTCGCACGACACATACCGAAACGGCGGCTTATTTCTCGCCACTCACGAAGCAGTCGGTCTCTCTTTATCGAATTCGCACCTTAAGCAATACTATCTAGCAGACTTCCAAGAGTGTGAAGCGTAGGGAGGATAAAAACGTGGTCTTTTATGTAACTCCCAAATAAAAGTCGAAAGGTATGAGGACTGGAGGCATGGAAGACCACCGACGATGAACGTGACCTTCTGCTATTCCACGTCCAATGCAACGTCCTGGAATGGAGTCATTCAGATAACCTCGGACGTGCATAGAGAAATAAGGCGGGGAACCATCTTGCATAAAAATTAAGTCAGCTATGCCGTCAAGTTGAGAAAATATCCAGTTTTGAAACATGTCTAGATAGGTTAGTCTTGTCATAGTCTTCTTAATGAAAAGGAAAGGCCCATAAACTTTGTTTACAAATATGGCACAGAAGACGTTAATCTCTTCGATGAATCTCTTCCGTGTTAATAACTTACATAGGAAACTTCCTGACAGATTAAAATTGTGTGCCGGAACCCGGACTCGAACCTGGGACCTTTGCTTTTCGCGGGCAAGCGCTCTACCATTGAACTACCCCGACACGACTCACGGTGCCGCCCCATAACTTCAATTCTGGCAGTACCTCGCCTCAGTGGTAGAGCGCTTGCCCGCGAAAGGCAAAGCTCCCTGGTTCGAGTTTCGGTTCCGGCACACGATTTTAATCTGTCAGGAAGTTTCATATCAGTGCATACTCCGCTGCAGAGTGAAAGTTTCATTCTGGAAACTTACAGAGGATTTTCACTTGCTTTGAAGTCTTTCGTTTTGCCGATTAACTTTAGCGGAAAGATGAAAATTAATCGTTCAGAAAAATTGTCTTTTTCCGTATCATCTAACACACTAATTCGAAATTCAAAGCTTTTCGTGATGCCGTAAGAAAGCAATGCTTGCAATAACAGCAGTTTGTACTGTTCTAAATTTACACGTTGTATTTCCAAAAAACTTTGGAATTTGCGGTTCCATCCTTTGTTTGGAAGATATAAACGTTTGAGATCTGTTCCTTATATTTTGTATCCCGTTGATAATGGGTAATGTAGCACTCATTGCGGTGCAGATACCTGAATTAGCAACTTATCCTCCCCAGTTTGATTCACTCTAGGTTGATGGCATTAATTGTTCGATTCGGTCCAGGAATACCGTATTCCAACAAGGCACTGTCTCAGCAAAGCGGTTCATTGCTTCACCGTACCAGAGCTCGTTGAAACTTTGAATTTGTAATAGTGTTGGAGTGTCCCGCTTGGTATTAGGACGTTTAGAGTGTCACAATCGGTACGTCTTTTAATAAAAGGCAACAGTGATTAAACAAACAAAAGTGAAACTCAGTTCTTAGTATGCGTGAATTCCATGTAGCTTCGTTTATGGTCAGATTTGGTCATGCAAATTTGAGAAGGATCGTCTTCTAAGAATAGATGCGTCGTTAGTCCACACAAAGCTAATGTCGCATTTCAGATTCAAGAAACAACACACTCAATACGCCCACCTAATGCATGAGCAGCATTTCTAAACACGTTTCTCATTAACCGTCCATTAGCAGTACAGCTAACGACGCTAAACAATAGCATCTGTATTTCCGTCAGGTATCCACAAGTTTAAGTACTGGTTTACAATCTCATAGTAATCTGCTGCGAAATACATTGAAAGCAGTTACTTCAGCAGCGTCAGATAATTAAATGCAGTTGTTCTAAAGCACAAAGAGACAGCAACCGCACTAAATTCCCTCCCTCACTGGAGCAGAAAATGGCTTTCAAAATGTTCAAATGTTTGTTAAGATTAAGGGACTTAACTATGGGGTCATCAGTCCCTAAACTTACGAACTACTTATGAACTACCTACAACTAAGGACGACACAAATATCCATACCCTAGCGGGGGATTCGAACCCCCGAACGTAGTGGCCGTGCAGACCGTGAATGAAGCGCCTCAGTCCCCTCGGCCACCGCGGCCGGCAAAATGGATTTCACATATTTCATTATCTTTAGGTTTTGTACAGAAACAAACAATTAGCTGTAGAATGTTTGCAGACTTTGCTTATCGCCGAATCTCAGTGATGTAAAATGTTTGTATATACCACATTTCAAGAATAATGGATAATACTGATTTTCTTCGCGAGTATTCTGCAGGATTTTGTTCCTCCCTACGAAATAAGACTATGAAATCCAGCCGTATACCCGTGAAGAACATCATTTATTACGCCGACAAAATCGTCTATATCACACAACAATAGATAATACTTACACCTTACGGTCATAAAAGTTTATATGTAGGGCAGCCACAGTCGAAAGATTCCATATTTTTTTAAAAAAAGAACGGGTCCGCTGCGACTGTTAAATTCCTTTATTGAAGGACACACACGACCGGTTCGCAACTTATAGTTTCATCCTCAGGTGTTATCTGTTTACAAATGAATGAGAACTGTCAGAATTTTAAGCATTGTTAACATCAATGTAAGGTCGTAATAGTCTTTGTCTACTTACATTAAATCATTATAAAGAACTGGTGAAGATCATTCCCTATCATTTGATTTCGGGAGTCTAATGTTTATATGTGGCGATATTTGTAGCCATCCCCGTATCTAAAACGCAGTAAGAAGTAAAAATTAAAAATTATGGAATGGAGTTCACCTACGTAAATATATCTTCTTCTTCTAATCTTCTAATATAAAAAGCAGAATGTCCATATATTTATACGTGTTGCATACAAATCTACAGTTTTGTTCCTATCAAAAAATGTCCAAATGTTTGTAGAACTTACGGGACTTAACTACGGGGTCATCAGTCCTTAAGCTTACAAACTACTTATGAACTAGCTAAGACTAAGGACGGCACAAATATCCATGCCCGAGGGTGGATTCGAACCCCCGACCGTAGTGGCCGTGCAGACCGTGACTGTAGCGCCTGAGTCCCCTCGGCCACCGCGGCCGGCTGTTCCTATCATTATGAAATTTTGTACACGTAAGCTTCAATCCACGAGGAAGGTCGCCGCAAGTGTAAGAATCACGTACAATAAATAGTACACGAGATATGACGTCATAAACAATGAGATGTGCGAAAAACCGCTGCGTTTTGCGATAATGCTGCTAATTTTCTCCTAAACCATTGGACCGATTGCAACCAAATTTGGTACACACATTGCTTACCGTGAGGTAACAATTGCTGCATGGTTAAGAATCACATACGGCTCATGGTTCAAAAGATATTACGTCATAACCAAAAGAAATCGCAAAAAATGCTATATAATGCGGTGAGACTTTCGAAATACACTGTATGAGAATGACAGTACTGACTACCATAGCAAAATGATGAAAGGAAAAAAGTTTCTCACTTACTACTTTTTCGCTGTTTATGGAGTAAAACTACGGCATTTGGTATGACGTTACAATTTATAATTTGTACACTACAAACTGTAACATCAGGAAATTTTACAGATAGTATACAAACATATAGTTGAATGTACCTTCTAAATTGTATCACAGTACGACATTTAGTTCATGAGATATAAGCAGATAAACAGTAACGTTCATGGAAAACCGCTCTATCAAGCACTCTATTACTCTATTATTCTATTACTTCTTTACTACTAATTGTATTCCCAAGAGATTTTACAGACATAAAGCCATTATACAACTGAATATATACCTAAAAATGGCAGGAATAAATAAATAAATAATTACCCGGGCAACGCCGGGTTTTCAGCTAGTTATTTCTAAAAATAAACAATCTCAATCTAGCCGCGTCTGAAGGGTTAAAACCGTAATCAGGAAGTTGTATTTACCTCCTTTGAAGACGGTCTGTGTGTTAACGGTCTCCGCCAGGCCACTGGTCACGGGCCGCAGCGCAAAGAAACGCGGAAAGTCGCGCATGCGCTTTGTCGCATTCCTAGCCATGTAGCACTTCGATTTAAATGATGGGGAATGGATGTACATTTTATAACATTTTTCAACAGTGTATTATAAAAATGTACAACCATCCTCCATCATTTAAATCGAGGCGCTACATGGCTCTTTGAATGTATTAGATGTTATAGTATCAAAAGATAGTCCGATGACATTGTCATGTAGCCCAAATCGGTTTGCTTCCAGAAAAAACAGCCATATGCTAACCAGTGCCCTTCTGGACAATAGGTGCATCAAGCTAATACTCAAAATCTTTCTCAGCCACTAGTTATGCAACTTTCAGTGTGTTGTCACTCCCATGAGGAAGTGAAGGCAACAGTTTACTAATCTAACGCAAGACAAACTGAGATGATTTTCAAAGAGTGACCGATTTTCCTTGCCATTTTACTTCTATAGGAGCTCTGTAAAATGGTAGTTGCTCATAGAGAAATTTTTGAAACATCGTGACCAAGTCTCTTTGCATTTGCTATGGATGAAGTATTTACTTGTCTAATCGAGACGTGTTCTCGATCCCGAACGGACATGATAAGGAGGTTCCGCTAGAGCAACGAAATTTTTTCGTTACCGGTGGCGAAAAGACGGCCTCTTGGTCAATATACAGTAATAATGGAAATGAGTCTCCAAGTTTAACTGTTTTACTAATTTCAGTGACAGCTTTGCAGTGTTTAAACTTTTTCTTTTTCTTTCGTGCCTTTCAAAATCGATTTCTCTTTAGCTGGCTTATAGTACTCTTTGTAATGCTTCTGTATACCAGCACGGATGTTCTGCTACATTTTAACAGGAATATTTGTTTCCCCCCACTCTTCCTGTTGTTTAGTAGTTTTTTCAGCATTCGAAAGTATTCATTTCCTTGTAATGGTCAATGCAAACTAAAAATACTTGTTCATGAAAACTCACCACTGGTCATCTTCTCTAGCTGTCAAATTCTTCTGTTGATTTCCAATTTAAAGTTCAATTACCTGCAAAAGAGAAAAGAAAAAAATGAAAAACCCATTAGTGCATAGCATCTCAATATTAGAATTTCACTAGTTTCAGGTGAAAGTGAACACTATGTGCAACAGATAAATATTATTTTAAAGTTTAGCACATATAACTTTCATATCGCTAAGAAACGCGACGTAAGCTAAGTCATACGAAACTCACATCTCTTGAAAACGGAAACATGTTAATGTGTCACCCCTTGACAAAGGTTCCTTTTGAAATGTGTCGGAAGCAGAGAGATACTAATTATAATTCAAGTAAGTTGACACAATGACTGATATCCTCGAAAGAAAATGAGACCGCATCACTCTGAGACTATTTTTTGTAACCGTGAAACAAAGGAAATACTTTGTTGGAATATTTTCTTTACTCTTAGAGATGCAATCAATTTTAAGTCAACTCTTTAGTTTCTTTGAAGAAAGACGAGGCGTAATCAGTTTTAAGTGTCGTTTAAGCCACGTGACTTAACACTCTTCTTACCGAATAAGACCCAAATCTGAAAACTAGCAACATACCGTACGCAGATCCCCCTTTAAATCAACAGGAAACAATCAGCACATGGAAAAAAAATCTGCGATATTTACATTACTGAAAAGAAGAACTCAGCTTCAACTCGTTGCACATTCCCACTTTCTTTGCCTTAGTAAGTAAAAACTGAATGTGCCAAACACACATGTACCATATTTCCCACATATTTGTTAGTTTAGTTTTGAATGAAAACATCAACGTGTATTGTACCATTCGCTTCCACTCTACTGCCCTGCATAAACAAAAGTATTTGAATGTAAACACCGACAAAAAGCAGCCTTTATCTCTTGCCGAAAATTTTGTTTTTTATTTCCATGGTAGTACCAGCTACACCACGCTCCATTGTTTAAAGACTAATTATCATGTACAAAACAGCTGCAAATGTTTGATTACGTTGCAAATGAGATTCAGTGGTAAATATTTGCCGTTAAATTGCGCTCTATTTAAAGAGAATCTGAAAGAATGTTTACTTCATTCTATCATAGGACTTGTTTACTGGTTACCGCTTCCAATTCCATAGTATAAAATACGTTCCTGATTTCACATGTAACGATATAGTTCTTGCATATTGTAATAGCCCATATACTGACATTTAAATAAAGAATAATTATTTAGCGTAAGAAAATTTTATGTGAATTAAATATCACCGTTCGATGGACCTATCTGTCACAGTTTGGATATAAAAAGAAGTGATTATCGTGCGGTTAATCTATAGTTTTTTTTTTTTTTTTGTTTTTTTTTTCTATGGGTCTCAACTGCTTGGTTATTAGTCCCTAGCTTACAAACTACTTAAACTAAGTTAAACTAACCTAAAGACAACACAAACACCCATGCCCGAGGGAGGACTCGAACCCCCGACGACAAAAGGCTGCGCGCACCGCAGCACGGCGCCCCAGTGCGCACGGCTAATGGGCCGCGGCGGTTAAGTTATAGCTCTAGAACGTAATTTTGAAGCCAGCAGATGGTCGACGTTCTGGACTTCATCTCACACTGGTTATCATTGTTAACAGGTTGATGGCCAGATTTGAATCTGCAGGGGCGTTTTGGATGCTAGAAGCAAAGGGTCGGGACGAAATTCGCAATCTTTACCGATGATAACAGGGAGCGTCAGATCGCCTTGCATAAGGAAGGTTTGTCGCGTCCACGACTGTATATGATTTCCAAATTAGTAGTTTACAGAAATCAGTCGTTACTTTTTAAAAAACGGCTTTATTGTTTATTCCATTCTCAATGCATGCGGCGCGTCCTATGTCTTCACTGGTTCAGTGAACCCCCGGAAAAAAAGCTCGTGAAAAAAAGTAAATAAATTAAATAAAAAGTGTTTTTAAACTATCAATTTTAGTTTCGTCCTTCTATCACATCATTTTATATTTTAAAGTATTTTTATCGCGTGAGAAGCGTTTTTCGTCGCGGAGACAGCACGTAAACAAGTCGTACCGCGGTCGCTTAATATAGGCGACAGTGGCCGCAGTGTTGCATCACAAATGCGCATCTAAGGTTCAAATCCTCTTGTGCAACCCCTGGAGGCAGCATATGAGCGCTCCCGTGGCAGGAAGGGGCGAGGGGAAACGCCGCTTTTAACATTGGCGTTGGAGCTGTTAGAGACACCAGCTCCTGGCTACTCGAGCTCTGGCGATTGCGCACGAATGGTTCCGTAGCAAGACAATAAAGCTACCTCACATTGTGCATCGTCAAATCCTTCATTAAGGCAACATCCTTCCTTCATATTTGATTTTGGCGCATTGAAGATTCCTGAAATACACGTCATATTTGGTAAAATATATTTTAACTATAAATTAAAGATGCATCAACTGTAAGAGACTTCGGAAGATCCGATCGTGAATAATAATGAAGTCACTGCTTTCCATCGAGCAATAATAGTCGTGTGGTTAGCGGCATTGCGTTGCGCCATCGAAGGTAGTGGGTTCGAGACCGACTAGAAGTAATTTTTTAAACCCTATGTTCTTTTATAACATATATAGGAACAACAATGACTTTTATTGTTACTTGCCACATATCTTTGGACGCTTTAGCAAATGTGTCATGATTTTGAGAGTAAATGACATTTATACTCTTTGTAGTAACAAACATTTAACTGTTTGTAAAGATGTGAGAGATAGCAGCCTTTGCGCTTGCGTAAGATTAGGAGGGGGTGCTGCTTACGGTGTCACGTGACCAGAACGTAGCTTGTCTCCTCTCGCAACAGATTCAACAGATTCATTTTGTTACAATCACTTAACACTGTGATCAGTTACTTACTGTGTTTTACTGTTCATGTTCTTGGTGTTTATTATCACAGAAAAACGAACAACGTTCAGTCTCTTTTAGAAACAAATTACTCTGCTTTAAGTTTGGAAGAGAATTGTGAAATAAAGGAGCTTAGTAGGCCGACGCGTTAGCTCGAAGCAAGCGCGAACGAGCTGAGGTAAGACATTCTGCCAAATTGTCTCTTTGGACGCCGAGGGGGGTGGGGGGAGGAGGGGCCGAAGAAGGGGGGGAGGGGGCGGAGGTGGCGCCACCATCAAGATTCGGCACTAAAAGAAATGAACCCCCAGTCACTTGAAGCACTAGCCGCCACTGCTTGAGGTGCTTTATGGAAATACTTGTCCGTGTAGATTGGAATAAGTACAAGGGCGGATTTATGGGGGGAGGGGCATAGAGGCACGTGCCTCCCCCAGACAGCCTACCAAAAAATATGAGAAAGAGAGAGAGAAAGAGAAAGAAGGGGAGGGAGAGAGAGAAAGAGAAAGGGGTGGGAGGGAGGCAGGGAATCTCAGCATAAGAATAATTAACTTTTACTTACAGACGGCATGTGAGTTTAAAACGACAAAATCCCTGTAATTAACATAACGTAAATTGACTTTTTGTGTTATGCTTCCTTTAAATTGCTTCTTGCTCCTTTTTTTGTCAGTAATTTACGTTAAAACTAAATAAAAGTCATTTATTATTTTGTGATTGCTTGGGAGATAAATGAGGTATTGTGTACTTTTTATTCATTGTTGTTGTTATTGCTATATCGATAGCTGAGATAGGTTGGCAACATCACCTTCGCGGGCCGCCACAGAGAGCGCCCCGCGAAGCCACGGCCGATGGGGGCGCCGCCAGCGTCTTGCTTGGCAGTTAAAGACACCACGACAGAAGACACGAAGACCAGAAGACCTTCGGACGCCGACCAGCACTCCTCGGAATACATCGTGTGTTTCTAACTAGGATAGCGGCTGTACTTGTTTGTATTTATGTATCGCACTAATTCTAAAATACACTTCTGACTAGTGGTTCTATGTCTATAGCAATTCTTCAGAGTTCCCGATTGCGGCCTACAACCTGGACCCACCTTCTGTGTGATCGCTAAGGACACAACAGAAACATGGCGACGAGGATGGGATTGTAGATACTATTGTAATTGACTGTATTTGTAAGTAGCGCACTGCATTGCCTTGCCGACGTTGCTCAAGTGGTCGAATTTTTCGCAAGCATTGCGACACCACGCACCACGTGTCAATAGGGTTTGTTGTCTTGGTCTGCGTTCAATGCTCTGGCGTATTGCTTAATTTTGTCTGGTAAAGTAGTTCAGAAATTTGTTATATTGCTCGAGAAGGCGTGTTTCTTTTTTTTTTGTTGTTGTTTGTGAGATATTGTAAGCATGACTGCTCCCCCACCCACAGTTTCTGCCGGGCTTCCTCAACTGTCACAGCCAGGCAACGCGCCACCTACAATTGTTGATTTATTCTGTTATTCAGGCACAGGCGCAGCAAACAGCAGCTCTGCAAGGACTACTGTCTCAAGTACTGCAGGCTCAAGCACAGCAACGGTCGCAACAGCAGCCAGCAGCCACCACACCGAAGGTAGTGCCGTCTTTCCGTCCCTTCAACGAAGACAAGGAGGACTGGGAAAAATATGTTCAGCAGTTGGAGCAGTATTTCATCGCCCATCACGTACCAGGTACTGACAAAATTCATTTTTTTCTGTCGTGGTGTGGCCCCCAAGTCTTCGCGATTGCTGAAAAGCTGTTCCCGGATAATAAACCCGATCAAGTGCAGTTTTCCACCTTAGTAGACGCCCTTTCAAAGTACTATTCAGACCACGTGCATGTAGCGACCGCCCGTTATCAGTTTTTTAGACTTCGAAAAAAGGAAAATCGGACGTATCGCCAGTGGGTGACAGAACTGCAGGGAATAACAAAAAAATGTCAATTTAAGTGCGTGTGTGGTGCTTCCTATGCGGATTCTATGATCAGGGACGCGGTAACACAAAATGTGACAGATCACAAAGTTAGGGACAAAATTTTACAATACAGTAATCCCTCATTACAACAAGTATTGACTATTATTGATCATCAGGCCGCATGTGAATTAGCTACCCAGTGCTTTGACTCTCCTCAAGTGTGTAGTGTAGCGGCACAAAATGAGCGACACACGGCTGGCCGCAGCGTCCGCCGAGGCAATAAACATAGTTCGCGGAAACTGCCACAGGCTTCCCGCTCGGACGCCGTACGTCAGGACAACAAGCGCCAGAGCCACACGGACACGGCTCGTACTGTTAGAAAATCTTGTCCACGTTGTTTGTCCAAACATAAACGAAGTGACTGCCCCTCGCGAAATGCTCAGTGTTTTGCGTGTGGAAAGCAAGGACATGTACAATCGGTGTGTTTACAAAGACAGCGACAGGTACCTGGTGAGCCGTCTACAAATTTAATCACTTCTAGTACAGTGAACGAGCATTTCATAAATGTTGTCTCAGACAAATCTCGTGTTGCAGTGTCCAAGAAAAGTGAACAGACCCCGTTGCTTCGTAAGAACAATAAATTGTTTGTGAACCTTACGATTCAAAACTTGCCTGTGGAATTAGTTAGATACGGGAGCGTCACTTTCGTTACTAAATTATCGAACTTACAAATTGCTGGGCCAACCTCCGTTGCAACCTACTCCTGTAAAATTGTCAGCATACAATGGGGACACTATACAGGTACTCGGTAAATGTAGCTTGCCCGCAAAGTACCGAAATTGTACGCAGACAGTGACTTTCCATGTACTGTGTTCGGAAGATTCAACAAACATTTTTGGACTCGATTTATTCGACTTGTTCAACATGAGTATACAGGAAAATGTGCTGACTGTTCAATCGTGTGTGCCCACCGACAGCTTAAATAAATTGTGCAAGGACTTCGCTGTACTTTTCACAGATGGCCTTGGTAGAACAACAAAGTTTATTGCCCAAGTGACACTCAAGGAATCGGCCCAACCCAAGTTTTGTCGTGCGCGCCGTGTGCCTCTCGCCCTGCAGGACCAAGTGGCATTTGAACTTTCAGAATTGCAACGCAACGGTGTTATAGAACCTATTTCAGCCAGTCAGTGGGCCTCCCCCATAGTGATTGTCCGTAAGCCGTCGGGTCGGCTCCGTATCTGCGCCGATTTTAAGAAGACAGTTAATCCTCAACTGGTTGTGGACACATTCCCGCTACCACGCCCAGAAGAACTCATGGACCAACTCGGGGCGGAAAAGTACTTTTCTAAAATTGATTTCAAAGATGCTTATTTGCAAGTGCCTTTAGATGAGAAATCGCAGACTGTTTTAGTTATCAATACTCCTATTGGTTTATTTAAGTTTTTGCGATTGCCTTTTGGTTGCGCATCTTCTCCTGCTATTTTCCAGCGGTTTTTAACACAGTTGACCGCCAAGGTTCCCTGTTGTTCGACGTATTTGGACGATATTTTGGTTGCTGGTCGTACCCCCGACGAACATTTGAGAAATCTTCGTTCGTTATTTGAAGTGTTGTCGGAAGCGGGCCTCCGCTGTAATAAGGACAAATGTGTCTTTTTTCAAACAGAAATTGATTATCTGGGTCATCGCATTAACGGGCAGGGTGTACATCCCCTGCAGACGCATCTACTTGCTATAAAGAATTTGCCGACTCCCAAGAATCTTCGGGAATTGCAATCTGTGCTCGGTAAATTGTATTACTATTGCAAATTTATTCCAAATGCTGCTCAAATCGCTGCACCCTTACATCGTCTTCGGAAACGGAATGTTCCTTTTCAATGGACACCTGAATGTGACGCTGCTTTTCAAACCTTAAAACGGGAACTCTTGAGTGACAGGTGTTTAGTTCATTTTGATCCTTCGCTTCCTGTAGTCTTAGCTGTCGATGCCTCAGCCTATGGGATTGGCGTTGTGATGTCACACCGGATTGGACAACAGGATCGTCCAATTGCTTTTGCGTCAAAGTTGCTTACTGATGCGCAGCGCAAGTACTCTCAGATAGAGAAGGAGGCGCTTGCTCTGGTATATGGTGTCACGAAGTTCCACCATTATTTATATGGTCGGAAATTTTTTCTTGTTACAGACCACAAACCATTGCAATCCTTGTTTAAACCTCACAAACCTCTCCCGGAAACGACTGCCCATAACTTGCAACGCTGGGCTCTGCTTTTGTCTTCTTACAATTATGAAATTTTGTATCGCCCGTCATCGAAACACGCTAACGCGGATGTCTTATCCCGCCTTCCAGTGGGCTCTGATCCAGATTTTGATTCGTCGCCGGCGTCTTGTTTTGCGCTCGACGCCCAGGTTTCCGATTGGCTTGCATCTTTTCCTCTTGATTCTCGGACGGTGGCACGGGCTACCGCCGCCGATCCGACATTGAACATGTTAGTACATTATCTTCGTTCGGGTTGGCCCCGATCTTCGAAGCATATTGCAGACACCGAAGTTCGCCGATTTTTTGCGCACCGTAATGAGCTCTCGTTGCAAGACGGTGTCATCTTGCTCCGCAGCGGAGCGGATCAGTTGCGAGTGGTTGTGCCGACGTCGTTACGCGCACAGGTCTTGCAACTTCTGCACGAGGGCCATTGGGGTGTAGTCCGAACGAAGCAGTTAGCCCGCCGTCGGAAGGGCATCGACGGGGACATACAGCGTATGACGTCTCGTTGTCGCGTTTGTGCGGAGCACCAGTCCGTTCCACCGCGCCGTTTCTTTTCGTGACCGAAAGCGACTGGGCCCTGGCAACGTCTTCATGTTGATTTTGCGGGACCTTTTTGGAATTCTCGTTGGTTAATGTTGGATTCTTACAGTAATTTCCCGTTTGTGGTGCCTATGTCTTCGACCACGGCGACTGCCACCGTTAAGATTCTACGGTCCATATTTTGCCTTGAAGGTCTGCCACAAACGATCGTCACTGATAACGGCCCACAGTTTTCATCGTCAGAGTTTGCTTCCTTGTGTCGGAGCCAGGGTATCGAACACGTCACTAGCGCGCCGTTCCACCCTTCGTCGAACGGTGCCGCGGAACGTCTCGTGCGGACGTTTAAAGAACATATGACCCGCCTCAGGCATGACCATTCCCGCGATGACGCCTTGCTCATCTTCCTGACTACCTATCGGTCGCAACCTTGCAATGGCTCCTCGCCGGCGGAACTTTTGCACGGGCGGACGCATCGCACTCTGCTTCACTTGCTCCACCCACGGCCACGCAGCTCGGGGTTCGTGCTGTCGGCACCGTCGTCGCCTCTTCGTGCTGGCGCGCCTGTTTGGTTTCGTTCTTATGGCACGCGCCAGCTTTGGCAGCACGGCACAATTGCTCGCCGCCTCAGCCGCGCGATGTTCTTAGTTAGTACTGCGCGCGGCTTGCAGAAGCGGCACCGCAATCAGCTCCGTCTCTGTGTTTCTGGCGCGGGCTCTGTGTTTCCAGCCGTGGAGTCTGCTGTCCAGCGGCGGCCGCCGCCGCCGCCGCCGCCGCAGCACCAGCACCAGAGCGCGGCCGCCACGCCTCCGTCCCAAGAGCCTATGGATGTGGACGTCCCACAGCTGCCGCCGTCGCCTCAGCCGTCGGCGCCTCCCAGTCCGACGCCTGGCTCCATCAGTGGTCTCCACCCGGCTCCCTCTCCCCACGGCCGTCAGCGCCCAGTGTACCGAGACGCGCCGGCCGTGGCTCCCGAAGGGGGGAGGGGTGCTATATCGATAGCTGAGATAGGTTGGCAACATCACCTTCGCGGGCTGCCACAGAGAGCGCCCCGCGAAGCCACGGCCGATGGGGGCGCCGCCAGCGTCTTGCTTGGCAGTTAGACACCACGACAGAAGACACGAAGACCAGAAGACCTTCGGACGCCGACCAGCACTCCTCGGAATACATCATGTGTTTCTAACTAGGATAGCGGCTGTACTTGTTTGTATTTATGTATCGCACTAATTCTAAAATACACTTCTGACTAATGGTTCTATGTCTATAACAATTCTTCAGAGTTCCCGATTGCGGCCTACAACCTGGACCCACCTTCTGTGTGATCGCTAAGGACACAACAGTTATGGTCTTCAGTCCGGAGACTGGTTTGATGCAGCTCTCCATCCTACTCTATCCTGAGCAATCCTTTTCTTCTTCTCATAAGAACGGCAACCGACATCCATTTGAATCTGCTTGCTATATACGTCTCTTGGTCTCCCTGTGCGATTTTTACCCCACACACATCCCTCGGTGTCTAAGAATGTATCCTACCAAACGATCCCTTATTTTAGTCAAGGTATGCAAAAATTCCTTTTCTCACCAAATCTGTTCAGTACCTCTTCATTAGTTACGTGATCTACCCATCTTATTTTCAGCATTCTTTTGTAGCACCACATTGCAAAAGCCTCTATTCTCTTTCTGTCCGCACTGTTTATCGTCCGTGTTTCGCACCCGTACACGGCAACAGTACACACAAATGCCTTCAGAAAAGACTTCCTTACACTTAAATTAATATTCGATGTTAGTAAGTTTCTCATTTCCAAAAGTGCTTTTCTTCCCTATGCCATCTGAATTTTATATCATTTGTACTGTGACCGTCATATGTTATTTTACAACCCAAGTAACAAAACTCGTCTACTACCTTCATTGTTTTCTTACCTAATTTAATTCCTTCAGCATCGCCTGGTTTTCTAAGACAGCATTCCATTAATATGAAATTAAAGGATTTAACTATGTGAAAAAAAATCAATTTCTAGGACTGAGTTCAGGCTGGCGCATTCAGATGTTTTCGGTAATCAGTTTATCACTCTGGATTATTTTCCTAGACACTGAGAAATAGTATTGCCACGCATTATGAACAGTTTTATTTGAAGCTACACGTTTCGATTTTCCAGTTGTTGAAGCCAATTAAAAAATTCAATGACAATTTTCCACACTTCAGAGACAAAGGATTTTCATGCTAGTAGAAATTCTTCTAGATACACAATCAAGTATAACTTTGTTGATCGGTAAAGCTTTCTTGAAAACTCATCACGTTTTTCGTAGTAACTTTAAAAAGCACGAAGAAGAAATAAATTTTGTACAAGGCGACACAGGAAATCTGATTTTACGTTTCGAGGAAATATCAAACTTAACGCGACACATTTACTGGCTGTTTGCCTTGTTTAATACAGTACGCTGGATACAGTATTTTTGTCCACGGTAAGTTGGCGATTCGTGCGCTGGCTGTTGGCAGTGGCAGGAGGCGTGTACCATGGTTGCCGTTGTGCGAGGAGCAGCGAGCAGAAGGCAGCGTCGCAGTGTTGGAATCTTTAGCCGTATCAATGTGTGCAGTAATATTTCGTGTCTAGGGGCAGCGTAACGTTGACAGCGCTCTGAAATAAATGAATGTCCTGCAACTAGTGCAGATGTTTTCTGTTTCTGACTTGTCGAATTAATATACTTCCATCTAACTACCAATGCACTACTAGTTTCGGTGCACTATGGCGTCATTCTCAAGAGCCTATGCTTACAGAAAAATATTAGCATTCAGCTACATTAAACATTGAAAAAAGAGTATCGGAAGTATGGAACTTTACATTTACCAAAATAACAATCAAACCATATACGCCACGCAGGAATGGCCGTTAGGTGTGGGGCGCGACGCCGCGGGGTACGCTGCTGAACGGCAGGGGCTGAGTGTGCGTGTTGTCCTTAGAATGGGTTAGTTTAAGTGGTTTGTAAGACTAGCGACCGAGACCTTAGCAGTTTCGTTCCTTAAGACGACCGCACTGTACAATTGTTTGAGACTTCAAGTGGTCAGTCTTATATTCCAATTATTCGAAAGTTGTAAATGTATGGAAAAATTAATGTCAATTTCGCATGGTTCCTCCGTACAGAGATTAGCATATACCCATCTGACCAAGTTGAGAAACAGCTACAAATTGAATTAAGTCCAGAGCCTGAATTCCATGTGTTCAGCTGAGGGCAAGTGTTTCATCATTTATGATAATAAAGAATGAAACAAATGTGCATTCAGACTATGAATTCTCTGTGGGTTTTTTTCTTATTATTATTTTGAGACAAATTATGAAACTTTTCACTATTTAATGTGGTTTAATCATTGTAATATTTTTGTACTCATGGGCACTTGAAAATGACGCCATAAAGCACAGAAACTAATAGTGCATTATTAGTACTAACAGTTAGATGGAAGTAAATTAAAAAGTTTTTTGTAAGAAGCGACTGTACCTTTCGGACATATTTTGAGCGTTTCCTATATCAGTTATATATGATAATGACTGTAATAAAATTTATTTCTAATATAAACTACTTGCTATTAAAATTGCTACACCAAGAAGAAGTGCAGATGATAAACGGGTATTCATTGAACAAATATATTATACTAGAACTGAGATGTAATTACATTTCCACGCAATTTGGGTGCATAGATCCTGACTAATCAGTACCCAGAACAACCACTTGTGGTCGTAATAACGGCCTTGATACGCCTGGGCATTGTGTCGTAATAACGGCCTTGATACACCTGCGCATTGTATCACGCAGAGCTTGGAGAGCGTGTACAGTTACAGATGGCCATGGAGCTTCAACACGATACCACAGTTCAGAGTAGTGACTGGCGTATTATGACGAGCCAGATGCTCGGCCAACACTGACCAGACGTTTTCAATTGGTGAGACATCTGGAGAATATGCTGGCCGGGGCAGCAGTCGAACATTTTCCGTATCTAGAAAGGCTCGTACAGGATCTGCACCATGGGTCCGTGCATTATCCTAATGAACTGTAGGGTTTCGCAAGGATCGAATGAATAGTAGAGTCACGGATAACAGATTTGAAATGTAACGGCCACTGTTCAAATTGCCGTCAATGCGAACAAGAGGTGACCGAGACGTGTAACCAATGGCACCACATACCATCACGCCGAGTGATACGCCAGTACGGCGATGACGAATACACGCTTGTAATGTGCGTTAACACAGATGCAACCAGCATGATGCTGTAAACAGAATCTGGATTCATCCGAAAAAAAGACGTTTTGCCATTCGTGCACCCAGATTCGTCGTTGTGTACACCATCGCAGGCGCTCCTGTCCGTGATGCAGCGTCAAGGGTAACCGCAGCCATGGTCTCCGAGCTGACAGTCGATGCTGTCATCGTCGAACTGTTCATGTGTTCATGCAGATGCTTGATGTCTTGCAAACGTTGACTCAGGGGTCGAGACGTGGCTGCACGATCCGTTACAGCCATGCGGATAAGATTCCTGTCATCTCGACTGTTAGTGACACGAGGCCGTTGGGATCCAGCACGGCGTTCCGTATTGCCCTCCTGAACCCACCGATTCCATATTCTGCTAACAGTCATTGGATCGCGACCGACGCGAGCAGAAATGTCGCGATACGATAAACCGAAATCGCGATAGGCTACAATCCGACATTTATCAAAATCTGAAACGTGATGGTACGCATTTCTCTTCCTTGCATGAGGCATCAAAACAACGTTTTACCAGGAAGCGCCGGTTAACTGCTGTTTGTGTATGAGAAATCGTTTGGAAACTTTCCTCATGTCAGCACGTTGTAGGTGTCGCCACAGCGCCAATCTTGTGTGAATGCTCTGAAAAGCTAATCATTTGCATATCACAGCATCATCTTCCTGTCGGTTAAATTTCGCGTCTGTAGCATGTCATCCTCGTGGTGTAGCAATTTTAATGGACAGGAGTGTGTGTGTGTATTTTAAAATTAGTCTCACTATGTTCTTAAGGATATGTTCACTGACCTCAGCCTTGAGTCCCCCCCCCCCCCCCAGAAAAAAATTCTGTATCCGCCATTGAATAAGTAGACGGGGATTTCAAACCTCGCTAAATGCCAGTACGCATAGTAAATGCCAGTACGCATAGTTCGACTTCGAAACAGTCCTGCTTCCTGCATAAGGAAATATTCACATTTCGCTGAGGAAGCAGGGGGGTGGACGTGCTAGGGCAGGTTCTCTAGCAGCCTCGGGCAGCGCCGCTCTCTAGAGAGACGCCGACTGCAGAGTAAGCCGCGCTGCGGAGACGCCTGGGGCGGCCGTCTGCCAGGCCAAGTTTGACCGCGCGACTGAGAACTTGCCAGGTCAAACAGTCGCACACACACACACTGTCCCCATAAGGCGCGCTAGTCCAGGCTGCCCCACCCACGCTCCGCCGTCTGTGCAGTGAATGAAGTCGGAACGGTCGATCTGCCAGATCACAGGCGAATCACAACGATGTTTAGGAATCATCGTTCATGAGAAACTCAGCTTGCCCTTTCCTCACATGACTCCTTTCAACAGGGCAACAGGCGGATTGTGTTTTTCTCGACTTTAAAAAGGCGTTCGACGCGGTGCCACACTGCAGACTGCTAACGAAGATACGAGCTTATGGAACAGGTTCACACATTTGTGACTGGCTGGAAGACTTCCTAAGTAATAGAACGCAGTACGTTGTTCTCGACGGCGAGTGTTCATCAGAGACGAGTGTATCGTCGGGCGTGTCCCAGGGGATTGTGAAAGGACCGCTATTATTTTCTATCTATATAAATGATCTGATGGACAGACTAGCTTGTAATTTGCGGTTGATCCCTGATGATGTTGTCCTGTATGGGAGGGTGTCGTCTTTAACTGACTGTAATAGCATACAGGATGACTTAGGCAAAATTTCTCGTTGACGCGAAGAATGGAAGCAACGTCTCAATGAAGAAAAATGTATGGTCATGCGCATGAGTAGGAAAAACAATCCCATAATGTTCGAATGCAGCATTAGTAGTGAGCTTCTTGATGCAGTCGCGTCGTTAAACATTGCAGAGCGATATGAAATGGAACGAACATATAAGGACAGTTGTGTGTAAGGCGGACAGCCGACTTCGGTTTATTAGGAGAATTTTGGGAAGATGTACTTCATCTATAGAGCGCGTATAAAACGCTTGTACGACCACGTCATGAGTATTGCTCAACTGTTTGGGACCCGCAGCAGATTAGTTTAAAGAAAGACATAGAAGCAGTTCAGAGGTGAGCAGCTAGGTTTGTTACTGGTACATTCGGTCAATGCGCGAGTGTCACAGAAATGCTCCGGCAACTCAATTGGGAATCGCTGGAGGAAAGACGACGTTCTTTTCGTGAATTTCTGTTGAGGAAATTAGAGGTCCGGAATTTGAAACCGAGTATAGTACGATCTTGCTGCCGCCTACTTATATTTCGCGTAGTGATCACAAAGACAAGATAAGACAAATTAGGGCTCGTACGTAGGCATACAGGCATTCTTTTTTCCTCGTTCTGTTTGGGAGTGGAATAGGAAATGAAATGCCTAGTAGTGGTACAGTGCATCCTCCTCCACGCACCTTACTGTGGATTGCGGAGTATGTATGTAGATGTAGATGCACTTGCGTAGCGGACGGTGTTTCCCACCGTAGTTCACTTGAGAATAGGGTGTGTTCCGTGTGGGACAAACCGGACGAAGGGCATGTTTAGTGCCTTGGTTCTGAATTGAGAACAGACAATCAACAAGCAAAAGTTCAGCTTACAGGTGTTTTAAGCTTGGCATTACAGCCAAAGAAACGCGTGCGATCCTGGTACGTGTTTATGGGGATCAAACACTAACCATGAAGTGTGTGTTCTACTCCATGGTAAGTGAAAAAACAATGATTAAAACTTCGACACTTGATCAAACTTGGCGTGCTTTTTTCGTTCTTGGCTCTTCGGGATGCTTCCATTGGAAGCATGTTTTGTCGCCAGTTATGACCATTTTGAGCATATCAGAGTCGTCATTGACGTAATGCAAGAGCTCCTGAGCGCTAATGAGACGGTTTTTCTGATCAAAATTCAGAAGTTTTGGAAAAAACTTCGCTGACCCGCGTCTCATGCCCCAAACAACAGAAAAAATGCATGACAAGAGCAGATCGATATGTTAACATTCTCAGCAACTTCTCTTATGGTAATTCGACGATTTTCAAAAATAATTTTCTTCAGCTTCGGCGTTATTATCTGTTGTTCTGCTGGCGCGTCCATAGTGAGATTTGTCATTGGCAATTTTTCGGCCATCTTGGAAGAGCGTGTACCAATTGTAAATATTTTTTTCCCTTTATACCTACAGCAGACTCACCGTAAGAGACTGTCAACACAGTAAGCCACTGTCAACATTCCAAGAGTTTTAACATTTGACAGAAATTCACTGTGGCTTACTATGAAGAAAATTATACAGAACACTTGCTTCCATTTTTCACCCAAAATTTGATGAAAATTCTTTGCTCCAATTTTTTATAATAATAGAAAATCGCCGAGCACAGTAAAGCACACCTAACCTTTCTATCTGTCGATTTGAAAAGTCACCTTAAGTTTTGAACAGTCCTTGTATCAGCTTTATTGGCCTCCTAGTGATGATGATAATGATTATCGAGTGGCAGTTTTTTTGCCGTTAGACCCCAGGTGGGATCGTGTTCGTCCCGACTGGTGCAACTGAAGCCACTGAGGCGACTTCACCGTCAATGATAACGAGATGATGATAATAATATTGTCGTGTGGCTCATTGGCCTAGTGCAAGTCTTTCAATTGGACGCCACTTCGGCGACTTGCGTGTCCCTGGCCTACCCCAGTTATCCAACCGGGGAAAGGGGACCTCCAGCTTAACGTGGAATCCGAACCACTCCTCACATCGTTGAGAGGTGAAGGATGGGTTAAAGTGCAGACTGAAAAAATCCGAGGTCCGACCCGGTTTCGAACCCGCGACCCTTCGGTTTCCAGTCGGGCGCTTTACCCCAAGACCACGACGAGATGATGAAGAGGGTGACACAATACCCAATCTCCGAGGGGACAAACTCCGACGTGACCGGGAATCGGACCCGGGTCGCCTACGTGGCTGCCCACCTCGTGTAACACCACATCGCAACCGTGGCATTAGAATCAACATATTTCAACATTTTTCATCGTTTCGTAATTTTAATTATTTGTTAAGAGGCAGAAATTTCTCATTTTTAAAAATTTGTAGTAAATTCAAATTATATCAGCGTATCTCAGAATAATAGTATCCAGGGAATAAGTAGGTCAGAACACCTCGTATATCAGAGATCATTTCTCGGGTTTCCAATATAAATAGTACCCGCAGTTGAGTTACTCGCACTCTATGTGATAAACACTCAATGTGATTCTCTATGGTAGCGGATGCACAAAACCCTGTGCCCACAGGTGCGGTTCCTGGAGAGGGATGCTTGTCCGCTGTTGGTCGAGCGGATCTCTACGAGATTACAAGAGTAACTCGGGCGTCCGATCTAGTATTGTCATGAGTGCATTCGTGTTCTCTCGATAATTCATTTTTAGTCCGTGGCAAGTCCCGGAGATGAATTAAATTGGTCCCAATCCCCCGGTTCCGACCAAGGTTTTCGGGAGGTTTTCCTTGGTTGTAAGGCGTATGCCGGAACTGGTAAGCCCCTCCCACTTATTCCCAATTGGGATTCCCCCTTTGCCCCACTACAGCTTGTCTGATAATTGGCTGAATAGAACCGCGACTCTTTATGGGCCGGATCCCAAACAGCCCGCTCCACTCCTCGGAGTGGAGAATGAAAAGAGTATGGTTTGGTTTGGTTTTTTCTCTCTATGTGCTTCTATTCCTCAGTGCTTACCTCGCTTTGAATTCAGATTTCTCAGTATTCTGTACTTAGCTCTCTTCGTTATTAGTTTCAAAATATGATACGAGGTTTATTTCCAAGGTAGAAAGGAACCCGATAAGTTATTTATTAATATTAACATTCGTATCGTGAGCATACGCTAATGCGTGCAATATCTTTGGACTTTGATCGGGATAGGCTAGGAAGGAAGAATTAGAAACTTCTGCCTCCCGTTAATAAACTGATTAATATTCGTGATATTGGAACTCGAACTTATTGCAAGTTTAAGGAAATGACATTGAAAAACATATGAAAGAATTAAAGTTCGTAATCAATGTAATAGGATCCAGAGACATGAATGTAAATGAGACTTTTACGAAAATAGTCACGCATTGTGAACTTACGAAGTGTTTTCGGTGAAAGTGATTTGGTTGTACCTATTAATTTCAAAATAGAGAATCTGTGGAACTTTATAAAAAAAAAGTCTTGAACAGTTATCCAAGCTTACTCTAAAAGTGAACATATAATATATCTGTGAAGTTCGTAAGAAATCAGTTAATGTGTGAAAGAAAAATATCTAACAGTTTTGGTTAGGAGAGTCTTTTAATAAAACCTTACTGGAGAATAATGCGATAGAAAAAGAATCAGGCACAAATAATATATTTTGTAACTGGCTTCAAACTGTCTCTCAAATTTTTCAGTTTATTAAATATCAGCACCTGAGAAACAATTTCGTGCTCAAACATTACAAAAAGTCTTTAAGTTCAAGATATGCACACAATCAATATTTACAGTGTGAAAAATTCAAGAAAGATATAAATTTTATTAGTTACGAAAGAAGTACCAGGTCTACCGACTTAAATTTCATACTGGGATGACAAATAACATTTAGAACCCATACATCCGCTACAAACTTCGAAAGTCAAGCCGAAATCTATAGCTTACAAGTCACAAACTAAAGCCAAACACAAGCCAACCAACCGAAGCCGAGTTACACACGCTGTCCACTGAACTAGGGAGGTGGACTGGCCTCCTTGTATAATTATTTATTTTTCTTTTAAGCATAAACGTTCTTCTCCCTCCACCACCCCACCCAGACAGAAAAAAAAATCTTGCTTTCTCTCTCTCCTTGTAGATGAGTCGGAAAGAGGGTTTCCAGCGAATTGCTTGTGTGCTGACACTGCAGTGGTGCACACACGGCTCTAATCCGTCAGTAATGGCAGCGTTAAACATGCAGGCCGCTTGTTTGCTCAGTAGCCTGCAGCCGCTGCAGTGGGCAGCCTCGCCCTGGCCGGCTAGCGTGCACGCGGCCACAGCGACGCGCGCGCTCATCAGCAGATGCCCGTCGCAGATTACGCACAGCGGCCTGACCTTTGCAGAGGCGCCTCCGCCCCTGGTCGACCTTTGTCGGCGCAGAGTTCACGCGCCGTCTCTTGTGACCGCGTCTACCCGGAAACGCAATCGTCCTGTCAATCGATGCGCACGGCGCAACCAGCTTAAATGTAACCTCTTTGGTACAGAGAAGTGACCAGTTCCTTTCTACATCTACATGGAATACTCTGCAAATCACATTTAAGTGCCTGGCAGAGGGTTCATCAAACCTCCATTATACTATTTATCTCCCATTCCATTCTCGAATAGCGCGCGGGAAGAGAAAGAACACCTTGACTCTCTCCGTTCGAGCTCTGATTTCCCATATTTTATACTGATGGTCATTTCTATCTATGTAAGAGGGAGTCAACAATATATTTTTGCATTCGGAGGCGAATGTTGGCGATTGAAGTTTCGTAAGTAGCGCACGCCGCAGCAATAAGCGCCGTTATTGTAATGATTCCCATCCCAGATCCTGTATCATTTCCGTATCGCTGTCTCCGTTGTATTTTGACAATACGAAACGACCTGCTCTTCTTTGAACTCTTTCGATGGCCTGCGTCAAACCCACCTAATAAGGATCCCACACTGCGCAGCAATACTCCAAAAATGGACGGACTAGCGTAGTGTATGCAGTTTCTTTAGTAGTTCTGTTGCATCTTTTGAGAGTTCTGCCAATAAAACTCAGTCTCTGGTTCGCCTTTCCCGCGACATTATCTACGAGTTCTTTCCGGTTTAAGTCTGAATTAATAGTAATACCCAGGTATTTTGTGGAGTTTACGGCCTTCACTTTTGATTGACTTATCTTGTAAACATAGTTTAACGGATTTCTTTTCATACTCATATGAACGACTTCACACTTCTCATTATTTAGTCAATTGCCAATTTTTACACCATACTGATATCTTATTCAGATCGTTCTGCAGTTGTTTTTCATCTTCAGATGATTTCACTAGACGGTAAGTGACGGAGTCATCTGCAAACAACCTAAGGGAGCTACTTAGATATTCCCGTAAATTGTTTATGTAAATAAGGAACAACAGACGACCAATAACACTACCCTGAGGAACGTCCGATATAACCTCTGTTTTAGTCAATGCCTTACTATCGATTACTACGAACTGTGTCCTCTGACAGGAAACCCCCTTTCCGTCGCAAATTTGGGGCGATATACCATAACGATGCAATTTGATTAAAAGCCGTTTGTGAGGTACGGTGTCAAAACCCTTCTGAAAACCACGAAATACGGAATCAATATGCGAACTCTTGTCGATAGCACCCATCACTTCGTGTGAATAAAGAGGTAGTTGTGTTTCGCATGAACGATATTTTCTAAGTCCGTGTTGTTATTATTTGATATTTTACTACTTCACTAACGCAGTGAATTAATTCTTAAGTAGCATTAGCATACATTGAGGTATAATGAAGGGAGATGGTAATACAACTTTAGTTTTACCACAGTTTAACATACGAGTATACAGTCACGACACTCCCGCAGACTTTTGTTATACACCTTTATTTATCTTTGTACAGTAAAGCAATTTATTCATTAAACGCAGTGTGGCAGAAACACTAGTTCTGAACAGAAATATAACTGACTTATACGTTTCATATAACTGATGCCGTTTTCTGCTGTTTCGTTTCGTCAGTAATCGATGGTACGGCATCAGCTAAAACAGAGGTGATACCGGGCGTTCCACAGGGTAGTGTTATTGGTCCTCTGCTATTCCTTATTTACATTAGCGATTTAGGGGAAAATCTAAGTAGCTCTCTTAGGTTGTCTGCAGATGACGCCGTCATTTACCGTCTAGTAAAATCGTATGAAGATCAAAACCAACTGCAGAACGATCTGAATAAGATATCACTATGGTGTAAAAATTGGCAATTGACTCTAAATAATGAGAATTGTGAAGTCGTCCAAATGAGTACGAAAAGAAATCCGTTAAACCTTGTTTACAAGATAAATCAATCAAAAGTGAAGGCCGTAAACTCCACAAAATACCTAAAACGGGAAAGAACACGTAGATAATGTCGCGAACCAGAGACTGAGTTTTATTGACAGAACTCTCAAAAGATGCAACAGAACTACAAAAGAAACTTCATACACTACGCTAGTCCGTCCATTTTTGGAGTATTGCTTCCCAGTGTGGGATCCTCATCAGGTGAGTTTGACAGATGACATCGAAAATGTCCAAAGAAGGGCAGCTCGATACAGGGAGACAGCGTTACGGAAATGATACACGATCTGGGATGAGAATCATTATAACAACGGTGCTTATCGCTGCGACGTGGGCTACTCACGAAACTCCAATCGCCAACATTCTCCTCCGAATGCGAAAATATATTGTTGACTCCCACTTACATAGGTAGAAAAGATCGTCAGCATAAAATACGAGAAATCAGAGCTTGAACGGAGAGATTCAGGTGTTCTTTCTTCCCGCGCGCTATTCGAGAATGGAATGGAAGATAAAATAGTACAACGGTGGTTCGATGAACCCTCTGCCAGGCACTTAAATGTGATTTGCAGAGTATCGCATGTAGACGTAGATGTAGTCCGTTTAATTCCACGTGTTAAATATTTTGTGAATACTATTAGAATTTTCAGAAGTAGCTGGCACTGTATTTGAGCTACTTTCTTCAAACTAGAACACAGGATTACAAATGTCAGAATATTAAATTCGGTATAAGCAAATACTACTAACAACTACTTAAGAGTGAGACAGATATACGTTCACCAATATGGCGCTGAGAGTCACGCTTGCCGGCCGCGGTGGCCGAGGAGACTGATTCGCTCCAGTCACGGTCTGCACGGCCACTACGGTCGGGGGTTCGAATCCCCCCCTCGGGCATTGATATTTGTGCCGTCTTTAGTATAAGGTAGTTGATAAGTAGTTTGTAAGTTTAGGGACTGATGACCCCGTAGTTAAGTTCCATAAGCTTAACAAACAAACAAACAAAAAACAAAAAACAAAAAAACAAAAAAAGTCACGCTTTCGTAATACACAGTACTGACTCAAGATTATCTTTGAGCTCACTGTATTCGCAACAGCAACCTATTGTATTTTTTAATACACAGGTATGGGAGCGATACGAAGTCAGCCGAATTGCAGCGATCGCAGAAAGACCCAGGTAACGTGTGCGATAAGTAGATTTTACCCAATACGTGACAGATCCAGCTTAATCTTGAGTACACCAAATCTATTCTGCGCATTTGAATGCTCGCGCCAAATATTTTTCTACTCTATACAAGATACCATTTACATCTCGTAATTAATATCTCTGCTTTACAGCGTTGATGAACTACTCCCATCTGTCGGACAACAATTTCGTCCCGTCAAACCATCCTTCTTTCGTGGTTTTCTTCTTTCTTCACATGAGGCACAACAATCTCACTTATACGGCGTTAATTTCATATGTCATGCAGTGGAAAACGATAAAACGCAAATCAATACATGTATAGCGGACAGGAGAAGTAAAACATTGCTTGTTAGCATACGACAAATGAAAATAAAATGAAAAGTCGTCTGCTGATGCTTGAAAGTGAAACATTATTACGCATTCGCTTAAAGATGCCTCGATGTACTAGTTAAGCAATATAGACCCTGTTTACATGATGCAATTCGGCACATCAAAATTTTTGTGCCGAGGCGGGATTTGAAGATGATACAGTAATATTGGAATATCGAAAGTGGTCAAATTAAAAGTGCCGTAACGTTAATGGCTAAGGTTATCTTATTCATAGACGCGCGAGAGTATCCGACCGGTTCGGAGCGCCACGTTACGGATCGAGCGGCCTCCCGCGTCGGAGGTTCGAATTCTCCCTCGGGCATGGAAGTGTGTGTTGTCCTTAGGTTAATTCACCTTAGTTTCAGTAGTTTTTTAAGCTACGGACTAATAACCTAGTAGTTGAGTCCGATAGATTTACAAACATCTATCTTATTCATAACATTAAAATTAAAAATTATTTCTGAAAAGCCAGTAGAGATCTCTCACACTATGACTACCACAATGAGTCACATTTTGAATCAGTAAATTCATACAAACACTTCGGGGTAAGAAATTATAGCAATATGAAATGAAACGCCTCAGTCTCAGGTAAAGAAGATGCAAAATTTCCCATCATTGGTAGAATACTAGCAAAAAGGGATTGTTCACTAAAACACTTGTGTGTGGAATCAACAACGGATACTGAAGACATACAGAGAAGGACAGGGCGAATGGTGACTGGTTTGTCTGACACTCGAGTGTCACAAAGATGATTGAGAAATTTGACAGGCACACACAAGATAGACGCAAAATTATCACGTACAGACCAACTTAGGAAGTTTTGAGGAGTAACTTTAGTGATAGATCTAGAAATTTATCATGACGTTCTACTTATCGCTTCCATAGGATCAAAACCACTCCCATGAACCACAGACATTGCCGAGGTGGGGTGGCTTGCGTGCCTCAACGATACAGATAGCCGTACCGTAGGTGCAACCACAGCGGAGGGGTATCTGTGGAGAGGCCAGACAAACGTGTGGTTCCTGAAGAGGGGCAGCAGCCTTTTCAGTAGTTACAGGGGCAACAGTCTGGATGATTGACTGAGCTGGCCTTGTAACATCAGCTAATGTGGTTTTGCCACACAGCTACTGCGAACGGCTGAAAGCAAAGGGAAACTACAGCCGTTACCTTTCCCGAGGACATGCAGCTCTACTGTGTGAACATATGATGATGGCATCCTCTCGGGTAAAATATTCCGGAGGTAAAATAGTCCCCCATTCGGATCTCCGGGCGGGGACTACTCAGGAGGATGTGATCATCAGGAAAGACAATACTGGCATTCTACGGGTCGGATCGTGGCATGTTAGATCCCTTAATCGAGTAGGAAAATTAGAAAATTTAAAAAGGGAAATGCATAGGTTGAAGTTAGATATAGTGGGGATTAATGAAGTTCGGTGGCAGGATGAACAGGATTTCTGGTCAGGTGAGTACAGGATTATAAATACAAAATCAGTTGGGGGTATCACAGGAGTAGGATTGATAATGAATAAGAAAATAGGAATGCGGGTAAACTACTATGACCAGCACAGTGATCGCATTATCATTGTCAAGATAGATACGAAGCCAACACCGACAACAGTAGTACAGGTTTATATGCCAACTAGCTCTGCCGATGATGAGGAAATCGAAGAAATATATGTGGAGCTAAAGGAAATTATTCACACAATTAAGGAAGAGGAAAACTTAATTGTTATGGGAGACTGGAATTCGGTAGTAGGACAAGAAAGGGGAGGGAAGATAGTAGGTGAATATGGTCTGGGCAAAAGGAATGAAAGAGGAAGTCGCCTGGTAGAATTTTGCACGGAACATGATTTAATCGTAACAAACACGTGGTTTAAGAATCACAAAAGAAGGTTGTATACATGGAAGAGACCAGGAGACACCGGAAGGTATCAAATAGATTTTATAATGGTAAGACATAGATTCCGGAACCAGGTTTTAAACTGTAAAACATACCCAGGGGCAGATATAGACTCTGACCATAACTTGTTGGTTATGAACTGTAGGCTGAAACTAAAGAAACTACAAAAAGGTAGGAAAATAAGGAGATGCGATCTGGATAAATTGAAGGAACCTGAGGTTCTTAAGAATTTCAGAGGGAGCTTCAGGCAACAATTGACAGAAACAGGGGAAAATAAAACAGTAGAGGAGGAATGGGTAAAATTGAGAGATGAAATAGTGAAGGTAGCAGAGGACAAAATAGGTAGGAAGGCAAGACCTACAAAAAATCCTTGGATATCACAGGAGATACTAAATTTAATCGATGAAAGGAGAAAATATAAAAATGTAGTAAATGAAACAGGCAAAATGGAGTACAGACGACTAAGAAATGAGATTGACAGGAAGTGCAAAATGGCTAAGCAGGAGTGGCTAGAAGGCAAATGCAAGGATGTAGAAGAATGTATAAATAGGGGAAAAATAGATACTGCCTACAGGAAAATAAAAGAAACATTTGGAGATAAGAAAAACAACTCTATGAATATCAAGGACACTGATGGAAAACAAGTTCTCACCAAAGAAGGGAAAGCTGAAAGGTGGAAAGAGTATATAGAGGGGCTCTACAAAGGAAATGAACTCCGAGACAATATTGTAGGAAGGGATGAGGATGAAGATGAAATAGGAGATACTGTATTGAGAGAAGAATTTGACAGAGCCCTGAAAGACCTAACAAGGCCCCTGGAGTAGATGATATTCCCTCAGAGCTACTGACGTCTCTGGGAGTACCAGCCATGACAAACCTGTTTTACCTGGTGCGTAAGATGTATGAGACAGGAGAAGTACCCTCAGACTTTAAGAAAAATGTTATAATCCCCATTCCAAAGAAAGCAGGTGCAGACAGGTGTGAAAACTACAGAACCATCAGTCTAATAAGTCATGGTTGCAAAATATTAACACGAATTATATACAGAAGGATGGAAAAGGTGGTAGAAGCCGACCTCGGGGAAGATCAATTTGGGTTCAGGAGAAGTGTAGGAACACGGGAGGCAATACTCACTTTACGGCTTATCCTAGAAGATAGATTAAGAAAAGGCAAACCTACATTTCTAGCTTTTGTAGATTTGGAGAAATCTTTTGACAATGTTGATTGGAATAATCTCTTTCAAGTTCTGAAGCAAGGAGGAGTAAAATATAGGGAACGTAAGGTTATTTATAACTTGTACAGAAACCAGACAGCGGTTATCAGAGTTGAAGGGCATGAAAGGGATGCAGTGGTTGGAAAGGGAGTAAGAAAGGGTTGTAGTCTTTCTCCATTGTTATTCAATTTGTACATTGAGCAAGCTATAAAGGAAAGCAAGGAGAAATTTGTAGAAGGAATTAAAATTCAGGGTGAAGAATTAAAAACATTGCGCTTTGCCGACGACAATGTAATAATCTCAGAGACAGCAAAAGACCTGGAAGAGCAGTTGAAGGGAATGGACACTGTGCTGAACGGTGCATATAAGATGAACATTAACAAGAGCAAAACTAGGGTAATGGAGTGCAGTGTAAGGAAATCAGGTGATGCTGAAGGAATTAGATTGGGAAACGAAGCAATAAAGGAGGTAGATGAGTTTTGTTACTTGGGCAGTAAAATAACAAATGATTGTCGCAGTACAGACGATATAAAATGCAGAATGGCAATGGGTAGAAAAGTGTTCTTGAAAAAGAGAAATTTGTTAACATCGAATATTGATTTAAGCCTAAGGAAGTCTTTTCTGAAGGCATTTGTATGGAGTGTTGCCTTGTATGGGAGTGAGACATGGACGATAAACAGTGCGGACAGGAAGAGGATTGAGGCTTTTGAAATATGGTGCTACAGAAGAATGCTGACGATTAGGTGGGTGGATCGCGTAACTAATGAGGAGGTATTAAACAGAATTGGAGAGAAAAGAAATTTCTGGCATACCTTGACTAAAAGAAGGGATAGATTGGTAGGACACATTCTTAGACATCAAGGAATTGTGAATTTAGCATTGGAGGGAAGTGTGTGGGGTAAAAATCGCAGAGGAAGACCAAGATATGGATACAGTAAGCAGATTCAGACAGATGTAGGTTGCCGTTCTTATGTGGAGATGAAGAGGCTTGCTCAGGATAAGGTATTGTGGAGAGCTGCATCAAACCAGTCTCCGGACTCAAGACCACAACAACAACAGGATCAAAAAATCAAATTAGCCTACACAAATTGCACAGATGCTTTTAATAATTTGTCCATTCCCGATCATTCTTCTAGGCGCCATGTCGGGGATTATGAGGCTGCTCCCGCCAGAAGTTCGAGTTCTCAATCGTGTGTGTGTGTGTGTGTGTGTGTGCGTGTGTTTGTGTGCACACGCTGTTATATATATATATATATATATATATATATATATATATATATATATATATATACCGACAGTGATTTGTGGCGTATGAGTGTAGATTTAGATGTAGCTGGCAGCAGACTTGTAGCGATACTTCTTTGTGCGATCACTTACCTAAAAAACGAAAACAACTGTTGTGTTAAGTTTATTTTCCTAGACACACCTATCTCACGCAAGCGTCGATGATAAGCTTTATCCAGTGTTCGAGGTTTCCGAGTTCATTGTCTGATAACAGGACACTCCCTCTCCACAAAACAGATACCGTAGCGATCACGGTTCCACTGCATCCATTGGCGGGCTCCAGCTCGACCGACGGCAGTACCTCACTTCTTTGTAACAATTGCTTGCTTTGGACTGCCACCATTACAACCAATGAGTGACATTGGTGCAGCCTCTCAGACGATGGAAGTTGTGCCCGTAAAACTGTCAACGGCACAGTATTGATGGAAACGCATAAATCGACACGAACGCATCTTTTTCTGTTACTGACAAAGGTTTATCTCAGAATGCGAATGAGGACGATGGATACACATTTATTCCTGTCTCTCTGTTTCAGAGATAGTAGCATTCATGAATATAACACTAGGAACAAAATAACTTCCTCTGGCCACAATTCTACTTTAGTACATTTCACAGAGATAAAATATTTACGTAATTCTTCTTTGTTTGTATAGCTTAGTAAATTAGTCAACTGTAGAACAGACGCATTTCGGTTTATTATATAGCATCTTCAGTGGTCAAACGTATAGAAAACATTTGTTGTTTCACATTTTTGTGTAGTTTAGTAAATTCGATCATCAACTGTTCTCAAGCTATTGGTTCATTTTATTCAGTATAAAATGAAATATTAAGATTATTTACGTTATTTACGCCCCTCTTCCTGTGTTTCTTGTAGCACATTGGCACTTTCTGTCAATATTTACGAATGTACTATTTACAGTTCCACACAAGAAAGCACCCCCCTCCCCCCCACATACACACACACTCCTGCAGAAAATCTGAATATATCACACCCTTAGAGAATTAGATTCACTAGTTGGACTAAAATCATATTTATAAATACACACATAATACAGTCATAACATCACACACACATTGCTAGCAGACGCCTATTTTGACAGAAACAAAACAAAAAGACATCTCTCTGTGCGAACATAAGAACTATAAGCAAATATTACACATACAAATAATAAACAAAACATAAGACAAACGCATCCCACAAGGCTTCAGAAATAGCTAGTTTTTGTCAACTTTTTTTTAAAAGAAAGTGGAATTGTAAAGGGTATAATTGTAAATAGTGATAGCAAGTGGTAATAAACACATGAAGAGGGCAACTTACAAAAAAGTGAGTAATCTTAATAGTTCATTTTATACAGAATAAAATGAAGCCTTAGCATGAGAACTGTTGATGATCGAATTCAGTAAGAACCACGCAACAATGTAAAACAACAAATGTTTTCTGTATAGTTGACCACCGAAGATACTTCAGAATAAAGCGAAACCCGTCTGGTCTAAAGTAGACTACTTTACAGTTGCAAAAGACGGTAACGTAACCTATTCAAAAAAATAGGCCTATTTGTTCTAGTTTTTTGAAACTGAAAGACGCTTATGTACTTTATCATTACGAGTTTCGCCCATACTAAGTTGTAGTTACCAAATATATAGGAAATAACACTTCATATTTGTGAAACACATTTTTAAAACATCCAGATGTCTCTATTAATTTTTGAACTGGGCATGTTCTCCAGGCCAGGTCAAAACATGTGATTCCATGCGTTCTCAGCCTTGCTTTCTCTTTATATATCTTGGATCTAACAGCGTATGAAAGTAATCTGACATATAATATCGGTTATATTTGTGCCCAGTTGACCGTCATTCTAGCTACATTGCTTCGTCTGTAGCAACTATACTGGTGAACATCGTTAATTATAAATAAGGGTAAACACTATTGCGCTAATACACTGTGTTCTAATGTCTCTAGTCACTGAAAGTACCACGTTTGGCAATCCGAACAAGACCTGTACAGTACAAATATTAATAGAGACATCTTCAATAGATTAAGGTTCGGCCATGCAGCATTTGTTAATTGCAACGTCCTATTACCAAAATTGGTCATGATATAGTGATAAAATAAATAACTTCTTGATATTGAGATCTTGGCATTGGTGCTTCATATCTCAGTTGATTTACATTAAAAAATCTGTGATCGCTCTCCTTATCGGCCATGCCGGGCAAAAATACAAATATACAAGGAGTATACTACCTGGCATAAGCGGAAGTTCCGGGCAAAACCAGAAATATTTTCATGCGGGAAAAATTAGGAAAACACCCGGATTTTTCTTTTCATTAGAATTCCGAGAATTTTTCGTTGTATTACTTATAAGATTTTTACTTTCGCCCTCTACTGTAGAATAATACTGTAGCAATGAAACATAGAGGAGAGTATCTCACCAAAACAAAACTTTCGTTGCAATAAAATGCGCAATGTACAGCAAAAAGAAAAAGAAGCCGCACACAAGAATCTTTCGACGAGACGTTTGGTTTTAATAAGAAATTCATATGGCATTATTTTAATTAGCTGCGACATTTCAGAGTAAAAAACATTAACATTTAGTACCTCCGCATCTATGTCCTACGGTTCATTACGTTAAGTATTGTCTCTTATTCGCATTTTATTGTAGGATATCAACACTTAAATCGAAGGGAAATGACTTAACACAAATATACGTTACACAAATATGGAGACACAGGCTCCTTGCTGCGGAGCGTGCGGTTGTTCCACGTTGGAAGTTAGAGTCCTCCATTGGGCATGGTTTTGTGTGTGTATGTGTGTGTTGTTCTTAGGTTAGTTTAAGTAGTTTGTAAGTCTAGGGACTGATAACCACAGCAGTTACAACATTTGAGACACATCATCCAATAATCGCTGCTACGTCGACTTTTCAGCTGAAATTAAAGGTACCATAAATTTTCATTGCATATCGACTCTCCGGATGCGAAAATATGTCACATATTACAGTTAATTTTATATATTTCAATTCTTTCTTAAGCGAAACACAATTAATTCATCTCATGCTCCTACGACTGACTTTCGTATGTGACTATTAAAAAAGTTTCTTTTAAGTTTCTGATACGTACTCATTGATAGCGTAATTATACGAAACCACTACGTGTGCGAGAAACCGAGGCAGTTTGCGGCATTTTATGCACAACATCACGAAGGGTAAATATTTGAACTACGCTCGACGACTAACTGTCCAAGCATCAGAAGAGTACATTAACGCAGTAATAACCACTTGACCTTTATGAATGAAGTCCAAATATTATTCATACCTCTATTTTTTTAACTGGACAGAACCGTTCTCTCACAACTCATTTGTTTAATCGTATAACATTATGAAGCAAAACTTTTGCAATTTCAGGGCAACGATTCAATTTATAGATTAAAGGACAGTAGCCAATGTCGACTTGTTCAATATGATTCTTAATTTTTCAAGTACCTTCAATAGCCTAAAATAAGAACACTTTTACTAAATTTTAGCAGCTTTACCGTACATATTATGTCCCTGTATTTACTAGTTTCAAATAGCTTTGCCCCTGCCACTTTCTTGAATTTACGTTCATCTACGTGTTACTATTGATGTGTCCTTGCTATCCGCGCGGTTCTAGGCACTATGTCAGGGACTGCTCGACCGCTCCCGTCTAGCCTAGTTACAGAAGTAGAGTTCAATAACCGATTCTGTACAATAATAGCTACTTACCGACCACCTGCAGGAAATTGTTTATTGGATTACTTTAACATGAAGTTTTGATTACTGGTGACCTAAATACAGATTATGCAGTCTTTCAGTAAACATTTAATGCAGACAGTTACACAGTCTTTTAATGTATCTCATACTGTGAACTTTCCAACTAGAATAACTAAATCCTCTAGGACAGCCATTGATAACATATTATAAACAAATCAAAGGAACAAAATCATATCATAAAACCGATAATCAATGACATATGAGATCACGACCTGCAGATCCTTGTTTTACATCTACATCCATACCCCGCAAGTCACTTAACAGTGTGTGGCGGAGGGTACCTTGAGTACCACTATCGGTTCTCCCTCCTATTCCAGTCTCGTATTGTTCGTGGAAAGAAAGATTGTCGGTATGCCTCTGTGTGGGCTCTAATCTCTCTAATTTCTAAGCAGATCATGAAGGCTGCTAAATCTGAATACAAGAGAGTAGCCGGCCGCGGTGGCCGAGATGACTGAGGCGCTCCAGTCACGGTCAGCACGGCCGCTACGGTCGGGGGTTCGAATCCCCCTTTGGGCATGGATATTTGTGCCGTCCTAGTTCGTAAGTAGTTCATAAGTAGTTTGTAAGTTTAGGGACTGATGACCCCGTAGTTAAGTCCCATAAGCTTAACAAACATTTAAACATTTGAACAAGAGAGTAGTGAATCCATCAAAGATTGATAATTTTTAAAAAATACTGAAAATGTAAACTCGAAAGATCTCATGACATGAATGAAAGATATAACATATTCAATAATAGTGTGCATCGTGGAGAAAATACCTTGACTGTACAGTATACCGGGAGTGTTATTACAGAAGTTCAACTCATAGCATAGTAACGGTGTCGTGATCAAGTTCAAATATTGTTTAGAGTCAGATTTCAGGTATGACGGTTGTATTTGAGTTTCCTGGTTCGCAAGGCTGTGTCGCGAGAAATTAATTTTTAAAGCGGAAGCTGAAACCGAATCATGTCGGATTACACTTGGAAGGGAGGTCTTTCAAGTGTGTGAGATGAGCTGTATTTCTCTAAAACTCATAATTATGGCTCTTTTCGAGCCAGTGTCAAATGTTGGTTTTGTAGGCCAACAATGGTATTATTCGCATTTCTACAAAAAAAAAAAAAAAGTAATTGTGGCGTTTATTTTCACCGATAAACGGGAAAACGATTTCTTCCATTAGAGCTGAATATCTGTTTCCCGGTTATGAACGGAATAACACTGTCGTTAGTATAACTGAAAAAGGGTTCATAAATTCAAGGGCCGCGGTGGAGTGGCCGAGCACTCTAAGGCGCCTTGCTGCGGATCGCGCAGTTACTCGTCGTTTGAGGTTCGAGTCCTCAGCATAAGTTTGTTTGTTTGCAAGACTAGGGACTGATAACCGCAGCAGTTAAGTCCCTTAGATTTACAAACATTTGAACATAAATGCATGGCCTTTCTGCTCGAAAATTAGGCGTTTCCGAAAGAAACCATTGCATTCACTGACGTTTGAGTTTAATCCAGACTCATGTAGTCAAAACCTCTCCCTAGCTAGTGGTGAGCATTCTTATCTCAAAATCGAATCCCTACGTGGAAAGAACGCGACTGAAATGAGAGGTGTGGGTGTATGTGAATAGCGCAAAAGTTAGTAGCAGTGTCATGGTCGTGTGCGTGTGTGTGGTTGATTTTTTTTTTCTCCTCAGGTACGCTCAGGATAATCTATCAATTTAAATGGAATCAAATGCGACGGAGTACACTGGTGATGATATTTTCAGATGAAAGCGACGAAGAACACGTGAGAAAATTGCATATGAGTCTACAGTATGTCACTTCAGTTCACAGACTCATTACTGAAGAGTTTAAGATGAGTTTAGTTGCTGTCAGATGAGTTCTCTAAGATGTAAAAAGGAGGACTGTACGACATCACGCGTACAATAACACTCGATTATAAAAACAATGGTTTGTGTCATTTCCAAGAAAACGTTGTATTCTCTCAAGAGTAACATTTTAATAAAGAGAGTACAATACCAGGTAAACTATACGTAATTCAATGATGTCAATGTATCATTAAATTATCAATCATCATTGCTAAGAACCGACTGCAATATCGCAAAACACACACATCGTACACACTTGATAGTCCTTATATTAGTCCTCAAAGTGCAGATGCGAGATTTCGATTTTTTGGGGGGGAGGGGGGGGAGATTCGAGAGCGTTGCTGACTCATCGGACTTTGTGATTTAGAATCGTTGTTGTAAGAAAGTATAAGGCATTATGCCTTTGATACTTACTGATATTTGTCTTAAATTACTAGCTGAAAACCCGACGTTGTCCGGGTATTTATTTATTCCTGTCTTGAAGTGCAGTATCCAATCAAAGTAAGATAGTAGTCAAAATACAAATGACATATAAAATTCGTACGATCTCATATTTATTGAATTATATGTTGTACAATTGTATATTTTTCAGGTATATATTCATTTGTATAAGTACTGTATGTCTGTAAAATCTCTTTGGAATACAATAGTAGTAAAGAAGTAATAGATTAAAACTTGGTGCGTGATGGGGCGGTTTTCCATGAACGTTACTGCTTATGTGCTCATATCTCATGAACTACGTGTCGTACTGTGACAGAAGGTACATTCAACTGTATTGTGTGTATACTGTCTGTAAAATTTCCTGAGGCTACAATTTGTAGTGTAGAAATTATAAATTGTAATGTCATACTGAATGCCGTAGTTTTAGTCCATAAACAGCGGAAAAGTAGTAAGCGAGATACTCCTTTCTTTTCATAATTTTGCTAGGGTTGTCAGCGAGAAATAGTTCAATAAAAATTTGAAATTAAGTTTGTTGCAAGTCGCTAAGTAATCTCGTTCTCATATTCATAAAGTCTGGTCTCATTGTGTGGCAGTTTCTTGCAGCTCCTATTGTTTATGACGTCATCATGTGTTGTATATGGTTCTTACCATTACAGAATTGGTACCACACGGTACGGAAGGTGTATACCAAATTTGGTTGAAATAGATCCAGTGGATTAGGAGGAAATTTGCAACATTGTTGCCTAATGCAGCAGTTTTTCTCGCATCTCATATTTTATGCCGTCATATCTCGTGAACTGTGTGCTTTACGTGATCCTTATACTTACTGTGACCGTCTTCATGAATTGAAACTTCCGTGTGCTAAATTTCATAAACATTGGAACAAAACTGAATATTTGTATGCAATACGTACACACAAACATACGGACACTCTGCTTTATATATAAAGACTCAGAGTCATCTACGTACTTCGTACGTGTTTAAACGTTAATAAGAAACTCTCTGTATGGGTGGGATATACCATCACACTCACCATACACACTTAAGCCCAGACATTGATTAGTTTCTCAAACTGAAAGAACCGCAAAGTTCAAGATGTTTTAGTACAATTGATAAAGATTCGACTGATGTGACCCGAACAATCAGAAGGGTCAACAATGAAGGTGTCTTGTCTGGAAGACAGATTTTCGCAAAACTTTGGAAAGTTGCCATCAGCGAGAATGGAGATTAGTTTTGAGGCCTGTAAGATATTTTGTAAAAGTATCTCTTCAATACTACCTCGCCCCTTACAGGCCCTGCACGCACAATTGTACGGGTCTGGTTTTGCTGGCTTTATTTCTATGTGATTCATGCTAGGAAGTTCGGGCCTGCTTCACACAATCGTGGATGGACTATTGTTACCTGCGCAACGAGGTTTAGTTGCATGTTTCTACTTTGGGTGGCACCAGCAGTCGGCGAACTTCCAGTACACTTACAATGGCGGCAAGAAAGCCCACGTTCGAAGGTTTGTCTATATTGGTGTTATATAAATTTGGTTTCGTTCATTTTAATTGCATAGATCTACTGTAGATAGATCATTTTTTACGTAAATATTTCTTAAAATTGTTCATTATTTTTTTATTTTTGAAGGTATAATCTCAAATTGCACAATTGTGCTTGTTGTGTCTAATGTCAGATATTTATGATAGACTTGTTGACAAGGAGTTAATATCCTTATTTGTTTTGTCATGTGAACCTAATATTTCTGACAGCCAGTTGATTTTATATGATCCTGTGATGTTATGACATTTCTTCAAAATATCACCCAATCTGGTAATTAACACTAACCGAAATATAAAAATTACTGGTGCAATCTATGCTTAACTCGTCAGATGTAGATGATTTAAGCAGTGATGACGATATCCTCGATTCCACTTGGCTGCAAAGAATAATGCTGAAAGCTTGTGGGGAAGTTCGTCTGGATCGTCCTCTTCAGTTACAGGTTTTAGAGAAACATCTGATTCAAAATGCAATGAAAATGATGGACATGGCATGTCTGAATTCATGGCTTCAGTACAGGCATGACATTAAAGCTAATGAAATGCGACGAAAAGACATACATGGTTATCTTGAATTACGGATGGCTGTGGGGAATACCTGATCTCACCACCAAATGGAATGCCATTCATTGACGAAGAGCATGATGAAGATGAAGAAGACATTACTGCAGCTCGAAAGAAATGGTTCACCTTGCACAGACAAGCGACTGGACAAATTCGATACTTGGCCTGTTGTTGATGACTTAAAATCCACAAGATGCTGTCGCAGAAGCGGTTGCAACTGGCGTACAAGAACAACATGTGAAAAATGTGATGTGTACTTGTGTCTGTCAAAAAATGCAAAACTGTTTTCGGTTGTAGCATGTAGAGAAATGAGTATAAAGACATGTTACTGCAAGATTGTGCAGATCATAAAAATTTGTAGTTTAAGCCCAAACCACACAATTATGGGGCTACAAAATTTCTGGAAATTTTTCATTAAAAAATTATTTTCTTATTTTGTAATGAATTACTGTATGTCTTTTGTATATGAAAATTCCCTCTGTATATTAATGCCACATCACCTACAACCTTGGGTGATTGTGACTCATAGAGGGGCTTCACATTGGTTGTCTTGTATTTTGGTTTTAGCTTGTGACTTGTAAGCTGTAGATTCAGCTTCACTTTCACAGTTGTAGTGGATGGATGGGTTCAAAATTTTATTTGTCACCTCAGTATGAAATTTAAGTTGGTAGACCTGGTACTTCTTCGTAATTAATAGAATTTATCCGCCGTTGAGTAGCCGAGCGGTCTAAAGCGTCTCGCTGCGGAGCGCGCGGTTGCCCGCCGTGGAGGTTCGAGTCCTCCCTGGGGCATGGGTGTGTGTGTTGTCCTTAGGTTAGTTTACCTAGGTTTAAGTAGTTTGTAAGCTACGGACTGATGACCACGCAGTTTGGTCCGATTTACAAACATTGAACATTTGAATTTGAATAAAATTTATATCTTTGTTGAATTTTTCATACTGTAAATATTGGTTCTGTGTACCATTTAAAATTAAAGCCTTTTTATAATGTTTGAGCATGAAATTTCGTTTCTCAGGGGCTGATATTTAATAAACCGAAAAAATTGAATCATTGAGTCCCGGTAATTCAGACAGTGTGAAGCCCGTCACAAAAGATATTGTTTGTACCTGATTCCTTTCTATTGAATTATTCTTTAGAAAAAATTTCATTAGAAGTTTCTTCTAATCAAAGATGTTAGATATTTTCTTTCACATATCAACTGATTCATTACGAATGTCACAGATATATGTTCACTTTTAGAATCTTCTTGGAAAATATTAGGGAACTAAACGTTTGAATAATTGTTTAAGACTTGTTTAAGTATCACATATTTTCTATTTTGAATTTAACATTTATAATAAAATCACTTTCACAGAAAACACTTTACGAGTTCACTATGTATGATTATTTTCGTCGAAGTCTCATTTATATTAAAGTCTCTGGATCCTGTTACATTGCTTACGAACTTTACCTCTTCCAGATACGTTTCTTAAAAGTAATTTCATTAAACTTGACAATAATTTCAAATTCCAAAATCACGGATATTAATCAGTTTACGGGAGGCAGAAGTTTCTAATTCTTCCGTCCTGCCGCGGTGGAGTAGCCGAGCGGTCTAAAGCACTTCGCTGCGGAGCGCGCGGTTGCTCGCCGTGGAGGTTCGATTCCTCCCTGGGGCATGGGTGTGTGAGTTTGTAAGCTACGGACTGATGACCACGCAGTTTGGTCCGATAGATTTACAGACATTTGAACATTTTTCTTCCGTCCTAGTCTATGCCGATCAAAGTCCAAAGATAATGTACGCATTCGCGTATGATCACGATATGAAAGTTTATATTAATAAATATAATACTTTTTCTCGGGTTCCCTCCTATCTTGGAAATAAACCGCGTGCGATACTTTGAAACTAATCACGGGGAGCTATCAAATAAACACTTCGAGATCTAGTAACATAGCAAGTAACGTAGAGAGAAAATGTTCAAATGTTTGTAGAGTCTATGGGACTTAACTACGGGGTCATCAGTCCCTAAACTTACAAACTACTTATGAACTAACTAATACTAAGGACGGCACAAGTATCCATGCCAGAGAGGGAATTCGAACCCCCGATCGTAGTGGCCGTGCAGACCGTGACTGGAGCGCCCAGTCCTCTCGGCCACCGCGGCCGGAACGTAGAGAGAGAGTAATTCAACTGCGGGTACTATTGACAATATCAACCTGACAAATGATCTTTGATGCCGGCCGCGGTGGCCGAGGTGACTGAGGCGCTCCAGTCATGGTCAGCACGGTCACTACGGTCGGGGGTTCGAATCCCCCCTCGGGCATGGATATTTGTGCCGTCCTAGTTCGTAGGTAGTTCATAAGTAGTTTGTAAGTTTAGGGACTGATAACCCCTTAGTTAAGTCCCATAAGCTTTACAAACATTTAACCATTTTTTTTTCTTTGATATACGAGGTGTTTTGAACTACGCATTCCCTGGAAACTGTTATTCTGAATGACTCTGATCTAATTTTAATGTACTAAAAATTTTTAAAAATGAGAAATTTCTGCCTCTAAACAAATAATTAAAATTACGCAACGATGAAAAATGTTGGAATATGGTGATTCTAATGCTATGGTCGCGATGTGGTGGTACATCTGAAAGGGTTATATGGGCCAGGACTTTGGAAATGGCCTGGTATCAGGTGCGGTAAAGCCGCCCCGCGCCATGGTAATAGGAGCCGCGGCCGCGCCGCTGGGCCCCGGTGTCGCCTTACGGCGGGCGCAGTGAGCGCGTAAACAACAGGGACACGCCACGCGTAGCCTCGCAAACACAGACACTGCCGCGTAAACAACTAGTTCCCACACCGCAGACCACTAAGCTACACTGGTCAAAACAATTAGGGATTCAGCTGAGATTCTGGAGTTTCGTCATCGGCAGAATGAACTAATATCGTTCAACGTCTTTCTGAGTGCAGACTCATATATATATATATATATATATATATATATATATATATATATATATATAGTGAGAAATTTAAGTGCTGTATGTAATGTACTTAGAAATTTTACATAAAACGAAATTTTCGCTTTAGTTAAAAAAAACCATGAAAGAAAATGTAATATTTGTGTAATAATATTAAAAATTAGTGGACTTGTTGAAAGATATTGAAAAAATTCCTTGCGTCAAATTTGTTTCACAGTCCACATCTGTATATTTTTTTTATAAAAATTTATTTTTTAATGTGCTCCAGTAAGGCAGTAAAGAAGGATCAAATCAAATTTCAATGCCTATCATACTCAAAAGTATCTGTGTGGCTCATAGGGTTAACTAGGGTTATCCCTGAAGATAACTGTGAAACACTCCTATTGATACGACTGAAGAACTAGATTAGCGAATTTCGCCCGTGACCGGCGTGGGTTCCCAGATTCAAGTCCCTGCTCCGGCACACAGCTTTGATCTGCCAGAAGGTTTCATATCAGTGCAGAATGAAAATATCGATCTGGAAACATCCAAAAGTCTGTCGCTAAGCCATGTCTCCACAGTATCCTTTCTTCCAAAAGTGCTAGTCCTGCAAGTTTCGCAGAAGGACTTCTCTGAAGGTTGCGAAGTGGGATGCAAGATACTGTCAAAGGTAAAGCTGTGATGACGGAACGTGAGGCGTGCCGGGATGGTTCGCACGGTTGAGCGCTTGCCCGCGAAGGGCGGGGTCCAAGGTTCGGGTCCCGTTTCCGGCTCACAGCTTTGATCTGCCGGGAAATTTCATATCAGCGCACACTCCTCTGCAGAGTGAAAGTCTCATTGCGATCTGGGGCTAATGGCAAGAATTCATCAGTAGCAGATACGAATGTAGTGTTGCGTCAAAACGCGAATACGAAACCTGCTTTATAGGTACAAGTCCTTGGTAAATAGAATTACTCACAGTAAAGGCGAAATTTGATTCCAATTACATAGGTATCTAATCTAAAAATTTGCATTTGAAATACATAAGGCAAATTCTATAAATTTGTACTTTTAGTACCCAAACATAATCGTCTTTTGGCTATAAACCGGAATATGTTGTTTCTAGAGAAAACTCTAAAAAATATATTATTGAAATTTTAGCCATATGGTTAGTTAGTAATATATTCTACATCTACATGGGATACTCTGCAAATCACATTTAAGAGCCTGGCAGAGGCTTCATCGAACCACCTTTATACTATTCATCTCCCATTCCATTCTCGAATAGCGCACGGGAAGAAAGAACACCTGAATCTCTCCGTTAAAGCTCTGTTGATCATTGCTATGTACGTGGGAGTCAACAATATGTTTTCGCATTCGGGGGAGAATGTTGGTGATTGGAGTTTCGTAAGTAGCCCACGCCGCAGCGATAAACGCCGTTGTTTTAATAATTCTCATCCCAGATCCTGTATCATTTCGGTGACGCTGTCTAACCTGTATCTTGACATTGCAAAACGAGCTGTTCTTCTTTGAACGCTTTACATGTCCTCCGTCAAACTCACCTGATAAGGATCCCACAATGGGCAGCAATACTCCAAAAAAGGAGTCTCTTTAGTAGTTCTGTTGCATCTTTTAAGTGCCCTGCCACTAAAACGCAGTCTCTGGTTCGTCTTTCCCACAACATTATCTACGTGTTCTTTACAGTTTAAGTCTGAAGTAATAGTAATTCCTAGGTATTTAGTGGAGTTTACGGCCTTCACTTTTGATTGATTTATCTTGTAGTTTGGGACTGATGACCCCGTAGTTAAGTCCCATAAGCTATACAAACATTTGAACATTTTATCTTGTAAACAAATTTTAACGGACTTATTTTCGTACTGATGTGGACGACTTCACACTTCTCATTATTTAGAGGCAATTGCCAATTTTTACACCATTCTGATATCTTATTTCAATCGTTCTGCAGTTTCTGCAGTTGGCTTTGATCTTCAGATGATTTTACTAGACGTAAATGACGTAATGACGTAATGACAACCTAAGACAGCTGCTTATATTGCCCTCCCCCCTCCCCACAAATCGTATAAGTGGTAAAGGAACAGCGGAGGACCAATAACACTACCCTGTGGAACGCCCGATATTCTGATATCTTATTTCAATCGTTCTGCAGTTTCTGCAGTTGGCTTTGATCTTCAGATGATTTTACTAGACGTAAATGACGTAATGACGTAATGACAACCTAAGACAGCTGCTTAGATTGCCCTCCCCCCTCCCCACAAATCGTATAAGTGGTAAAGGAACAGCGGAGGACCAATAACACTACCCTGTGGAACGCCCGATATCACCTCTGTTTTAGTCGATGCCTTACCATCGATTACTACAAACTGTGCTTTTTCTGACAGAAAATCCCCTATCCAGTAGCAAATTTGGAGCGATATACCACTAAAAGCCGTTTGTGAGGTACAGTGTCAAAAGCCCTCTAGAAATCAAGAAATACGGAATCAATTTGAGATCCCTTCTCAATAGCACTCATCACTTCGTGTGAGTAAAGGGCTAATTGTGTTTCGCATGAACGATATTTGAAGTCCAAGGTATAAAATCGGCTAGAACCCAGTTTCTGTGATTTTGCACAGTGTCCAACGTAACTTTGAACGTCTCTGGATCTTGGTACCGGATAAAGATATCGAAGTTTTTTTTAAGGTTGTCATCTAACGAACTCATGGTAAAATTACGCCGATCCGCAGTGACTAACATTTGCGCGACTTCTTTTCTTCAAATCCGTGATTGGACACTGCTGCTCCCTGATTAGCTAGTGAGGAAATATCTTGCTAGTCTATCTACAGAGTGCAGAGCCGGGCGCGCTGCAGGTGCAGACCTAGATCCTCCGCCGAGTGCTCCCGCGGTGTCGGTAACCGGCGGTGCCTTTCACCGCCGCGCCGCAGCCCTCAAGGCCGCCGACCGCCTTCGCAGACCATTTCGCCAGCCACGCTCTCCACCCAGACGCCAGATCGCAATCACCTCACCAGCTACGCCCTACTCCAGTCCGTTCGGAACAGCCGTGTGAGCGCGGCCAAAACTTTGCACCATTCGTGCGAAACCTGCATCATCTTCAGAAGCTACTCTATGTAGCTACATTATGTTTCACTTCCTCTTCTATTCCAGTACTAAATGCGTAAAATGTCTGCGTAATCCCCTCTGTAAGAAATGATAGCATTTGGAAAACTCGGCTTGGCTTTCACTCTCATGGTATCATGCGATACACGAGTTAAGTGCAATAGAACGTACAGAATTCCGGAAATTGTTTCACAGGGTGCATCACCTCAGATTGCTAACGAATGTTCAAGCATATCGAATAACTTCCGTGATATATGATTGGAAGACTTCTCCTCCATCAGAACCTGGTATATTTTCCTAGATAGTGACTGTTCGTAAGATACTATGTTATTATTAGTGGTGCCTCCACGAAAATGTGATAGGACCTCTCTTATTCTATATACAGGGTATACAGGAGGAATAGTAAATATTATAGGAGCTGGTAGTATGGACGATTGAAATAAAAAATTCCTTATAAAATGTGTCAAATTTTTATTGAGTACAGAGATACAATTGTTAACACAACCTCTAACAAAGTTCGGAGAATAGTAGATGAACGGTGAACTACAGTTACCTTACTGTCCTTAGAAATTGTCACATCCCATAACTACGATACATGTCCTGGAAACTTTGCACGAAGTTTTCCTTTGGGATGGTGTTCAAAAGCTTCGTCACGTTTCGTTGGATCTCAGGTTTCTTTCAAAGCGAGTTTGAGCCGAGGAAATAGAAAGGTCTGGAGGATTGAGATCCGACGCGTATGGTGGATGTTCAAGTAGCACCACTCTCTTTTTTGCCGCAAACTGTTTGACGATATGGCTGTGTGTGGGCGAGCGATATCGTGTTAACTTGAATATCGACCATACTAGTCGGATCTCAGTCCTCCAGATTTCTTCCTATTCGTTCCGCTCAAACTCGCTTTGAAAGGCAACCAATCGTGACGAGGCTTTTGAACGCCATCCCAAAGGAAGACTTCGAGCAAAGTTTCCAGGGCATGAATCTTGTGGGAAGGGGGGGAGGGGAATTCAAATGTTTGTAAAACTATGCAGTGGTTAACAACCCCTAGACTTAAAATCTACTTAAACTACCTTACGCTAAGAACAATACACACACCGAGGACCAAGGGAGAACTTGAACCCCCGACGGGGAGCAGAAGGGCACCCCGCAGCAAGAAGCCTTAGAGCGCAAGGCTACTCTCGCGCGGCATGTATCGCAGAGCTCAGCCATGCTTAATTATGGGAGGTGACTATTTCGGAAGACAGTAAGGTAATTGTACTTCATAGTTAAATTTGTATGTAACCCAAATATGTTTAAATCAAAGGCAAATAATAACATTCCCACTGGTTCTTCCGTCGATTTTTGGTAGGACATCATAATATTAAATTAAAAGGACAATTTTATGTGTGTCCTACAAGTTTGTTTTAAAGGTTGTAGATGGTATTCACAGAATATATGACATCAACTGCGATTGGGCAAAGCTGAAAATGTGTACCCAGCCGGGATTCGAACCCGGGTCTCCTGATTTCTAGGCAGTTGCGCTGACCCCTACACAACTGGGGACACAGTGATCACCGCACCTGCAAGGACTACCTAAGCACGCCTCCCGTCAGATACAAAACCCAGCTTCGCCCTACCCACAGTACTCGTAGTTATGAAACTAATTCCCGTAAGAGTAAGGGCTTCAAAGGCCCTCCCCCCCCCCCCCCCACTAACGATAGGATCATTGCCCGTCACCGGCATATTATATATATATGTGTGTGTGGCGTCTGTTACGAAAGAACAGACGTCACTTCTGATCCTGCAGAATAGTATGTAAACAAAAAACGGGCTAACTAAATAAAAACAAATTCGCATAAGATAAATGGTGAGGATATTCTACCGTATGCAAGACACTTATTTTTAGTTACTAAAATTAAGTGTCTTGCATACGGCGGCCGTTCGCCGTCGGGGGTTCAAATCCCCCCCTCCCCCTCTGGCATGGGTATTTGTGTTGTCCTCAGGTTAGTTTACCTTACATTAAGTAGTTTGTAAACTACGGACTAATAACCACGCAGTTGAGTCCGATAGATTTACAAACATTTGAACATTTTTATTATTATTATTGTTGCAGAAGATACACAAAATTGTGCTTTGAATTCATTATGATGATATTCTACCAAGAACCAACGGAAAAATCAGTTGAAATGTTGTCATTAGACTTTTCTTTCAGTTAGTTTACGTTACATACTAAACGCTGCCGGCCGCGGTGGCCGAGGGGACTGAGGCGTTCCAGTCACGGTCTGCACGGCCACTACGGTCGGGGGTTCGAATCCCCCCTCGGGCATGGATATTTGTGCCGTCCTTAGTCTTAAGTAGTTCATAAGTAGTTTGTAAGCTTAGGGACTGATGACCCCGTAGTTTAGTCCCGTAAGTTCTACAAAGGATTTGAACATTTTTACTAAACGCTGTAGCTCTGTAGTCAATAACAATTGGGCACACGTTGCATGGCATTTTTATTGCTATTCGTCTATACTGCCACCACCTAAACCATTTACTGCTCCTCCAGAAACATCTTGTTCACATAAATCTGACGGGTAGGTCGAGCAGCATTCTACGACTGTCTGCTAATGAAACTGAGGTGTACGCGAAGGTGTCGACGTTTAGCGACTTTGAGTAGAATACAAGAGGATTACTTACACAAAATTTCTACGATTATTGGTATGATGTTATTTCGTACAACTGCGAAAGCACGGACACCGTATCTATATTCGTATGTATGTCTCCAACAGGCAAATGACTATGAGCGGATACAGACTAAAGCCTGGTCCATTGGGAAGATACAATTACACAGTTGCGAGCAAGAAGAAGTAATGGCCATGGTGCTCTACAACCGTTGTGGCCTTTGTGCAGAACGGGGAACGTGTCTGGGTAGCGTAATTGGTTGAAGGCAACCGCTTGCTCGAAGGTGGAAATCCGGGTTCTATTTCCGGCCCTGCTGTCCCTATTTTATTTATTTATTTTTCGCATGGTTCCGCATTGCTACATTTATCATTTATTTGCAGGATTAGCTTTACCTTTTGGATGTCTTGTGTCATCTGGTATTTATACCGGGCGAGCAAAGAAATCACTACCTATGTAATTCAAAATGATCAAATGTTTGTAAGCCTGTTGGACCAAACTGCTGTGGTCAATCCCTAGACTTACAAACTTCTTAAACTAACTTACACGAAGGACAACACAACACCTCTGCCCATTGAAGGACTCGAACCTCCGACGGGAAAGACCGTCCAGTCAGCCTTAAACCACGCGGTTATTCCCGCGCGGCCCCATGCAACTCACCGAAAAAATTAACACGTCTGAAATACGAATATCTTGTTTAATCGTAATAATTATAGAACAACAGACTACACTACTGTATATTTTTCCAGATACTTGATATAATTACTAGAAAGCACTGCTATTAAACCTCAGATATATTGTTCATTTCTTATTCTAATCCGTTGTACAGTCTTGTTATAATCAAGAAACAGTATTTGTTTTAAAAACGTGGTATAAAGATGGTTATTTAATAATATAGTTGGAGAACATCTGAAGCTCTGTAGCTCGTATAACTGTCGAGGAGGCACTGAACTGAATTTGAGAGAAACATTTGTACCATAATTTGATTAAAAGAAGGGCTCGGTTAATAGGACACCTGAAACATCTGTGGCCGGCCGCGGTGGGCGAGGTGACTGAGGCACTCCAATCACGGTCAGCACGGCCACTAAGGTCGGGGGTTCGAATCCCCCCTCGGGCATGGATATTTGTGCCGTCTTTAGTCTTAGCTAGTTCATAAGTAGTTTGTAAGCTTAGGGACTGATGACCCCGTAGTTAAGTCCCATAAGCTTAACAAACATTTGAACATTTGAAAGTGTCTGTGTCTGTCTGTATGTGTGTGTGTGTGTGTGTGTGTGTGTGTGTGTGTGTGTGTGATATGGGAGTGTGGGTGTAAAAATCGCAGATGGAGACCACGATACAAGCACAGTAAACAGGTTCAAACTAACGCGCGTTGCCGTTGGTTTGGTTTGCACAGGATAGAGTAACTTGGAAAGCTACATTAAAATAGTATTCGGAATGAAGACCGCAAGAGCAACAAATAATTCGAACACTGTTCCGCCGACAGAACGAATTTATATAAGTTGGTATGCAGCAGACTTTCACAGGTCTGGAAGACCATCAATTATTGTAAATAATGAAAGTGATTTTTTTTTTATTATTTTTTTTTATTTGAGTTTTACAAGTCCAGCGCTGGATATCTCTAGAACACGACAGTTTTGGTTCTGTGCGGAGAATTACACGTAAAAATTCAATAAAGTGTTCAGTTATTTCATAACTTCAATTCTTTGCTTCAGTTAGATCACGATCAGTAGTGACTTTTAGCCCATGCTGTATTTCATTTGGGAAGTAATTGTTCCCAGGTTGTGTCCAGCGACCTCCTATTACTATTGCTCTTTTCCACCTAGTGTTGGTAACTATCTATAGACATCTTGATTTACATTGCGCTCTTATTTGACTAAGAAAATAAAATAAATTTTAGGTATTATTTTATGGTCGACTTTTAAAGAATATTAATTTCGTCATTTAAGTTGAGACCCTCTGATCAATTGTGGAGTTTCCTAAATACGAGTAAATAATGTTGAAGTTAACACGTACTTTCGCACCCATAACCCCTAGACATCACTCTCAAGATTTCTTGTGCCAAAAATTACTATTAGCCTTTTTTTCTGCAAACGACATACTATTAATTAAAACGGACACAATGCGTGAAGACACTCTTCAGAGTTGACTAGTAAATGTAACTGAAAAAATCATGAAGTATTATTTCGTTTCGTGATCTGAATGCGCTTTCGATGTAGAAAAGCGCTTTAGGCGTAAAATTCTGACTTGAAGGTTATGTTCACGAGTAATCCCGAGTCCACCGTTAAGTTTAAGATTTTAGAGGAGTCACTCCCGTCAGGAGTCGTAAAGAAGTCACACAATAGTTAAGTGGCACCATAATTAATGACTTTTGTTGTTAATAGGATCTCTGTTACAATAAACCTCTCAACACTATACTTGTGCAAGATATTTCTCTCACATTTTGATAGTCAAAGGGAACGCAGTTACATTTCCTGAGCGAAAGAGTAATGTTATTTTTTTAACCGATACTGAGGACCATATGATGATGTAGGTGCTTTCTAATAGAAGAAATCGTTTCAACAATGACGAGAATCTTAAGAGCGTACTGAAGTAATATTCGAATAAAGGAAAAATTAAAGAGATATAACGACAACTGAAAATGAGTCAGAAAATCAGTTGCCTGTATTAGAAGTAAATTTAAAGCTGAGAGTAAAGCTAATGATGTACGGAAAGACCACGAAAGCTGCCAAGGCCACGGTATGAAACATATCTCATACGATCAACGCTAATTTCTTTTTTCAGTAAATTATAGGTGTAAATCTATCAGATGCGCAGTGAATTCTGAAAACAGGAGGGAATTGTACATAACAATACCACACCAAACTGAAACCAGCGACGATCTGAATCAAACAGTTGAGTACCGAGAACGGTTTGAAGGTATTGTTCGTCTGCAAATTTTATTTCATGGAAGCAAATAATAGAGACAAGCGGAGACAGACGACTGTTGATGTAAAACGCAGCATTTATAACGAAATAATTAGTTTATTGGACAATTGGAAGCCGTGCGGGAGTGGCCGAGCGGTCTAGAGCGCCAAGTTGCGGATAGCGCGGCCTCCCGCGTCGGAGGTTCGAATCCTCCCTCGGGCATGGATGTTTGTGCTGTCTTTAGTATAAGGTAGTTCAGAAATAATTTGTAAGTTTAGGGACTGATGACCCCGCATTTAAGTCCCATAAGCTTTACAAACATTTGAACATTTTGACTATTTGAAGGACTGTAATAGTGCATCAATGAACCAACAATAGGCAATTTTTCACAGTTGTTCCGTCTACACTCAAAAAGTTTATAAATGAGGAATACAAATTGGGGTATACGACATTATTAGACAGTTTCCCTCTCTTCAGAATTCACAGCACATCTGACAGGTTTACACGTCTAATTAAATGATACGCAGATTTTAGCGGTGATCATGTGAAGTGATCGTAGGTCAAGCAGTCTTCTTGGTCTCTCCGTACAACTATACTCTCAGCAACAAATTCTTGGAGTTTTAAATATAAAAACTTTCCTGCAAACAGCTACGGAAGAATGAACTAATATCCACACGATATGCCTATTCCACTGATAGGTATACAAATAATTGATTGACCAAGAACACTTTGACCCTCATCTCTGCCATTAATAGAACGAGATATTGGACCATGAAAGAATATATTTCTAGTAGCTTTGTAATTTTCAAGAGAATATCTCATTTCCGGTATTGTTACTGCATTCTGCAAGTATCACTCAAGCAAGTCATGTGACAATCGCAACCAGGCTGCACTAACTACAACGACATTTTTAACGTAAAAAAGCAAGTATATTACCCTCTTGTCAACCACCATGAACGCCTCACGCAGTGTTCAGCAAGACGTCAAGTCGGTTTGTGAAACATTTTGTGGAGGAGGAAGCTGTGGAGCTAAGCCGTAATTTCTATTTCTACTTTCCTGTGACAGGAAGAAGAAGAGCGACAACGTTTCAGTGACTCACAGGTGTGCAGTTGAAGTCACACATGGGACATAAAAAATGTTGCGACAAGCAGACACGTGCACCGGCGAGTTGCAGCTGGCAATGCAGTGCACTGCAGACAACGTTGCATCGATCCTAGGCCAGCTGCCACACTCGGCGCCGCTACTCCCACGTGAACAGGTGATAAGCCATCTGAACCGGTCACGTACTTCAGAGTCTGCCCCCATCACTCGTCCCCACAGCTCTCCTATTAGTCAAATACGAGTACGGTTACAGAATTTGTGAAACTTTTTCTTACTCTGAACAACGTATCCTCACTTCGATGTCGTAGTATGGATGTAGATATAGACACACTTCTCTAAATTGGTATCGTCTTTCATATTTTAGTAGCATCTTTCACATTCTCTCCCTCGTGGCTCATATTTTCAACAACATATTTTCTATCATTATTTCTTCTCAAGGCCCCTGGAGTGGACGACGTTCCCTCAGAAATACTGTAATCTCTGGGAGAGCCGACCATGATAAAACTATTTCACCTGGTGCGTAAGATGTTCAAATGTTTGTTAAGCTTAACCCTTTCCCTCCCAAAGTTGCCATATGGCAAAGTCATCTTTATCTGTTTCTCTAGCCACAACCGTTTGTCCACTGATTGTCAACAATACTGCAGGACTTCCAAAAATTCATTGTGAGTAGGTTGTCTACCATTACCTTGAGGAAACACAGTATTAGGCTACAGTACATTGTCAAAATACGTATCGTTGCTTCATGTGAAAGAATACATGCGGCAAGACTTTCAAATAATTATATCAAGGTAAAGGAAACAAAGTAATTTAAAAATTTCACTACTAAATAATTGTCCAATGTCTAAATTAGTAATAAACATTTTGAAAATGTTATTAATTATGATAAAGGAAATATATCCGATCCAATGATGCCATATGTAGTCATCCCAAATTTCCCTCCAAAACCTAAAAATAATCAAAAATTCTGTCAAATACACGTTATTCCAATCATCATAGAAATATGCGAAGAAATACTTTTGTTCATAAATCAATAAAATTTGGGGTTGAAAGGGTTAGGGACTAAACTGCGGGGTCATAAGTTCCTGAACTTACAAACGACTTATGAACTACCTTATACTAAATATGGCACAAACATCCTGCCCGAGGGGGGATTTGAGCCCCCGACAGGGAACGGCCCGCGTATCGAAACACAGCGCCTCAATGCGCTTGACCACTCCACCGCGGCGCGTAAGATGTATGAGACAAGAGAAATACTCTCAGACTTTAAGAAAAATGTAATAATCCCCATTCCTAAGAAATCAGGTGCAGACAGGTGTGAAAATTACAGAACCATCGGTTTAACAAAATGTACGAACACGTGAGCTAATACTCATTTTATGGCTTATCTTAGATTAAAGAAAGGCAAACCTACTTTTCTAGCTTTTGTAGATTTGCAGAAAGCGTTTGACAAGGTTGATTGGAATACACACTTCCAAATTCTGGAGCACGCATGAGTAAAATATAGGGATCGGAAGGTTATATACAACTTGTACAAAAACCAGACAGCAGTCATCAGAGTTGAAGGGCATGAAAGGGGTGCAGTGGTTGGGAAGGGAGTAAGACATGGTTGTAGCCTTTCTCCAATTTTATTTAATTTGTACACTCAGCAAGTTATAAAAGAAAGCAAGAGGAAATAGAAGACGGAATTAAGGTTGAGAGTGAAGAAATAAAAACATTGCGTTTTGCGGATGACATTGTAATTCTATCAGAGACAGCAAAGGGCCTGGAAGAGCAGTTGATAGAAGTAGACGGTGTGTTGTGAGGTGCGTATAAGATTAACATTAACAAGAACAAAACAAGCGTAACGCAATGCAATCTTAGAAATTCAGGTGATGCTAAAGGAATCAGATTAGGTAACGAAATCAGCTGATGAAACACAAAAATTCATCTCTCTCTCTCCCATAATAATGTTTAAAGAAAACCTTTCTGTGAAGTAAGTTCAATGTATAAGCAATAGATGTGGTCTTAATTCAAGTGTGAACAGTACAAGAAAGAAAACATTGTTATATTTAGGATAAAAATATTTACCTTGTAACCTAATGGATTCACACACCCTTGTTATTTTAGGACATCATTGTAAACCTAACATCGGCACTACCGTGTGATGATGGGCTCAGGCCCGAAACTAGCAACTGTGCAATAAATTGATTTACAAATATCTTGTGGCTGGTTGCAGTATTTATTTACTACAGTATAATTAAGGAGTTGACAGACCAACAGCCCCTTCTGTGCATATGCACTCCACGCTCGCTCTCTTAAAGGAATCGGTGAAATTCCGCGTGTTAAGAAAATGATGGCCAAGGGTACTACATCATTGTAGTGTGAATAAATTGAAAATTTGCTTTAAAATGCATATTGTCAACCATCAGCTGTTTATTATATTTATAACTTTACCGGTTTCGGTTTTAAGCCATCGTCAGAAAAGTAGATGAAACAGACTCATTACGTTGGTACATAGTCTGCCATCTTATCCGTGTCAATCAATAAAAGATTCGTAAAATGTCATTCGACAATAGGTCTTGATCATCAAGACCTAATGTCAAGTGACATTTTAGAAATCTTTTATGGATTGACATAAAAATGACATAAAAATGTTCAAATGTTTGTAAATCTATGGGACCTAACTGCTCTGGTCATCAGTTCCTAAGCTTACAAACTACTTTAACTAACTTATGCTAAGTACAACAAATACACCCATCCCCGATGGAGGACTCGAACTTCCGACGGCGGGTAGCGACGCGTTCCGCACCTAGGCTCCTGGGGACGGTCGGCTACTCCACCGCGTCATGGGTAAGGTCGCAGACAATGTACCAACGTAATCAGTCTGTTTTACTTTTCTGATGATGGCTTAAAACCGAAACCAGTAAAGTTATAAATATAATAAACACCTGATGGTTGGCAATATGCATTTTTAAAGTATATTACGTCTGTTATACCACATCTAAAATAAAAATTTGAAAATGCGTCTGTCTGAAAATTGAGCTAGGATACTACGTCCAGTTGTGGTGACCACTGTGTCCTGATGACATGGTGGACACAGCAGCTGCCTAATAAGCAATACACCCGGCTTCTAATCCCGTCCCTACTCAATATTTCTTCTTTCCCCATACCGGGTGATCAAAAAGTCAGTGTAACTTTGAATACTTAATAAATCACGGAATAATGTAGATAGAGAGGTAAAAATTGACACACATGCTGGGAATGACACGGGGTTTTATTATAACAGAAAAGAAAAGCTCAAAAAATGTCCGACAGATGGCGCTTCATCTGATCAGAAAAGTAATAATTAACATAACAAATTAAGACAAAGCAAAGATGATGTTCTTTACAGGAAATGCTCAATATGTTCACCATCATTCCTCAACAATAGCTGTAGTCGAGGAATAATGTTGTGAACAGCACTATAAAGCATGTCCGGAGTTATGGTGAGGCATTGGCGTCGGATGTTGTCTTTCAGCATCCCTAGAGATGTCGATCGATCACGATATACTTGCGACTTCAGGAAATCCCAAAGCCAATAATCGCACGGACTGAGTTCTGGGAACCTGGGAGGCCAAGCATGACGAAAGTGGCGGCTGAGCAGTGTGCACGACCATCATCAAACGACGCGCGCGAGAGATCTTTCACTCGACTTCCAATACTTTTTTTTCCTTGTTCTAATAAAACCCCATGGCATTCTAAGCATGTGTGTCAATTTGTACCTCTCTATCTACATTATTCCGTGATTTATTAAGTTTTCAAATTTATACTGACTTTTTGATCATCCGGTATTTCAATAGCGACTTGCAGATAATGTCCTTAATTCCTTTGTGCCTTGACACATAGTGAAACATGAAAAATTGTGTCTGTGCCTTGTTCGAATGAACAGACACGCCCTATACAGAGCGCGGAAAAATTACATGAACGCCATTCAGTAGGGAAGTGTACCAGTAACCGGCACTGTCCGAGTAATCGGCACTTTAATTGTACATTTAAAATACGCAGTTAATCGCTGAACAGAGCCGTCATCTAGAAATAAAAATTTTGTACTGCCGATCACGGGTACGAAAGCTACGTCTTATAAATTTAATTATTTTAAAGTGAACTGATTATTATTACACGGACTTGCGCATATCCATACGAAATCAGACGGATTTATGTGACCTGTTATAACCATTATTGTAGGATTAAACAGGATTTACACGTGATATTTAAATTTGCCGATATTTTAATTTGCCGATAACTGGTACACTTACCCTATACTACAGTGGTTTCCAAACTGTGAGTCCTGACCCACTAGTCGCTAGCATTATCCTATTCCGGTAGGTCGCCAGGTCAACATACCTAATGGACTTAAAGTGAAAATGTGTTTTACAAGACAGTATTTTCACGATTTTTCCATCCCTTAAAGAAAAATTTCAAATGATAATGGTTATGGTCCAAAGTTTTAAGTTTTTGTGGGTTAATATTTTCACGTTACTCCAAGCGGAATTTGATTGTTTTTCTAGGAATATTATTTAATATTGGTCTTATATTAGTCTTTGATTGGCAAAAATTGGCAATAAATTGTTACAGGTAACAAATCCGTTTCTAGAGTATAACCTTAAAAAGCTAAAACCGTTAACCATCGAGTAAGAACGAATATGTGTTTCTTCTTTGAACAGTTTGTTTAAAGACTCAATCCTAATCTCATTTTAAAACAGAAAAGAGTACAAAATACATGCAGATATATCTTTGAAGGAATTATGGGATCCGCAAGTAATTTCTTATGCTTTTCTTCTTATTCTTCATAAAAAAAGAACAAATGCGCAGAAACTGATTTATGCTTAAAACCAACAAGCTTCGGTTAAGACATGGAAAGTGACATTAATACCAAGATTTAACAAACACATACACTGAGCTTGGCATTTAATTTGTACGTCGTATAAAACTCTAACTGAACAAAATAGTGGTCTTTTAGATCGAAAAAATTTCCAGAAACATTCTGGGCACCACTAGCGAGAAGATTGGGAACCACTGCTATACAGCGAGCGAGGTGGCGCAGTGGTAACGCACTGGACTCGCATTCGTAAGGATGGTGGTTCAAATCCACCTCCGGCCATCCAGATTTAGGTTTTCCGTGATTTCCCTAAATCGCTCCAGGCATATGCCGGGATGGTTCCTTTCAAAGGGCACGGCCGATTTCCTTCCCCATCCTTACCCTAATACTCCGAGCCTAAGCTCCGTCCCTAATGACCACGCTGTCGACGGGACGTTAAACTCCAAGCTTCCTTCCACTGCTATACTATGTCGTTGCAAGTTTCCACCACTACGCGTGTATTGACACTGAGGCACGATCGCCGAGTACAAATGACGTACGAAGTCTTCGAGTTAACTTGATGACACGTTTCGTTCCGCGACGGTCGACACAAAACTAATTATCAGTGAAATGCTTGCGTGATCTCTCACACTTCCGTAGAAGCCAACTGGATGGCGCTCACTTAGAGTTAGCATTCACGACGAAAGCGACTGCTCTGTTTAACTTCCCACTAGCGACAGTATACTCGGTAGAGATAGCGTGCACAAAATAAGGTGAAACATTATTAGCGAGGAGGCATAATGGGCGAAACTCGAAGTTAGCTGACTAGCATTAACAAAGATTGCGGTCAGACAACATAAAATTACCACAGCAAAAGCGACTGCAAATCTCAACACTCATTTCAGTAATACTGTTTCGATACAAACTGTGGCTGCTGCTTGTAATTCATGTAAGGGCTGCAGTTGGTAATTTCTTAATAACGGAAGCCAACGCAAAGTTCCGAAGGAAGTGGTTCAACGATAATAAAGCCTGGACTCTTGATGACTGGGAGTATGTGGTATGGTCCGCTGAATTATGGCTTACATTGCTTCCCACAAACAATCGGTTATATGTATCGAACAACCCAAAAACAACTTGCTACACGGTATGTCTGCTACGTACAGTCCAGCCTACAATTCCTTTCATGATTTGGGTAGCTATATCGTGGTATTCAACTGTTCCTATTATTACCCTCATTTGTCACATAACTGTGAATGAACATCTCACCATCCTCGATAATAAAATGATTACTAGGAGTAATATATTTCTAACAAACAATAAACAGTGCCATATTCCAAAATGATAATCTCCTCCCTCCCACAAACACTACCATAATCGTATAGTCCTGATTTGTTCAGCAGCAGAAATTAATAAATATCTTCGCTGGAAAGAAATCGCCATTTCACAGCAAAACTGAACTTGCAAATTATTGATGGAGGGGAAGGACGGAGGAATAGGAAGGAAACTACCGACAATGGCTGCATTAGGCCATTGAAATTAAACAATGGGGGACAAGTGAAATTGTGACCCGGACCGGGAATCGAACCGGGTCTCCCGCTTCTGGTCAGCAGTCGCTTTAACCACGTTTTTTTTCTTTTGTCTCTATTGTTAGTTGTGTTCCTTGCGATCGCTGATCCTGTTTAGTCGTTGTTGTGGTTCGATGTGTTCTTGGCTCAGCTTTTTTTATTACACAGGATGTACAACTCTCTGACCGAGCGTGCTGAACCACGACGCCCGGCATCCACTTTGCTACCCGTGCTCGCCTCCCGTAAACTCTCACAAGACGCTCGCTATGACTGTAGCGTCCCTATCGTTCATGCATCTTACACTCACCATTACGGATTCCCGTGCGAGGTCGATGACCGCATCTGCGGTGAAGTAAGTGAAGCTAACGCCGTCTTCGCGTGTAAACACTTATCATATTATTCGGACATGCCCGAAGGAACAGACACCACACCAGTACAGTAAGTATTCACACGCCACGACGGCGTTAGCTTCACTTACTTCACCGAAGATGCGGTCATACGTTCGACCTAGTACGTGAATCCGTAATGGCGAGTCTAAGAGGGTATGGACGATAGGGCCGTTACAGCCATAGCGTGCGACTTATGAAAGTTTGAGACGGTCGGGAGTCAAACACAGGTACCCAAGTAGTCAGAAAAAGTTTATTTTACAAAAATATAAAAAAAAAGAAAAGGTATCCTATCCTGTATTTTTTCCATTGAATAAATAGATAAATCCTCAGCTGTATTCCTTTCCATTGAAAAAACAGCGCTTCAAGGAGCCATAAAACTGTAAAAACCGCTTAATGTCATAAATTGCCATCATGGTAGGCAATGGTTCGTGTTCTTCTATAGTTAACTTTATTTTCTTTGCTACAAAAAATAAAAAATAAAAATAAAAGTAAATAACTAAAAAAAATGTCGTTAAGGCGACCGCTAGCGCGAAGCAGGAGACCCGGGTTCGATTCCCGGCCCGGCTCACATTTTCACTTGTCGCCATTATATAATTTCAATACTCCAATGCAGGCATTTTCAATCTTTTCCCAGCCGCAGCGGAGCGGCCGAGCGCATTGTGGCGCTATGCTACGACGCGCGAGGCCGCTCCCCGTCGGGGGTTCGAATCCCCCATCGGGCATGGATGTTTGTGCCGTCTTTATTATAAGCTAGTTCATTAGTAGTTTGTAAGTTTAGGGACTGATGACCCCGCAGTTGAGTCCCAGAAGCTTTTCAAAAATTTGAACATTTAATCCTTTCCTACCTAATCCTTCTTCCTTCCCATCCTTTATCAATATTTGCAAATACAATATAATATAAACTGAACAGTTGTGGGGAGATTTAGAGCAGAGATTGAAGACCAAAATTTATAGCTTCAACATCGTTGAATTAATTGATGGATGTTTTGGTACAAGAACAGATAACATTCTATTGGAAACCTTAAAAATCCTTTACAAATCTCTTCTTCGAAGAGTTGCAGCTGTTCTCAGTTAGTAAACTCCTTACTAACAAATAAATATTCTTTCCATGTTAGTTGTTCATATCATCTTGCCCCACGCCCTCCCCCCTCCCCGTATATCACTAAAGCACGCCTAAATGGTGACTCTCGACTCCTGAGGTTATAGGGTTCGAATCCTGATCTTGGAAAATTTTCTCCGATAATATTTGGCTGGAAAGGGAAGAGATATGTTGCAGTAAAGCTACTGATCACCAACCTTTGCGGCAGTATTCTGGACTAAATCCCGAACTCTTCCGCGGAGTCTCTTGAAGTGAGGGAATGGAACAGTATTGATGTTCATACGTCCTCCGGATAGATACATTAAACTCAGCCGGCATCTTGGCTATTTGCCGGTACCAGTTTTTCCCCCTACCCTTCATCCGTAACAACTCAAACCAAGCACTGTACAGTACACTCATTCATCACATGACACAGATACAGGTTTGCCACTTCATAATACGTCAGAGAAAGAGAACGGCAAATAAGCTATATTAGGACCTTGCCTTGTCAGATTCATCCATGTGCCCTTTCAATGATTCAGGGACACCACTGACTTTTTCTTTCTGTGTTACAATGAAGCTGACATGGATAGTGCAAATCATTTTCCCTTATAGTATTACATATATGAATGTTAGTCTTTGTCAAAGCCAAATGAGTGTTGACGCCAAACTTCACAAGGGAATTTACTTTCTGTGAGAGCTGTCTAAAAACGTCCGAAAGTAGACGGACACAACCCCTAGGGTATTTGTTTTGATTTAATGTTTCGAACCGTTAGGACAAGAAGGCTTACCTTTGCATCATAAATGTAGTATCAAATGGATTGGTTCTTGATTGGAAAAACAGGCACTCTCGATATATGTCGATTACAGTGCTATCAGATGTGAATGGAAAACAATAACTTGAGTGAATCGTACGTACTTCTGGGCGGTATTCGGAATGTGTAATAAAAAATGAGAGGGAGCCAAGCTCCAATTTGAAAATACGATGTTACCAACGACTCAAGAGGAGAACAGACAGATATCCTGTTTACTAGTATTAACTTGTCACTGAAAACGTTTTTACGAATCGTCGCTTTCGAGGTATTTTGCTGGCTTAGCCGTATAATGCATAATGTGCAAGACATGAGTTTACCAATGTCGCGTAGGCTCAGAATTACAGTATGAAAATAGAAGTAAGTCTTATTCGTGACGTTTATATCTCCGAAATGTATCATCGCTAACGTAAAAGTTGAGAAGTTTGGATGGTTAGTGATATTTGTGACACATTTAGGTTCTTGCCTTTATAAGGAACTAACAATATTCCTTTTCATATTTTTCATTCACTCACGTAGATTACTTGTAATGGTGTCTTGTACTAAACGGCATTCTGTGACAAGCTCATTTATATCCAATTATTAATTTTTAAAAGTTATTAATGCTTCATCAGACTTAATTATAATAGTTTAGTACCAAACCAATTGTTTCTACTTCTTGGATAACAATGATGTTTCCAAAAGACACCAACAGACTTCGAGGAGTTGTAGACGGGACTTAATAGATTACGTTTCATATAGGAAACCATGTCCGGAAAAGCCGTCCAATGACGCTATGAGGACTTCGATACTGCAAAACAAATCTGTTTACTGCAAACTCTATCCTTTTCGTATTTTAGGAGAAAAAGTATTTCCAGTAAACGTGGGCACTAAAATGCACACCTTAAGAGCTAGAAGCACTTTTTCATATTCGTTACTGTGCAACACTTTCCTACTACCATTCGTACAAATTCTATGAACAACGTTGTTAATATGCGATATAGGCTGTTATGTTCGTAGCTACGCTTAGATGTGGCTCAGTCTGATATGAAATGAATGAGAAAATAAATGAGAAATTCTTGTAAACAAAGACACACCGAGAAAATATATCAGTCAAATCAATGGATTTACCATTTTTTTGTCCTTTTCCTGTGTCAACATAAACATTTGACGGTTTACTCTAGAGCACACGACATGTAACTGCGCTCGGCCACACCGCCGCGGCCACCTAGAAGAAAACGCTTCACAACTGGCCGTGCCTACGTCACACCGAGAGGCGGCGAACGGAGCTGACCGGCTGGTCGACGGGTAACATCCACCGCCTCGTAGCAGCCGGCCAGTCAGCTAGCGTTCGCGGCCTCTCGGTGTGACGTAGGCGCGGCCAGTTGTGAAGCCTTGTCTTCTAGGTGGCCGCGGCGGTGTGCCCGAGCGCGTTGAAACGCTATGCTCCGATGCACGAGGCCGCTCCCCGTCGGGGATTCGAATCCTCCCTTAGCTATGGATGTTTGTGTTGTCATTAGTATAAGTTAGTTTACAGGTAGTTTGTAAGTTTAGGGACTGATGACCCCACAGTTAAGTCCCATAAGCTTAATAAACATTTGAACATTTTTTTCTTCCAGGTGGTGTTAGCGAGTAGCGCCCCAAGCGGTTAGCCAGGTATACTATTCTGTCCGGTGCGGTTTACAAGAGCGCGATATCAGCTGTTGTTTACATTTGTTTCCGAAATGGTTTTTACGGCGGGGAACTTTTGTGGCGCAATCAATTGTGTTGCCAAATAACCCTGAGATGTATGTAACGTCGTATTACTGAATTTTATCGTCCGGATTTGAATGTCATCCACGAAGATGTATTAACGATTAACAATTCTTTTCAGGAGTAGAAAATGGGTAGTGAATAGCGGATGAGAAGACCTGATGAAGACGGATGCTCTTTATCTATATAAAAATGTGTGGTTGTGTTCGCTTCACTTTGAAGCAAACCAATTTATGAATTCACAAACAATAAGCTCATATTTGTAATGAAGCAGTTTGTTCCTTTTTCAAGAGTTGTGATGAGCTGATGGCTTCAGTTTTTGGAACAAGAAACTCACAAGAAAAACTGTGTGCACATGTTGAAGAGGGTTTCAGATTGCCGGCCGCGGTGGCCGAGGAGACTGAGGCGCTCCAGTCACGGTCTGTTCGGCCACTACGGTCGGGGGTTCGAATCCCCCCTCGGGCATGGATATTTGTGCCGTCCTAGTTCGTAAGTAGTTGATAAGTAGTTTGTAAGTTTAGGGACTGATAACCCCGTAGTTAAGTCCCATAAGATTTACAAACATTTGAACATTTTTGGTTTCAGATTTTCCTGCTGCGTGCTGTGATGAAGCTAAACTGCTGTTAATGAGACTGTCTGTCGAAATCAGGCTGTTTTACAGGATTAAGTTTCTGAACAAAGACTTCCAACCGTAAGAAATCAAACTAGAAGCTTAAGAAGTCTGTACATTTAGACTGCTGATTTGTTTGGTATGTACTCATTTCGCTTCTATTGCTAGTCTCTTAATGTTTCATGCTTCCTTCTGGTTATGACATTGCTATGTTGTAAAACGTTTTCACTCACAGATTTAAATATTTGCATTTACGTGAACTTAGTGTAATCAACGTACTAAGATGATGATTTCAATATATTTCTATCATTATTTGGTTGTTGTTTGTCAGAAGCTAATGACTTAAACACAGTTGTTTACGATCCCTTCTGATCTTGAAGGTACAGGTCAGAGCTGTTAACGTATGCATATTCGTATGTTTATAGTTTTTCGGTGTCAATGTGGTAGGCAGCAGTTCTACCCAAAGTCATAAATATATTGTAGCTAACACTGGATATTTTCAAGTTGCAGTCATATTCGCTTTTATTTCAGAATCAAACATTTCTTCTGGTTTGCTTGGAGATAGTGAAAGACGTTAAATATTTCGTAAATCGCGTAGAAAAAAAGGGTCGAAAGCAATCATTATCCACACGACGTCAATGAGTCTCACATGGTTTGTCGCTTGGGGCGCTAGTGTCGCTCCAGCTGTCAAACGGTAACAACTTTCACAGAAGTGAGTGTCGTGACTGTGTATATTAGAGAGTGAATGTAGTACTACAGTGGACTGCGGCTAGGTAGGTTAGTCATCGCAGGAACGCGGCTGTAGCGCCATCGCGTGTCCTGGTCGGGCACGCCGCACTGCACTGCACCCCTCCTTTCTAATAGGTCGCGGATGCAGTGCAGTCGCCACGAAGAACTCTTTTTACTTAGCAGAATAATTAGTGTCGATATCCATCGCATCCGCTGATAGCGATCCTTAGTCTTTCTCCTGTTCCTGCAGCAACTGTAGTTAACAAGTGACAATTCAGTCTCCGAACTAACGGTACCAGCCTTCATCCTGTTAGGTAGATTCGACTACGTTAACTACCGAAAACTCCATGAAGAGAAGACATCACTTAAAAGTTTGACTCTTTGTCTAATTAATAAATGCAACTTTTACAGACTCAGTATCTTCAGCACCACGTAGCAGCCACCACGTTCTTCATCTTAGCACCCATCTATTGTGTAAAGGCCTTGTAGAAATTCTCGTTTCAGCCGCCGCGAGGTCTACTCCAAAATTGTAGTAAGACATGGAACCAATAATCCATTATCCAATTCAACCCTAAATATTTGAAGCATTATTTACAGAGTATACTAAATTGATTAATGAAAAATGCCATGGGACATTGTTACTTAAAAGAATCAGACCATAATAATCAAAAAATGATAACAATCGTGAACATGAATACCAGCAGCGACTGTGAGTAAGCCTCAATAAACCACACAGGTAATCAGTTGCAGGAGCTTTGTAACATTATCCTTGACCCAGTTTTAAATACCTCTAAGGATATCTTCTTCAGAAGAACTGCTAATAGATTTCATTGAGTGCACCATACTACAGAGATCATGAGCTTAGTTGCTCAAGACACATATAAAAGATGAATTAAAATATGCATTAAAATACGTGTGGTTGTCATAAGAAAAAGTCGAATGCTCAGATTGCTGGTGTCAGGAAAAACGTCCATAGTCAAATTTTGGTCGACTACGGAGAATGTGTTGGTGGCATATAGCTATTTATCAGCAGACTATCACCCTTTGTACTGGGTTGACTTCTCAAACCTTTCTATAAGGTGCGGCTCCTGAAGGTCGTCCATCGACCAGGGGGGAGCGTTGAACCCAGCGGCCTTCGTGCTATGCGACAGGGCAGGTTGCGTGCGATCGCCGCACAGCATTTTCTCTTTTCCTTATGAGGGCCTTTTACCAAAACAGCACCAGTAGTTTTGTTATTATTCTATGCGGTATTAAAATACTTTCTTATACATACAGGATGAAGCGAAATTCGGGCACTCGGGCTTCGCAGTGCGATTCCTCACTTGCCAGCATTTAAAAAATTTCTCTCACAAAATTTCGTCTTTCACAGGTTTCCGGCAGTAAATGGACGTCGCAGAGATGATTGTGTGTTCCGTACCCAATGTGTTTCAGAATTACACATTTATACCAACAAACATCTAGGGGATGTAGAAGGCGTCTTGAGGAACAAAATTAGCATATAAATCCATGCCCGCAAACGCCATTCAACGAGTCCAAGTTACAGGCAGCGTCGCCTGCCGCTAGACCTCCCCTCCAGCAACTTTGGATGACGGTTTGTTATTTGGCCCCTTGCAGCCTATCGAGCGCTTGGGTACAGTGACGTTCAACCAATCGCGTACTTCGCTCTGCCAGTGAGGTGGCACACCATCTTGCTGCCATCTCTCTGGTTGATCTTCTTCCAACTGAGGGACGAGACATTTCTGTAGTCTATCAAGGTAAGAAGTGACAGTTACAGTAGGCTCATCAAAAAAGAAAGGCCCGTAAACCTTCCTCTGGGATATGGCATTTGTACCATCTCGTAGGGATTTTCTGTCCCAGATGCACACATTGTGAGTGTTAAGATGTCCACTATGATGAGAAGTAATCACTGAAGATAACATGATCCAGAAAATCGTCAACATTATGAAATAACATGCTGTTTGCACTTAATCTATGGTCTGTCGGCTTTCGAGCCTGTATTAACAGTAAACGGTAGGAATGTAGTTGTTTGCGTTTTCTTAAAACTTTCCAAACAATCGACACAGAAACTTGTAACTGATGACTAGCCTTCCAGACATTTCTTTGGGCCGCAGTGGAGTAGCCGAGCGATCTAAGGCGCCTCGCTGCGGAGCGCGCGGTTGCTCGCCGTCGAAGGTTCGAGTCCTCCCTGGGGCATGGGATTGTGCGTTGTTTTTAGGTTAGTTTACCTTAGTTTAAGTAGTTTGTAAGCTACGGACTGATGACCACGCAGTTTGATCCGATAAATTTACAAACATTTGAACACTGGAACATTTCTTTGGGCTACGAGTGAACGATTCTCTCTCTCGCTCAACAGTCTCTTCATTTTGGTCGTCTCATGCTCTTCCCTTTACAAAGGCAGCCGGTGACATGGAACGCATGATACCATCTACGAATGTTATTATCACTTGGAGAATCACAACCGAACTTCCGCCGGAACGCACGATGCATAGTAACAACAGATTCAGTCTTACCAAACTGCAAAACACAAAACGCTTTGCATGTTCAAATGTTCAAATGTTTGTAGAACTTATGGGACTTAACTACGGGGTCATCAGTCCCTAAGCGTACAAACTACTTATGAACTAGCTAAGACTAAGGACGGCACAAATATCCATGCCCGAGGGGGGATTCGAACCCCCGACCGTAGTGACCGTGCAGACCATGACTGGAGCGCCTCAGTCCTCTCGGCCACCGCGGCCGGCGCTTTGCATGTACTAATCGGCATCTTTGCTACTACCGCCGTCTAGCGGATTGCGTAGGAAACATTTCGCGCTGCGCATGCGCACTGGCGCAAAAAAAAGTTTTTATTGTCTTTCATTTGACATATTATTTGTAGCTGTAAGTGCATTATAATAAATTTTATAAAGCTTTATAATCCAGATAGTCATTTGTAGACACCCTGTATTTTGAATTCGTATAATCACTGCCATTACTGTCAAACAATGCTCTCTGTCCTTTCGGACAATATGAATGGTAGTCTCAGGAAGGTTGGAACCACTGGTGTAGAAGGACTGATTAAATCTGTGATGAGCCGCTGTGCCGAACGGTAAGACCGCCCGGGCGAACACGGAAAAGAAAGCAGTGACGTCAGGGAGCAGGCGAAGACAAAGCCGGTCGGCCAGGTGGAGAGTACAGACGGCCGCTACCTGCGGCTAACAAGGCCACGCAGCTCGCTTTCTGTCAATTAACGGCCCATTGTCTACTGGCTGCCGGCTGACAGCTAGATAAATAGACGCTGGCCACTGCGCAGCTGCACCACTGCAGGTGGCCTTATCTCCAGCTCCGCTTAATGCGGTAGCGTACTCGCTTTACGGTATGCTGCTTTAATGCCAGACTACTAAAAGCAGCGACCGGCACTGAAGCTTCAGTTCGTTCCCTCTTTTCTTTCACTTACTGCTCTCACTTTCAGGGAAGAAAAGGATAAAAGAAACAGAACATCCAGAAAAGAGACTAGAAATAGCAAGTTCGTATTTAGAAGAATGTATTTCGGTGCGCGGGTTCAAGGTCTACATCAACATCCATACTCCGCAAGCCACCCGACAGTGTGTGGCGGAGGGTGCCTTGAGTACCACTATCGGTTCTCCCTCCTATTCCAGTCACGTATTGTTCGTGAAAAGAAAGATTGTCGGTATGCCTCTGTGTGGGCTTTAATCTCTCTGATTTTATCCTCATGATCTCTTCGCGAGATATACATAAGAGGGAGCAATATACTGCTAGACTCCTCGATAAAGGTATGTTCTCGAAACTTCAACAAAAGCCCGAACGAGCGACAGACCGTCTCTCCTGCAGAATCTTCCAATGGAGTTTATCGATCAACTTCGTAACGCTTTCTCGGTTACCAAATGATCCTGTAACGAAGCGTGCTGCTCTCCGTTGGATCTTTTCTACTTCCTCTACAATCCCACACCGGTGAGCAGTATTCAAGCTATGGGCGAACAAGTGTACTGCAACCTACTTCCTTTGTTTTCGGAGTGTATTTCCTTAGGTTGTTTCTAATGAATCTAAGTCTGGCATCTGCTTTACCGACGACTGATTTTATATGGTCGTTCCATTTTAAATCACTCCTAATGCCTACTCCCAGATAATTGATGGAATTAACTGCCTCCAATTGCTGATCTGCTGTAGTGTAGCTAAATGATAAAGGATCTTTCTTTCTGTGTATTCGTAGCACATCACACTTGTCTACATGGAGATTCATTTGCCATTCCTTACACCATGCGTCAATTCGATTCAGATCCTCCTGCATTTCAATACAATTTTCCATTGTTACAACCTCTCTATATACTACAGCATCGTCCGAAAAAAGCCTCCGTGAACGTTCGATGTTATCCACAAGGTCATTTTTATATACTGCGAACAGCAACGGACCCACGACACTCCCCTGTGGCACACCTGACATCACTCTTACTTCGGAAGACTTCTCTCTATTGAGAATGACGTGCTGCATTCTTTTATCTAGGTATTCCTCAATTGATTCACACAATTGGTCTGATAAGTCATATGCTCTTACTTTGTTCATTAAACGACTGTGGGGAACTTTATCAAACGCCTTGCGACACAAAACCACTTACCGGCAAAATATGCCTGCTGCTCTCGTTGTCGTTACAAACCGAACGTGATGGATCGGCGTGATTTGAGCAGTCGCGCAGGATGCCTATCAGACGTATGCACAAACCGTACCGTCATCTCAGTGAATTTGAAGTATGACGCAATTTTGCGAGGGAATGTGATGCGTCCATCCGAGAAATTGCTACTCCAGTGGGACGAAGAGTTCGGTAGGACGACGGGTGTATGAAGAATGGTTCATGGAAGGTGAAAGTATCTTTCGTGTGAAACACAGCTAGCTCTTTACTCACATCTCTGTATATAAAAATTTTGTGTTAATTTGTGTGTGTTTGAAAATCTCAAAAAGTTCTTCACCGATTGAGCTCCAAATTTGTCACAGCGTTGCACTGTAGCACAGGAAGGTTTTTAGATACCTAATTACTTAATATAGTACACGTAACCCTTTTGCTTTTTTGTGCAACAACTTTCCCACATTATAATTTTTATATAAATTCTTATATGATACATATTTAAAAAAAAATAGGCGTGTAAAAACATGCGCGTAATCCAAGTACTACATTATATCAATATTTCAAAGCATTCCGTCAAGAACTTTCGGAGATATTAGATTTTGAACATAAGACTAAACATGGTTCTAAGTTAGATTTCTAAGACGAAATACAAGAAAGGTAGGCAATGACGAAGAGGGAAAGGGGAGATATACACGTACTTTTTTAATTGTAACCAAGAATGCAGATACCAACTTATGTAGTTCAAGCTTCAAAACTTACTTAATAGCAGCATTTTTCAAAAATCTTTTCATCCCCTATCTAACCCCCTTAATGGCAGATTTTCAGAAAAATCTGAAAGACGCCTTTTTTAAATTCTAACCTAGAATCCATACACCAATTTATGTAGGTCTAGCATGAGTTGACTGGATAACAGCGTATTTTCAAAAAACCCTTTATCCTCCATTTCACCTCTTTAGGGACGGAATATCGAAAAATCGCTTCTTGAACGACGCCAACGGTGAAAAATGAACACTTTCTGTAAATTTCAAGTTTTTTATCATCAGTGGTTTTGGCTGAGCTATGATGATCATTTAATCAGTCTGTCAATCACTCGGAACATTGCCTTTTACATATAGATATTACGAGTTACAAGCTGTTGTCATCTCTTTCGAATGTGGTCCATACAGTGTCCCTTGTGATATAGTGATTATTAGCAAGTGGAGCGCAGCGGAGACAAAGTCGCTTGCCAAGGCGGACGACTATAAGGACCAACCCGCTACTCAAGTCGCTTGCTAACTCGGACGACTGGGACGATGATGCCGCTACTCAACGAATTGGTGCACGATGAACGTACCGGCTCTCTGAGTGCCAAATAATAGCCGTTGGCAACGAAATGCTTAGTTTTCAAGGATAATTGATTTATTGACAGTGATTCGTACAACAACGTATTAACGACAAAGCAGGAACTGCATTAAATTGTTATTTTATGGTCAAAAACGGTTCGTTCAAAATATTCAAGCTGATAAAATCTCCTTCTAATTACCATTGTGTACAGAAAACAACATTCCAGAGTAACACTCGGGAACCAGCAATTGAAGTAGCTGGGCCTCTAACGATATATATCAAATGTGCGCTTCTAAATCCCTGCCGACAAAAAATGGACATTTACCATTGTAGAATTACTTGTAAATGAAGGTATAATTGTACTTACGACAGGTACAGCATTTGGTGCTAATGTAATACTTCATGGTAAACACGGAAGATTATTAGCCTCATTGTATGTAACTGAGTTTTCAAAGAACACTCAAGAGATTTTGGGAACGTCAGCCGCTGCCCAAGTGTAATTTTAACGAAATCATTATATAAATACATCAAGATGGAAATGACGTTTCGATTTTAGATTATAATTAAACAAGGAGGCCAATAAAATGTACACAATTCAAAAGGCGCTTTTCCGTAGATGAGTTCAAAACGAAAATAATGTGTATACGTAGGCATTAAGTGAGGCAAAAGGAAGCAGATATTTTCATATCTATAGCTCTGATCATGCTTTAAATTCTCCAACTGCCAAATAATGAGTGTCGAAAATTGCTATGGTAAAAATGCGACACTAAAGTAACAACTTTTCCTGCAAACGCATTTTACGTACGTTCATGTTTAATGGTTAATTTTCAGTATGATCAATCATAATATTAGCCGTGGAAATCAAAACAGCGTAGAAACGAATTCTGAACAAAACATTGTTGCCGGCCGCGGTCGCCGAGGGGACTGAGGCGCGCCAGTCACGGTCTGCACGGCCACTACGGTCGAGGGTTCCCCTCGGGCATGGATATTTGTGCCGTCCTTAGTGTTAGCTAGTTCATAAGTAGTTTGTAAGTTTAGGGACTGATGACCCCGTAGTAAGTCCCATAAGCTATACAAACATTTGAACATTTTTTGAAAACGTTGTTTATGGGCGTCGTTATTTCACTTAATTTTATGAAACAGTAACTTTATGATAGTTTCCAGCAGGTAACACATAATTTGAAGCAATTCTCTAATTTTTAATTTATTCATTTTATTTTGGGTTCCATGAGCGAAAGACGATAAGGGAATAGAGACGGAGTAGGAGATGGAAGATGGATGGAAATGGAGTGATGAACAGAGGCCAGGGATTAGACAGAAGGAGGATGAAGAGGTAGGTAGTGGGGAAGCAGGAGATAGTCATAGCAGTTGGGAAATAGACGGAAAGAATATAGAAAACAAAAGATTTTTACTAAGGTGAATTATACATCACATGGTCCAAAGTCAGTAAAGTGATCTGTATGTTTGTGGAGAAAACGAACGACCAAAAAATGTAATCTATCTTATGGGTTGAAAATAATGAGTATCTGCGAAGCTATATTTTGTATAACTTTCGCTTCACACAGCCACACTAGCCCAACGAACGACACTGATTTGAGTGAAGCATTCTCTCGGTGATTCTATGTTCACTTGAATTAACGTATTTCCTTTTCTATTTATTTCATATGAGAGTGGGCCTCAGCGAAGCTTGGTGGGGTTTAGCTAGTGAAGGTATGAGTGCTATCGTCAAAGAATCTCACACCGATTCCATGGCTCTCACACGGATTCCATGGCTGGCTGACTTACGCTCCAGGACATTGACGTCCAGTGTCGCTATCGCGAGGTGTGCTGCGTCGCTTTACCCCTCATCTCGGAGAGTATAGGCCCCCTAGCGTTATGCATACCTACTGAAGAGCCAAGGAATTTGGTACACCTACCTAATATCGTGTAGGGCCACCAACAGCATGCAGCACGACTTGGCAGGGACTCTACAAACGTCTGGAGTAGTGCTGGAGGGAACTGACACCATGTGTCCTGCAGGGCTGTTCATAAATCCGTAAGAGCACGAGGAGATCGAAACTTCTTCTGAGCAGCACGTTGCAAGGCATCGCACATATGCCCAATAATGTTGTCTGGGAGTTCAGTCACCAGCGGAAGTGTTTAAACTCAGTGTTCCTAAAGCCATTCTGTAGCAGTTCTAGACGTGTGGGCTGCCTCATTGTCCTGCTGGAACTGTCCAAGAACACAATTGTATGTAGATATATGAGGGGGTGCCATATCCACTCCAACTGCACACGTTCCATACCATTACAGAGCCTCCACCAGCTTCAATAGTCACCTGCTGACCCTGAGGGTCCGTGGATTCATGAGGTTGTCTCCATGCATGTACACGTCCATCCGGTCCATTCAACTGGAAACGAAACGCATTAAGTAAGGCAACATGTTTCCAATCATCAACAGCCCAGGGGAGGCGTAGAGTTTGTGTCGTGCAATGGTTCGCACGCTGACTATTGTTGATGGCCCAGCAATGAAATTCGCAGCAGTCTGAGGAAGGGTTTCATTTCTATCAAGCTGGAGCATTCAATCTTCTTTTTTTGAGGTTTTGCCGAATTCCAAATATGCATGGTTCATTCGTGAACTGGTCGTATTGGAAAACCTTGAACTTATCGCAACCTCGGATATGCTGTGTCAAATCTCTGGTGCGCCGACCGTCTCTAATGACCACGCTGTCCACGGGGCGTTAAACCCTAAGCTTCCTTCTTCTTCTCGTGCGCCGACTATAACACTGCGATCAAACTCACTTAAATCGTGATAACGTGCCATTCTAGCAGCAGTAAGAGATAAGACGCCTACGCCAGACACCAGTTCTCTTATACAGGGTGAATCTAAATTCGCGCACTTGGGCTTCGCAGCGCGACTCCTCACCTGCCAGCGATTAAAAATTTTCCTCGCAAAATTTCGCCCTGCGCATATTTCTGGCAGTAAATAGATCTCGAAGAATGAGTGTGTTTCAGAGTTAACAATTACGCCTACAAACTTCTAGGGGATGTGGGAGGTGACTTGAGGAACAAAGTGAGTACAGAAACCCATGTCCAGAAACGTCATCCAACGACGCTACAGAGCGTCGCAGTTCCTGGAGGGGATGTCCAGCAGCAGCAGCAGCAGCCGGTGCCTGCAACTAGGACTCTCCGTGGCGTCGTTTAATGATGTTTCTGGGCATGTGTTTCAATGCTCTCTTTGTTCCTCAAGACGCCTTCTGCAACCACTAGAAGTCTGTTGGTGTAATTCTGAAACTCTCTGACGCATGGAACACACAGCCATCTCAGTCTTTGACGTTCATTTACTGCCGGAAATACGTGCAGGGTGAAATTTTGTGAGAGACTTTTTTTTGTTGCTGGCATGTTAGGAATCGCGCTGTGAAGACCGAGTGCGCGAATTTAGATTCAACATGTATAGGCGTTGCCTACCTAAGCTCCGTCCTCTAAAGAGTGTACTTGCCTCTCTGTTTACATGTTTTTCGGTACACGACCCTGAGTCATCTGTAGAAATATTTCAAATGTTCAAATGTTTGTTAAGCTTATGGGACTTAACTACGGGGTCATCAGTCCCTAAACTTCAAACTACTTATGAACTGCTTACAAACTAGGACGGCACAAATATCCATGCCCGAGGGGGGATTCGAACCCCCGACCGTAGTGGCCGTGCTGACCGTGACTGGAGCGCCTCAGTCACCTCGGCCACCGCGGCCGGCTAGAAATATTTACACTTATACATGTTGTGACGTTACAACAACGTGCATTGGAGCACAAAGCGCGCTAGTTTTTGACAGCGGAGAGCGTCGAAAGTTGCGACGACTGAACAGGCCGCTGCGAGGAGGTAAGCCTCGCCCAGGTACCCGTCGGCGGGTGGAGAGCACACGAAAAGCAAGCTGGCGGACGTGACGTCATGTTCTACTGGCATTTTCCCCGCCGAAAAACGGTATTGTCTTGATTTTTAGACTGAGGCGCTTCAGTCGCGGTCTGCACGTCCACTACGGTCGGGGGTTCGAATCCCCCCTCGGGCATGGATATTTGTGCCGTCTTTAGTATAAGGTAGTTCATAAGTAGTTTGTAAGTTTAGGGACTGATGACCCCGTAGTTAAGTCCCATAAGCTTAATAAACATTTGAACATTTGATTTTTAGATACTACGCTGACACTCTTATGCCCGGTTTCTGGAAAACTATAGTTACCGTGCCGTTAGCTACCGTCACGTTATAATTTAACATGCCAGATAACTTCCTTGGGTTTCCCGTAGCTGATTTCAACGACCGTTAGTTAACTATGAGGTAACTACGCCTTCTGTCGAAGCAAATAGTACGTCTCAACAGTAACAGATGGCACTATTAACGAAAATCGCAATTACTCGAATTGTATCGATTATTAAGTAAAATCGAAGACGCGTCTTAGTTTGTATAGCTTGTTACGAGTTTTCTTTTACTGTTTTCAAAGGCAGTGGGCGACAAGCGAGGAAAAAGTTTGACGCTATTTTTTTTTATTTTTTTTTTAAATATTTTGGACGACCTGATTTTAGAAAGGAAAGTAATTATAGTGAATGGAAAGGCAGATGGTTTGAAAAACAACACGCCTTGGAAGATGTCACAAAACTGTACAATTCCTTTAACAGACAGGAGAGAAAACGGTAAGGCAACTCAAAGTGCTGTATTCTTTTTTAAAAAGAAAAAAAGGACAAACAACAACGATGACAGGGTTAACAAAAATATTTCTGTTGTCAACTTATATATTTTATGAATGTAAGTTTTCCTGTTCCCAGTGTTCTGTGAATGTGACAATACTTTTCACGACACAGACTGGTCAATTTACGTCCACCCATTTACCTACCCGAGCCCCACGTTGTAATAATAATTTAAAAAAACACTAATCACTTGTAACGTTGCTTGATCGTAATGGCAATTGCATGGCAAAACACTATTTACAAAGGGAACTATCTTTATGCTTAATTGAAAGTTTTATTACGAGAGCATGACTTCATGATTCGTATGTGTTAAAATTTTACATCCAGATCGGCGATCGCGAGAGATAATATTGGGAAATGTTGCTCAATGTCGAAATGTCACTTGACCAATCACGAAAGGTAGATGCAGCTAATGTATACGTCACCCGTTGTCAACATTATCTCTCGCGACCGCCGAGCGCGATGTAAAATTTAACCCGGAATGTTGTTTTCCCCCGTTTGACCTCGCCAAAGTCATTGGTCATTTATTATTATTATTATTATTCTGAAAGGCATATAAAATTCGCCCTAATTACGTAGATTAAATGGTTGTCATCTAACACGAAAAACGCCTCGTGGTCTTTCATAAGCACCGAATACAGCTAAGTTTTCTTCTTCTGAACAACTGTCCGAAGCATCAGAAGAAAAAGAAGAAGACGGCGGTGACGACGATGATGAAAAATTTCCATTCTTCAGCTTCATAAATTTTAAAATTATATGAAAATTATACGGAACCCAGCCATAAAAACAAAAACAAATTACTACTGTGAAATAATTTCTTGACTTGCGTTTGGAAGCCCACTAGCGCTACGTTGCGGATATAGTTAAAACTAAAGTTAACGTGTAGGTAACCCCATGGGAACGCGCATTTATCTTTAACGGACCGGTAGCTACGGCTGTGACGGTAACTGTCGTCTCGGAAACCCATTTTGTACTTAACGTTCAGGTAACCCACAGATAACTATAACGGGACAGGTAACTACTGTTTCGGAAACCGGCCATTAGAGTTACAGACTAGCGCGGAGAAGCAAATGTAAGAGGAGGACAGCGCAATGCAGATGATGTGTTGAAATCATTTATATTAATTTTATATCAAAAGTTATTCGGATAACTAATGTTTATTTACTTGGGAAAATCCAGAGGCTAAACTAATTGAAGTACAGCAAAGAGCAAGGGCTCAAATGAAAGGTCGCATTGAGACGCAAAGTTTGGTATAACCAAATTGTCTGCAACTTTTAAATTGCGCATAATAATGCACAAACAGCGAGGTAGTGATAAGTTGCATTTGTCGTTAACATACATTATGACCTGTTAAGCATAAATTATTTTTGTTTATTTTAATATGTTGTCTTTGTGTAAACCAAATTAATTTTTTATTTACTGTAATTTGTTTAAATTTTGAGCACAGTAATTGTGAACAGTGCATTGGAAAGAAGACTGGAAAATCTACCTGAAAAAAACACATAATTGCTTAAATATTCTTTGTATGACTGTTGAAAGACTTATTTATTTTGTAAGCTGTCATGTTCTTAACTTGTGTATTTTTTATATAGTGACAAGATGACCAGCTTCTAAAACATATATGTGACCAGATGATAGTGACACGGGCCGGCCGCAGTGGTCGAGCAGTCTGCGGCGCGTCAGTCGCAGTCTGCACGGCCGCTACGGTCGGGGGTTCGAATCCCTCCTCGGGCATAGCTGTTTGTGTCGTCTTTAGTATAAGCTAGTTCATAAGTAGTTTAAGTTTAGGTACTGATGACCCCGCAGTTAAGTCCCTTAAGCTTAACAAACATTTGAACATTTGGTCATATATTAGACTAATTAGTATCTATGATAAAACTAAGTAAATTAGTTTCTCATAATATTAAAGTAGGTGTTATTATGTTTCACAATATAGGAACTAGTGTGTGCCCTCACTAGTTCCTATATAAATACCGTTTATTACGAATTTATTGTTGACAAACCTATTTCATTAAAATGTAAATGAAACACTATTAGCGTAACTGCGAGTTACATATCAATTTACTCAGTATTATATACGCTATCACTATAGCCAGTTGTATGTAATTGTATGTTCCCCGTCGGGAGTTCGAATCCCTCCTCGGACATAGATGTTGGTGCTATCTTTAGTATAAGTTAGTTCATAAGTATTTTAACAGTTTATGGACTGATGACCACGCAGATAAGTCCCTTAAGCTTAACACACATTTGAACATTTGATGCCGGCCGCGGTGGCCGAGGAGACTGAGGCGCTCCAGTCACGATCTCCACGGCCACTACGGTCGGGGATTCGAATCCCCCCTCGGGCATGGATATTTGTGCCGTCCTAGTTCGAAAGTAGTTCATAAGTAGTTTGTAAGTTTAGGGACTAATGACCCCGTAGTTAAGTCCCATAGACTATACAAACATTTGAACATTTGATGGTGACACAGTTCACCGAAACAGGTCGTCATTGAATAAATTATTAATGTGCGATCTTGGCATTCCATTTTGAATATTATAAAACGATCAGATCGCCTCCAAACCCGACTGTCAGGTAATCTTATTTATCCGTCATACTGAAAATATTCGTTTGTTTAAACTTACGATTTTGGGGGTATTATTAGTGTTGGAAATTATAATAAGGTATGTATTTGCATTAGAATCTTAGCGCGCATGTAACGATGCCGTGGTATCAACTTTTCCATCATTATTTTAAAAGTTTTGTACACTACTGCCAGAATCACTAAAAGTCGTTAGGCGACGTATTACTGGAATGACGTCACAGAGTGTATATAAGTGCGTGCCAGAAGTGGCCGTGGATCGGTCTACGGCAGTTGAATCTTGATGGCAGACGTGTGTTGCGAGTGCAGTGGAAGCGAGTGAGACGATAGGCGCTCAACATAGCCGCAGAATCCACCGCGCTGGACTATGAAATATTTTCAGGACTCAGAAATTATTTATCGCTACCTGACCTGCCTTCTTTTTTTTTTTTTTTTTTTTTTTTTTAAATCAACTTTAATAGCAATAGTTTTGGGAACATATCCAAATGATTAAATATTCATTATAGCTATTTTGTTAGCAATATTGGGGGCTCGAGCTAATCATATCAAACAAAGTATATCGAATTTAGTGGTTCTCCCCAGACATAATCATGCAATGGGCAATAAACAATTTTCGTAAAAACGCAACCCACATCTTGTAGTCAGCTATTTCAAATTCAAATGTTTGTAGAGCTTATGGGACTTAACTACGGGGTCATCAGTCCCTAAACTTACAAACTACTTATGAACTACCTAATAGTAAGGACGGCACAAATATCCATGCCCGAGGGGGAATTAGAACTCCCGACTGTGTCAGCTATTTAGCAGATGCTGCTCTTTTTCACTAACTTTGAAATTGAAAGTTTAGTTTACAAATAAATACGTGTACGGAAAGCAACAAGCCAAAAGGCAGCAGGAATAAGTCGTCCACTAAGACAAAATTAGTATAAGGATCCGTTACGTTACAATGTTACACACTGTATGTACAAGGACTAAAGTGTAACAATAACAATGGAATACCCGTTCAAGTAATCACTTTAAAAGGGTGTAATGCGCTCTTGTCATTGCTATCAAAGGGTGAAATGTTCAAATGTTTGTTAAGCTTATGGGACTTAACTACGGGGTCATCAGTCCCTAAACTTACAAACTACTTATGAACTACTTACGAACTAGGACGGCACAAATATCCATGCCCGAGGGGGGATTAGAACCCCCGACCGTAGCGGCCGTGCTGACCGTGACTGGAGCGCCTCAGTCACCTCGGCCACCGCGGCCGGCAGAACGGAGTGTGTGCTGATAACTAATTTCGTACAGAGCTTCCCTGCGGAAGGCAAAGGTCCCAGTTTCGAATCTCGTTCTAACACAAAGTTTTAATCTGCCATCGCTGCACAGTGGAAATATCGTTCTGGAATATATTCTCTTTCAGTGAATATTATCTTGCTACAAAAAGACGCAACCCCGTATGTAGCCTTGGCTGTCTCTGACATACATTGATACAGAGAGTGTTCGAATATTGCCAGGTCTCTCATCCATTGAAAAGTCGCGGTGGAGTGGCCGAGTGCTCTAAGGCACCTTACTGCGGAGCGCATTATGCCTGACGTCGGAGCTTCGAGTCCTCCCTCGGGCATGGGTGGGTGCGTTTTTCTTAGTGTATGCTAGTTTAAGTAGTTTGTAAGCCTGAGGACTACTGACCCCATAAGATGAGTCCCTTAGATTTACAAACATTTGAACATCCATTGGAACATAGACCATAGTTAATAGAGACTGCGCTTGACGTCATTACACTGAAGCAACATCTAAGTCACGTGACTCGGGGCTGGAAGCCGTTTTCAACATTACGATTAATGCGAACTGTAGCTGAGAGCTGCAGTTCTTAGCCTTTGTAGTAGAAATTAAACTTATATTTGAACAATAAAACGTCTTAGAGAATTCTTATTACATCTGTAGTAATACAATTGGCGTTAGTTCTCCGCAATTGCAAGAATTAATGCGAAAGCTACAGTTTTTACATGTGCCTAAAAGAAACGTATTGACAGTCTTTTACAGGCAGGAGAACTACATATTTTAAGCAAAAGATTGTTGTTGTTGTTCTGTGAGTCTTTTAGTTTGTATTTTAAATAGGAGTAGAAGATCAAATATCAGTTTGAAATGCACATCAGCTTCCTTGCGATTCCTCAACAACACGAGTGAAATGTTTGGTTGTGCTTTTATAAGAAATGAAATCTGTTTGCATCCATAATTTCCGATTTTAACAAAATACAACCGTTTATATTTTAAGACTTTTGCCACAGACCGTGATGCCAAAACGTAAAACAACCAAAGTATTGGCTGTTTACATTAAAAAAATAGGGTATTGAGGAAACATCATCGAAACACTCGGCACAAAGTGTCTTTATAGGTACGATGAATGTTAAGCTTTGTATAACGTTGTTGAAAGCAGATTTTCACGAGAAATGACTTGTTGACTCATCAAATTGCTCAAGAGCAGCTTGAAGTATCTTCCCATTGATAATCACATTCATAAGTTGCAAAAAATAAAAGATTCATAGCATAACACAAACACCGAGGATATGTAATTCTTTTGCTTCTAAAAATAACTGACAATACGGTACTTTTCATCTGGGCACATGTAAACACAACAATCACTGCGCTGATATTAATAATAAGACGAAATTACGTTACTTTTACTACTATATATATATATATATAATAGGAATACGAGAAGTCGTTTTATTATTAAAATCAACGCTTGATTTCACTGTAAATGAGAAAAACTGTTTCTCATAATGACGAAAACTCAGTCACGTGATTCGGGGCAATATTAGACGTTGGTTTCAAACCACAACACAGCTGACATAGAGACACGTGCAGTCTATGTTATCTGTGGTCGATGCATTGGAAACACTGTGATGATGACTAAATGTGATTCACCACCACTCGCAAAACATTAACGTGGCTGAACTGTAGCATATGGATTGAGGAGCGTGGTAGCATTGTGTGCTAAATTTCGAGCGATTTATTGATACAAATGCTGGAGTGAAATCAACAGAGTCTAACCGCTGTTTGTAAGCAATGGGAAATTTGTATAGCTTAGTTGATTTGAGTGTTCACACAACGACTGCACTTCAAAATTTGTGATGCGCCAGAACTCGGACTCTTATTTTCCATATGTCGCGAGCGGTAGCCTTAACCACTTCGGTAATCAGGACACATCCCGCGTCACATCCAAATTTCCGAGTTCTGCCCACCACTGTTTTGTGTCTCCGTCCATCCATTCTCGCACTCTCACTGTATTTTCGCAAGTGGGCGAACGATATCACGATTCCGCATTGAAATATGGTCGTGTTGTCGTCAGTACGTAGCTATATGAATGGTGTTTGTTTTACCGGCTAAGTGCGAAGGAACAGATATCAGTAATAGTTGTAAACGCTACTTGTTGGGTTCTGAAATCTGGGTATCTCCTATTTTGCTACCCACAGAAGAAATAAATTTCCGTTATTTGCTGTCCTTTATGGTGGTGATGCTGCTAATTTTGTACCAAATGATATGATGCAATGATATGACAACGGACTCGCGTTCGAGAGAACGACATTCGAAATACCTGTCCTGTGAAACAAACGTAGCATTCGCGTGGTTTCCCTGAGTATCTTCACCAGAAATCCAGAATGGCTTCTTTGAAGAGGACACGGCAGATTTATTTCACTTTCCAACCTTATTTTGTGCTCCCCCCTAACGATTTAGTCGTCGAGGGGACGTTACATCGTATTCTTTGAGTGAAACGTTTCTCTCGCTCAATTTAATCTTGTTCGAGGGTGGTTAAACTCTTTGTGATCTGAGGCAAGTACTGACAAATTATATATACATGTGGAGTCTGTTCGGAAAGAACAGACGTCACATTCTGATCCTGCAGCTGTTATTATTTAATATTCATAGAATATATGACTTCAACTGCTATTGGGCAAAGCTGAAAATGTGTACCCAGCCGGAACTCGAACCCGGGTTTCCTGATTTCTAGGCAGTTGCGCTGACCCCTACACCACTGGGGACACAGTGATCACCGCACCTGCAAGGACTACCCATGCACGCCTCCCGTCAGATACAAATTCCCAGCTTCGCCCTGCCCATAGTACTCAAACTCGTAGTTTAACTAATTCCCGTAAGAGTAAGGGCTTCAAACTTGCCCACCCCTCCCCACTAACGATAGGATCATTGCCCGTCACCGGCATATTATATATACATGTGACGTCTGTTCTTTCCGAACAGACTCCACATGTATATATAATATGCCGGTGACGGGCAATGATCCTATCGTTAGTGGGGAGGGGTGGGCAAGTTTGAAGCCCTTACTCTTACGGGAATTAGTTAAACTACGAGTTTGAGTACTATGGGCAGGGCGAAGCTGGGAATTTGTATCTGACGGGAGGCGTGCATGGGTAGTCCTTGCAGGTGCGGTGATCACTGTGTCCCCAGTGGTGTAGGGGTCAGCGCAACTGCCTAGAAATCAGGAAACCCGGGTTCGAGTTCCGGCTGGGTACACATTTTCAGCTTTGCCCAATAGCAGTTGAAGTCATATATTCTATGAATATTATATACTGACAAATTGTCTGCACGCATCTTCTTTTCATTCATTTTAATTGCCTCTTATATTTGAGAAAACAAGCTTTCCTTAAAACGTTCTTTGATGAATCTGTAAATAAAAATCTGGAATAAAATAATTCAACGGAAATCGCTATCGAAATCGAATTCAAATTTTTCCAGAGGAAGCTGTAGTATGAATATATGAAAGCTATTCATTATAAGGCGAGGCATTTATTTAAATATCCCCACTCATTGCGGCCGTGGTATAAATTTTAATTCTGAGTCTCGCCTTATGATGAATATCTTTGATATGCCTTAGCGTAAGGTTCAGGTAGGACTGTTCTTATTTACGTTAAATTCTGGGGTCCTATACCGTTATTGGAAAGTTTCGGAAATGTGGATGAGAATTACATACGGGAATAGGCAGAATATAGTTTGTCGTGTGGGTATAGAGTCGTACTTAGGCTACTCCGTGCATTCTACATCTACATCTACATACATACTCCGCAATTCACCGTAAGGTGCGTGGCGGAGGGTACACTGTACCACTACTAGGCATTTCCTTTCCTATTCCACTCCCAAATTGAACGAGGAAAAAAAGAATGCCTATATGCCTCCGTACGAGCCCTAATTTCTCTTATCTTGTCTTTGTGATCTTTACGCGAAATGTAAGTAGGCGGCAGCAAGATCGTACTACACTCAGCTTCAAATTCCGGCCCTCTAAATTTACTTAACAGAAATTCACGAAAAGAGCGTCGTCTTTCTTCCAGCGATCCCCAATTGAGTTGCCGGAGCATTTCCGTGACACTCGCGCATTGGTCGAACCTACCGGTAACAAATCTAGCTGCTCGCCTCTGAACCGCCTCTATGTCTTCTTTCAAACCGATCTGCTGCGGGTCCCAAATACTTGAGCAATACTCAAGACGTGGTCGTACAAGCGTTTTATACGCGGTCTCTTTTACAGGTGAAGTACATCTTCCCAAAATTCTCCCAATAAACTGAAGTCGGCTGTCTGCCTTACTCACAACTGTCCTTACATGCTCGTTCCATTTCATATCGCTCTGCAATGTTACGCCTAGATATTTGAACGACGCGACCGCATCAAGAAGCTCACTACTGATGCTGTATTCGAAAATTATAGGATTGTTTTTTCTACTCATGCGCATCACCTTACATTTTTCTACATTGAGAGCTAGCTGCCATTCTTCGCACCAACTAGAGATTTTGTCTAAGTCAACCTGTATGCTATTACAGTCAGTTACAGACGACACCCTCCCATACACCACAGCATCATCAGCAAACAGCCGCAAATTACAACTTACTCTGTCCATCAGATCATTTATATAGATAGAAAATAATAGCGGTCCTATCACACTCCCCTGGGGCACGCCTGACGATACACTCGTCTCTGATGAACACTCGCCGTCGAGAACAACGTACTGCGTTCTATTACTTAGGAAGTCTTCCAGCCAGTCACAAATCTGAGAACCTATTCCATAAGCTCGCATTTTCGTTAGGAGTCTGCAGTGTGGCACCGTGTCGAACGCCTTTTTGAAGTCGAGAAAAACACAATCCGCCTGTTGCCCTTCGTCCATGGCTCGCAAGATGTCATGTGAGAACAGGGCAAGCTGAGTTTCACATGAACGATGTTTCCTAAACCCGTGCTGATTCATGGAAAGAAGCTTTTCCGTTTCAAGGAAATTTACTATATTCGAACTGAGAATATGCTCCAAAATTCTACATGAAACCGATGTCAACGATATTGGCCTGTAATTGTATGGGTCAGTTCTCTTTCCTTTCTTATACACGGGAGTCACCTGCGCTTTTTTCCAATCACTAGGAACTTTGCGCTGAGTTAAAGATTCGCTGTAAATGCAAGCTAAGTAGGGGGCCAATGCCGCAGAATAGTCTTTGTAAAACCGAACTGGTATTCCATCCGGACCAGCAGACTTTTTCGTATTTAGCTCTCTCAGCTGCTTCTCTACACCGGAAATACCTATTGCTATGTCCCCCATTTCGGAATTAGTACGTTGATCAAATGATGGTATATTTGTGCGGTCCTCCTGCGTGAAAGATTTCTTAAAGGTTAAATTTAGAACTTCAGCTTTCCGTTTGCTTTCTTCTATTACTGCCCCGGAATGATCAACTAGTGACTGGACAGTGGGCTTTGACCCGCTTATCGATTTTACATAGGACCAGAATTTTTTCCATAATCCATAATAATACTACTACTACTAATAATAATAATCAAAAATAGTGTATAAAAAACTCAACTAAGAACTCAACGATCAACACACATCAAACACGATTCCAGGTCTGCAAAGGATCGAACTGTGCGGAGAATAAGAAAAAAAAAGAAGTCACTGTCTAGTAAGCTGGCCACTCGTAGATCGAATCCCGACTGTGACACAAATTTCAATCCAATACCTCCCCTTATAATGAAATCCGTTTCTTTCGGATCCACTAAGAACATTAAAATACTTTTCTTCCAGATTTTGGTGACAAGAGTTTGAAATGTAGAGTATTTTCGACTTCCAATTTTATGATTAACCCTATTCTCCTCTAACAGTGAATGTACCGAAGTTTGAGATTCCTCTGGAGTGCATATTTGATTCTTATTTTTATTTTAGTCTTCAAAATATCAAAACTACGTACGCTGAATGAAAGACAACGAAGGATTTGTTAATTGTGAGGGAGCGACTTCTGAGAATAATTACTACCATCCCGGTACTGTTCAGTAGGCCTCCTGGCTGTTACTCATCGAAAATCTAGGCTCGTAATTCGTACAAAAAAAGGACAAAAAATTAGATAAAGCGGTAGTAGGTGCAGGCGAACTAACTAGAAACCTTGGTATGTCCCTAGACATTGCCAACTTACTGCCAGAGTTTGAAAACCACTTTTTGGGGTGAGGTACGACTCTTGGAAGCACAAAATGGAACTTCTAAACTTTAAGTTCAGCGATCGTGTTCATACACCAAGTGAAAAGCATGTGCCTCGATTCCTTTTCAGCCTTTCAGTTTGAAATATTGGAAGCTTACGGAGAACTTTTTCCAAGAAAACACACTATATGTCAAGAAATATTAGAACTCTTTTAAAGACGTTATCGATATTGATGTGATGAGTGACTAAGCCGTCCATGTACTCATTTTTTCAACGCCATTGGTCAGCATATGGTTTAGTAACATAACTACTACAGTGCCTTATCTATTTTTGAAAAAAGGGCATCCCATAGCCTTACAAGGAGACCATATGGGTATCGGCTTTTAGAATTTTTTTATATATATATTTATGGTACGTGAAGTTCAGAACTCAAATAACAATCAAGCCAAATCATTCGACGCAACTCTTAAAAATTTCTGAGAATATCGACTTTAAAGTTTTGCAAAGTATACGGAAGTACCACTTATTATATTAGTTGTAGTATGTTAGGTGTAGCTCCGGTGGTAGCATTCTGGCTTTACAATTATAGGGTCGGTGGTTCGATTCCCGCCATACAGATTTTTTTCTTTTTTTCGTTGTGTTCAAATACTTACACAATTTCAATATCTAATGGGATATTTGTGTCGTTCTTAGTGTTAGCTAGTTCATAAGTAGTTTGTAAGTTTAGGGACTGATGACCCCGTAGTTAAGTCCCATAACTATACAAACATTTGAACATTTCATTGCTAAGTGTCGTGACCTCATTTGCTCATTTATTCTTAGATAGTTGAAACGTCAGTCAGATGTCTCCGACCACAGCGAGCCTTTCTTAATATGATCTGAATGATCTGAAGATGTACTTCTGCCTTCATTTTTTTCCCTGCAAGATGGTCTTCTATAAATTATCCCCTCTCCTTCTCAAGATGTGCCCAAGGAACTGAAGGGCTGCGGTGGATTAGCCATGCGCACTGGGGCGCCGTGCTGTGGTGCGCGCGGTCTTTCGTCGTTGGGATTCGAGTCCTTCCTAGAGCGTGAGAGTGGATGTTTGTGTTGTCCTTAGATCAGTGTACCTTAGTTTAAGTAGTTTGTAAGCTAAGGACTAATAGCCAAGCAGTTGAGTCGGATGGATTTGCAGACATTTGAATTTTTTTTTTCTTTCTTTGAGGTTATTTTTGGCTAACACTCGAAGGTGACCTTATATTATTGAAGCATTTGTTCTTCTTTGTGTCCATGGTAGACGCAGCATCTTCCACCAACATCACATCTCGAAGGCATCAATGCGTCTCTTATTACTACCTTTCACGGTCTTGGTCTCGCATCCGTATAATAATGATTTGACGTAGTTGATTGGAAATTGTTATTCCAAACAATGAGGGAAATAAATCTTGATTGCGGAGATAGAAAATTAATTTGGAACATGTATAAAAGGCAGGAAACAGAGATAGAAGTGAATTTAGTGTGAGGAAGACAGCAAAAATGAGAGAAGTAATTCAAGGCTGCCCATTATCCTCATATTTGTTTTATTTATTTATCGAATAACCCACTGAAAACATGTTTGCACATGACGCCATCATTTACCGTCTATTAAAATCATCTGAAGATCAAAACCAACTGCAGAACGATCTGAATAAGATATCAGTATGGTGTAAAATTGGCATTGACTCTAAAGAATGAGAAGTGTGAAGTCGTCCACATGAGTACGAAAACAAATCCGTTAAACTTTGTTTACAAGATAAATCACTCAAAAGTGAAGGCCGTAAACTCCACAAAATACCTAGGAATTGCTATGACTTCAGACTTAAATTGGAAAGAACACGTAGATAATGTCGTGGGAATGGCGAACCAGAGACTGAGTTTTATTGGTAGAACCCTTAAAACATACAACAGAACTACAAAAGAAACTTCATACACTACGCTTCTCCGTCCATTTTTGGAGTATTGCTGCCCAGTGTGGGATCCTTGTCAGGTGGGTTTGACGGAGGACATCGAAAGAGTCCAAAGAAGGGCAGCTCGTTTCGTATTGTCACGATACAGGGGAAACTGCGTTACGGAAATAATACAGGATCTGGGATGGGAATCATTACAACAACGGCGCTTATCGCTGCGGCGTGGGCTACTTACGAAACTCCAATCGCTAACATTCTCCTCCGAATACGAAAATATATTGTTGACTCCCACTTCCATAGGTAGAAATGATCATCAGAATAAAATACGAGAAATCAGAGCTCGAACGGAGAGATTCAAGTGTTTATTCTTCCCGCGCGTTATTTGAGAATGGAATGGGAGATGAATAGTATAAAGGTGGTTTGCAGAGCATCCCATGTAGATGTAGATCTAGTAGAACACCCAATCAGCCTGCAGACGCAGCCCCCCTCCCCTCCTGCAATGGGACATCTCCGATTTGTACACCCACCAGGGTGCAGCTGCCTCCATTCGCCATCATACAGTTTAAATTTTCAAGGCCACCAGTGGTAGCTAGAGATCCAATACGAACAATAGCCAAAGTGAGTCAACCGCTTCCTGTCTGAAACCTATCGCAAGAAAAACATACATTGATCACAGAATCATTCCAGTGGCTGGTCTATAGTGATATAAATTTCTAATTAAGAAAAGATAATAGTAATAAAATAAAATTAAGTGCATTGGACAAAGTTAGGCTTGTTTCTTTAGCTTACCTTTTAGAAAGTTATTGTAATTGTTAATGTATTTGTCACAGTGAAAGTTCATTCAAACAAATCAGAAATGGCGTTACGTACTGTCTTGACAGATCTCGGCTCTTCACTGTGAACATTGGTGAGTATCTCGATAAAGATTATTGCGACCATGCGAGTCCAGTGACTCAACAGTTGCGACAGTCTCCCTGCTCTGAAAGTCTAGAAATCTGGTCACGGGTACCCGCAAAGTGAACGGCTAATGAGAATGCAGCATACATTGCTCGATTGCCAGATTACGGGCCAGTACCTTCGATTAAATTCAACTGCAGTCCGCACTGCCGTACACCGCGAACACAAATACCACTGGTAAGTGCTTTGCGCTCCAACCGCTCCGTGCTGTCATTATCCTTTATTTCCTTTCCATAATCACACAGAAAATTATAATTTAAAGATGCTTGTTCCTGCTATTACAGCGGTACTTTTAGCAGTTGGTATAGAGATAGTAGGAATGTGACACGTAGTCATTTCTATTGTGAGCTAGTCGACAACAGGACGTAAACTTTTTTCACCGCCAGCGAAAAAAGTACTTTTCGTAGCGTTCCCTGCTTTAACAAGCCTTAAGGGCTGTATAGTGGCAGTTTTAACCATAGTAAGCAGACAGAAAAGTATTTAAATATTGCTTGCAACCTTGAAAGACATCACGTTTCCCCTTTAATGAATTCAGCTGCTCTATACTTGACTTGTAAGATTTCTAAAACATACAAACATCTTTAAATTCATTAGATTCTTACATTATTTGCCATATTTTATATCTCTACACATTACTATCAGACTAATTATTTAACTGAGCTAAATTATCTTATATATCAAAAGAATCTACGAAAACTAAAGTCAGTCGCCCAGACCAAACTACCCGGCCGATTTCCTTCATTTTTGCTTTAAACGAAAAGTATTCATCCCAGATTTGTCATCAACTATCAGAATTTCTCTCTCTCGCCTTCCTCTTTTTCTATACTGTATATTTCTTATGGGATGTCCTTACTATAAACCAAAGACAATCGGTCAGGCCGTTCTATCTGACCGATTTCCTTCATTTTTTCTTTAAACGAAAGGTATTCATTCGCAGATTTGTCGTCAAGTATCAGAATTAACTTGAGTCTCTCCATCCTTTATTTTTATTGAAATGCGGTATTCTTCTATTCTTGCACTGAATATTTTAATCGGTTTGTTTTACGTTATCTTCAGTTATAATTAATTTTTGACCTAATTGCGCTTTTAAATACTTTCATTGATTGATTCTGAAGAAATATACGTGTGAGCCTTCAACTTTACTTCCATTTATTCCCAACCTTTTTTTTTTTTTTCATTCCACTAACGGTGCGAGGTATTCGCACGGGTCCTCTAGTTTCTCTGAATATTCTCAACTACGTTTTACCTTCTGCAAAGGCACATAAAGCTGCGGAATATTAAGATAACTACCAAAATATTCTCAACTAAGGAAAAAATTCCTCTTTTCCAAAGGCACATAAAGCTACGAAGTTTTAACTTAATAAACAACATAATGCATTTTCTACATGCAGCTTGTCGGTTAAAATAACAGAAGTTCTATCACACGAAATTATATGCAAGTACTGACGCTCAGACGCACTTTCTCAAAAATTAATTTTAAATTTTCGCTTACAATAGCGTACGATGAAACCCACACGGCTTCAAGAAGACAGTACCGATATAGTTGAGAGTAACAGTGGATTCGTATGCCTGTTGAACATTTCTCTTGTTTTATTATCAAGAAGTAAGAAATTCAATTAACATTACGTCTGATCTGAGATCTCTAGAAACGAAGATTAAGAGGGCAAGTATGGAGCCGAAAACTTTCCGCAGGTCCTGCCACATTCTGCTTCATGTCGCTTGGTGTCACTTTGGCTCACAATAGATTTTTTGTGACGCCGGTTAACTATTGTTTGTCCTAGACTATGGTGAAATCAATACTGATGTCAGACTTGTCTCATCTATACAGTAAATTTCTTATCTTCTTGAAACAAAGCTAGTAGCACTCCGTACGTAATGGCCTCTCTGTAGAATAGGACAGTAAAACAGATTAGCTGTAAAACACACTTTCAACCTCTCTTAATTTCTGCTCTTGATGAAAGTATCTCTAAATCGAAGAAATAATATCCAGAGCACCGTTGCCCAACATTTTTGAATACGCGAGCCCCTTCCATCTAAAAATATTTTGGTGACCCCCAACCCCCTCCCCCCCCCCCTTGAACCATAACACAACTATGTTTTTATGATGAAAGGCAATGAATTTTATTTTCTTTTGTTGATATAACCTTCTTTTTTAAAAAAATGCCGGATTGTACATTACAGGATAAATTTTTTGAATGGAACACGTCCTATTATTACGTTTCTAACAGAAAAATATGTGTTGCATTACGAAGTTTCGCATTATAGGTAAAGCTCAGAAGCGAATTTGATCTTTGTGCGACGTCTCACGGTATAGTCATTTTTAAACAATCTAAGTCTCAAAATTACATATTGTGGTATATTTGGATATTGTTTGCGGAATGTGCTGCGAACAGAGTAACAAAGACTTAACAAAATGTCCAACATAATGCAGTACCTTTTTACGGATGTCACGTTTATGTCGTAATATCTCCTGAATTATGTGTCCTACAAAAATATTATCTACCAGGTTCGTAGAGTGGAAACTGTCTGCGAAATGTGTTGTAAATTGAGTTGGTAGTAAAGACGTAGTAATTTACAACCTTATTAGATCGAATTTTTATGCATTTCATTGTCTTTGACGTCATAGCACCTGAATTATATGTCGTAATATGATATTATTTCGTAGGTAAATGCAGTAGTGTGTATGTAAAATGTCTGCAAAATACATCTCGAATAGAGTTAGTAAGGAAAGACGTAATAAATCAAAACGTCGTGCGTGATAAGTCGGCTTTCATGAACATAATTATTTATGGCTCCATATGTCATGAACTGTGTCGTACTATAATAAAATTACGAACGTACTTTCAGTGGTATGTGTGTAAACTGTCTGTAACATTTCTTGCGAATACAATTAATAGTGTTCGTGTAATAAATTGTAACGTCATGCCAAATGCCGTAATTTTACTGGATGAAAACCGAAAAAGTAGTAAGCTACAAACTTCTTTCCTTTAATCATTTTGCTGGAGATGTCGGCTTAAAGTTTGTTGCAAGTCGCTAAGTGCTCTCCTTCTCAAATAGTGGACTGATAGTCACACTATCACGTGCCGCAAGACGGGGAATTTTCATTGTTTATCACGTCATATCTCCTAAACTATCGGCCCTATCGCAAAATCAGCATCGTAGGTGAAGTAATTTTTCGAAATTTCGTGTTTAGTGAGTGAGTAAATGAGTGTCCTTTCGCTTTTATATAGATACAGATATAATGCTGAATTGCCGCGGCGGGTTAGCCGTGCGCACTGGGGCGCCCTGCTGCGGTGCGCGTGGCCGTTCGCCGTCGGGGGTTCGAGTCCCCCCTCGGGCAGGGATGTCTGTGTTGTCCATAGGTTAGTTTACCTTAGTTTAAGTAGTTTGGAAGCTATGGACTAATAACAAAGCAGTTGAGTCAGATAGATTTACAAAAATATAAATGCTGAATCAGTTTCAAATCGATGTGAACCGCTAAATCTAGAGTCATAATTTCCTAACAAACCGTGTAAGACTGCAACAAATTCATCAAAATGTTCGTTCAGTCCTTTCCAAGATGTATTTCATTTACAACTAGTACAGTATTCGAAAACTCTAGGAATGACCTTCCTAAAATTTGCTCTATCTATATTAGGAATTTTCTTCTAAAAACCCAAAACAAAAATCGGCAGTTAGTTTATGGGTACTACCTAACAAAGTTGTACTAACGACTACCATGTGCTTTATAAAGTCTGTCAGAAATGCAAGTCCTAAAATCAACATAGGTCATCATTTTCGTCTTGAGGATGGAAATTTCTCCTCGGCCATTTTATTTCCTCCAATTTTGCTCTACTACGATCGCCTATGAGATTGCGGCACAAATAACACCAAGGACAGGAACCAACTAATCTGGTCATTTTGCGCGCCTTTCTAGTGATATTTGTAGAGAGATGGATGGGGAACTACCAGCGGGGGACACGCTTTTACGCGGTACTGGCTACGGTCGGGAGGGCATAAGAAACGTACTGCTTAGAAGCCACGCCCCCAAACATGTGATTCATAAGGCTCAGTCTGCGCTTCAAGGCGCAGCCTTAACTACTATTTGATCGAAAAACATTAGTAGATACACGCTCATAAAAGATAATGTTTTTTGCGGAAAGACACCTAACAACGGCAATACGCCGAAAGATGTCTCGTGATAAATGAGTAAGATAATATGTTACACTGTTTTGAACCAATCTTTTACAATTACACTACTGGCCATGAAAATTGCTACACCAAGGAGAAATGCAGATGATAAACGGATATTCATTGGACAAATATATTATACTAGAACTGACATTTGATTACATTTTCACGCAATTTGGGTGCATAGATCTGAGAAATCAATACTGGCCATTGCATCAGAGCTTGGATGGCGGGTGCAGCTTGGACACGACACCGCAGTTCATCAAGAGTAGTGACTGGCGTATTGTGATGAGCCAGTTGCTCGGCCACCATTGACCAGACGTTTCAAATTGGTGAGAGATCTGGAGAATGTGCTGACCAGGGCAGCAGTCGAACATTTTCCATATCCAGAAAGGCCCGTACAGGAAATGCAACATTCGGTCGTGCATTATCCTGATGAAATGGAAGGTTTCGCAGGGATCGAATGAAGGGTAGAGCCACGGATCGTAACACATATGAAATGTACGGCCACTGTTCAAAGTGCCGTCGATGCAAACAAAAAGTGAACGAGACGTGTAACCAATCGCACCCCATACCATCATGCCAGGCGATACGCCAATGTGCGTTCACCGCGATGTCGCCAAACACGGATGCGACCATCATGATGCTGTAAACAGAACCTGGATTCATCCGAAAAAATGACGTTTTGCCATTCTTCCATCCAGGTTCGTCATTGCGTACACCATCGCAGGCACTCTGTGAAGCAGCGTCAAGGGTAACCGCAGCCATGGTCTCCGAGCTGATAGCCCATGCTGCTGCAAACGTTGTCGAACTGTTCGTGCAAATGGTTGTTGTCTTGCAAACGTCCCCATCTGTTGACTCAGGGATCGAGACGTGGCTGCACGACCCGCTACAGCCATGCGGATAAGCCTGTCATCTCGACTGCTAGTGATACGAGGCGGTGGGGATCCAGCACGGCGTTCCGTATTGCCCTCCTGAACCCATCGATTCCATATTCTGCTAACAGTCATCGGATCGAAACCAACGCGATCAGCAATGTCGCGATACGATAAACCGCAATCGCGATAGGTTATAATCCGACCTTTATCAAATTCGGAAACGTGATGGTACTCATAACAACGTTTCACCAGGCAACGCCGGTCAACTGCTGTTTGAGTATGAGAAATCGGTTGGTAACTTTCCTCATGTCAGCACGTTATAGGTATCGTCACCGGCGCCAACCTTGTGTGAATGCTCTGAGAAGTTAATCATTTGCATATCGCAGCATCTTCTTCCTGTCGGTTATCGGTTAAAATGCGTCCAGGTAATTTAAATTCAGTAATCCATTATTCAGAAATGTATTTCAGTTTATATCTTAGGGCGGCATCGTCTCAGAGAACTAAGAGTCACACCTACAAACAATGACACAGAGAAACCTCAAAACTTTCATTTCTTCTCTCTGAACTTTAATTTTGCATCGTTTCATTGGCTTCCTTTACTGCTTACTCAACATGCAGACTGAATAACATCAGGGTAAAACGCCGTCTCACACCCTTCTCAACCAGTGCTTGCCTCCAGGTTTCTGTAGAAGTTGTACACAACTTTTCAGTGTACTTTTTTCTCCCCTGCTACCTTCACAGAGAGTATATTCCACTTGATGCCGTCCAATGCTGTCTCTGAGTCCACGAAAGCTGAAAAAGGAGATTCTGATTTCATCAACTTAAGATGGGCTGCATAGAAGAAATAGTTAATCAATTGATTCAGCTTGCTTGCACGGTCTGTAAAGATCACAGCTGTATCGGGGACATAAACAACTAAAATCGCAGGAGAAGCACCTAAAAACTTACGTGAGATGCTCTTGTGTTCAATGTTCAAATGTTTGTTAAGCTTAAGCTTATACTAAAGACGACACAAACATCCATGCCCGAAGGGGGATTCGAGCCCCCGACCGTAGCAGCCGTGCAGACTGTGACTGGCGCACAGCAGACCGCTGGTCCAGGCTCTTGTGTGTTCTTTCGCCCACCATATAGACCTCGATAAGTCTGTTGATCTGAAAGCAGAGAGGTCAGGCTTTCAAGGAGGCTGTTTGATAGTCGTTCTTCCCTTGTAATGACTGGGGCTAATAAGTGGTTCAGAATGGGAACCGCCTTACAAAACGCATGTATATACCATAAGATGGCCTGAAATGAGTAAATATAGATGGTACCAAATAGCCACGAATCACTAAATGCTATAGATTAGGCAGTACATTCGCGTTTTCTGACAAAATCAAATGTTTCAAATGTTTGTATAGCTTATGGGACTTAACTACGGGGTCATCAGTCCCTAAACCTACAAACTACTTACGAACTAGCTAATACTAAGGACGGCATAAATATCCATGCCGGAGGGGGCATTCGAACCCCCGACCGTAGTGGCGGTGCAGACCGTGACTGGAGCGCCTCAGTCCCCTCGGCCACCGCGGCCGGCCGTTTTCTGACAGCAAAATTTAAGATACACAGCATCATACTCTCCTCATAACCGCGTACTAATCGTGAAGCCACATGATATGACGCGCTTGAAACGTTTCTCTTGAACTTCCGTAAAGTAATTATTGTTAAACGATTATTTCTGAGAGAAATGCATGCAATATCGCGTTTGCCCCATGATTTACATTTTCCGGACTGCTTGCACTATTTTTGACTAGTGCACAGAGTATGGTTTACATAGGTACAGGTGCTTCAGTGGTGAATTCGACTTACTTCTTCTTTTTCTTCTTCTTGCCCTTGAGAGATGAACAATCTACTAAAGAGAGTGTCTCTCTTACCAAGATCCGCCCTCTCCCAGAGTACTGCTACGCGGTGTGGAATCCTCGCCGGATACGGCTGACAGAGAACATCGGAGAAGTTCACACGGCAGCTTGCTTTGTAGCGTCGTGAAATGGGGGCGAGAGTGGCACGGACATGATAAGCGAGAGCGTTTGACGAAGTTTAACTCACCAACTTTATCCTTAGAATGCCGAAATGTTTTCTTGGTTCCCTCCTATACAGGAAGCAATGACTATTGTAAAAGGAAGACACCGCACTGACGTGTTTTACAGCCCACTTTACGTTTCACTGTAGCTTTATGATTTTTGCAAATAATTTGGAGAAAAAAAAAGTATAAATAGCATAAAATTAAATATTTAAAAAAGTAATATCATCTATACATCTTATAAAATAGGCTGTATGTATGTATGTAGCTATGTGTGTATGTATGTAAGTTCCACATCTCCTCCTAAAATATGGGCCGATTTCAACCGAACCTGGTTCACATATTCTTTAGTATCAGGCAACAGAACCACATATGAAACAGGGTTCAGGAGATATAACATCATAAATAATAGGAGTTCCAAGAAACTGCCACATAATGCGAGGAGACTTTTTTTAAATACACTACATGAGAATGACGGTACTTAGAGACCGGCAACAAACTGTAAACATAGTTTCAAAACTTTTTCTCGCAGACAGCCACATCAGAAAGATAAAAAGGAAAATTTTTTTCTCGCTTATACTTTTCTGCCGTTCATGGACAAAAGCTACGGCATTAGATACAACGTTAGAATTTGTAATTTCTATACTATAAATTGTACTCGCAGTAAATTTTACAGACATTATACACAAAGCTGAATGTACCTTTGAAATTGTATCACATTACGACACGTAGTTCATAAGATACGATGATATAAAAAGTAACACTCATGAAAAACCGCCACCTCAAACATCACGTTGTAATCTGATACCTATTTACTACTAACCGCATAATGAATATATACCTGCAAAATTATACAACATATAATTCAATAAATATGAGATCATATTTACTACTAACAATCCGGTGCACACGGCTGTACGCAAAATGAATAAACTTCTGTAGAAGCAGCGTGCATCCGATGAATGCCCATTGTTTCCGACAGACCTACCTTTTAAATTCAACAGACTGCAATTTCCAGTATTATTTACATTTTCCATTACGAATGATAAATCAGACGGCAATCTATTAAATACTGAGGAGTCGATTTAAGTACTCACTCAAGGCTTGAATAAATAAATAACTACCCAGGCAAAATATTAAAAATAATATTTTAATTTTACATTATATATTATTTATATAATTGGGTGGCAAGTTCGGAAATTAGGAAACGATACGCAATACTCATGAATATTAATTACGATTCACGACTTTTTATCTTTCTAATATACAGGGTGAATTACCTAACACTTGCACTGCAAATATTGCGGAAACGGAAAGTGGGACTGATTTGCTGTTTTCACAGAATGTACTGGTAGTCAGGGGCTCGTATTTTTAGCCAACAGATTGTAATATTACCAGAATAAAACTTTTCACTCTGCAGTGGAGTGTGCGCCGATATGAAAGCTCCTGGCAGTTTAAAATTGTGTGCCGGAACCGGGACTCTAACCTGGGACCTTTGCCTTTCGCGGGCAAGCGCACTACCGACTGAGTTATCCCGACACGACTCACGATACCGCCTCACAACTTTACTTCCGCCAGTACCTCGCCTCCTACTTTCCAAACTTCACAGAAGCTCTCCTTGGAAACATGCAAGACTAGCACTCCTGGAAGAAAGGATATGGTGGAGACATGGCTTAGCCACAGCCTGAAGTTTGGAAAGTAGGAGGCGGGGTACTGACTGAAGTAAAGTTGTGAGGCGGCCTCGTGAGTCGTGTCGGGATAGCTCAGTCGATAGAGCGCTTACCCGCGAAAGGCAAAGGTCCCAGGTTCGAGTCCCGGCTCCGGCACACAATTTTAATCTGACATTTTGTGTATGAGAAATCGGTTGGAAACTTTCCTCATGTCAGCAAGTTGTAGGTGTCGCCACCGACGCCAACCTAGCGTGAATGATCTGAAAGGCTAATCATTTGCGTATCACAGCATCTTCTTCCTGTCGGTTAAATTTCTCGTCTGTATCACGTCATCTTCGTGGTGTAATAATTTTAATGGCCAGGAGTGTACATAGCACAAGCCGGAACTGTAGAAAGAGTTTCATTGTGATAAGTATTCTAGGCATCTCGCATTGAAGTCCTCGATAAATTTCGAGCTTCTGTGTAAGATCGCCAATCCTGGGGATTTTGTGTTCTTTTAAATTTAGCATGCCTTTTCCTCCGCTTTTGCATCAGTGTCCTGACCTGTTTTGCGTGCCAAGAGGGATCGCCTTCTTCGTTTATTAATTTATTTGGTATAAAACCGTCAATTGTCGTTACCACTTTTTTGAATTTGAGCCACATCTGGTCTACACCTACGTTTAGTGTTACAAACGAATGGAAGCCTTCTTTCAAGAAGCAGTGTATTTTATTTCTATCTGCTTTCCTGAACAAATACACTTTTTGGTAACTTTGGGACTTTCGATATTCAATCTCGCTATGACAGCCCTGTGTTCACTAATACCTGTATCCGTTTTGATGCTCGTTATGAACTCAGGATTATTTGTTGCTAAGAGATCAAATGCGTTTTCACATCCATTAACAATTCTCGTTGGCTCATGAACTAATTGTTCGAAGTAATTCTCACACAATGTTTTATGCGCACATCCTGATTTGAAAATATAATTTCGCCAACAGATTGAGGATAAATTAAAATCACCGCCTACTATTATCGTGTGAGTCGGGTACGTTTTTCAAATGTTCAAATGTTTGTTAAGCTTATGGAACTTAACTACGGGGTCATCAGTCCCTAAACTTACAAACTATTTATGAACTACCTTATACTAAGGAAGGCACAAATATCCATGCCCGAGGGGGGATTAGAACCCCCAACCGTAGTGGCCGTGCAGACCGTGACTGAAGCGCCTCAGTCTTCTCGGCCACCGCGGCCGGCGGTACGTTTTTGTAATTTGACTCACGTTTTCTTAGAACCTATCTGCTATTGTATCGTCAGAGTCGGGAGGCCGGTAAAAAGAACCAATTATTAACTTCTTACGATTTTCAGGTACAAACTCTACCCATAATAGTTCACAGGAACTATCAACTTCAACTTCGTTACACGAAAGACTACTTTTGACGGCGACAAACACGCCTCCACCTATTTTGTTTAATCTATCCTTTTTTAACATAGAACTTTTACAAATATTTCTGCTGAATTTATTTCCGGCTTGAGCCAACTCTCACTGCCTACGATTGTTTCGGTGCTTTCTATTAACGCTTGGAGTTCTGGTACTTGCTCGACACAGCTACGACAATTTGCAGATGCCTATGCAGCTTCAACACGATACACAGTTCATTAAGAGTAGTGACTGGCGTATTGTAACCAGCCAGTTGCTCGGTCACCATTGACCAGCCGTTTTCAATTGGTGAGAGATCTGGAGAATGTGCTGACCAGGGCAGCAGTCGAACATCTTCCGTATCCAGAAAGGCCCGTACAGGACCTGCAACATGCGGTCGTGCATTATCCTGCTAAAATGTAGGGTTTCGCAGGGATCGAATGAAGGGTAGAGCCAGGGGTCGTAACACATCTGAAATGTAACGGCCACTGTTCAAAGTGCCGTCGATGCGAACAAGAGGTGACCGAGACACGTAACAATAACACCCCATACCATCACGCCGGGTGATACGCCAGTATGGCGATGACGAATACACGCTTCCAAAGTGCGTTCACCGCGATGTCGCCAAGCACGGATGCGACCATCATGATTCTGTAAACAGAACCTGGATTCATCCGGAAAAATGACGTTGTCTCATTGGTGGACCCAGCATCGTCGTTGCGTCCATCATCGCAGGCGCTCCTGTCTGTATGCAGCGTCAAGGGTAACCGCAGCCATGGTCTCCGAGCTGATAGTCCATGCTGCTGCAAACGTCGTCAAACTGTTCGTGCAGATGTTGTCTTGCAAACGTCCCCATCTGTTGACACAGGGATCGAGATGTGGCTGCACGATCCGTTACAGCCATTCGGATAAGATGCCTGTCATCTCGACTGCTAGTGATATGAGGCCGTTGGGATCCAGCACGGCGTTCCGTATTGCCCTCCTGAACCCACCGATTCCATATTCTGGTAAAAGTCACTGCATCGCGACCAACTTGAGCAGCAATGTCGCGATGCGATAAACCGCATTCGCGATAGGCTACACTCCGACCTTTATCAAAGTCCGAAACATGATGGTACGCATTTCTCCTTCTTACACGAGGCAACACAACAGCGTTTCCCCAAGCAACGCCGGTCAACTTATGTTAGTGTATGAGAAATCGGTCGGAAACTTTCCTCATGTCAGCACGTTACAGGTGTCGTCGCCAACCTTGTGTGAATGCTTTGAAAAGCTAATCATTTGCATATCACAGCATCTTCTTCCTGTCGGTTAAATTTCGCGTCTGTAGCACGTCATCTTCGTCGTGGAGCAATTTTAATGGCGATGAGTATATTTCTACGTTCTCGATGAGTAAAGGCTACTTCTATGAGCACTCAGACAGAAAAAAATCAGATATAGGGTTAAAATCAAACTGTAATGTCTCGCTGACATTGGTTAGACTACCTGAAAATATTGTCACACTGCCTAGTTGTTACACGAGTTGTCAGCAGTCCTGATTGGCACGTAATTGTAGATTATTAACGATACAAGCAGACTCCAATCGAAACAGAGAATGATATCGTGAAAATAAGAAGGAATTTTAAAAAAATGTGTATACTGTTCTGTAATGTTCGTAATAATGTATAAATTAAACAATTCACTAAAATTAATTAAAAAACTAAGTAAATATGATTTAGAAATCAAAATAAGCGCATACAACGGCGTTCGAACCTATGAACTGTAGTACAGAAAGCAATGACTTTAACAGTGCGCTTCGTTTTAGCGTTCGGAGACTTCGTTTTCAAGTAACCTTCTCTAAATGTTTTGATACGTGTGATATTATACTTGGTATGTGGCATTAAATTACTACTTGTATGAAAGGATTCAATAGCGTGTGCTGGTTGTGAATACCGTAAACATTGGCAGAGCAGTATTTTCCGGTTTGATAATATTCATTGTTGAGATGTTTACAGTGTTTTGCGAAACTGCCTCAGGACGCTAAGCTTCTATCGCATAGCTACTGTTTTTTAGTACTTACATTTGTCGTTTCTATCTCGATACGCTTTGAATGAATTATCACCGGACAGAAAACATAAGTATATAATAAATGCTAGAGTTTCTTGAATGTTATAGGAGCAATTTATTTATATGAAGCCAGAGACCAGTTGATTACATGGATAGAAGCTTAATGGTCGTAAGAAATGACTTGAAATTTATCACATGCAGTATCGAGAAGGAAAAATAGAGGACGTCAAAAATAAATTATGTAATATTGCTATGTCGGTTTCAATGAGAATTTTACTGATCGTGTTAACAGACAGAACTGTAAACATTCAAATGACCTTCCTGTGATCAAAATTCGTAAAGCAATACTTAATCCTCCATCGGCTGGAATTCCAGGTCTCGTAACTGGGTCTCGTATTTCGAATTTGTCTCGTAACATCGTAAATAATTTCTCGTTTGATTCTAAGCTCATTCGAAAGTCGTTTTTTATTTTGTTCAAACCATTCTCCGTGTGTTGCTTTTTGGTATGGTTCTTAGTAAGTGTTGTTGTTGTTGTTGTTGTTGTCTTGAGTCCGTAGACTGGTTTGATGCAGCTCTCCACGCTACCCTGTCCTGTACAATTCTCTTCATCCAAGAATCTGTTCGGCAACCTACATCCTTTTGAATCTAGTTACTGCATTCGTCCCTCGGTCTCCCTCTACGACTTTTACCCCACACACTTCCTTCTAATGCTAAGCTGACAATTCCTTGATGTCTCAGAATGTGTCCTGACAATCTATCCCTTCTCTTAGGCAGAATATGCCAGAAACCCCTTTTCTCCCCAATTCGGTTAAGCACCTCCTCATTAGTCATGTGATCTACCCATCTAATCTTCATCATTTGTCTGTAGGACCACATTTCAAAAACTTTTATAATCTTTTTGTCTGAACTCCTTATCGTCCACGTTTCACTGCCATACAGTGCTACATTCCAGACAAATGCTTTCAGAAAGGACTTTCTAACATTTAAATTAATATTGGTTGTTAACAAGTTTCGCTTCTTTAGAAACGCTTTTCTCCCCATAGCCATTCTGCATCAAAAGGGCAGACCGATGAATCGGCAATAAAACCAAGAAATATTCTTCAAAAATGAAACGCCAAGATCAAGAATTAATTATTTATTTAATGAGCACCGGTTTCGGAGGACTGTGCCACCACCATCTGATCATACCTTTTTTTATAAGTTAGTCATCTAATTTAAAAAATGGAGAGAAAATAATAAGTGCAACATAGCAGTGAGTCATCGTATAAAAACAAATAAATTAAAACATGACAGCTTACAAGATACTGTATGTTTTTATATGATGACTAAGTGCTATGTTGCACTTATTATTTTATCTCCATTTTTAAGTAAATGACCAGGTTATAAAATGCATACTTCCATTATCTTGTAAGCTGACATGTTTTAATGCAAACGTAGGCTTCCGCGGCCGTTCTCACTATCAGTGAAATTCTTCCGGGTTTGAGACCAATCATCATCGCCCCTTTCCATCAATGGCGTGCAATAATGTAACCACAAATAAAGGAAAACCAACGTCCCCCTTCCTCTCCCTCATCCGTTGCTATATAAACCCCAAGCTATCGTACATTCAGCAGTCAGACACAGACCCTGATGAAGGCCGCCTGCAACAGTGGCCGAAACGTCGGTAGAGTTTATAAAATGACGACGCGGTCTTAAACCCGGAAGAATTTCATTGATAGTGTCATGTTTTAATTTACGTATTTTTCTATGATGACTAAGTGCTAAGTTGCATTTAGTATTTTATTTCCACTTTTAAACAAGATTACCAGCTTATAAAATGTATACGGCCAGATGATGGTGGCACAGTCCTCCCAAACCGGTGGTCATTAAATAAATAATTAATTCGCGATCTTGGCGTTTCATTTTTAAAGAATATAGAACTATCAGATCGCCTGTAAAAACTTGCAGTGTTAGGTGATCTTTAGGTTCTCTCCATAATTAATGCAATGGGACTACATCTGAGATGTGTAGATTAAAAGTAAGTACTAACAGCTGCATTTACAATTTTTAAAGTAAAGGTTTGATACCAGTCATGAAAGGACGAAGAATTTTACGGTTAAAGGTGTCAACGCTCCTCCTTTTAAATGTGCTATTACTTGCGACAGTTATGCATCGAGGGCCTGAAAGTGATGCGAATATAACACCGAAACCAGTCGCTTAATTAATTTTAAAAAATCTTAACAAATCTGCTGGTACTTTTAATCTACAAAACCAAGAAAGAGCGTAAGACATGGAAATGGAATTGAATTGACCAGTTGTACTGGCGGTGTGGGAACGGGAAACGGTTGGGGCGTCACGTTGAGCGCTCTGATTCGGGGAAAACGGCTGTTGGTCAACTGTCATTTAGCGAGTACTTTAGGAAATTCGTATTGTCAACCATCAGCTGTTTATTGTATTTAGAACTTTACCGGTTTCGAATATTATCCATAATCAGAAAAGTAAGTAGACTGATTACATTGGTCCATTTCCTGTCACCATATCTATGTTAACAATAATGCGGCGAAAGTAGGTGGCGCGCACTTTATACTTGTGCGACACCACAATTCTGAACATCATCTGACACCGCAGGCAGTTCTATACTCTTCAAAAATGAAAGGCCAAGATCGCGAATTAATTATTCATTTAATGACCACCGGTTTCGGAGAACTGTGCCCCCATCATCTGGTCGTATACGTTTTATAAGCTGGTCATCTTATTTAAACATGGAAATAAAATAATAAGTGCATCTTAGCACTTAGTCATCATATAAAAATGCGTAAATTAAAATATGACAGCTTACAAGATACTGGAAGTATACAGACGCTGTAACTGTTTTAGTTATTGGTACTTACGGGTTCTTGCAAAAATTGAAAGTCGATTTTATCGGGAATGTTTGAAAGTTGCATCGAATGGCTGTGGCTGATTCTTATGTTCAAATCAAATGTTTGTAAATGTATTGCACCAAATTGGGTGGTCATCAGTACGTAGCTTCCAAACTACTTAAACTAAGATAAACTAACCAAACGACAAACACACATACCCATGCTCCAGGGAGGACTCGAACCTCCGACGCCGCGGTGGAGTAGCCGGGCGGTCTAAGGTGCCTCGCTGCGAAGCGCGCGGTTGCTCGCCATCGGAGGTTCGAGTCCTCCCTGGGGCATGGGTGTGGGTGTTGTCCTTAGGTTAGCTTACCTTAGTTTAAGTAGTTTGGAAGCTACGGACTGATGACCACGCAGTTTGGTCCGATAGATTTACATACATTTGATTTGAACATAACATAACAATCAGCCACAGCCATTCGATGCAACTCTCAAACATCTATATCTATAAATGTGAATGTCTGTTCGGTGCACGTTCATCACGTCTGAACCACAAAACATAAAGAGCTAAAAATTTGTACAGATACTAATATCTACCCGGGGAAGGCTTTAGGCACGGTTTTATTGCGATCGGATAACTATTTATAAATGTTCAAATGTTTGTACAGCTTATGGGATCCAACTACGGGGTCATCAGTCCCCAAACTTACAAAGTACTTATGAACTAACTAATACTAAGGACGGCACAAATATCCATGCCCGAGGGGGGGGGATTCGAACGCCCGACCGTAGTGGCCGTGCAGACCGTGACTGGAGCGCCTCAGTCCCCTCGGCCACCGCGGCCGGCAGCTATATATATATATATATATATATATATATATATACAGGTTGTTTCACTAAGTGTGTTTGCCATTGTAACTTATAAAATAGTAGGTGACGGGAAATTTTAATGCGGTAGGTCAACACAAGAAACGTTACACTTTCTGCGGAGCTATGAACATAGTTTATTGTATCATTTTCCAAAGAGTTACATCACAAAGATATAATTTTTTTAAATGTAACAATAGTTTTTCTATCGTGCATTGGATTCGTAGAAACCAGCTGCATCCATATCGATTTAAACTACATTCCTATCACTGTTAGTTTGGGAGCTACAATCCTTCAAAGTTTAGGGGGCGGAGGCTACGACAGCGTAGTTGGCTGGCTGGTGGTCATGAGACGGTGGGCCGTGCCCCAGGGGATAGCCACTCGGCCAGTCAGCTACGCTATCACAGCCTCCACCCCCGGAACTTTGAAGGGTTGTAGCTCCCAAAATAACAGTGATAGGAATGTAGTTTAAATTGATTGGACGCAGCTGGTTTAAACGAATCCAATACACGATAGAAAAAAAAACTACTGTTCCAATTAAAAAATTATATCTTTGTGGTGTAACTCTTTGGAAAATGATACCATAAACAATGTTCATAGCTCCGCAGAAAGAGTAACATTTCTTATGTTGACCTACCGCATTAAAATTTCGCGTCACCTATTATTTTATAAGTTACAGAGGCAAACAGACTTAGTATACATATTAATGTGAATGTCTGTTTGCTTTTTAGATTAACTGATGACCACGCAGTGTGGTTCGATAGAATTACAAACATTTTAATTTGAACCGCTCGGCTACTCCACCGTGGCGTTATGTTATGAATTCAAATGTTCAAATGTTTGTAGAGTCTATGGGACTTAACTACGGGGTCATCAGTCCCTAAACTTACAAACTACTTATGAACTACTTACAACTAAGGACGGCACAAATATCCATGCCCGAGGGGGGATTCGAACCCCCGACCGTAGTGGCCGTGCGGACCGTGACTGGAGCGCCTCAATCCCCTCGGCCACCGCGGCCGGCGTTATGAATTTCAGGTACTAGAAATGTATAGAAGTTGTAAATTCCGATACCCACGCGGTCTCGTCGTTAGTAAATATTTGGAATAAAAAAAAGCAGTCAACAATCCGAAGATTGGTTTGAACACCACAGTGCTTTACTAGGCATGGTCCTGTTTGGAGGTGGTGTGCCGTTGGCTTCCTCCGACCTTCGAACTGACTTACCCAGCCGACTATAGGGGGACCTACAGTTTAACGTGAGTTCCGAACCACGGTGCTACTCGGTGTTATTCACATGAGCACTACCGCCAGAGGTAGCTCCGCAGAAAGTGTAACCCACCGCATTAAAATTTCCCGTTACCTATTATTTTATAAGTTACAGAGGTAACCACACTTAGTGAAATACCCTGTATATATATTATTGTGAATGTCTGTTTGGTTTTTAGTTTAACTGATGACCACGCAGTGTGGTTCGATAGAATTACAAACATTGTAATTTGAACCGCTCGACTACTCCACCTCGGCGTTATGTTATGAACTTCACGTACTAGATATGTATAGAGGTTGTAAATTCCGATACGCACGTGATCTCCTCGTCAGTAAATATTTGTAGTAGGGAGTAATTTTAACCCTTTCGCTACGGTGAACGTTTGCAGAAGTCGGGAGCGAATGTGCTCCACAGCCGGTGGACTGCTGTAGCAGTCGAGTGCTGCCTGTGCCGCCCAGCCGGTGCACTGCTGTAGCAGTTCCGCCTCGCGTCACACATCGTAATGTAATGCTACTGAAATGTAACATTGTAAATAAATATTGTTTAGCAAGCGAAATATGCGTTTATAATAATAACGTACACATCCCACCAAAGCTGATTCGAAAACTTGGATCTTTTAGAATTTACGCAAAAATTACGCGAATTATCTGAAAGAAGGAAGAAAACTGTTTCTATTCCAATTGAATTTTCCCTAATAAATATATAGTATAATGTCCAGTAATTGCGATAACACTGAGAGTGTGAAAGAAGGACAGAGTAGCGCCATGGGGAGTGCGGAAAATGCGCCGTACAGCGGGCACGGCCGGGCGCGACTGGCGCTCGTCCACAGCGCGCGGCGCAACAATCACGGCGCCGAAGTGAAAGGGTTAAGACGGAGCGAGTGACAGCTAGAGGAGGGAGACTCACACACCTGAGCCAGCGGGCGGCGCTCGGCGGCGGAGAAGTACTGCAGGAAGAACCTGGCGAGGAACATCTCGTCCATGAGCAGCTGCTCCCACGACGCGGGCTGTCGGCGGTGCTGCAGCTGCGGATGCCGGCGGCCGGGCCGGGAGGCGGCGGGGGCGGCGCCCGGGGGCGGCGGGGGCGGCGCGCCGCGCCGGGACACCTGCGGCGTGCCGGGCGACGACGCGCCGCCGCCCCCGCTGCCGTTGACGACGGCCTGCGACGCGGGCTGGGGGGCGGCCGGCTTGGCCGCGGGCCTCAGACGCGACGGCTTGTCGGGGGCGGCGCTGGCCGCGCCGGCCGCGGCGCCGCACAGCGCGCTCGTGACGCGCTCCATGACGCTCGCCTTGACCACCTCGCCGGCGCCGGCGGGCGCGGGCGACGGCGCGCGGTGGTGCTTGCCCGCGGCGCGCAGCCCCAGCCCGTTGATGCGCTTGCTCAGCTCCGCGCTGGCGCGCTCCACCACGCCCTGCGCCGAGATGGACGACATGTTGCGCTGGCTGCCTGACGCGACGCACCGCACAGTGTCAGGAGCGCCGCAACCGCATCCCGCAGCGCCCGGCCGCACACTGCCGCGCCGGCCGCCGCCGCCGCGCCGCGCGCGCGGCCTGCGCCGCCCGCCGCCAGGGGCGCTGGCGCCGCCGCGCGCTCGATGGCGTCCCCGCTATCGATTATTTTGGGGCGCGAGGCCACCCCTCGAAAATAAACAGCCCCGTGTGCGCCGACGCCGCCGGCCTCTGGGCCGTTCCACCCCCGACCGACGCCAACAGCCCTCGCAGAGGCAGCGCGTACCAAGGTCGGGTCGCGCGCGCGCTCGCCGGGCTGCGGGGATGACGCACCGCGCCGCGTCACGCCTCGCTTGCTGCCCGCTATACCCCGGGCCACAGGCATAGTCGCAAGATGATTTCGGGAGACGTTTACAATGCATGGACATTATAATAAAGCGTACTCTTAACAAAAATGCAAACGGCACTGATATTCCATATGGGTGTCGTTGTTGTCTTTAGTCCGGAGGCTCGTCTGATGCAGTTCTCCACCATACTCTATTCTGAAGAAGCCTCTTCATCCCCCCCCTAACAAAGGCACGCTACATCTGTATGAATCTGCTTTCTGTATCCATCTCTTGGTCTTCCTCTGCAGTTTTAAGCCCACACACTTCCCTTAAGTGCAATTCGTGCTCACGAACTATACAAACATTAATTTGTTCATCTTCGTTCAAAAATTGGACTATGCAACTTTTTTTTTTTTTTTTTAGTTTTCTACTTTTTCTATATTTTGTTGTTGTGGTCTTCAGTCCGGAGACTGGTTTGATGCAGCTCTCCACCCTACTCTATCTTGAGCAAGCCTCTTCATCTCCTCATAAGAACGGCAACCTACAAGCATCTGAATATGCTTACTGTATTCATTTCTTGGTCTCCCTCTGCAATTTTTACCCCACACATTTCCCCCCAATGCTAAATTTACGATTCCTCCGTGTATAAGAATGTGCCCTACCAATCTATCCCTTCTTTTAGTCAAGGCATGCCAGAAATTCCTTTTCTGCCCAATTCTGTTCAGTACCTCCTCATTAGTTACGCGATCCACCCACCTAATCTTCAACATTCTTCTGTAGCACTACATTTCATAAGCCTCTATCCTCTTCCTGTCCGCACTGTTCATCACCCATGTTTCACTCTCGTACACTCCACAGAAATTCCTTCAGGAACGACTTGCTTACGCCTAAATTAATATTCGATGTTAACAGACTTCTCTTTTTCAAAAACACTTTTCTTCCCGTTGCCATTCTGCATTTTATATCATCTGTACTGCGACCAGCGTGTGTTATTTACTGCCCAAGTAACAAAACTCATCTACCACCTTTATTATTTCGTTATCTAATGCACTCAGCATCGCCTGATTTTCTTAGACTGCACTCCATACCGTTGTTTTGCTCTCGTAAATGTTCATTTTATATGCATCTTTTAACACACTGTCCATTACGTTCAACTTCTCTTCCAGGTCCTTACCTGTCTCTGACGGAACGTCATCAACTAAACGTAATGTTTCTATTTCCTCACCCTGAATTTTAAATCCTTCTCTTTTTTTCCTTGCTTTCTTTTATATCTTGCCCAATAACATTGGACAATGGTTGTAACCATGACTTACTCTCTTCCCAACCTCTGCATCCATTCAGTAGTTGTAAGGAAATGTCGTCCACTCCAGGTCTTTAAGTGCTTCGTCAAATTATTCTCTTAGTATAGTATCTCCTATTTCATTTTTATCTACTTCCTCTTTCCTTCCTACAATATTTCCTTTGTACAGCCCCTCTATATATTCCTTTCGCCTTTTTAGCTTTCCCTTTTTTGCTGTGAAATGGTTCCTCATCTGAGTTCTTTATATTCATATAGCTGCTTTTCTTGTCTCCAGATGTCTCTTTAGCCGGCCACGGTGGCCGAGGGAACTGAGGCGCTCCATTCCCGGTCTGCACGGCCACTACGGTCGAGAGTTCGAATGCCCCCTCGGGCATGGCTATTTGTATCGTCCTTAGTATTAGCTAGTTCATAAGTAGTTTGTAAGTTTAGGGACTGATGACCCCGTAGTTAAATCCCATAAGCTATACAAAGATTTGAACATTTTGATGTCTCTTTAATTTTCCTGTAGGCGGTATCTATTTTTCCCCTATTTAAATATTCTTTTACTGACTTGCATTTGCCTTCTAGCCACTCCTGCTTAGCAATTTTGCACTTCCTGTCAATCTCATTTCTTAATCGTCTGTACTCCATTTTGCCTGTTTCATTTACCGCATTTTTATACTTTTTCCTTTCTTCGATTAAATTTAGTATTTGCTTTGATATCCAAGGATTTTTAGTATAGAAACAAAATTTAACTTCTTAAGAATCTTGTCTGGAATAACAAGATAACGCGAAAACCAAAACATATCATCTACCATTCAATTATTGAAAGTCTCAGCACATACCGCGCAGAGTTGTGGAACTAACTAAACGGCGAAAATAACGGCTACTGGCAGTTGAAAGGATTTTTGGAGGCAGAGTTGCGGATATTCGAGGCTTGATCGTGTTAGAAATGACAGGATCAGAGATATCATGGGATTGGAAAGCACGATCCTAAACTGCATAGAGAGAAAGCGCCTGCAATTGTATGGTCATTTGCAACGTATGCCAATCACAAGATGGCCGAATAGAATATGTCAACGAACTCCTCATCAAAGAAGAAGACGTGGCAGACTAGCGAGTTGCTAGAAAGATGACGTCAGCGAAGCAATGGCGGCGAGAGGTCTTAATGAAGGAGAATGTAATGACCGAAATCGATGGATTGGGATGTGAGAGGTGGCAGCAGCCGTACAAACCTCGCTGATATATAAAGAATCTGCGCATTCTCCAAAATAGGAATAAGGCAAATCTTATCATGAAGATACGCAAATGCGGATCGAAACGTAGATGGCAATCAGAAAGTCAATCCGTGCAGTTATAAATAACGTCCGAAGCATTAATCACTCCTTAACACAAATTTTTGCGGTAGGTGAAAACTGTAATGGCAAAAAATAAGTGTAAAGATTCCCTATATTTAGACAGGAACAAAAAATCTATCGGACCAAACTGCGTGGTCATCAGTCCGTAGCTTACAAACTACTTAAACCTAGTTAAACTAACCTAAGGACAAACACACACACCCATGCCCCCGGGAGGACTCGAACCTCCACGGCGAGCAACCGCGCGCTTCGCAGCGAGACACTTTAGACCGCTCGGCTACTCCACCGTGGCTAGACAGGAACCTTAATTCATTTATATAGGAACATTAAGAAATATTGCTGACCGACATTCTAATTACTAATTGTGCTGCTGAAAAACAGCTGAAATCTCTAAAGCACAGCGGCGCTCCACGGTCCGTCAGGCTCAGTGACACAGAATTTCCACCGGATTTATGCCCCCCTCTTTACCATAATTTACCGTGGGTACCTTCAGCAAGGAACTGTTCCTAGCAATTATTGGAAAACAGGCAAGACACACTCGTCTGTACGGAGCAGACAAAAGATACCTGGGGGAAAAATGAGCAAACAACTCAATAGTTCAGTAGTAATTATCATAACTAATACATTTAACACACTATGAGACAAGACGGTCAATTCCACCATGCACAAATGTTTGCAGTTAGATACAGGACATGACTTTTACCCAGGCGTGCACCTCTTCGTCAGAAACGTATCGATTGATATGAAATAAATAAAATCGCATAGAGAGAAACCGATACTGTATGGAGCATGTGTAACTGCTTCCCAGCCTTGGCAAAATATAGGCGGACTTTATCTTGATACAGAGTGATGTCATTTTTGTTAGCTTTGTCGAAATTTAGAGAGGGGTTTAAACAGCAAACCCTCCCCCCCCCTCCCCCTCTGGCTACGCTCGTGCGTTGAGCCGTATGAATAAGAAAGAGCACCAGAGCACCAGAGAAGATTCTCAACGCAAAAGAACGTTCTCTGAGTAAGTTCTCAATTTCGTAGGAATAAAAACTTCGAAGCATGTGCTCCGAGCAGGAAGTTCATTCTCGCTACCTCCCCTCCCCCTTGAGTAGATTCTCCGTCTGTCATGTCCGCCACAGTTCAGCTGTTCAGTCGTGAGACGGTAGGCCCTATACCGACAATCTTAAATTAAGAAAATTCGTGCCCCATTTTCTCGTTAACTACTGAACAGAGTTGTCTGAAATTTTCATTGAAAATTAAATGATCTTTGTGAAACTCACTGAACCGAAATCGTTGTGGTATTGTAATTTATAATATACTTCTTAATTTAATTGTCGTGCATTAAAATTCTCTGTGGTAAAAGTCATAAATTACTGGTGCAATCAACATGACTGCGGTTCCACAGCTGTAATGCAGTGTTGTTTTCAATCCGTGAAATTTTCATTAAAGTTTCTCCGACAGTTTCTGAGAAAACGGAGAAAGTGTTTCAGAATGTATAGTTTTGAGAAAATGACACATAAAGTGTTACAACATGTTTACACTAGGAAAAACATAGATCTATCCTCAAAAAGTGGTTAGAAGCAGCCCGCACCATTATCAGGGTCCTCATTATCTTTGGGTTCATTTGCCTCTTTCCTTTTCTTGATTCTTGATTCTTTAGACATTAGAGAAGCAGCAAAATCTGACTTACCAATACGCAAGCTGTCAAGTTCTCTTAGAATAGTTACAGTATTATGTCCGGATGTTATGCCTAACTGTTCTAAAACTTTTAGTCTGGCGATGTTTCCATTGTTGCACTGTATCACAGCATCTGACACTCCTCGTTGGAAAGTTCTGTAACCAACAAATACATTTTTAGGGATGCTGGTCCACACGATGTTGTTGAAGGCCTCATTTACGTTTTGAATTTTACCATGCAACCACTTCCTCAGTAGTTCAAAGTGGGGAACGTCTCTGTAGATCGGTTTGATTTGACCCATAACTGATTCAGGGATAGAGTGCTTGTGTGTGAATGTGTTGAGGTTACCAGCTGCCTGTGCCTTTCTAAACTTGCACCAAGTATCAGGGGGTGGCGAACATAGAAAACGGTTATACAGTGGAAGAAAGTGGCCCACACTGCTTTCTTCATTGTCTCTAGATCCCCAAAATTCTTCCTAATGGCATTCCCATAATATCCCTGCAACTTATTGATAATCTTATCTGTCAACCTATTTTTCTTAAAGTTTTGTTTACAAGTGCGCCTGCAGGTATTTGACTATCGAAATGCGCTCTAGCAGGTTAACCAACATATGAATCGTACATTTCTGTAAAAAAAAAAAAAAAAAAAAAAAAAAAAAAAAAAAAAAAAAAAAAAAAAAAACCCTCTCTAACTGTAAAACTGTCGGAGGTATAATCCTTTTTACGAAAAGGGGCGTAAATTATTACAGTGACAGATGTAATAAAATGAAAAAAATGGTATTCTAACTGGTGGACAGAAATAAAAAATACATATTAATATTCACAAAATAACATAGTATCTAATTATGCAAAAAACTGATAATTGATTTTTTTGAAAAATTTCAGCCTACCGTCTTACCTTAAGACTGACAACTATTACTATATACATAGGTTACTTATTCCTCACTCTCTAAGTCAAATTTTTCAGAAGACTGCATCTCACTCAGGATTATGAAAGTCTGCAATAAGGTTCTATGAAAATTAAGAGGTTTAGTATTGAAAGTATCAAGGATATAATTATAAGTAAGACACACATTTAGAATACTTCATATGTTGTTTTCATCAGTCCATAAAGTAATGGCATCAGATAGACACTGTACAGAACTGTCTGATATCATCAGATATCACAACATGAAATAAGTTGGAAGAGATATTTTTTACGAAGACAGTATTTCTAAATTCGTATTTTACCGCTTCACATACATTTCTTACATTGTTCACCTGTTAGTGCACTCCATTGACTTGAGGGAAGAGTAAGTTTCGTTGGGCGGAAAGCAAGGAAGCCTTGCTCAGCAGCATAACGCTTACTTCATCAATTATGATGACACTATTCTCACATTCTGCAACAAAAGACATCATACTTTTTGACGGAGTTTTGCTATAAAGAGCTAGGCCGTGTATGTTGCACAACCGACCTCGACTGTCGACCGAAAATATACTTTATTCAACATGAAACTAATTTCTCGCTTTGTTGCTGGAATTTCGGAAATGAAAACTCGCCTTAATTCCTTTTGGTATTCATGTGAAAAAGTAACCCAACTGATGCCTCTTAACTGTTTAAAACGTCAGATTTCAACACGTCCTAAAGCAGTAACCAATGCACAACTCGAAATGCGAATGCATTACATAGTACCAAATAAGTTCATAAACCTTTCTCCGTACACTTTCGATTAATAAAACTCTATTTTTCTGTTTTGGTTAAGATCACATATTCAGTGCTCTGTTTTATTATAGTACATGTTACTTAAAACACAACGAAAACGGGGACAACTTACGTCCTGTATTTATTTTGTCGGGACAACTGAACACTTAGGCAAAATAAAGGACGATCCCGTAAAATACGGAACATCTGGTCACCCTACGACTAGACGATAAGGGGCTCTCATACGTTCGATACTTACTGACAATAATATTGTCAAACCTTCAATACACTTCAGTGATCCTCACACCATATTGTCTCTATTCTCAGTTGGCGATACGATTTCGTGAATGCAGTAACTTATGTCGGACCGCGAGATAATCGTTTAGCATTGACAAAAAATGTAAAAAAGACAACCAAGAACTACGATAAGGAAAATGAGTTCGTGAGTGGTTAAAGAAAAATAACGATTTTTTTTTCTTTTTTTTTCCGCATGTGAAGCTGCTGACGGAAATCGGAACAACTGACCTGAAAGATTTCTTAAATTATTTTCGAATGAGCTCAGAATTATACGACAAATTACTTAAGTGTTACGAGACAAAAATCGAGGAACCCTTAATTCCAGTCAATGAAGGATTTGTGTGTAACTTTACGATTGACTAGGAAAGTCATCTGAGAAGTTCAGTGTAATTGTGGCCACTTACACAATTATTAAAATTCTCAGTGAAACCAACGAAACAATTATATAATTTTTTTAATGTCCTCTGTTATTTCTCCCAGATAATGCAAGCTTTAAATTTCAAGTAATTGCTTATAATAATTAAGCTTGTAATTTGATTCCATAATGGAGATTGTGCCAGCCCACCACAATATTGCAATAAAATAAGAAGTTACAGCTTGGTGGCCCAGCAAACTGAAACTTCTCATTTTATAACCATTACGCTTACAGCTTCATTCATGTAATCACTGATACCTGGGTTCAGAGAAATTGATTGTCCTCTAACGTTCGATAAATTGTACCATTAATTATTTACTCACATTTACTGACCAATGCGGATTTATCCAACGCGTTTGGAGATAGAAATGGCAAATGTAAACACTAAAAAACAGTGGTTATGCGATATACGCTAGGGCCCTGAGGTTGTTTCGTGAAACACTATCATCTGAACGCGTATTGTCAAACCGAAAATATTTTTGGGCCTATCAATACTGCTCTGTCCCTTTAACGGGCCCGCACATGTTTAATGTATTGACAATGGTCCAATATATTGACCGTCCGTGCGTGAGTATTAACCTATTCTCAAGACCGTAAATATTGACAGAGCAGAAGAGACGGGCCCAAAAATATTTTCTGGTTTGATAATATTCGTTGTTCAGATGGTTATAGTCTTTCGCGAAACAGTCTTAAGGCGCTAGCATCTACATCATACCTACTATTTTTTAGTGTTTACATTTGCCGTTCCTATATCGATACGCTTTAAATCTGCATCGGTCAGTAAACAAGAGTAAATAATTATTGATACAGTTTATCGAATGTTACACGAGCAAATAATATACCCTGGGCCCAAAGATTAGTTGATCACACGGACAGAACCTAGAAGCTTAAGGGTTATAACCAATTACTTGAAATTTATCACGAATAGTATCCGGAGGGAAAAATAGAGGATACTGAAAAAATCGCTGGTTTCGAGAATTTTACTAATCGTGTTAGCCGAGGTAACTGCACTGAACTTTAAACATTCAAATTACCTTCCTGTGGCCAAAAATTGTAAAGTTGATTACACGTAGTCTTACATGGGCTTGGAATTGCGGGTATCATAATTGTGTCTTGTTTCTCGATTTTGTCCCGTATCATCGTAAGCGATTTGTAGTATGATTCTGGGCTCATTCGAAAATAATTTTAAAAATCTTTCGGGTCAGTGGTTCCCATTTCAGTCAATAGTTTCAAATGCGAAAAGTCATTCCTTTTCTTTAACTACTGACGAACCCATTCCCCCTTTTCGCAGTTCTCGGTTCTCTCGATTATTTCTAGTAGCGCTATATGGTTAAACATCACACTTTCTCACGATTGGACACGTGGACTTCACGAAATCGTACCGTCAACTGAAAATACTGACAATATTATTGAGGGTCTGAGGACCACTGAAATAAATTGAAGGTTAGACAATATATTATTGACAATAGTATTGTCAATAACTGTTGAAAATGTGAGGGCTCCTTTGAGCAGGTATTACACAGTAGAAGACAGAGATTTTTCCAACTTCTTTGGCCAAACTACTTCACAGGTTATTACACTATCGTAATAGTTTTCGTCATACTTGCTCGGAAATGACTGCGAAATAGTTAGTCGTCTCTACAACAGCATTTAATGTAACGTTTCCCGCGAGTGCGTTCTTGAAAAAAAAAAAAAAAGAAAAATGTAAATAATTCCAGGTGAAACCTTGGGTAATAGGAAAAAAAGGGTAAAAAGTGCTCGCACAAACGTACTTCATGAGCTATATTACCAGGACGTCATCACGAAAATTGTTTGATAATGGGCGACCAAACATTTAAATTCGCTCGCATATTTACTAATACTTAAATTCATTATAACCAATGTTTCAGGAATCTTTAAAACTGTTTGAATGCATAAATAATTTTTTCATGCTAAACCTAACCTCTCTAGAGATTACATAATTATTAATAAGAGAAAATATTTTAGTAGTTAGTTCATGTTATGTCTGGGTGTGCACCATTCGGCCTACGCACTACAGAAGATTATTTATAACTTACTGCAGTCATTTATTTTGCCTGATTTTCAGAAGCATCTCATAAAATTTCTATACATATTTTTTATTTCACTGTACCGTTTTTAAATAAAACGCCTTTTGCTACTGCAAATGAAGGGTTTTTATTTTTATAATTCACCGATACATGTTTCGCCTTTGGCACAAGGCATCATCAGTTGGCGTCCTGAAATATTTACATGTTTCTGTTTACACATAAACACGAAACCCGTATGGGTGAATTATAAAAATAAAACCCCTTCATTGGCAGTAACAAAAGGCGTTTTCTTTAAAAACAGTACAGTGTAATACATAGTATTCAGCTGCTGCTCAAATGGCCACTACAAGCAACGTACTATACATATTTATTTGTCTTATTGTTCGTATTTTATGCACGGCCATACCGCACGTCCGATTGCGATAAAACTTTGTCAACTCATTGCTTGCACTCCCGCGGAGATTATAGGCTTACTAAAATTAACTTCGTATGGTGCATGCTGAAAGGTGCTTAACAATTATTATAGTCGGGCCGAAATACGATGATCCGTGGCTCCGCCTACTGGGTTGGGAGACCGCCCCGGCCGCGTAAACTGAATGCAGCCGTGTTGCCAAGTAGTTAGTTCGCTGCCGGCGAGTATAGCTACCGGTCGTTGTTGTCTGACAGAACTGGCAAAAGTGCACAGCGTAAACCAACGCGCGCATGCGCAGAACAAAGCTCGCGTTTGACTTCCTCCAATGATCTGCTGCCGCAGCCGGCGCTCAAAACCGATTGGCGCTAGCGCCAGGGATCATCCTATTTCGGCTCGACTATAGTTAATTCGTTTCTTACGCCTTCACGCTGAAATGGCTGGACGGATATGAATGTAATTTGGAATGTAGGTAGTTCATAACTTGATAAATACATGGTCTACCTTTCGTAAGCCACTGTAATTACATGGCGGAGGATACGTTGCAAAAATAATTCAAATTTTTTAACTGGTCACCAATGAAAGTCAGCACATAAATGTATGTTTTCATGAAGGAGATTTTTATAATCTACGAACCAGTGAATATAGCATAGCGGAGGGTACCTTGCAAATTTGATACCGTTTGACTAGTCATCATGAAACATGGTGCGCATATGTATGTATACATATATAGAAGGGAGAGAAGTAGGTGGAGGAGGACACGGACAGAAAGAGGAAGCAGGAGACGGACAGAGAGAGGGTAAAGGAGGAGACAGAGAGAGAGGGGTGAGAGAAGAAGAAAGAGAGGGTGACATGGGAGAAAAGAGATAGAGGGAGAGGGAAGAGGGACAGAGAAAGGGACAGGAGGAGACGAGGGGAAGAGTAGGTGAACAGAGAGAAGGAAAAGGAGGAGATGAACTAACGCAAGACGATGAAATAACTACCCAAGCGACGCCGAGTTTTTAACTAATATATATATATATACATTACTGGCCATTAAAATTGCTACACTAAGAAGAAATGCAGATGATCAATGGGTATTCATTGGACCAATATATTATACTAAAACTGACATGTGATTACATTTTTATGCAATTTGGGTGCAGAGATCCTGAAAAATCAGTACCCAAAACAACCACCTCTGGCCGTAATAACGGCCTTGATATGCCTGGGCAATGCGTCAAACAGAGTTTGGATGGCGGTGCAGCTTCAACACAATACCACAGTTCATCAAGAGTAGTAATTGGCGTATTGTGATGAGCCAGTTGCTCAGCCACCATTGACCAGAAGTTTCCAATTGGTGAGAGATCTGGAGAATGTGCTGGCCAGGACAGCAGTCAAGCATTTTCCGTATCCAGAAGACCCTTACAGGAACTGCAACATGCGGTCGTGCATTATCCTGCTGAAATGTAGGGTTTCGCAGGGATCGAATGAAGGGTAGAGCCACGGGTCGTAACACATCTGAAATGTAATGGCCACTGTTCAAAGTGCCATCGATGCGAACAAGAGGTGACAGAGACGTGTAACTAATGGCACCCCATACCATCACGCCGGGAGATACGCCAGTATGGCGATGACGAATAAACGCTTCCAATGTGCGTTCACCACGATGTCTCGAAAAAGGGATGCGACCATCATGATGCTGTAAACAGGACCTGGATTCATCCGAAAAAATGACGTTTTGCAATTAGTGCACCCAGGTTCGTCGCTGCGTACACCATCGCAGGCGCTCCTGTCTGTGATGCAGCGTCAAGGGTAACCGCAGCCATGGTCTCCCAGCTGATAGTCCATGCTGCTGCTAAAATCGTCGAACTGTTCGTGCAGATGGTTGTTGTCTTACAAACGTCCCCATCTGTTGAGTCATGGGACGAGACGTAGCTGCACGATCCGTTACAGCCATGCCGATAAGATGCCTGTCATCTCGACTGCTTGTGATACGAGGCCGTTGGGATCCAGCACGGCGTTTCGTATTGCCCTCCTGAACCCACAGATTCCCTATTCTGTTAACAGTCATTGGATGGCGACCAACGCAATACGATAAAGCGCAGTCGCGACAGGCTACAATCCGACCTTTATCAAAGTCGGAAACGTGATGGTACGCATTTCTCCTCCTTACACGAGGCATAACAACAACGTTTCACCAGGCAACGCCGGTCAACTGCTATTTGTGTATGAGAAATCGGTCGGATACTTCCCTCATGTCAGCACTAGTAGGTGTCGCCACCGGCGCCAAACTTGTGTGAATGCTGTGAAAAGCTAATCATTTGCATATCACAGCATCTTCTTCTAGTCGGTTAAATTTCGCGTCTGTAGCACGTCTTCGTGGTGTAGCAATTTTAATGACCAGGAGCGGAGTATATATATGCACTTGTGGGTAAATCTCTAAAAGCATCGTCACAAGCAAGAAAAAATACGGAGCTAACTGGTGAAGTGTTTCATTATGCAAACCATGAAATTCTGTTTTTGATCAAGATCGTCTCACTTATAGCAACAGACCAAAGCGATTCCAGCATGCCGATAAATACTCGAATCCTACAGTGTAGGCCAACCATTTCACTTATTACTCCAACCAAACGTCTAGCAAAACATAACTCGCTAATCCAGTAATTTATTTCACTTATGTATGAGAGTTCCGAAGATGGATCGCGGTAACAGAGAAATAACAATTAAAGAAAGGCCGTTTATTCACTCATTAAAACATCCAAAAATACAACCAGTGATCATATATCAATATCATGTAACTTATTTAAGTAACTAAACTCACTTAAAGACATTTAATTGAACAGATGACACAAATAACAAATTTTAAATAGTAGTTTCACAGAGATGAAAGTCTTTACTATCCTGACTGACGGAATTCAGTATCAAATAATCAGAACATTTTAATGTGCCAGGTAATGCTAAAATAACTTTGATATAGGTTGGACCAGTATATTAATTTGAATGTAACGGAGCCGGCACTTAGGATTACCAGGTCACAATCTTAACTTTTAGACAGATCTCCTTACTACATAAGGTAAGACGTTACTAATAAATACAAACGACCCGTACACAGTCTTAACTAGTTTAATTCTCAGGAAACGTTATGTAGTAATATCGGAGCAAAATCTTACCAATGGACATGTATTAGTATCAAGTAACTCATCTAAGTATCTAACATTACTTAAAGACATTTAATTGAACAGGTGACACAAATAATTTTCAAATAACAGTTTCACAGAGATGAAAGTCTTTACTTTGGTAACTCACGGAATTCAGTATCAAATAATCAAAACTAATGTGCCAGGTAATGTTAAAATATCTTTGATTTTAAGGCGGACGCTTAACACAAGTGTATTGATTTGAATTTAAAGGTTCAATGCATCAGTAACAGAGCCGGCACTTAGGATTACCAGGTCACAATCTTAACCTTTAGACAAAGCTCCTTACGACATAAGGTAAGACGTTATTAACAAATACAAACTACCCGTGCACATGTGACTTTAGCTGATCAACAACAAGTAATGGAACAGCCAAAATGACAACTTAGACCATCAGATAACTATATTGCCAACTTAACGGAGGGACTAACGTGAATCAAGCCCAAATTACTGATGCCTTTGAATAACATGCAATCAATTAACTAGTGTCGTGAGTTATGGGCACTTAATTACAACTAGCCCAAACAAAATGTCAGTCGAATTTATAAAATTAAATCTAGGAGCAAATTATCATTTATTAGAAAGGCACAGAACTGGCTAATGAAAGGTATTCTCAGTAGTACAAATGGTTAACAGGTTAAGATCACTGCAACTAACATAGGAACTGCCAAGGACACAGGGTGTGAGTTCTCCATTCCCCACTCGGAAACTTGAGTGCGGGAGGTAGGGACTTTACAATGATTAAAATTTAACTTGCCTAAAAATACATTCGTCAACAGAGCAAGCGATAACTAAGGGAAGACTGTGAGAGACAATAATCAGTAAGAATTCCCCCAGTAGCGCTTAGCACTTCGTGAAATCATTCACATTCAATAAATGGATTGGTAATTCACCCTACGATACGAGGGTAAGGAATTAATTAAATACCAATAACTGCACCGTTGAGGTGACACCAAACATAAAACACATGGACAAACGAAAGACATGGAAGGCAACCACTGGGGGCCGGTTACAATTCCGAAAGACAAACAAACACACCAACACAAACACACAGGGGTTGTCAATCACAGAGTAGCACAACTAGGCATAGGATCACCTATCAATTCTAAATATAACATTAACTGACGCTACGCACGCGAAAGGAAAAGGGGGTGATGTCGGGGAGTACGCCAACAGTAACTAGATAGGTGGAAGAAGCAGATTCACAACTACACGTTTGGGGCGAGGAACTACCGGGCGACACATCGCAAGTACTAGGTAACGGAACACAATGGCGAGCCGATGTTTAACAGATGCCGGTGACGAGCAATGATCCTATCGTTAGTGGGGAGGGGTGGGCAAGTTTGAAGCCCTTACTCTTACGGGAATTAGTTTCATAACTACGAGTTTGAGTACTGTGGGCAGGGCGAAGCTGGGAATTTGTATCTGACGGGAGGCCTGCTTAGGTAGTCCTTGCAGGTGCGGTGATCACTGTGTCCCCAGTGGTGTAGGGGTCAGCGCAACTGCCCAGAAATCAGGAGACCCGGGTTCGAATCCCGGCTGGGTACACATTTTCAGCTTTGCCCAATCTTAGTTGATGTCATATATTCTGTGAATATTAAATAATAACAATTGCAGGATCAGAAGTGACTTGTGTTCTTTCGGAACAAACGCCACATATATATATTTAACAGAGTCACTCACACAGCTTTCCACAAGAAGCCAGTACATCCGAGAGAACGGTGACGGAGGATGATGATGATAGAATTGCGAAGCAGTCACAATCCGGCCTTACAAAGCCGCCTTGTCCGCCAGGAAGGAAATCTGGGCCGCAGTCCTCGTGCACCGCAACAACGCAGAAGGTGGAGAGGTACGCCGGCTTCGGAGAGTGCCACACTACTGCCCCGCGGCGCTCATGACCTCAAGTGGCTCCACCCGGCGGCAATTCCGTACGCCTACCGCGACAGCCGACTTGAGGTACCTTCTTTGATCCGCAATCCACCACTGGCCTCACCGCGGCGCGCATGTCCCTTTAAGGACCGCACCAGGCAAGGATCGTAGTGAGGAATAGAAGAAAATCATCGCCGCGAAATTACAATCGATATCACTCGATCAAAGTAAAGAGAAAGGTAATCAAGTTAGAATGAGATACGTAACGAGTAATTAGAGAAGAAGGGTAACGGAGGTTTGGTGCAATGCTGCGCCGGAACAGCTCAATGTATTTCCATAAATCCCTTTTTCCATTTAATTTCTTCCCTATCGCCTTCCACGGTGAGCCACATCGAAAGCAGCTGACGCACTCGGTAGCTTTTTGTATACCATTCTAACCAATTATTTGAGACAGTGTGCTCTGTATTATGAAATATTCCCTTTACATCACACACGTTAATTTATACGTCAAAAGATACCACAGCAAGAAAAGACTCATTTATACAATGGCCAATCTTTATCAAGTATTTTTGATAAAAGAAATCTTTTACAAAAATTGCCCTAGTACACACTCACAGATTTTTATTTTTGTCCAAGATCGTCTACAGTATAATACCGGCATTATGGCCTGATGTATTCTTCTCGCAAAGACAAGTATACAGAGTGTTTCAGGAGGAAGAGTAAATATTTTAGGAGATGGTAGTACAAATGAATTGCAATAAAAACTCCATATAAGAAATGTGCAATTTTAATTGAGAACACAGGTATTGCTGTTAGTATATAACTCAAACAAACTTAAAGGAAAGAGAAGTCAGTACAATTTCATTGATTCTCCTTTGGTTCTTGGTAGAAAATCACCGAACTGGATTGAAAGCACTATTCTGTGTATGTTCAACAAGTTTATTTGTATTTAGTTAATCGGTTTTCAGACTTTAAAGTTCGTTAGCTGAAAACCGGTTCACTAATTAAAATAAACTTGTAGAAATCATACAAAATTTTGCTTTGAATCAATATGATGATATTCTAACTAGAACCGACGGAAGAATAGTGAAAATGTCCTGATTTGCTTTTGTTTCAAAGTCATTTACTTTATGTTAGATTTGCTTACATACTAACATCTGTACCTCTGTATTCAATAAAAATTGAACACATGTTATTTGCATTTTATTGAAATTTGTCTATACTACCATCTCCTAAAATATTTCCTCTTCCTCCTGAAACACCCACCGGGTTTCTAAACCGATTTTCCAGGTCCGCTTTTGGGTGGTCATGTAAACACTCCAAAATCTAATCTGGTAATCCACTTTCATAAAGCGATTTTTCACTTCCACAATCGATTTTCGTGCCGATCTAAACGCATCCGGTTTTGAAACGTGGCTTCGCTGGTTGCGTCTTTTAGTTAATTTTCAGTTAATATGAACAGATGGATTTCTTCTGCAGTGAAAGTGAAAGAGAAGTGTAAATATTAGATTGAACATAAATCTGTGAATTTGGGTAAAGAGAAACAGCGAATGCGCAAACTAAATCAGGAACAGAAACAGCTATTATTCAGACGCCGTATTGGAGTGGTCTAATATTTCCTTATCAAGTTTTAACATGTAAACACCACAGTGAAACCTGTTTATGAAATTCCGCGTTCCTCTACCGGAATATGTGTTGTATGTAAAAGTTATTAATTGCACTCTTTCTTAGTGTGGGTTGCGTTGTTTTTTGTCTCATTTCGCTGATAAACAGTGCCTCAGAGAAACAACAGCACAGAAGCAGCGTAACGTCATATCAGTCTAACATTTACACTTCGCAACACTCATGCTTTGGAAGTTTTTACGAATTGGCCGTTGCATCGACACTAGCGTTCCTAGCGGTGGGCAAGGCGTCGTAAGAGTCATGTTCGTCTATAATTATTTGTTTATGACTTTTTCCAACGTAATCATCAAAATAGTTACTATAATTTTTGGGCACCAAGCATTAGTAAAATATCAAGAGACATAAATAATCATGAAAAAAGTTTCACTGAGTGAATGATATAAGCAACAAAGTATCCGTGGTGAAGTAATATATATATATATATTATAGAAGGAGACTTTCCTGGTGGGGAAAATATGTATAAAATAAAGATTTTTGACTTACCTAAAGTACAGGCTCGTCGACAGAAACATAAAACACACGCAAAAACACACAAACATTCGAGCTTTCGCCACCACTGGCAGCTTCTTCGGGAAAAAGAGGAAGGAAGGAGAGGAGAAAGGGAAGGATATGGGTTTTAAGGAAGTGGAAAAGGAGCCATTCCAATCCCAGGAGTGGAAGGATTTACCTTAGGGGACAAAAAGGAAAGTAAACAAATACACACACACTCACACATATCCACATGCAAACATACCTAGGCAGACATTTGTAGAAACCAACTTAGTCCAATTTCTTTGGTTTCTACTCACACATATCCACATGCAAACACACCTAGGCAGACATATGTAGAAACCAACTTGGTCCAACTTCTTTGGTTTCTACAAATGTCTGACTAGGTGTGTTTGCATGTGGATATGTGTGAGTGTGTGTGTATTTGTTTACCTTCCTTTTTGTCCCCTAAGGTAAGTCCTTCCACTCCTGGGATTGGAATGGCTCCTTTTCCAATTCCTTAAAACCCGTATCTTTCCCTTTCTCCTCTCCTTCCTTCCTCTTTTTCCCGAAGAAGCTGCCAGTGGTGGCGAAAGCTCGAATGTTTGTGTGTTTTTGTGTGTGTTTTATGTTTCTGTCGACGATCCTGTACTTTAGGTATATATATATATATATATATATATATATATATATATATATATATATATATATAAGGGAAATATAAAATTTTTGTTGTCTGTTGTTACTGTGATATGTACTTTCTTTGACGCCTAACAATTTAGTATGGAATCTAGCTATTCTTATACTTTTACACTTCACTCGCCTTTCTTATACAAGCATATACTTCTGAATGTAATTACTTATAGTTCAAAAGCGAATGTTTTTAAACTGCTAGCGTATCTGGGCCAGATGTAACAACATTGGTGGAATTGATTTCTTCTTTGTTGCGAAACAGTTTTATTGCTTTGTACGTTTAATTGCCCCGTCTGTAATTTTTTTCCTTGAGCTACTGCTGTGGTGGCTGATTTGGTAGTTTAAATAATATAGGTGTTACATTCCATACCTGTTTCCTCCGTTCCACTGATTTCATTAAAATTGTAGTGAAGATCAACAATGTCTTTCTGAAAAAGTTCAAAACTTCTGATGTTTGCTAGCCATTTTTGTTCTTAATAGAAAATTAAATTCTTCAGTAAATACTTGCAGATTAAAAAACAATCGTAAAAGAACTATCATGTGAAGTAAGGTTATATATCTTTCCAACGTCTTAGGAAGCCTAAGAAAGACAAATTTTTGAGATATTTTCTTACTTATTACCGATTTCTATGGCACTAAACAGTTCCCTAGCGTAAAAAGACCTTGTTACAAATCAATATTGAAGTATACTCAGTGGATTTCACTTAGTAAAGTTGATTACATAAACTATTTCTGCTCGAGAATGAAACTTTCATAACTTTACTTTCGCCAGTACCTCGCCTCCTACTTTCCAAACTTCACAGAAGCTCTCCTGCATAACTTGCAAGACTAGCACTCCTGGAAGAAAAGATATGCTGGAGACATGGCTTAGCCACAGCCTAAGGGATGTTTCCAGAATGAAACTTTTACTCTGCAGCGGAATGTGAGCTGATATGAAACTTCCTGGCAGATCAAAATTGTGTGCCGGAACCGGGACTCGAACCTGGGACCTTTGCCTTTCGCGTGCAAGCGCTCTACCACTGAGCTACCCCGACACGTCTCACGATACCGACTTACGAGGTACTGGCTTCTTCCAGGAATGGTAGTCTTGCAAGTTATGCTGGAGGGCTTCTGTGAAGTTTGGAAAGTAGGAGGCGAGGTACTTACGGAAGTTGTGGGGCGGCATCGTGAGCCGTGTCGGGGTAGCTCAGTAGTAGAGCGCTTGCCCGCGAAAGACAAAGATCCCAGGTTCGAGTCCCGGTTCCGGCAGACAATTTTGATCTGCCAGGAAGTTTTATTTCTACTCGATTAACAATGAATTATGTAGTAGGCTATGTGGAGTTGGAGAAAACCCTCGAAGAGTTGCCGGTTCTGGAATCGTGGCTTCTTGATGGTATTCTTGCTCGTTGGCTTCTGCTGGTAGTCGAAGTCGGGTTGAGCTGGTCCTTCTCTCGGCGGAGAACTGGTGAGACCTCGGCCGCGGACGACTTATAAGGCCGGCGATGTGGTGAAGTCATCCGCGTGTCGGCGGTGCGACCTCTGGAGGTAAAGGTTCCTTCTAGCATCTAGTAGATTCTGTTTGTTTTGGTGAGGCGTTATTTACCAGCCTGCGCCTGCGAGTGTTTTGAATATGTAATGCGGCGCACAAGGATGTGACGAGTGAAGTCTGCCTTGCAGGGGCTTGTGCTATGCAGACGAAACAAATATAAACTACACTATTCGCTTCTGTCCTTTATCGTATTCAGAAATGTAGCTTACCGGCCGCTTGGTGCGCTGCTATCGCAGTCTATAACGACATACACTGGTAGTGTACAGACTGTATATGTTAGATTGTGGCCATACCGTCGACTTAGTTGTTATACTCTCCCGTGTATTCTTGCCTTTTTATAAGACAATGGATACTGTAGACTTCGGGATATTTGAAGAATGAATTGGTGAAGTCTGCAGCTCAGAAGGAAATTTCGGATGGTGCTATTGTAATATAGAGTATTTTGAGGCAACCAAAGACCACTGTACCAAATCGATGTGACCACGGAAACACAAACTGTTGGCAACATGAGTTCCTACAATCCGCAGTGCGAACGCAAACACGCGTTTGGAATCTGATTGGCCGGAGGACAGTTAAATAGCGATACGACCTGCGGACAGAACGTGCCTCTTGTTCATAGACTGCAAGGTGTCCGTCCAAACAGTGCCTCGTGTTCATCAATTGTGTGCTTACAGTTAGCAGTGCCGGGATCTACCAGATAGACTTCTACGATTTAGGACAAAGTGTCATACTACGTAATGCATAGCCTCAAGACGTGCTAGGAATTGACTCTTAGAGAAAGCAAAAAGGGCTTCGAAATCTAACACTCCCGCAACAGCCATTACGTTTATGGGAGCCATATTTTATTTTATACTAGCAAACCCGGCAACGCTTCGCAGTAACTTCTCACTATGTCTATCCCTTCCTTCTCCTTCCTTTGTCCATCTCCTCCACCTACCTTCACACCACTCCCTCTTACCCCATACCATATCCATCTCCCCCCCTTCCTCTCTGCGTCTATATCATCTCCCCTTTTTAAATCCATTTCATTCCCCCATCTATCTCCTCCTTCCCAACTCTCTGATCTTACTTATTGTTATTGCAATCTGGAACTTAATTGGGGATAGAAATAAAAAGGGACATGTAAATCAATTGGAAACGGATTATTAGACGTTTCGAGCTGCTCTATCTGTGAGGTTAGTAGCGTCAATGGCCGCTCATTTAATGATTGCATTGTACGAACAGGTATGATTATAAGTGTAGGCATAAAACAACTTTCCTGTTTTATGTTAAAAATTGCTGGGAAGAAAGAAAACAAAACCGCACGTTTACAGCACAGCTGAGCATATTTTTCTCGCAGCGAGCAGTATACAAATGTTTCTTATAATACATGTATATCTTCTGAAGAGTCTCGACGCACAGGACACCGTGCCCACGGGTGCGGTTCCTGTAGGGGGATGCTTGTCCACTGAGCTGATCTCTACGAGTTTACGAGAGTAACTCGGGCGTCCGATATTTGATTGTCGTGAGTGCACTCGTGTTCTCTCGATAATCCATTTTTAGTCCGGGGCAAGTCCCGGAGATAAATTACATTGGTCCCAATCCCCCGGTTCCGACCAAGGTTTTCGGGAGGTTTTCCTTGGTTGTAAGGCGTATGCCGGAACTGGTAAGCCCCTCTCACTTATTCCCAATTGGGATTCCCCCTTTGCCCCATTATCAGCTCGTCTGATAATTGGCTGAATAGAACCGCGACTCTTTATGGGCCGGATCTCAAACAGCCCGCTCCACTCCTCGGAGTGGAGAATGAAAAGAATAAGTTTTTTTTTTTTTTTTTTTTTTTTTTTTTTTTTTTTTTTTTTTTTTTTTCTGAAGAGTTACGCGCAGACGCAGCGGACCGGAGCGGATCGCCAGCAGTGCAGCCTACGAGTCAACGAGCAGCTGGAGCGGCGGTTCAGCGGAAGAAGACGACCGGCTGCTACAAAGAAGAAGGCAACGCAGCGCACTGACACGCAACCACAGGCGTACAGTGAAGAAGAAGCGGGCACCGAAGAAGACGCCCGGCTGTTACGGAGAACAAGGCGTCACATCGCTCTGACACGCATCCATAACCGTGCAGTAAAGAAGAAGAGGCCAATACACCACGACCATTGCGACCACCTAATGTGGCGCTGCTCACAAAACAGCAAATTCTCGTGTTTCCAACCTCCTGCCTCTCAGGTCGGCGGAAGCAAATTGTCGTGTCGCTGCCTTGTGGCGGCGTGAAAGAGCAAAGTAGTCGTGAAAATAGTCGCACGGCAGTCAGACTGTCCCCCCCCCCCTTTAGCATAGGGATATACCGAGCCAGAGTCGGTGGCTTCGCCCCGTAACTCGCGTTCGGAGAGATTAGGGCCAGACATACTGCGTGGATACCTTCAGGCCGCGACGACCGCGTTCGTTAGCAAACGCTACGAAAGGGGAAGTCAACGCAAGGTGCCAACTAAGCGCAAGTCCGGCAACCCCCTCTGTGCGACCACATACCCACACTCATACAGGCCTATCATAGAGACTGATACAGGCAGACAATGGCTGACCACGGGCAACCAAGCTTCGTCTCGATTGTTAGGGCCTGCTCCCCACCAACACCAGGGCAACCAAGCTTCTCCTCGATTGTCAGGGCCAGCCCCCCACCGCCACCACTAAGCCCCTCCCCGTCATCAAGTAGAAGCACTACCCCCACGCCGCTACAACTCGGACGTTTAAGGGAACGTAGGGCAACCCTCTATGAGCTAAAGGAACTACCCAGAGGAACCTCCCAGTCCCAGCTATCATCCGCGATACGGAAATACGTGAAATCGGATATCACCGCCACGATCTCCAGCCTGAAGCTTATCGCGGAGGGGTCCCAGGCAACATTTTGGTGTGAATACCGCGGTATTGAGAATGAAATTAGAACCGATCTCAGGAAAGGAGGGTTCCCGGAACTCGTCGTTCAATCCAAACGCGTAAAAGAATTCCGGGGGTCTATAGGGGAAAACGTCAAAAGAACCCCCATCATGAGCGTCGTCCTCAAAGGCATTCCGCACGACACCCCCGACCAATCAGTTAGACAGCAACTGGAGGACCAAGGCTTCTCTGTTGAGAATGCGTACCGCATCAAAGATAGGGCGAGGCAGGCCTTTACGATCAAGTTCCGAGTGCTGACATATGACAAGGACACGGTCGACACAATTCTCACGAAAGGAGCGGTCATAGACTTCGCCAGGAAAATGTGCGAACCATCTAGGGCGCCCCGATCAGTACCGGTACAGTGCGGAAAGTGTCTTTCCTTCACGCATCCAACCAACAAATGCGATCAAGAACGGAAATGTCCCCACTGCAGTGGCCCACACGACCTATCGAGATCCACACTCCAAAAGCTACTGTGTGCAAACTGTGGGAAAGAACACTCTGCCCTCTCGAACAAATGCACAGCAAGACCGAAGGAGGCCGCCTCAGCTGAACTGCGTGCACCCCTCAAGGTCATCGATGAACCCACGCCGCTGCCCGAGACCGAGACGGACCTCGAAACAGAAATTGCACTGAAGGATGATGTACTTCGAGTCCTTGCAACAGTATTGCTAGACGTGTTCCCAGAGAGAAGAGAGGCCATAGAAAACTCCCTGCGACATGTCACGCGCCAAATTTTTGAGAGGACGATCGAAATCACACAAACCAGAAACAAAGTACACTTTACAATAGACAAAGACGCCGGCTGGCATCCAGAAACTAGATTTGTAAGACGCCCAACCCGCACGCCATACACGTCTACCCAGCAGCGAAGCCAGAACACCTCGGCGTCGGAACAATCACCAGTAACCATACACCCCGACACTCCGAACCCTACAACACGACGCCCAACAGACACTCCACTCGTACCAACACACACACCACCGCACACAAACCAGTAGAACCCGCCTGCACCTCCCCCGCCCCCTACAACAATGGCCAACACACCACCGCTCAACTTCCTCTATGTAAACGCCCAAGGAGTGAAATCGAAACGCACACTACTTATGCACGCCGCGAAACAGCAAAATACACACGTCATAGGCGTAACGGAGACATGGCTGAGTGACAGAATCAAATTCAACCTTCCATCTTACAATACATACAGGAGGGACAGACCAGACGGCAGAGGCGGCGTAGCCATATTTATTCGCAACACCATACCAACTAAAGAACTCCCCTTCCCTGTAGAACATTCGAACGTTGAAGCAATCATACTCCAGGTTAAAGACAGAAACAGACGAACCCTGCATGTCATCTGCTTATACAACCCGTCTGGCACCCCGCTCCCCACACCTTTCCTCAGATACGCGGCAACGCTGAATAGGATAATAATCCTTGCAGACTTAAACGCACGTCACCACAGACTAGGCGATACGGCAGACAATGGAAATGGCCGCCGCCTCTTCAACTTTCTCACAACAGAACCCCTTGACAGGCTACCTGTAAACCAACCAACCTTCATCAGTCACCAAGGGAAGTCAACGCCGGACCATGTGCTCTACAGTTCTAACATCCGTGAAGACATGTCAGAGCCGAAGGTAGGAGACTCTATCACCAGTGACCATCTCCCCATACTCTTCTCGACCACTGCCACCACACCTCCACACGACGCCCCGACAAGACGCATAATACGCAAATACGCACATGCAGACTGGGAAAGATACAAAAATTCCCTCACAGAATCTCTCGCGACCCCCCTGACTATCACAGACGATGAAGACCTCCAACTAGCGACACAGGGACTAGAAACTGCAATCTAACAGGCCATAGAGGAAGCGGTTCCCACTATCGTGGTGGAAAACTGGAAGCCAGCCATTCCCCAAGAAGCCCTTGACCTAATACGACAAAAGAAACGACTATACAGAGAGATAAGACAGACAAACAACCAAGACCTCATACGAGAATGGAATAGACTAAACGCCAGAATAAAACGTATCATATCCACACACAGACAACGACAATGGGATGACACCTGCAGGCAGTTAGACTACAGACAAGGGGGGAAATTCTGGCGTCGTTTCAAAACCTTAACTGGACAAAGACAACCAACCAACTTCACGCTTATGATAAATAATGAACCGACCACAGACAAGCTCCAGCAGGCAGAGGCCTTTCGACAAGTACTGCAAGAAGTCTACTCCTTTCCATTAGATAACAACTTTGATGACAACTTCCGACACGGAGTAGAAAGACAACTACAACAGATACTTGCAACTCCATCAATAGAGACCGAAGACGAGCAGACCCTAACAAAAGAAATCAGTGACACGGAAATACATGACGCCATACACACAGGACGAAACTCTGCACCTGGACAAAACGACATCAAACGCATCCATCTTCAAAAAGCACCCTTACAATATCTTATACCTATCCTATCCCTTATGTACAATTACTGCCTATCAAATGAAGCTCTACCTACCTCCTGGAAATCCAGCAAAACCATCATGATACCCAAACCTGAAAAACCTAAAACAGATCCTCGCTCCTACCGCCCCATATCACTACTGGATGTCATAGGCAAAACATACGAACGGATACTGACTGACCGCCTAAAGAAATATGTTGAACAAAAAGGACTCCTGCCCCTCATCCAATCGGGTTTCAGACAACACCACTCGACCAATGACCCTCTACTAAAACTAACTGACGGAATTACCAAGGGTTTCAATGTAGGACACTGTACGCTTGCGGTTTTCCTCGACATAGAACGCGCATTCGACAGGCTCTGGCACACAGGACTATTATACAAACTGACCACAATAGGACTACCAACCAAAACCGTCAGACTTATCAAGACATACTTAGAAAACAGAAAGTGTAGAGTACATGTCGCCGGCGAATACTCCCAAGAATTCACTCCAGAAGCTGGTGTCCCACAAGGAGGAATTGTCTCCCCGCTGCTGTACGCGCTGTACACCGCTGACGTCCCCACGGTAACTACCCCAACAGAAACTGTCGGACTCTACGCTGACGACACGACCTACTGGTGCACGGAACTCCGGACCTCCACCATACAACGAAAAACCTCGAACTACTTGCGACGACTGGAAACGTGGATGGCCAAGTGGAGAATCCGTCCTAATCCGAACAAGACACAACTGATACTATTCCGACATAGACACATCACAAAGAAACGACAACAACTGACAGATGACATACAACTGACACTATGGAACACCCCACTGAGACTAACGAATACGACACGATACCTCGGAGTATTCCTAGACCAATACCTGAACTGGAAGACACACCTAACCTACCTACTCAACAAAGTTAGAAAAAGACAAAACCTGGTAAAACTCGTACAAGGACGACTACACGGGTGTGACGACCAAACAGCCATCCATACGTACAAAACATATATCAGACCCGTACTGGAATACGCTGCAGCTCCATTGGGAGGACTCCATGCATCAGTAGCCGAAAGACTGTACTCGACAGAAAGACGACTCTTACGTAGCATTAAAAAACTCCCAAGACTAACACCAAGTGACGACGTTTACGAAATATGTAGAGTTGAACCACTACAAGACAGACTAACCAAGCTGAGATCAAGGTACGGACGACATATACTGACCAAACGAGCTGACATGGAAGACCTACTAACGATACGACCGAGACTCACAAGACGACCAAAGTTCAAGTACATACAACCAGCGCGTACAGTGGCCCAAAACACCTCCTCGGAATTCCCAGAGCTAGCCCCAACTATGGGACCCATGACTGAAAATCTCCCCACGCCACATCACCTCACCAAACGGCAGAACAGACACAACCAATAGCCCTACACACATGCACATGCACGCACCTTATATATACACAAAACTAACAACACCCAACAACCCACACTCCACTAATACCTCTCTTCTCTCTCGGAACCCTGCAATCCTTCATTACTTTCTTCTCCAACTTATTTTATCCTACCAAAATCAATTAATAATTAGAAATAGAAATAAATAAATAATTAAAAAATAAAAAAAGAAGAAAGATTGTATAGTTATATTTATATCAATTTTATTTTTCTAAATAATTTTATTTCATTCTTTTATATAATTTTATTTTATTTTTTATATTGTAATAGCTATCATTTGTAAACATTGTATAAATCATTATAATATAAGAAACTTGCACTAATGCAAAATATATGAAAATAAAAATATATAACCTGTAACACCCTTGGCTGAAAAGGGCAAAGCTGGCCCTAAAATAGCCCGCTCCACCCCCTCAGGGTGGAGAATGAAAAGTGCAAAAAAAAAAAAAAAAAAAAAAAAAAAAAAAAAAAAAAAAAAAACTGAAGAGTTACTGGCAAAACCATACAATCGGCAACACATGCATTTGGAGCGTTACAAAGCAATGAAATTTTAATTGGCGACTGTTTGTTCCGAAGCCAACTGATGCATCCGCTGCGTAATCGACTGTTGGATTGTATCCATACCCCCAAACGATCAATTATAATTGCCACGCGTGGCCGTCTGATCTGTCGACGACCCAAATTATTTCGTGTGTAAACTGTAACTGAGGGAGTCGAACTCGACTGTACGCTTTGTTTGCGAGTCCTAACGGATCGCGCTTGAGAATTTCTTTTCGATTTACCTCCAAGCGCTGTGTACGATCTTCGTCGGTCTCATTGACTACGATCACGTAGTAAGTTTGCGTTGCACGTACGCCGACCGATATTACGTCAACGCAATGGAGATATTGTTCTAAAAAATAAACCACGATCTCTACTAAATTTGTTAGTAACACTCAAAAATAACATTAATTCTATCTTTGCAATGCTCCAAAGATATGATCACCACCGATAACATCATGGAGGTAAGAGTAATACGGAGGGGCTTGTAAAGAAACAACGTTCCATGTTAAATCTGTCTGACAGTTTTAACCTTTTGTGCATAACGCCATCTCCCTTTATTCTAACCTCCTTGACGTATTCGTTCTGTTACAGCGTATTTGGTCGCTATGGGAGTAGCTAATGAATAATCTGATTGTTGGAGACTCCAGAAAATGATCCCAGCTGCAAGCGTACTTTCAGTTTTTCTCAAATTCTGATATAATACGCGGTCAAACGGGACAAAACGTATTCTATATCCGTCTCCTGCTTCTAAGCTACCTCCCCACCAATTTTGAGACAAATCGGTTCAGTCGTTCTTTAATTATAAATAGTTTAACTAACACGACTTTCTTTTATATACAGGGTGTTTCACTAAGTGTGTTTGCCTCTGTAACTTACAAAATAATAGGTGATGGAAAATTTTAATGCGGTAGGTCAACACAAAAAATGTTACACTTTCTGCGGAGCTATGAACATAGTTTATTGTATCATTTTCCAAAGAGTTACAGCACAAAGATATATTTTTTTTTTAAATGGAACAATAATTTTTTTCTATCGTGCATTGGATTCGTTGAAACCAGCTGCGTCCAAATCTATTTAAACTACATTCCTATCACTGTTAGTTTGGGAGCTACAACCCTTCAAAGTTTAGGGGGCGGAGGCTACGACAGCGTAGCTGACTGGCTGGTGGTCATGAGACAGTGGGCCGTGCCCCAGGGGATAGCCACTCGGCCAGTCAGCTATCTTTGTGGTGTAACTCTTTGGAAAATGATACAATAAACTATGTTCATAGCTCCGCAGAAAGTGTAACATTTCTTGTGTTGACCTACAGCATTAAAATTTCCTGTCACCTATTACTTTATAAGTTGCAGAAGCAAACACACTTAGTGAAACAGCCTGTACATAGATGTAGGACAACGGTGGTATTTTGGGGTTCTGAATGGCTGACTGTAGCTCTTGTGAGGACGGAATGCTGCTTTGGAAGCTATTCGGTCTTTATCTGGGAAGGACATTATTGCAAGTAAAACGTGGAATATTGGTGGTTCCTAACAGAGATTACGACTGTTCCTATATTCATTCTAATATGGCATATGAGGACGAAGAGTCGCCGCCCTATTCCAGAAAATATAGTGGCGAATGAGAATCAAAGAATAAAATGTTCAGAAGAGAGCAGCTCGTTTGGTATTATCGCAATACAGGGCAGAGAGATGCACGAAAATGATTCACGAGTTGAGATGTAAATCATTGAAAGAAAGGCGTTACTCGATGCAGCGAGATTTATTTGCGAAATTGCATTCACTAACTTTCTTCTGCCCATGCGCTGACCGCGTCCCCTCCCCAACGCATCCGTTGACACCTTCGGGCGGAGGACAACAATGCGGCCGTTCGGTATCCGATGTGCCTTTCGCGACCTGTGGGAGGGAGTTTGTTTACGTACAGATTAACGAAAAATAGTGTTGATTCCATTCACATTCGATTCCATTTCGTATTCATACTTTTTTACATACTCGCCTAGGTTCGAAACACATTTGTACCAAATCATGAAGTACACAGCCAATTCAGTTGCAAGCGCTCTATTATTAAAATTCACCCTGGTTTAGATGTTGTAGCATCTCTTTGATTCAGCCTAAACTGTTGCCTTTATAGTTTTGTGGCTGAAAGTTAAAAACTGTGAACCCTCAAAGCCAATCTGCTTACTACTACATTCGGACATACACAATCCCTGACTAGATTTTTATCACACATAAATAACTAGTAGCATAACTAGTCTATATCTATAAATAATGCAGCCTTTCGATGCAACTCTCAAACATCTATATCTGTAAATGTGAATGTCTGTTCGGTGTACGTTTATCACGTCTGAACCACAAGACATAAAGAGCTAAAAATTTGTACAGTTACTAATGTGTACCCGGAGAAGGCTTTAGGCACCGTTTTATGACGATCGGATAGATATTTATCTATATATATTAATGTGAATTTTTATTCGGTGTACGCTTATCACGTCCGAACGACAAGATGCAGAGACTTAAATATTTGTACAGTTACTAATTTATACCTGAGGAAGGTTTTAGGCACGGTTTTATAGCGATCTGATAGATATTTAGTAATATAACGCGAAATGCGGAACAATAATTACTCTTAAAATGGTTTTATTTGTTACATTGTTGAGGGTTGATAATGATGAAAGGGTGGAGTATATTGGGATGGAAAGTTATCTGTGTATATAAAATTCTACGTGTGTGTGTTTGTGTTAATATTTCGCTCTTCAGCGAAAACTACCGAACGCAAACGAGTGGTCTGTGTGTAATAATTGTTGTCCGAAGTCTCCCGTTGTACACAATAGCAGTTCCATTCCGATAGCTATAAGAGGGTGGAATATATGGTGGTTGAAAGTCGTCAAATTATTTAAAAAAAATCGGCCTGAAGACCAGCGATGACGTTTGCGACTCTATACCAAGAAGGTTACATACAGCGAAACGTAATGCCACAGACTATATATTTGGTCTATGCGTGCTACAATGTCTACAGCTCTTTCTTTGTAAGGATAAGCATATGAATAATGAAATATAAGAATAAATAAATAAAGCAGTAAAAAAGAAATATATTTTAATACATCTCTTTAAAAAAAATTGATTTGACGTTTCGCGCACTACATCAAGTGATCGATCTGTGATATTATTACAATCATTATTGTTGAATTTCGTGATTGGATTCTTCGGAACGAGTGCATTTTTACGTGTGATTTGATCTTATAGTACACTACTGAAAGATAGCTTATCTATCTTAATCAACCAACACGGGAGCGGAGCCGCGGGTTTAAGCTAGTGTACAATAACACACGCGTAAATAATCTACCTAGATACCACAATAAAACCCAACCAAAGATCTTTCCTTGCCAAAAGAATGATAAATAAATTAATATCACTTCAGCAAACATCATGAGTCCCTTGGTCTTACGTGTACCTTCGCTGTGGCTGATTTAAGCAGGATTACCATCTGTTGGCGTTCCACAACGTTCTTGCGTGAAATTGCATTCACTAAAGTTACATACAGCTGTCCAGTACTGCGTTCAAAGTCAGGCTGAAAATAAACTATGCAATCTTCTGCACTTTGTTTCCTGCATAAATGAGCGTTAATTGTTAACATTTGAATTTGCCACATAATTGCAGCTTACTGAAACGATACAGCGATTCTGTTAATGCTGACATTAAAATACCTGAAATACACCATAAATCGGCAGGATGTGCTACTATTTACAAATAACACAATTGAATACAATTTTATACTTCTATTTTAACCAGATAGAAACTATTAAACGCACATTACACACCTTTAGATTGCAGAATGTTGACATCGAAAAAACAATCTTAACAGTGGTGAAGCTACAGCTTAATGGCGATGTACAAGCTCCAAATTCGAATGAAGACTTGTGAACAAAAGAATAATTTCCCTTTGGTATAGGTCCTAATATAGATTGTTTAGAGATCTCATATATTATGATGTTATAGATAAAAATTATTATCTTTGGCAACTAACAACCGATACTCCTCACAAACAGCACAGTAAAAGTATGTTTTTCACAGTCTTTTTATTACATAAAACATCACTAGCAAAATCATTGTCCAATCAGCAGAGGATGCCATAATATGTCTATGGGTATCTTCTTCAGAAAAAATCACATTTGTTACACTGCGTAATATGTGTCACAAAAATCATGGACTACCTTCATATACCTCATAATCAATTTAGCTCACGTTTCCTGTAAGACAATTTACATAATGCAACCCAAGTAAAAATATTTTCTTCTGAAGGAGGTACACATAAACATATCTAAAACTTGGGTGAAGTTCATTAATAAAGCACCCGAAACTGATTGGTCGTGTATTTATTGATATGAAGATTTTGCACAGTTGAAGATGACATCCATGTTCAAGCACGTGACTTTTCTGCCATTTCCAAATGCCCTCTTGGTAGGAGTCCGTTGGGATGGAGTAAAGCCATCTGTGAACTTGATTTCGCTTCCTCGTCTGTCAATAAGCGTTGGCGAGCCAATTATTTCTTCGTGGAACCAAACATATGAAATATATTGGGTGTACATGTTGTTGTTGTGTTCTTCAGTCCGTAGACTGGTTAGATGCAGCTCTCCACGCTACCCTGTCCCGTGCAAGTCTCTTCGTCTGACAATACGTTCGGCTACCTACATCCTTTTGAATCTGCTTACTGTATTTCTCGCTCGGTCTCCCTCTACGATTTTTACCCCACACGCTTCCTTCTAATGCTAAGTTGACAATTCCTTGATGTCTCAGAATTTGTCCAACCAATCTATCCCTTCTCTTAGTCAGGATATGCCACAAACTCCTTTTCTCCCCGATTCGGTTAAGAACCTCCTCATTCGTTACGTGATCTACCCATATAATTTTCATCATTCGTCTGTAGCACCACATTTCAAAAGCTTCTACCATCTTTATATCTGAACTCCTTATCGTCCATGTTTCACTCCCATACAATGCTACACTCCAGACAAACGCTTTCAGAAAGGACTTCCTAACATTTAAATTAATATTGGATGTTAACAAGTTTCGCTTCTTTAGAAATGCTTTTCTTCCCAAAGCCATTCTGCATTTTATATCTTCTTTACTTCGGCTATCAGTAGTTATCTTGCTACCCAAATAACAAAATTCATCTACTACTTTTATTGTCTCATTACCTAATTTAATTCCTTCAGCTTCGTCTGATTTTCTGACATTGGATTCCATTACCTTCGTTTTACTCTTGTTAATGTTCATTTTATATCTTCCTTTCAAGACACTGTCCATTCCATTCAATTGCTCTTCCAGATCTTTCGCGGTCTCTGACAAAATTGCTATGTCATCGGCAAACCGCAGTGTTTTTATTTCTTCTCCCTGCACTTTAATGCCCTCTCCACGTATAAGTGCAAATATTTCTAGAGGTGACTCAGAAAAGTCTCCATTTTACACAGTGGTGCCGTGTTCAGCAAAGTCCATCAAAAACACACGATGCACATCCTAGAACACTGTCACAAGCACTTACCAAGCAGATGTAGTCCCTTTGAATTTTTTCGTTTTGGGGAACCATCATGTTTCCACGTCATAGTGTGTTTTGTCATTTGGAGACTTTTAAATATGGGTATTTTAAGTCGTATATTTTCAGAATAGGCAGTACATCCAGGTATGCGTAGCACCAGGACGTCTGTATTCTCCGAGATCAGGGGTAAACCCGTGCGGTACGCCTCGCCATAGTGAGACTGGATGTCACTCTCCTGCATCAGAAGTCTATATGGCCAGGCGTCGCTCACTTGTGGTGTGGCCCTGGTACGGCAAAACAAAAGACATTAAAATGCAACGTTTGTTCCTGTTCTGAGGGACGACTGTTCGACGCAGAGGAAAAAAAACGCACATATTAAGGTATCATTTGCACTTATATATGTTACACCCTGTATGTATAATGTACAATGTAATTTATGATCGTTTATGTCCGTTAATAACTGGATTATTAGTTTCTCCATGACTGGATGCTTGCTGTTGCCGCAACTGTGGTACAATTTAATAAACCTCCAGCTCCAGTTGCATTTATAGGTGCTTTATTTAAGCCCACACTACCGGTTTCGGCCTCTATGTTAGGCCATTTTCAAGTGTGACAAACCTGCATATAATGTGTAGCAATAAGTTTACATAAATTACATGGTACAAGATAGAATGTTACATATATAAAAAAGGTACTGTACAGAAGCAGAAGGAAACTTACGTTATGTCGTAGAGAAGGCAACTGTCAAGTAATTAAAACAATAGAACTCAGAGAATTTAAAACTTTTGGCGCCCAATGGCGACACGAGACAAATGGGAGTGTCATATTTAACATTCCAAATCATTATAATCGGCGTGTTCTAATATAAACATTACATCATTGCAAGCATAAAATTCTAAACATTCCGATAAACTGTCTCAACGTGTCATTGTGGAGGACGTGAATCTCCGACGGGAAGCAACCGCACCCTCCACTAGAAGGCGGCTTAGAGCGCTAGGTCATTCTGCCGTGGCCGTTAGGTACTGTTTCTGCAAAGTGTGTGTGTGCGTATGCAAATACGTACATCATAATCTCAGTACAATGACGCTAAAAACAGCTGATTACTAATAAAAACACAACTCTTGGTTGTTATAATTGTGCCGAGATTAGCTGGCATGGTTTTGACCAAGGTGCAGGATTAAAAGCAGCTAGAGAGTGGGTGTGACGCTACATCGCGGTCGTAGCATTAGGATCGCCATTTTGTAAATATTTCATTATTTTTACGAGGCAGAAATTACGATTTTGTTTAATTTAAGCAAATGAATTACCATCTTTGTAAATTACAGTAATAAATACCATAGAATAAAATAGTCATAACATCTTAAATTACGGTAACCTCTTGTCAGAATATTATTATAAATAATACCAGCAGTTGGATTACTCTATCTGTGTAAGTTTAGCTTTCTATGAAATTAGCTCTCTGTAACTTAAGCTTTCTATGAGTTCAGTTCTCTCTGTAAGTTCAGCCCTTAGTGCATTTATTGTAACCGTGTTATTTTGAAGAATATAGAAACGAGTGAGATTCTAAAATGTTTTAACATCATACAGTAAATAGAACCCTTCATCGCACTGTTAATGTCTTTGGTTTTCAATAGATCGCTAAAAGAATGTGGAAGAATAATTTATCAGCTACGAAGTAAAAAGAAATTTACCTGAAATCTAATCTGCAAGGTCAATCTCATGATAAAATTAGGCATAAACTATTTCTTTTGTAAGTGACATCGACATAAATGAAATAATTATATAAAATTAGAAGCCCCTGAGAAAAAGAATTTTCATGTTCGATCATTACAAAAGTCTTAAATTAACAAATAGGTTCAGAAAAAAGATAAATACGACGCAGTGTATCAAGCTACGAGCTTGAAATGTAAGCTCGTTGGTATCAAGTTAAATAAAAGTATTTTATTAGGAAAGATTATCAGGCATACCAACCTACATTTCATACAGGCAAGCCAAATAAAATTTAGAGCCATTTCATCCACGGCGAATTAAAACCAAACCAAAATCAATGTAAATAAGTCGAGTTACATGAGTTGATGGGGATGTAAGTCATTGTGGAACTACCAAAGAAACGCAGAAAAATAATTTGATTTAATTCCTATCCCTAAATCAGAATACGAAAGATTATTTAGTGCTGTAAATGACATTCACTTAAAAAAAAAAAAAAAATAGTTTGTTGGTAGAACGAACCTGGAGAATAATTTTCGTAAGAAGTAATGCGCCATGTTGGAAAAATTTAATCCATAAATTTATGTACAGTCTTTTCTCACATCAGGAAAAAAGTCGGATGAAGAAAGAGTGTACCGAAAATGTGGCCAGGCTAATGAAGTCCACTACGAATTCATCTGGAACCTCTATGTTTTTGGCGAGTACCGCCTAAATTATGTTCCAACTTCAGCACTGGTAAGTAAAACATTCTTGGAGAATAAAAGAATTGTGAGACGCAAGGGAAACTACTAAGAGTAATGACAGGAACAAAGAAGTCAAAACGACCTTGATTTATTGTGTGTTCTAAAAGTGTTATTAAAAACAACAATAAAAAACAATATATTTTTAAATAATTGGTTGAGCTATATTTACATGTGTATACATCCTCCACAAATAGTATGGTACATGGCGGAGGGCGCCTTGTACTAATTCTAGCAATTGCGTAAATTTTTATTGCATCACGATAGATTAAGTGTGTGAAATATTCACATTTGCTGTTTCGGCAAATGCTAGTCACCTCCTTTAAACAAGATTAATCCATTAAAAAGTTGCGTAAAGGTATATAACAAATACAGTGAAACTTACACTCGAAGTTGTACGGCCGGAATCGATATATATCGAATGTTGATTACTTCAGTACTGGCACATGACTTATTAAGTATGGAGAACGTATGTAATTAGCGTGTTCTAATTAATAAAGTGCTTATACAACTGATAGAGTACTTCAAGAGGAACACTTCGCTCATTAATAAAGTAGGTGAAGTAACTTCTTTGTTATAGATAGATTCGCAGTAATGAAATGTATTTGTACGTCATGATTTTCCTAATTTGCTCATCTCGCGAGTCAAGTAACTTCTTTGTTATCGGAAGATTTCCAGTAATATAAATGTATTTGTACGTTATTAATGTTCAAATGTTTGTAAAGCTTAAGGGACTTAACTGCGGGGTCATCGGTCCTTAAACTTACAAACTACCTATAACTAGCTTATGCTAAAGACGGTAGAAACATCCAAGCCCGCGGGGGGAATCGAACTCCCGACGGGGAACCGCCTCGCGCATCGTACCATAGCGCCTCAATACGCTCGGCAACTCCGCCACGGCTGTACGTTATTATTCATTAGTAAATATCCACATTTACTCATTTCGCGAGTGAAGTAATTATTTTATTATCGGTAGATTTCTACTAATAAAATGTATTTGTACGTTATTAACGGTAATTTAGAAGGACCATTGTATTGATAATGACGGACTGTCAATAGTTGCGTAGTGTCAATTTGTATCGAACATGCTAGTATCAGAATGCTATCGTAGTTTGTTTACTCGCAAGCGTAGGCGAAATCAGTTGACTTTATGATATAGGAGAAAATTGTTTAGCCTAGACCACGATAATACCTTTCTGAACCGGAGATTCACGTACTAAAAAAAATATATTTGTTTAACCTAAAAACATTCTTAAGGCTACGCTACAGATCAGTTTTTAAGTGAAATAGCGTAGACCACGATAATACCTTTATGTAGCGAAGATTTCTTACATATCATAAAATAAAACATGCTATATCTGCTCTATGGTTGACAGGTTCTTGTATGTACCCAACAGCATTAATTATTTAATTTGTTTATATACGTCGAAATGAATATCTGTTTTCATTTGTCCGCCAACATTTCTTTCTTACGACACAGCGACGTTCTTGTGTTCGATATAAGACACTGTGATACTCGCGTCTTCGATTCATATCGATAGTAGGCCGTCCGAAGCGATATACAACGGTCCTTCCAAATTACCTTATTATCCATTAGTAAATATCCATATTTACTCATTTCGCGAGTGAAGTAATATTTTATTAACGGTAGATTTCTTGTAATAAAATGTATTTGTATGTTATGATACATTAGTGAAACATTCGATATATATATATATATATCGACTCCGACTGTAAAATTTCTAGTGTAAGCTTTCTTGCAAATTACCATTTTAATCATCAAAAAGTCGTATAAAATATTTCAGTCGACTTACATAGTATCTTCAGATGGAGAAAAAGAACTTTTAGCAATATGAGGTATATTCGCTGAAACATTTTAGACGACTTCGTGATTGTATTTCTTATAGAAATTTTACGGATATTTTGAGTTTATTAATCACATCTGAAGACAACTGATAATAGTAATAACGCTTGTCTGGAGGTAGTTGGTTGGTTTAATGATTAAAGAGACGAGACTACTCGGTCACTGCGGTCATCCGTCATCAGCTCGCCGGCAGCTCAACAGCCCACAAGACGTCACCACGCGACTTGCGGTCACCACAGCACATCAATATGTAAGAAGCGTAACGCCCTGTTCAGACAGGGAAACAGAGAGCTCCGTTGTGACGTAGCCGGGTCGTAGCTCGTTGCCTCTTGAACTTATCGTGGTTCGGCGCGCTCTGTAACGACTGTTTGAAATTCCATGGGGCAGAACAAGTGTACTACAAATAATGTAGGAGACACGTACAACTGCAGTTCATTGAAGTTTAATGAATCATTAGTGCCCAGTTGTCACTATTTATGGCCAACGTACAAGTCTCATTAATAACAGTAACTATAACCCAGTACGCACATTCCACATGTCAATAATACAAATTTTCACACTTCGTGTGTAGAACACAAAAGTTCGAGGTGTACACATAGTGTGGCACGAATATGATGGCTTAATTCCTGGCAATAACGTATGCGTTGTTGTCAATGAAGTCAGTATTTTGCACTCGCAGCCGTATTAGCACTCCAATGCGCATATAATAGTGTATGGATAATTTGTTAAATTTTTGTATGTCACATGGCTAACGAGCAGCCAAACCGCAGGGACGCACAGGATACCGTGCCCACGGGTGCGGTTCCTGTAGGGGGATGCGTGACTACTGTGGTCGAGCTGATCTCTACGAGTTTACGAAAGTAACTCGGGCGTCCGATCGTTATTGTCGTGAGTGCACTCGTGTTCTCTCGATAATTTCTTTTTAGTCCGGGGCAAATCCCGGAGATAAATTAAATTGGTCCCAATCCCCCGGCTCCGACCAAGGTTTTCGGGAGGTTTTCCTTGGTTGTAAGGCGTATGTCGGAGCTGGTAAGCCCCTCCCACATATTCCCAATTGGAATTCTCCCTTTGCCCCACTATCAGCTTGTCTGATAATTGGCTGAATAGAACCGCGACTCTTTATGGGCCGGATCTCAAACAGCCCGCTCCACTCCTCGGAGTGGAGAATGAAAGGAATAAGGGGGGGGGGGGGGGGGGGGGGGAACAACCGTAAGTATTATGAATGAACTGTTAAAATTATTGTAGATCCGGATTTCGTACTATACAGGAACTTGTTGAGGTTTGTGTGGGTATTATTGCAGCATCAGGCTTCATTACTATTACTGGCTTTGCGAGTGTAGTTAATGTATATCTGTGCACACAACTCTATGCGACGGTAGCAAATTATGTTTTATATGAAATGCAGACAAATATGGAATCTTTTTACCCTTTTGTCAAAAACTGACATTTTGAGTCCATGGTTGTGTATAAAAAAGAGGATGATTCTTACAATTTAATCTTTTTACTTCAACCAGTATTACTACTGAGAGCAAATATCAAGACCGTCGCAACAGGTTTAAAAATACGGCTGAAATGAAACCATTTAAGCCCCTTTTACACGATCGACTTTGTTGTCAAGTTGTTCAATGTTCAAATGTTTGTAAATCTATGGTACGTAACTACTCTGGTTATCAATCAGTCCCTAGGCATACAAACTACTGAAACTAACTTGAAGTAACCTTAGGACAAACACACACACTCCCATGCCCCAGGGAGGACCGAACCTCCAATGGCGAGCAATCGCGTGCTCTGCAACGAGGCGCCTAAGAACGATCGGCCACTCCACAGCGGCTTCCCAGTTGTCTACTCGAAACAAGTTGGTCTACTAAAGCGCCCCTGACGTGTTATTCCCACACTGCGTATCCCCTCTTTCGCGTGGTCGTTTCCGTTTAGAGGTTTAGACGATAGTACCAAAACTGTAACAGCTGTTTGGTGTCTGTTTCGCATCTAAATGAGGAAATGAGGGCAGTTATTACGTACGAACAGGGAAATGACAATTGAATTTATTAATGATGAAACAGTAATACACATTTGCTGTTCTCGTCGAATGCCATGCACTAATTCTGTATACTATTGAGATCCTAAAAAATAGCCAAAACATCCAAATATTTCAAAACTTGATGTTCCTTTCTCTACTCGAATGGAATGATCAAATGCTTTACCCGGTATGCAGCCAGGTACAAGAATCGGTGTTCGCCGATATTTCGGCAAGAGAACATCCTCACCATTCTCAACGCTATACTGTAGTGAGGAAGCGGCTTTGCACATTGCATATTGCTTCCTCGCTGCAGCTTTGCCGTGAGAATGGTAGGGTGTTCCCCTGCCGAAATATCGCCGAACACCGATTCTTGAACCTGGCTGCATACCCGTAAATTATTTGAACATTTCAAAAGTTATACATTTATTTACTGAAGAAGATTTTATTGCATTGTATTTACAAATTCATCAAACAATATCGAAAATGCAATAAAACGTTTGTGTTAAATTTAGTTTCCAAATCTTGTTTCCTTGCTAACGTTCAAATAATGTGAAATAATTTTCTGATGTATTAATTCTTACTTTTTCACTGTTAAAATAATTTTCATTAAAACACGTTAAAATATTTACTTTCGTATTTATGCGTAGTATAGGCTTTTTATCTTTCAGCTTTCGTCAATTGTGTTGGAGAACACTAGTAGAAAAAAATAATTCTAGGCTTTGGTGCAACATTTTCAGTCTGATGAAAACACAAAATGATGCGAAAGCATTACTATAACACGAATGAGCTCGGCAAGAACAGGTTAACTTCCGATGTTAGCAGACAGCACTACAGTAGGGATCCTTGTTTATGCGCTTGCGCATTGTGTAACACACTCGGATATTTAGGAGTCTATCCTCGGTACAATCCATAGACCATTCGCGTCATATACACACTTCCGATGGAATTGGCTGCTTATTTACACATAGCCACAAAAGGCGCACACACACTTCAAGTAGTCGATTTTCACCAGAAAAAGTAGATCATATAAAATCGGCTTTAGATTCGTTAAGATTGGCTCCTGGTTGTCACGCAACCCGCAATACCACCCAGTAGTACGAACTGCATAAACATCAGGGGCTAACGTACGGGAATACACGGAATGAATCACGAAACATCTAGAAGATATTAAATTTCTCTCTCTCTCTCTCTCTCACACACACACACACACACAGACACATTCATGTTGAATTAAGTCGTATTTATGTATTATAAATATATAACGTTGCCAACAGAGACCATACGAAAAACAAATGAACCGACGAAAACAGCCACAATGTAGTGAAATGATAAATAAACAGACAGGCATTCCACTTATAACAGGTGATATGTAATCTGTATACATTTCAAAAAGTGAAGTGATGTGATGTCCTGGAATGAAAAGGAAGAAACGAAACAAAAATACACGAAAAGTGCTGTACACAGCCGACAATCACACGCCAGGAACAAACGAACGCCAGCCAACAAGACGGAGAAAGAGTAGTAACATGTAAAGAAGAGACATCAACACCGTGAGTAGACCGGATATTAAGTTAAAAACACTTAGGCCTAACGTGCAAAATGTTTTTTAAAAACTTTTTTAATCTATTTATCGAAAACAAACTGTACAAACCTTAGTATCATTTACAGACCACTGAAGATGCTTTTAAAATAAAAAAGCGAAACGCGTCTGGTGTAAAATAAATCTCTTAATTGCAGTCAGCATAAGACAGATTACCTCCTATAATCAGTCTAGAAGAGAATTGATGTTGTAGTGTCGCAGATAGTAACGACATCAAAGACAACTTCACCACAGTTGATAGTTATGGTACCGGGAACACAAACAGTTGGCAGTAAGAGTACCTAGATTTTCTAACTGGCTTCTTCTGTACTTAGTTGTTTAATCCGTATAGAGTAATAAATGGGTTCTGAATTTTAGTTGTGTCGTCTGTTGGACTGGTAGATTGGTACTCCTGCTTCTGTTTTTGTATAATAAATTGATGTTTTCTGTTTAGCATGAGAAACTGCACAGTCTCTAATTCTATTCTAGTCTGTCTTTGTAATTTAAACTTTTGTAGGATCGAGCATGAAATTTCTTTTTTCTCATGGGTTTCATATTTGATTTAATCTTCTCCCTGTTAGTTAATTTAAATTGGAGCTAGTTACAAAAAAGAATCTCTCTCACAATTTATGATGATATTGTCCTTGCAGTTAAAATTTTACTTTGGATCTCATTCGCCTCATAGCTAATAACGTATTCATTCAACACATACGATTTATTTAAAAGTCAAAGATATTATTTATAGTCACTTTCAAAACTACCCCACACATGCTGTTAAGGTTTCTAATTACGAAATAAACTTGTAAATACACTTTTGATAGATCACTTGCTATATTTTTCGTAAAGCTCGGTTCACAGTCATTACACTTGAAAAAGACACACATGGAATTATTCACAGTTCGGGAATTCAGTTCCTCACAATTATAGAGTTCGTGCTCAATATCTTTGCTTCAGCTTACATTTCGTACCAATACCGTTTACTCCTAAAATAATGTTCATAATCTCAATAGCAATTGTTCTTGACAAAATTACTGTTGAGATCTAACTGACTTAGTCCATACTAACATCGGGAGGCAGAATTTTAACACTGTCTCCTGTCGCCTAACCCCGATCTAAAATTTATAGTTATTGTCACCATTAAGTGCGTTATACTTCGATATCAAATCTGACTTTACTGAAAGTTTGAGTGAGAGATTTAAACTTAACGTGATCTTCATTCAAAGAGATAAACCCACAGAGAACTAAACTCATACCATATATTTTCCACCTTCAGTCTTTATAGAACAGTCAGTGAGAGCTTTTCAAAAATATAATCTGGCTTTTACAGTGACTTGATTCAAATTAATATTTTTTCCTTTATTAAAATCGGGGAACAGTTTAATTAGCAGGAGCTATTCCATTTCAAGGATATTTGCAGACAGATAGTATTGAAATAGAAACCATCTCTAAAATTTTAACAATTTGGGAGAAATGTTTCAATTTGGTGACCAACTTTTTTGCACGAATTGAAATACGGTCACCAGTGATCTAATTTGCATTGTTATGCTTTGTTTCAAGCCCTACATCCGACCGAGAGCTGTAATAATTGATGACACAAGCGTTCTGAATTTTGAGGAAGGAAATCAATTTATTTGACCAAGAAGATTAGGTGATTATTTCACGTAGAAAAAAATTACCGTAATAATGAGTTAGGTCCTGTCACGTTATTCGCCAAATTCTTTAGTGTAATTGCTTGCCTGACTATTTAGGTTTGAAAAATTGGCCGTACAGAAGTTGTTGAACTATTTTAAAATAATAATCAGTAACTAAGCCTTCAATTTAGACGAACGGTTAATTTAAAAAAAGGAAATGAAGTGAAATGGCCAAACATTTAATAGTTTAAAACATCTTGCAGAGCAAGCAACCTACAGAATTCGACGAATAGTTGTCTTAAACAGCGGTGTAGTTGATCTCGTTGATTAGCTGTAGTGAGATTGGTTGTAATCCGCGTAACTGTCCGCCGACATTGGATGGAGGTTCGGAATATTAAGATTCAATGCACGTGTAGCATAATTTTGAAAGAAGGTAATTTAGTGAATGAAAATTAATAATTAATACAGATTAATGGCAAATCGGACTTCGAACTGTGATTGCAGGTTCTAAGCCAATAAATATTGCAAAATGTTTAATTACAGTCAAAGATACTATGGCAAGTTACACGAGATACGTAAGTTTAACATGTTTAATTACCGAACCATCCAAAGTCGTAATAATTAGTTATATCTGAAAACAGCATGATCACTAACTGGAGGGACTGGAAAAATAAATAACTGAACAACTGACTGAAATTAACTTTAAATGAGGGGAATTTATTAATTTGAACAGAAAGCAAAATTCATACCTGAGTATCCATTTTATATCTGAAGATTTTGTATAATCAGTTAAGAACAATAATCAATATAGTTAATAATGTTCGTTTCAGCATATTGTAGTGGCAGATCTTATCAGTACAATTCAGACAACAGAGCAATCAGAACAGAGCAGACAATAGAACAGAGCACACACTAGAACAGAGAGCGAGTACGTTGGGATTATTACTTTTATAGTAAAAGTCAGAGATTGTAATTAGTTACACTGATATTATAATTAGAGTTTCTTTGTATATCTTTTACGTAGCTCAATGCAGAAAAAAATGAATTGAATATTTATACTAATTACATTTTATCTGATTGAATATTTCAAATGACTATAAAATATGTTATTTATGGGGCTCTTGCTATATGGTAATATTAAATCGCCCCCTTTGTCACGGCGAATGGTACATGTAATGGTAAATGGAATTATCCGTGAGCCATGGCAAACATTCAGTAAAACTTTGAATTTTATCAAATCACCACTTGAAAGTTCATGCATAGTTCAACATTGTCTTTTAAATTAATATAGATATCAGTTCATTAAGTAATATATAATCTGTTTTTGCAACATTCACAATTTTGTAAGATGGCAAACTTTGATTATTTGCCTCGCTGGCTGGAACTGTTGAGGTTGGTAGCAGCGGTTGTGGCGGCGAAGGCGGCGATGGTCGGTCTCCATGGTTACGCACGGTCTGTGCGCATGCGTCAGCTGTGTCCGGCATTGGATCAGCTTGTAGCCCTTTAACTTGCTACGTCTCTTCCACTTTTATGGTTGGATGTTGCTCATGAAAGGAATACGGAAAAAATTAGCAAAAATTTATTATTAACCAAGGATTAATTTTTCTTAAAAGAGAATGTACTTTTGATTATCTCATTCATTCGCACACTGACTTCGCGTGAACGTATGTTTCATTGTAACAATTTTTTATATTTACAAAGTGCTTATCAGGTAATGATCACTATTTGCTTTCTGTTCGAGGAAAAGTAAACGTAGCTCGCGATCTGACATGAACATACGCCTGCTATATTTAAGAAATAAATGGTTTTCATTATATGGATTAACATTGGCTCACAACCTTCACTTTGAAAAATTCTCTCTGAACAACATGACATAACATTATCTGGATTTCCCGTACCGTACTTGTAATACTCAATGCTTTAGAATTCACTTCTGATTCCTTTTATGCTACTATCTGATTCTTTAGTACTCGGGATGCTACTTACTATTCAAAAACACATATTTACAATAACTATACACTACACAAGAGAAATATTTTGAACTAAAATCTACATACTCTGGATTATGTACACACATAGGAAAATTGTTTATTACTTTTTACAAGTCATAACAACAGTCCTTTTAAGGCTTTCAGGCACAGTCCTTCATTTTTAATGAGTTTTATGAACTTCATTTAAAGGCTTGTCCGTTGAGCGGGTATGCGTCTGTTTACATTTGATTGGTGCGCGCTCAACAATAAGAAGGCATCATCACGCGGCGCTGTTATGGCAGGGTGTAGAAGCTTCCTGCAGTGACGCGTTCGCGAGTGAATAACTTCAGTAAACTTCTCACGACTTTGATTGTTTTAAGTTAAACCGTTCGAGACAAAGTGGTTCTTTTAAGCAAAGGAGCCTCTTTATACCACTTAGAATTGTCTACACCACTCGTCAGTCGGTAAGCACTGTAATCTTATTATGGTTCACGTGGCTAAAACACACGTGGTTTCTTTACTTGCACAGCACCTACTGGCGTCTTTTTGTTCGTCACACGACACTGTTTATGACACAAACTTAGATACCGATGTCTTAGTTCATAATTTAATTAGAGCACAGACATTATATTAACGTTCCCCGTGCATGTTTACCACCGTTCAAGAATAAGTTATAGGACAACTTTTAACTATATGACTTTCAGTTTTTTCACTTACACATATTGTCAGCGTTATAGTCTTCAAATTAAAATTATAAGTACACTTTAGTAATAGTCTGCAGGCAAATGGCATAATTTCCATTACTGTCCTGACCTCTTACGGCAGGTGTTTATTAACATAGCTAATTGTCTTTAAATTGTCACTATTTTAGATAAATTTTTCATATTAAACCATTACAGTATCACTTGGTTTGCTTTAATAACCACATCACCATATTTAGCATAGTAAGGTTACTGCTAGACATTTTGAATTAGAAAATAGATCATTGCACGAGTAATGATGTATTGATTACCATTACATTTTATTAAATAATAATTATTATTTACAGCAAATGTATCGTCCTATAGCTTCATGATAAAATTAAAATTTTTCTTTTTAGAGAAAGGAACATAAATGACAATTTATGTAGTTGAGCACATATTTACTGTTTTAGTAAGCTCATGCTCATGTCAGTCACGATCAAGTTCGTGCTGTTTTCAGTTAGTACTACTCGTTCAATTGCATTTGATACGAAATTAAAATCATTGTACCTAAGCACATGATATAGTTCATGATTTTTTTTTATATACCGATAACCGGTGTTACATCATTCGTAATATTTCGTTAGGACTTAGCTCATTATTGCACATCACATTCACTCACATATGTTTACCTAATTAATATTAACAATAGAAAATCTACACAAAATATTATATACATATATACATTCAAATCAAGCTAAGAACAAGCGCGGCCGCTTTAATGAGCACAGATTGTCGTCGTTTTGTTGGTACGACGGAAAAGACACTGAAAGGGAAAGAATGAGGACACATAAGTTGAAGATTTCACAGAAAATGTTTCCACAGTATCAGTTCTACATATATATATTTCATGTTGCAAGTCTTACTTCTAAATAGAAAGCATCTCAAATAATAATGAAACAGAAACATTCTCTCCTAACATCTGGTGCCCTCATTTTCTTCACACTAGCAATGCTTACAATTGTGTGCAGCCGAGCCTAGTTATGACTTAGTAATTCACGTCTACATTAGTCGCAGTTGAGCAGTGTCAAATTGCTAAGAAAACGTGTAACAGTTTGCTGTGTATAAATGTGAGTATTTTGTCTCCATTGCCTTATATATATAGACTCATCAACCAAGTCTCATTTCATAATAATGCACCTCTTAGTTCACATTGTAAAACTTATGTTCTACGACAGCAACGACACGTACATTGACTCTTCTGGCTGTAAAGAAAATTCTTATAGCTAAACTTAGTTCTATGGCATTTCAGCTAAGAAAGTTTCAATTTTCATACTATGGCATAAGAAAATACGTGTCTACTCCACGATGCTGGTATGTGTTTATCATACTAGATACTATGACAAGAAATTAAGTTAGAGATTCCATACAGTTGCCTTATCGGTTTATACTCCCAATGATTCGTGTTTGTGTTAATTAAAATTTCTTCCCTGTAAGCTAACTATCTTGCACACAGATTTACAGTGTACTTGAAAATGAAGTACAATAAAAAAGACTGCATAATACTCAAATAGAAATTCTTAATGCTTTAAGCATATTATGACCTCCTTAAGTGATTATAACAGCAAATGAAGTTCATTATTGTGTAACATGCGCACATGTTGCATTAATTTTTGTGATCAGGTGTACTTGATGTACATGTGTACATGTGCAGAACGCGCATCGAAATAAAGCTTAATCTCAAGCTTTATTTCGATGCGCGTTCTGCACATGCGTATAAGCACAACAGATTCTATTAACGCTACGGCGCTTAGTAAAATTTCAGTAGCATGGCGTAAATGATGTTTACAGATAATAATGATTCTAACATCTCTTGTTTAGGTAAAGTTACAAAATTACTCTCCCTTAATACTTTATTACCTAGCCATAGCAATGATAAGCCGGTTTGGTGGGGCGAAATATAGTGCGGTCCGTGTGCATTGTGCGCTCCACGTCCAAATAAATAATAAATATTCCCACACACAAACCAGAACAAATCACAACATGGTTTTTTTTATCCTCCTTATACACAATTATTCTGTAAATATAAATTTTTCTCCTACTCTCACACTTTATCCTAAAACAAGAGTATAAGAATTAGCTGTCCATGCCTATTAAACAGTTTGTATCTGCCTGCTAATCTTTAATTCTACCATGAAATAAACTGACAATATCTATATTAAGCACTTATCTGGTATCTTGAATGATGGTTAATACAGAAGAAATGGCTCTTGACGTCTAGAAGCTTATAACTATAATTGTCATGTTGCTGTTATATCACTAAAACATTAAGAAAAAATAATACTTCTATGCATGAAACTTCTTTAAGTCCTTGTGTGGATAGAGACATTTAATTCTTCCTGTAGTAATATTTGCTAGCAGATAGCTGCATATGTGTGGGATTTGAACAATTCGATAAGGTCCACTGTACAAGTGTTGGCATTCAGTACTATCATTATACCTAATAATGTGAATTCTAGAGTTGTACGTGCCCCTACTTACCTTGTCGCTCAACCTCGGAGGGCTTGAGATGAGCCTTATTAGTTTGTTTGAGTGGAAGAAGTCTGTTGGCGAGTTTCGGTGATCGGTGATCGTTACAGTAGATGGGTGATTCCGGTTAGTTTGTTGGGCATTGTCGGTAGATAAATTTGCTACGGGTACAAAATCAGTACGCCTTGCATCATTCTGTGGAGTGTGGTTTGAGTAATGTCTTTCAGTATATCCTGCATTTCGTTGAAAGTTATTTGTGTACTGGCCTCTGCCCCCATTACGATTATTATTTCCTGTATTTCCTCTATTTTGATACCCCAGATTGTATCTAAAGTCATTTCTTTCTTTGTAAATATTCCCCCCATTGTGTGTTTGCCTATTAAAATTTCTGTTGCCCCCGTTATGTTGTAGCGGAACTTATGCACGTGCCTGTGAAGTATTAGCTTGCGGGGTGTGCGTATTGCGTTGTTGAGGTTGGCTACCCTGCGGAGGAGGCAGCGGCATCAGCTGCGCTACTACGTTGTTATTATTATTATTATAGCGCCGTGCATTTCCATAAACATGGCTATTACTTTCATTTCGCCCTTTTCTTGCCCTATCATCTTCGTAGATTAAATCTATGGCATCTACGGAAGAAAGAAAATTTTCCAGGTTGTGTATGGGAAGCGGAACCAACTGTAGTCGTAAGTAGGTTGGTAATCGTCCAATTAGGTGTCTTAACACCTCCCGATATGACATGGGTTCATCAAAGAAACTTACTTTATTTATATATTTTTCAAAATATCTCCTTAGACTAGCACTACGTTCATTGAATGGAGGATGGTTGTAGATTTCATTTCTAACTCTTTCCTGTATGCCAGGAGACCAGTACTTATTCAAAAATGCATTTTCAAATTCTGAAAGCGTTGCACAGTATCGATACACACCAGCCGCCCAAACAAATCCTTCACCTTGCATATAACCCATTACGAATCGAATTTTTCTATATTCACTCCAATTTACAGGTAATAATTCTCTAAACGATTGTATGAATGTTACAGGATGTACTGACTTTGTTTCAGAAATAAATATTGGACACTTATGATGTTTTAGCATCTTTTCTTCTTCTTTAATAGAGGTATTAATTGGAGGTGGTGATTGAGATCTTTGTAATCTTTCACTTCTGTTTACATTATTCCAATCATTATTGTCTGAGTAATCACGTATTATATCACGGGTTAATTTATGTTCACGATTGGTAGAAGATTCATCAGAAGATAGATGCCGTGCACGTACATCACTAGTTACAGTTTGTGGCCTATGTGTTACCCAATATTGCGCTGATTCGTCAGTAGATACGTTTTGTTGATTATTACGAGGTATCTTGTCCTTTTGCAAAGATGCCTTGACACTAGACAGTTCATTTTGCAATGACTTAACTGTTACACTATGATCTTCATACACTTTGGTAGCTACACTTTTTATTATTTGGTCTAAATCATGTGTTAACTTATCATTAAGTTGCACTTCAGTTTGTTCAAGAAAAGCTTGAACACGTTGTTCATTTTCTATCACAATAGCATTGGCTTGAGTAGTTATGTTAGTAACAGTTGTCTTTAAGGTTTCGTGTTCAATTTTTAACGCTGATACATCTTGTGTCAAGGTTTCTATTGCAGAAGGCAAGTTACGTGTGTTCTGAGTAACATTTTCCAATTGCTCAGCTACTGTTGATACCTTTTCCTCCACAGTAGCTAAGAGATTATTGCCTACTTTATTTTCTACATTTGCAAATTTATTATGTAATTGCTTTTCCATGATAGACATCTGTGTATGTAACTATTAACTTCGTCTGAAACTAAGGTTGGTAAGCTCTGCTGAGCGCCTTCTAATTGTTTAAAACGATTTTCAATTTCCTCACGTGTCATTATTTGCTCAGCGAGCTCATGTTGCTGAATTTCTAATCGTAACATACTTTGTTGCTGAGCTTCAAATTGCTTTATTTGTGTTTCTCTGAGACTACCTATTTCATGTTTTTGTGCTTGTTGCAGGTTAACTAATTGACTATTTTGCGCTTGTTGCAGGTTAGCTAATTGACTATCTAGTTCTTGTTTAGTTTGTTGATAGTGGTTTTCAAATCTACTATCTATCTGTTGACTCATTTCAGTCATTTGCAAAGTTAAATTTTGAAAAATAGCTTCAAAACGTGTAAACCACGAATCAACAGGATCGGAGACAGTAGGCACACCTACAGAGGATGTATTTTCGTCTGCTACCGACGTACCAGTTACATCAGCAGCAGGCGAAATATTTTCAACAAGGGGTTCCGGCGCACTGCTTACCACTCCCTGATTCAATTCTTCTACTGCATCTACATTCTGTGTGTTCTCCATGTTAGCTACAGTACGTCTCGTTTTGACCATATCACCGAATTCGTAACATAAATCCAACTAGTAACACGACACGTATGAGAAAAATATTTGTTTATCACAATTCAAAGATATTATTGACACGGAACGATACACTGCAAGCACTGCTATTGCAAGAAAAAGAAGATCGTACTATATGCTTGGCACGGCAGCCATCTTGTTCAGTGAATGAAAACCTATTGTTGCCTGTGATTAATAATGAAAAATATTTAAAATTTTGAAAAACACGGTAAACTGCAAAATTTACACTGTGGAACCAGATACTATTCAAAGGAAAGAGAAAATATACAAGAAGCGGCGCATGCGTGTTCTTACCTTGATTTTCGTTGTCTTCTCCAGCGATGCCCGTGATTAAATATTATATTCGGACCAGACAGTAAAATTTTACGTTCCAGAGTAGAAAGTCTGAGTTTTATGCCAACAATATGCTCGTCACAGCCGGTGGTGGTTTTACATGAAATAATTAGAGTACATATTAGTATTATAATAACAATGAACAAATAATATTAATGTTTCATAATTATACATGATTATTTCACGTAGAAAAAAATTACCGTAATAATGAGGTAGGTCCTGTCACGTTATTCGCCAAATTCTTTAGTGTAATTGCTTGCCTGACTATTTAGGTTTGAAAAATTGGCCGTACAGAAGTTGTTGAACTATTTTAAAATAATAATCAGTAACTAAGCCTTCAATTTAGACGAACGGTTAATTTAAAAAAAAGAAATGAAGTGAAATGGCCAAACATTTAATTGTTTAAAACATCTTGCAGAGCAAGCAACCTACAGAATTCGACGAATAGTTGCCTTACACAGCGGTGTAGTTGATCTCGTTGATTAGCTGTAGTGAGATTGGTTGTAATCCGTGTAACTGTCCGCCGACATTGGATGGAGGTGTAGCATAATTTTGAAATAAGGTAATTTAGTGAATGAAAATTAATAATTAATACAGATTAATGGCAAATCGGACTTCGAACTGTTCATTACATAAAAGTGATTGCAGGTTCTAAGCCAATAAATATTGCAAAATGTTTAATTACAGTCAAAGATACTATGGCAAGTTACACGAGAGTTAACATGTTTAATTACCGAACCATCCAAAGTCGTAATAATTAGTTATACCTGAAAACAGCATGATCACTAACTGGAGGGACTGGAAAAATAAATAACTGAACAACTGACTGAAATTAACTTTAAATGAGGGGATTTATTAATTTGAACAGAAAGCAAAATTCATACCTGAGTATCCATTTTATATCTGAAGATTTTGTATAATCAGTTAAGAACAATAATCAATATAGTTAATAATGTTCGTTTCAGCATATTGTAGTGGCAGATCTTATCAGTACAATTCAGACAACAGAGCAATCAGAACAGAGCAGACAATAGAACAGAGCACACACTAGAACAGAGAGCGAGTACGTTGGGATTATTACTTTTATAGTAAAAGTCAGAGATTGTAATTAGTTACACTGATATTATAATTAGAGTTTCTTTGTATATCTTTTACGTAGCTCAATGCAGAAAAAAATGAATTGAATATTTATCCTAATTACATTTTATCTGATTGAATATTTCAAATGACTATAAAATATGTTATTTATGGGGCTCTTGCTATATGGTAATATTAAAGTGCCTTACAATTGTAATTACCGAACAATCGCAATTTCAAAATAAACCGTTTCAGACATTTTGCCCTTAAAAGAAAATACCACATCCACTTGCAATTATCAAAACATTTCGTGATGTGCAACCATCTAACTGGACAGAGAAACAGAAAATTAGGTTTGTGGCAGTCTATATACAGGGTGGAGCCACAGGCGGGACGTCTGAAAATACAGAGAAACATAACACATACGAAAAGTCCGAAAAAGCATTTTTATCCGAAATCTGGTCTACGAACGAGCAAAGTAAGCTCCGTATACAAGTTTACAATCCATCTATGCACAATCCCAAGCAGGAACAATTACGTAAATATATTCAAAGATACGTAAATAAAGTCAGATATCTTGAGCAGAGAATGGCAATTTACACTTCTGGTCATTCAAATTGCTACACCACGAAGATGAAGTGCTACGGACGCGAAATTTAACCGACAGGAAGAAGAGATGCAAATTATTAGTTTTTCAGAGCATTCACACACGGTTAGGGCCTTTGGCGACACCTACAACGTGCTGACATGAGGAAAGTTCCCAACCGATTTCTCATACACAAACAGCAGTTGACCGGCGTTGCCTAGTGAAACGTTGTTGTGATGCCTCGTGTAAGGAGGAGAAATCACGTTTCCGACTTTGATAAAGGTCGGATTGTAGCCTATCGCGATTGCTGTTTATCGTATCGCGTTGGTCGCGATCCAGTGACTGTTAGTAGAATATGGTATCGGTGGGTTGAGAAGGACAATACGGAACGCCGTGCTGGATACCAACGGCCTCGTATCACTAGCAGTCGAGATGACAGCTTTTTATCCGCATGGCTGTAACGGATCGTGCAGCCACGATTCGATCGCTGAGTCAACAGATGGGGACGTTTGCAAGACAACAACCATCTGCATGAACAGTTCGACGACGTTTGCTGCTGCATGGACTATCAGCTCGGAGACCATGGCTGTGGTTACCCTTGACGCTGCATCACAGTCAGGAGCGCCTGCGATGGAGTACACAACGACGAACCTAGGTGCACGAATTGCAAAACGTTATTGTTTCGGATGAATCCAAGTTATGTTTACAGCATCATGATGGTCGCATTCGTGTTTGGCGACATCGCGGTGAACGAATATTGGAAGCGTGTATTCGTCATCGCCATACCGGCGTATCACCCGGCGTGATGGTATAGGGTGCCATTAGTTACACGTCTCGGTCACCTCTTGTTCGCGTCGACGGCACTTTGAACAGTGGCCGTTACATTTCACATGTGTTACGATTCGTGGCTCTACCCTTCATTGGATCCCTGCGAAACCCTACATTTTAGAAGGATAATGCACGACCACATGTTGCAGGTCCTGTACGGGCCTTTCTGGATACGGAAAATGTTCGACTGCTGCCCTGACCAGCACATACTCCAGATCTCTCACCAATTGAAAACGTCTGGTCAAAGGTGGCCGAGCAACTGGCTCGTCACAATACGCCAGTCACTACTCTTGATTAACTGCGGTATCGTGTTAAAGCTGCATGGGCATCTGTACCTGTACACGCCATCGAAGCTTTGTTTGATTCAATGCCCAGGCGTATCAAGGCCATTATTACGGCCAGAAATGGTTGTTCTGGGTACTGATTTCTCTGGATCTGTGCACGCAAATTGCGTAAAAATGTAATCACATGTCAATTCTAGTATAATATATTTGTCCAATGAATGCCCGTTTATCATCTCCATTTCTTCTTGGTGTAGCAATTTTAATGGCAGTAGTGTATGATGTGCATGGGATTCTGAAAGAGCGAGTTCCCGCAGAAATAGGATCTTGGCTTATAAGAGCTCCACTTTGTGACTTGAAACAATTTTTTCAGTCGCTGATGATGTAGACAGTATTAGCAACAACGGGCCAAACAATAGTAACACAAATGATAACGGAAATAATGATTACCACACTCTAAACCAATCAGGAAGTAATAGTAATAGACACAACGGGTCAGACAATAATAACTGGAATAACCGAATCAATGCCAATGGCGAAAACAGTCATAATGGGACTTTGGTTATAAAACGTACATATATCAACAGGTACCATCCTGGTTACAACCAGCCAAGGCAAAGTAATCAACACAAAAACTGGAACCACAATAAGGGTGGTAACCAAAATAAACCATGGAGAGCTAATTTCAGAGGTCCACAGTCCTGGAAACAAGTGCAAACAACACATGCACAACCGACATGTAGTCAAAATTTGAATCAAACACGAGCACCCACTGAACAAGCGTCAAATTAGAGGTGGTCGTATTTGGCTTCCGGTTATTGGCCGCGGAAGAGAATGGGAGCGACCACAATGAGTATGAGAGAGTTCTATTATTACGATATAACGAGGGAAAAGACATTAGATATGTTAAAAGAGAAACCTTGTCCGTTCAAGCAGCTGCATTAATCAAAATGCGAGCATTTCGTCTTTCATTATTATTGACACAGGTGCCAGTATGAATGTCATTAGTGAAGATTTGTTTATACAATGATACTTCTGTTCTAAACGAACAGAATTGCCGATGTCCGCAGCTATAAATGTTAATTATATAAATATTAACTCACTATTTACGAGAATTTCCGACTTTAGCTGTTATTCTTTAGTTGGTCAATGCTTTTGCAACGCATCGGCAATTGTGTTCGTTTAGAACAGAAGTATCATTGTATATATGAGAGCCTAGACTGGCTAAAGATGGTATAATTATGTCTCTCTCCGTCGCGGGAATCACGCTAAATGCGTGCGAGCAGCGGGGGAAGTAGGCAAGTGCAACATATGGAAGTTTGGGTCTGGCCGGGGAGCGTGTTCGGGTGGCCAAGTGGTTAAGGCGACCGCTCGAGATAAACGGGAGATCCGGGTTCGAGTCCCGTTCCGGCACAAATTTTCATGTGTTGCAAAAGCATTGACTAACTAAAGAATAACAGCTAAAGTCGAAAATTCTCGCAATTTGTGAGTCATTATTTATTTATATAATGAAGATTTGTTTAACAGATTTAACCAAGGGACTAAGGTACCCACTTTACCTATTCAAAACTGCGTAGTCTGAGGTGCAATCGGGTCTCTTGTGCAAATAATAAAAAAGCAAGTACTATTGGATATTTGTTTTGAGAACGACACAGTTGAGTGTTCGTTTCTCGTTGTAAGTGGGATTTATTTTAGGTATGTAATTTTTAAGGCGAGGGAGAAAGTATAGTTAATGTTTGCTAAGGCAGCCAGCAACATTTGGCACATCAGACACGGTGCGCAGCTTCCTTGGCACTGAAAAAGCGAAAAAGAATTAATTTCAGCTCTGCGTGAGTAGTGCTGAAGGGCCTTTTCTCGGTTATATTACACATTAATTACTGAAAAAAATACAGTTTGACTTGCAAAAAGTGATTCAAACTGCTGCTGCACACACAAATGTCGGTTTTCTGTGCCGTAAATAATCAGGCAGAGCCTGCTACCCACTGGCGACACTGCAGTGGTAAGCGGAGGCGGCGCAGTTATGAGGCACACAGCACGGGTAGTAACGCGGCAAACGGCTGCAGTCTGACGCCCGACTTCCAACTCCACGAACACAAACTCATGAATTACTGCCCACTTACGCCACGTGGCTGTTTAAAACACACACAGCGTGTCACTTCAGTGTCCATCGACTGCTGTATGCCCAGTTTTAAACTACAAGTCGCTTTCGCGGCGAAGTTTAAGCGTCTTAAATTCGGTTGTCTGTTACGAAACTGGAGGTGCAAATACTGAATACAGTATCCTGTTCAGTTTTGCAGACAGATACCAGTACAATTATGATCATACCTTCGTATACAGCGCTACATTTTCCAGAGAATGTTTGGTGAAGTCATGGAATAGAAAAACTTGTGGAATCCGACCTCAAGGAACATCTCTTGTTTAGGTAAAGTTACAAAATTACTCTCCCTTAATACTTTATTACCTAGCCATAGCAATGATAAGCCGGTTTGGTGGGGCGAAATATAGTGCGGTCCGTGTGCATTGTGCGCTCCACGTCCAAATAAATAATAAATATTCCCACACACAAACCAGAACAAATCACAACATGGTTTTTTTTTTTATCCTCCTTATACACAATTATTCTGTAAATATAAATTTTTCTCCTACTCACACACTTTATCCTAAAACAAGAGTATAAGAATTAGCTGTCCATGCCTATTAAACAGTTTGTATCTGCCTGCTAATCTTTAATTCTACCATGAAATTACTATGTCATCGGCAAACCGCAATGTTTTTATTTCTTCTCCCTGCACTTTAATGCCCTCTCCAAATTTATCCTTCCATTTCTTCACTGCCTGCTCAATGTACAGATTGAACAATATTGGAGAAAGGCTACAACCCTGTCTTACTCCCTTCCCAACCTCTACGTCCCTTTCTTGCCCTTCTCAAATATCCATGCCCGCTGTCTGGTTTTTGTATAGGTTCAACATAACTCTTCGCTGCCTATATTTTACCCCTGATACCTTCAAAGTTTGGAAGAGTGTATTCCAGTCGACATTTCTCCAAATCGACAAACGCTAAAATCGTAGGTTTCCCTTTCCTTAACCTATCTTCTAAGATAGGTCGTAATGTGAGTATTGCCTCCCGTGTTCCTACATTTTTCCTAAATCCAAACTGATCTTGGAATTATACACCTTAATTTTAAATTGAGAACCACGAGAATACTGTGTTGTGTCTGAAGGCAACATGATAAATGGATGAACAAATGCGAGGTCTCGTAGGCGATGTATTTACATATAGATTCATGTCTAGCTGTAGCCTACTGGCTAATGCGTTCGTATACAGGAGATTGCTAATAAATTACTGACTGCTGAATGCACATTAGAAATAGTATTGTTTTTCCGCCCCCAAAATCTCTGTGCAGTTGCACACGTTTCATTTATCTAAATACGGCCCTGGGACAGTAGTTACGGCAGTGGACTGACATCAGATAGACGGCAACTCACTTCGCCATCTGACCGTCCAGATTTAGGTTTCCCATCTTACCCTAACTCACTCAAGACGACCACTGGGTTGATTCCTCTGAAAAGTACACGCTCGATTTCCAGCCCCAGCCCAACCATGTACTCTGAATTACCTCGTTGGTGATGCGATGTTACCTACTCTTACAAATTACAGAGCAAACCCGAAAAGCAGAAGCACTCGTGTCGCCACAGTGCACTGGTTCAGGTCAGCCATAGCCTTAACGGATACACAACCTGTGGCAGTTGACACGTAGCCCGCATGACGTCACAAAATGGGTGCTGAACCTTGTCCGGTTTCCGAAGCGTGATTCACGTACTCAAGCGTCAGGAGATAGTCCAGTCAAATGGTAGATTGAAGTCGAAAGATTTGGTGTAATTGTTTTTAGTGGTTTATTTTATTTTTATTTTTTTTATTTTTTTTATATTTTTTTTATTTTTTTTTTTTTTTTTTTTTTTTTTTTTTTTTTTGTTTTTTTTTGTTTTTGGGTGCTGAACACGAATCTGAAGTTTTCCAACAAAAATTCCCTCGGCAAATATGAGAAATCAACAAAAAATCACATTTTTTGCGGTTATCAAGTTATAACTCATAAAGCAAGCTATTCACACGAAAAGTGGCCACGTAGTAAAATAAAGAGGATAAAATTACCTACAGTTTATGTCTGTAACACTTTTCTGTAAGTCGTATGGTTTCCACAAAAAACAATGGTAAAATAGAAAAGAAATCAGTCATTTTTTGAAAACAGCAAAAAAGAACATTAATATATAGTTTTTATTTCACGAAATTAAACGTTGTTGTAAGTCCTTATAAAAGAGACAAAGTTCTGTACAATGTTATATGATTTACGTGCTGATACGGGCCTTCTTAGACACGGATTGCGTAATTTCTTCGGAACAGCCCACCAGGTCTTCAACGCCTAAAACAAACAATCAATGCCGTAATCCCAAATACTTCACAATTTATTGAATAGTTATGAAAGCAATACTTATTAAGAAACCTTTTTTCAATCACAAATTTGTAGTAACTGGAGAAATAAAGGTGTGATAGAATTATTTCTGCATAGTTACCTTCAACTAATTCAGAGAACTCGAGGTCATCTTCAGTTTGTTCTTCAATTTCTGCGACGGCTATGTATTGCAGCTGTTCTCGCAGTTCAGGCACACATTGGAACAGTTGAGTCCTGCTTTCTTGCATCCACAGTTGGTCTGACAGGTCTTCATACACTTACAAGAAATAAGTTTCAAAACTCCTTCTGGTGCGGGTGGCTGTAGCGTTGGCACTGGCTTTAGACCATCTTTGTTTTTCTTCCAACCCCACTGTTCAGGATCTTTTTCATTTCTAAACCACTGCTGCACTTTAAAATGTACTCTCAACGTATGTTGCTGTGCTGCAGCCTCGGTAGGAGGTAGAGCCGCCAAATGGGCTGTTGTTCTGTATGCTGACCTTATGTAGTGTTTATACCGCAATTTATTCAAGGACGTGGCTTCCTTTACGGTCAATTTATACAACGCAGTGATAAACGTTAGACAAGCGTTAGTGACAGCGTCAGCATGTACAGTAGGATCTTTAAAAATTTAAATGGTCTTGGTAAGAGCAGGCATTTTCTTCAGGGTTTGGAGAAACCTTATCTTTCCTACTCTGAAGTTCCGTCACATAATCCCATAGCATGCAAAAACAATATGCGTCACTAAGCGATTTTTCTGGTAGGCAGTCAGGATAAAAAATCTGTTTTGGCGCTGTCCCTTTGCCTGGCTTCAGAAAGTATACATTAGAATATACACCCTGACAACGACCAATTATGATCACAAGCAAATCTACGTCTTCACCCACAATAACTACTGAGTTATGTTGTTGTGTAAGATCAGTTGCTTTGTTTAGAATAAGTGTATCTGCATCCTCTTGTGACTGGTTCGTTTGAATTCCATCTGCTGCAAATTTGTTCTTCAACAATGAGATGAGACGGCTTTTGTTTCTCATATTAATTAGAAATTTCTCTTGTGAAACTGTCGGGATCATTCTTTCGTCAAACATGACATCTACTGACATGTCTGCGTGACCTTCTTGCTCTCTCTCTCTCTGCATATTTAGCACCCTCTTGGGAATAACCATCGAAGACAACTACAGCATTGTCCTTGTACTTTGCCTTAACAAATGAAATGTAATTCTCATAAATCGATAAAAATGATTGACCCCTGGTTCACACGACTCTGTGCAGCAAGTATCCTCCATCTATGACGTACACATATCCCTGAAGATTTACTTGGTCAGTTGGAGTGAATGCTTTGTACATTGAAGACTTTGTTCCTTTCCTCATACCATACCCATCAAAAAGAGACAATGGATAACGGCAAAGTTCGTACTTTAAGAACTCTTCAAGTTCTTCATCGGACTGTTTAGCAATTGTCATTCTTTGAAAAATAGTCATAGGATTGATGGGGACGATTTCATCACTAATTTTCACTACATTATTCACGCTGTTAGTCTCCACCTTTTCACTTATCAGAGAGCCTGCGTTCACCGGAAAATCTCCAAATGTATAGCGTAGAAGAAAGCCTGATGCCCTTCTGTCAAGCTTCCTCCTCACCCATGCCCACGATGCCTGTTGCGCTCACTCTGTGGATCCTCCTGCCTGTTTGTATTTCTTTCACCAGATGCACCAAATTACGTTTGAGGAGGCAGTCGTTGTTGTGACCTTTCGTAATCTTCAGGAATACCTGTTCCACACACAAAACAATGTGTTTTCCAATGGAAATAGTCAGCAGATGATCTTCATTTTCGTGAAGAAGTGCTTGGTTCAGCAGCTTTCTTCAAGTAGGCATCTATCCTTCTTTCATTTACGTAACTTTTCTGGCATGAAACATGTACACAGACAGATATTTTACCCGCTAAAACAGCCACCTTCCTATCATTTCTTTTTTTATTAGCATCACGTAAAGTTTCTATTCCTCTTTCCTTGCTCACTATCATTGCACCGTCACCTAAATATTTTTCACAAATAAAACACTTATCACTCGACATTGCGCCCGAGTTGTTGCGCTATATCTCAACGAAAACATTCAAACATAGCTTCACGTCTTTGAGAGAAAGAGAAATAACACGATCACGGCAGCGAACGTACACAAACTGGACGATTGAGAACAGTCCGGTGTTTCGGCAGGAAGACACCCTTCGCCTGTCATAAATTTAAGGGCAGCGGCCGCAAAGGTGGGACGGAGTGGCGGGCCACAGCCACAGGTAGACGGACAGCGTGGGCGCGCAGCTGAGTGCATCGTCACAAGGAACAAAAAGAAGAGCTGCTGCCATGGTTCGCAAGGTAAACACGTTGAAAGGCAAGGAACTGCTGATGAAATAATCCACCCGAAAAAACATGCAATTTTTTTTCTATTTTCCAAAATTTACTGATTTCACCACTTTTTCAACGCTGTTTTACGTGGAAACCATACGACGCACAAAAAAATGTTACAGACATAAATTGTGGGTAATTTCCTCCTCTTCAGTTTATTACTGGGCCACGTTTTGTGTAAATACCTTGCTTTGCAAGTTATAAGCTGAAAACCACTGTTAATTGTGACTTTTAGTTGTTTTTTGATGATTTTTCATATTCGCCGATCGAATTTTTGTTGGAAAACTTCAGCACCCCAAAAAACATAAAATAAGCCACTAAAAACAATTACACCAAATTTTTCGACTTTCAGTCCTTTTTGTGCACGATTTGACTGGACTAAAAGATCATTAAATTTTTTTAAAATTTTGGCTACTTTTTTATTTCATATTATTTCTGAAGAAATTTATATAAAATTGTGAAAGTAATGTGTATAGAACAACGATAAAGTGAAAACAATTATTATAGTATACAAAGAGTACTTATGTTATTACGTCCAAAGGGAGGTGGCATTATCTATGCCAAGCACATACGTCAGTTGAAGCCTATATGCCATCATGGTCAGTTTTGGAATGCTATTTCTCCGTTTAAACTATGCGTTAAGTCAACCCTCTTATTGTTAATGCATTGAACTGACATTATATTTTAAAAAACACAGTCTCGATCGCAAGAGAATTTTTGTTGTTCTTAGGCAACCGGTTTCAAGCCGCCTGCAGTACATAAATATTACAAATATTAAGAAGGATGTACAGAATACGATATTATGGCAATAAACAGTAAAATAATAACAATGTGAAAAGTTATACTCATGGCGGCCGATAGTGGGCGGGTCGGGAACCATTGGCTGTGGAAATCAACTGCGGAATACTGCAGTAACGGTCGACTTTATATATGGCCAGTTCAGCCCCTCCCACATGCTGCATTACATTATTGAGAGTCAGTCATGTACTTATTAATAATTTTCTTGTTGTTGTTGTCTTAGAGGCTACAGTTATGATATTGAAAACGGGGGATAAATATACAAGAACATACAGATTATTACACTCGTTGTGACTGGTAACAATTTTGAGAAAATCGTTTTGAATAAAGATTAAAAACATTTGGTTTTATCAGTTTTGTTAGCTAGCTGTCCTCTATGGGCATTTGGAGATTCTCGCTGGACGTATTGGTGCCGGAGACAGTAATACTTCATTATTACTGCAATCACTTGTGTGTATTGACGGTTGTACGCTAGCACTGATCGTTGCAGCACTCGTAGCAACGGACGATGCGTTGATGTTCTGGAGAGAATCGTCATATTATAGCTGTGATTCATAAATATGTTCATCAATTGTCACAATTTGGTTCTCGGACCTAGACATTAGTATTATGAAGTTGATTTCCACAGCCAACGGTTCCCGCCCCGTCCACAATCGGCTGCCATGTGTATAACTTTCACATTGTTATTATTTTACTGTTTATTGCCATAATATCGTATTCTGTACATCCTTCTTAATATTTGTAATATTACTGTATTGTAGTCGGTCTGACGATTCTCTCACAAGCAGAATGAAACCGGTTGCCTAAGAACAATAAAAATTCTCTTGCGATCGAGACTGTGTTTTTTAAAATATAATTTCATTAACGATGGCTGTTTCTCCAGAAATGTATTCTAAAGTTATATATATATATATATATATATATATATATATATATATATATATATATATATATATTGAACTGACAGTCAGTCAGTGCTAAGTATGTACTTCCAAACAATATACAATACTGGCCATTAAAATTGCTACACCAAGCAGAAATGTAGATGATAAACTGATACTCATTGGACAAATATATTATATTAGAACTGACATGTACACGCAATTTGGATGCATAGATACTGAGAGATTACCCAGAACAACCATCTCTGGCTGTAATAACGGCCTTGATACGCCTGGGCATTGAGTCAAACAGAGCTTGGATGGCATGTACAGGTACAGATACCACAGTTCATCGAGAGTTGTGACTGGCGCGTTGTGACAAGCCAGTTGCTCGGCCACACTAACCAGACGTTTTCAATTGGTGAGAGATCTGGAGAATGTGCTGGCCAGGGCAGCAATCGAACATTTTCCGTATCCAGAAACGCCCGTAGAAGACGTGGAAGATGCGGTCGTGCATTACACTGCTGAAATATAGGGTTTCGCAGGGATCGGATGAAGGGTAGAGCCACGGGTCTTAATGCATCTGCCGGCCGCGGTGGCCGAGGGGACTGAGGCGCTTCAGTCACGGTCTGCACGGCCACTACGGTCGGGGGTTCGAATCCCCCCTCGGGCATGGATATTTGTGCCGTCCTAGTTCGTAAGTAGTTCATAAGTAGTTTGTAAGTTTAGAGACTGATGACCCCGTAGCTAAGTCCCATAAGATTTGCAAACATTTGAACATTTGATCGTAATGCATCTGAAATGTAACGGCCACTGTTCAAAGTGCCGTCGATGCGAACAAGAGGAGACCGAGACTTGTAACCAATGGCATCCCATACCATCACGCCGTGTGATACGTCAGTATGGCGATGACGAATACACGCTTCCAATGTGCGTTCACCGCGATGTCGCCAAACACGGATGCGACCATCATGATGCTGTGAACATAACTTGGATTATCCGAAAAAATGACGTTTTGCCATTCGTGCACCCAGATTCTTCGTTGCGTCCACCATCGCAGGCACTCCTGTCTGTGATGCAGCGTCAAGGGTAACCGGAGCCATGGGCTCCGAGCTGATAGTCCATGCTGCTTCAAACGTCGTCGTGCAGATGGTTGTTTTGCAAACGTCCCCATCTGTTGACACAGGGATCGAGACGTGGCTGCACTATCCGTTACAGCCATGCGGATAAGATGCTGTCATTTCGACTGCTAGTGATACGAGGCCGTTGGGATACATCACGACGTTCCATATTGCCGTCCTGAACCCACCGATTCCATATTCTGCTAATAGTCATTGGATCGCGATCAACGCGAGCAGCAATGTCGCGATACGATAAACAGCAATCGCGATAGGCTACAATCCGACCTTTATCAAAGTCGGAAACATGATGGTACACATTTCTCCTCCATACACGAAGCATCACAATAACGTTTTACCAGGCAACGGTCAACTGCTGTTTTTATATGAGAAACCGATTGAAAACATTGCTCAAGTCAGTACGTTGTAGGTGTCGCCACCGGCGCCAACCTTGTGTGAAAGCTCTGAAAAGCTAATCATTTGCATATCACAGCATCTTCTTCCTGTCGGTTAAATTTCGTGTCTTTAGCACGTCATCTTCGTGGTGTAGCAATTTTAGTGGCCAGGAGTGTACTTTCTTGAATAAATAGTAATAAATACTCATCATAATATATTTGAAAAGTTAATTTTTAAGAGCTTATTCGCACTCTTTTAACGCGTTCTACATCACGGGAAAACCGTCAGACGTTTTATTCTTGTTTGAAGTGACATAAAACATCTGCTCTACATTACGAACACTTCTCCAAAACTTAGCAATATGGCGGAGACAGGCTTCACTTTTTCATCGTAAGGGCGTCTCCCTGTATTCTAAACTCTTTGATTACGTCACATTTCACATAAATACTAATGTTATAAGATTGTCTGTCATTTTTTAACTAAATTTCCATTAGTGTGATTAGTCTGTTGCGATTACATTGCTGTTGTGGATGATGAAAATATATGATCTGTTAACTTTATTCGGGTTCACAACGTAAATTATTGTCCCTCAAAATATACTTTATCCCGCTAAATTAGTGGTTTCAAGTGATTTTTAAACATTATCTTTGTGATAATCTTGAGGCTACGTAAGCTTGTAACGTAAAGGTGTTGAAATAGTCGGAGTACTGTAAAGTGAAGTCTAATTTTCTAAATGTAGAACATTTTTTTTAGAAAGTGCATTAGTGGATATAAATACCTATATGTGACTTTAAATATTCCGGATTAGACTTATGAACTAATATAATATTCTTGTGTAACTTCGATTATAGCTGGTCGACGTTTGTGGTTTCAAGTTAACATCTTTGATTACATTAAACTTGATAATAATAACCTTTCCTGATTGTGAAACTAATTTCGTAAAAAGTGTACTATTTTAGTTAGAACAGAAGATGGAATTTGGCTGTCAGAGTTATAATCACAAAATAATAATATTCAGCTCGGACGCATTGTCGTAGTTGCTCACTGCCAGTTCAAATTTACGCGCTAAGATAAATAAGTCAGTAACAGCTTTTACTGCTACTATGGAGATCAGTCTAGTTAAATTACGAAACATAAACCTATGAATAGTATATGTCAGGTATCAGTTTCTTAACATTGAGCCATCACCAAATTTTTACTTCAACCCACGTGAGATAATAAAAAATTAATTGTAATAAATGACTAGCGTTCCATGTTCGATGAAACTATTTCCTGTGCATCTCATTGCGCTACAGCAAGATAGTGTGTTCATGTGTTTGATAGAAAGCCATTTATAGAAAAATTAACTTACTTTGGCAACGTGCAAACAGAACTAATATTACGCTCACTAACCAACTTGAAGAACCGAATGCCACAAAGAGTTTTTCACGTTTTGTGTGGGTTTGTAAAAGAAAAGTCAATGAACTGGGGGAGATACTTGGTAAGTACAAACAGTCTTTGCTTGATCGTCAGTAGTAAGTTGTTCTTGCTTTTGAAAATAATACATTGAGTTGTTAGTGGTGATAGAAAGGTGGCGAACTCGCTGACTTGATCGAACACCGCGTACCCCAAAGACTATCCTGTGGGCTTCTTCAGCGTTTTGCCCGCCATATCGTGGGGTTTACAACCACATTAGATATGAGGCATCATTACGCCATCCGTTGTATTACAACTGCCATCAAAAGCGAAGTCTTATTAACAGCTAGGTCTATATTTAAGACAGAAAATGTAGTCGATTACATCCACTTTACAAAATTGTGGATTTACTCTTACATATATACATTTTTGCCAAAGGATATCCACAGAGAATGCCGTTTAGATGGAATGTTTCAAACAATGAAATTGCAAGCAAAATCCAGATATATATATATATATATATATATATATATATATATATATATATATATATGTGTGTGTGTGTGTGTGTGTGTGTGTGTGTGTGAACTCTTATTTTCTTTTATTGGTCTTTTTCATCAAAGACATTTCATGTACATAAACTAAAGGATTTTACAATTCGGACAATTAAAACGCTATTGAATGTGGTGTACCTAATTTTTACCCCCAACTGATTACAGAATCAATCGTCATTATTTAAGCTTCTTCGTGATCACACTATAAATAATTTGATAGCTAATCCGTCAGAGAAATTGAAGAAGACTTTTAAACGCCGTGGCGGAATGGCCGTGCGCGCTAAGGCGCCCTGCTAAGGAGCGCGCGGCTGTTCCACGTCGGAGGTTCGAGTCCTCCCTCAGACATGGGTGTTGGTGTTTTTCTTAGGCTAGTTTAGTTTAAGTAGTTTGTATGTTTAGGGACCGATGACCACTGCCGATAGGTCCCATAACTTAACAAACATTTGAACATTTTGACTTCTTCAATAGAGCTAAGTTGCATTCATACTGTCAGAAGTGGTTATAATTTTAATTTCCCTATCTCAGTTCCTGTTCGAGTGTTACGTAAATGCGCGAAATCTGAGACGATTTAGACGCTTGTATAGAAATTTACACCGAGAACATCTAGTGTTGATGCGCCAGAGGCTGGGTGTAGCATACAGCTCGTGATGTTTCAAAATGTTTGTATAGTCTATGGGACTTAACTACGGGGTCATCAGTCCCTAAACTTACAAACTACTTATGAACTACTTACGAACTAGGACGGCACAAATATCCATGCCCGAGGGGGGATTCGAACCCCCGACCATAGTGGCCGTGCAGACCGTGACTGGAGCGCCTTAGTCTCCTCGGCCACCGCGGCCGGCAGCTCGTGATGTCACTGTATGTAGGAGCAGAGCACTGTGAAGTACAAGAAGAACAATCCGCCATTTTGAAATCAACATGGAAGGCGCGCATTTATAGACTACCGCACACTTACGCTTTTTAATACGATCTTAAGGTCATTAACATTATACTTCCCTAACTCAGAATATATTACAGCATAGTAAATTTATCGGCTTACATTTCACTGTAAGAGGCAATCAACTTAGTGAGTAGAGGGATATTTACAGATATGATACATTCACTTACATTCGACATTAAGTCATATGTTACCGTTCTAAATATTTACCAAATACAGTTAAAATACTTTATAAGCATCGCATTTTCTGGTTTATAAATAATGCGTCCACATACGTTTACGGTAACTAAGAGTTGCAATTCAAAACAGTTACGGAATAATGTTAAATTGCAATTCTGTGCTTCCTGTATTGCCCCCTCTAATGTCTCGCACATTTTACACAGCCTATATTTCAGAGAAGATTTTACGAAAAAATATGTTCAATAACTTTAACTTCAGATTTCGTTAGATAACGACTAAATAAAGTCTCTCTTCAAATAAAGTCATTGTTGCAAGCTAAGTTTAGAATTTAATGCTTTTGATGTACGACTTCTTTCCTGTTTCCATTCCATTCCAGCTTCCTTTAGCTTTAGAGGAACCTGACCTAAAATAACACACCCTAAGCAAAACTGACTCTGTACTCGATATTTATTTATATTTGTTTGTACAAAGTTGCAAACACGAAGATAACTAACAAACAAATGTTTTAGTACGCAAGATATTTTAAGAAAGAAAATATTTTTGCACGATATTAGCATTGAAAAATTACTTACTTGTTTCATCTTACCCTAGTTACTGTAGGTAAAATGAAACACGTGTAGGTCATTTTACCCCAGTAAAAATATCTACATTTACCTCTACACACATACTCCGCAATGCACCGTAAGGTGCGTGGCGGAGGGTACATTGTACCACTACCAGGCATTTCCCTTCCTGTTCTACTCCCAAATAGAACGAGGGAAAAAAAGAATGCCTATATGCCTCCGTACGAGACCTAATTTCTCTTATCTTGTCTTTGTGATCACTACGCGAAATGTAAGTAGGTGGCAGCAAGATCGTACTACACTCAGCTTCAAATTCCGGCCCTCTAAATTTCCTCAACAGAAATTCACGAAAATAACGTATTTCCTCCAGCGATCCCCAATTGAGTTGCCGGAGCATTTCCGTGACACTCGCGCATTGGTCGAATCTACCAGTAACAAACCTAGCTGCTCGCCTCTGAACGGCTTCTATGTCTTCCTTTAAACGTATCTGCTGCGGGTCCCAAACACTTGAGTAAAACTCAAGACGTGGTCGTACAAGCGTTTTATACGCGGTCTCCTTTACAGATGAAGTACATCTTCCCTAAATTCTCTCAATAAACCGAAGTCGGCTGTCCGCCTTACTCACAACTGTCCTTACATGTTCGTTCCATTTCATATCGCTCTGCAATGTTACGCCTAGATATTTGAACGACGCGACTGCATCAAAAGCTTCTTACTAATGCTGTATTCGAATATTATGGGATTGTTTTTCCTACTCATGCGCATCACCTTACATTTTTCTACATTCTTCGCACCAACTAGAAATTTTTTGTAAGTCATCCTGTATGCTATTACAATCAGTTAAAGACGACACCCTCACATACACCACAGCATCATCAACAAACAGCCGCAAATTAAAAGTTACTCTGTCCTCATGCGCATCACCTTACATTGTTCTACATTCTTCGCACCAACTAGAAATTTTGTGTAAGTCATCCTGTATGCTATTACAGTCAGTTAAAGACGACACCCTCACATACACCACAGCATCATCAACAAACAGCCGCAAATTAAAAGTTACTCTGTCCATCAGATCATTTATATAGATAGAAAATAATAGCGGTCCTATCACACTCCCCTGGGGCACGCCTGACGATACACTCGTTTCTGATGAACACTCGCTGTCGAGAACAACGTACTGCGGTCTATTACTTAGGAAGTCTTCCAGCCAGTCACAAATCTGTGAACCTATATTATAAAGTATTCTGTCTTTGCATATGTCACATAAAAATCTCTTAGCTGTCCTAGGAAGACCTGCGCATTCACTTTGTGCCCATATGGCACATTTTACACACCGCAGCCAAGTCTCACTAGGCTTAGAACGACTGAAAGGTCACTGCATTCATTAGAAGGAGCAAAGTCCTCGTCAGCATCACCCAAAATATCTGCTTCGTCATCGCTTTCATCCCTGAATATCAGCTGTCTTTTTGCATTTCTTCTGGCTTTTCTCTCTTCTAATGCTCGCTTTCCCGCAACCTTTGCTTTTAAATTTAATAGATATGGACTATTCAGTGGCGTATCCAGAGGGAGTGGGGGTTGTCTGGTAGCAGACTCCCCTGGTGCCCCCTCCCCCGCCCCAGATCTTGCTGCAGCCTCCCCTAGAAAGAGAGAGGGAAAAGAAAAAAAGACAGGGATCAACCTTTCCAATATGAGTACAGCAGGCGCAGCAGAGATTTTAGAAATCACGTCAGCTCGGTGATTGACCTCAGCTCAGCCCCCACCAAACCACGATCCTGGATACGCCACTGGGACAACTGGTTAAAATTTGGGAACCATCCAGTTTTCTTTTGCTTCGAACATAAGACCCAGAAGCTGATGGGACTGGTAATATATCCTATGGTGAAACTCGGATATATTGGAACTGAATGTTTCCCTGAGATCTGGTAGAGAGGTATGTGGAATATTTTCACTACTTTCATTAGAACCGTATGGAAGTGTAACGTCTTCTGAAGTGGAGTCATTCTGGATACGTTGTTCTTCTGAATGTGTTGGCTCAACTACATTTTCCGCTGTAACATCTCCATTGCCAGTCTCGTCGCGCTCTTCATCAATGTTTGTTACTAAAGAAGGCAAAAATTCGTGCTCCGAAAATATTTGTGAGCACGGCCGAATTCCTGTTTTCCTGAAACCATTTAAGGCATTATTAATAGTATTAGCTTTCCCGTATGCCTCAGAAGATATTTGAGTTACCTGAAATTGAGTTATGACTCTTCCAGGATGATTTTGAACCACACTGTGGCGGACTGATCCTAGTAAGTCTACGTGGTTCGGATTCCACGTTAAGCTGTAGGTCTCCTTTCGCCGGTTGGATAACTGGTGTAGGTTAGGGGTACGCAAGTCGCCGAAGTGGCGTCCAATGGAAAGACTTGCACCAGGCCAATGAGCCACACGAAATTATTATTATATTATTAGGGGACCACAGAAACATACGTCTAGAGGTTACAGATTGTATGTGTGCAATGAGGAGGAAAAGAAATCATAATTATGCCGTTTTCTCTCGCGTAAGTGACTACCTCTAAGCCTTTAAGCGTACTATGTCCACATAATAGTAATAAAACCTTGTTGTCTTTGCTTCCATTTGCATACTTTTGAGAATGTTTAGGCCGAGTGAGAAATGAATCTCCAGCCAGCCAGGCAGACTCACTAGGCAGCCCTAGTGATCCTGTAGGTGCGCCATCTAAAAGCTCGTGCTTCCAGCTTTTCCTTGCAAAAATTAGAGTTGGTGGGATAAAGTTTCCTGATGAAATCATGAAGCATACAACAGTGACATGCTGTCCTCTCTCTGCACTGGTGACTGCCCCAACTTGTTTTTTTACCAACTGCCGCAAACACATTTTGAGGTTTCTGCATTGTTGAAAGTGCGGATTAGTCAACATTCCATACTCTAGCTGGCTCAATATTAATTTCCAGTAATGGTGGTTCAAGAATGTTAAAAAAAACTTTTCTACTTGCGGTTTGTTAAAAGACTGGGCTCTAGCTGCTGAAGTGGGCTCTGGTTTTCTGAGAGAAATGTCTGGACTTCTCTTTCTAAATCCCCTAAGCCAATCCCAGCCTGCCATTTCAATTTATATATACCTGAATCATATCGTTACATGTAAGATCAAACAGTCGGGATTCTAAATCTTTTATTTGATGGACCAGCAATGTTTCAAGTCTCTTAGAAAATGTAGGGATGAATCGTCCCAAGCCTTTGTCTGCTCCAATAATACGTTTGCTTTTTCCCATAACTCTTCGACTTAACGTAGCTTTTGGAACACCAAATGTCTTTTAATCTTTTACCCATCCCATGTCTTTTCTTTCAATAGTTTGAATCGCTTGTTTCATTGAGTCTTCGCTCCATGACTGACGATCAGTCTCTATCTTACAGGTCGCAACCATTTGTGCTGAAAAGAATCTGAGTATTACGCATCTATTGCATTAATCTGAGAGGGGTAAAAAATTTCATTATCTTATTAACACTTTTGTTTTTTTTTTAGTATTATAATTGTTTTAATACATAAACACAACGATAAGCATTCAAAACATACGATTTATTTGGCAGCGTAAAATGGCACGATATATATGGGCAAAAGGACAAACTGTTTCGTTATACCCAAGTAACATGTATCTTTTTACCCTGGACTATCATTCTGTACTCGGAACAACAGACGCATGACCAGCTTATGTCTATTAGCAATACTTTGTAGTCAACAACCCCAGGAAAGAATACTGTTCCTTGACCTTAATTTGAGTTTTTGATAACAATATAAACAACGTATTTAGAGCTTTATGTGACTTACCGATATTAGATCAACACCTGTTGATTACGATTTTTAGCTCCAGCGCGGAAAATAAACACAAGATGCGCATGCATCTCACTACTACCTACTTGTGGATTGCGCACTACACTACATTTAAAGCTGATTATCATACTATTCCAGAAACAAGCGGTGTGTAATTTTATCCTAGTATTTCATTTTAGGCCAGGTTCCACTGTTGAAAGTCACATTTAAACAATGAACTAATGCGAATTAATATAATTTCAAAAACCACTAACTGGGTAAAGCCAGCTGTAGTCAAGCAACACTTAAAATGCAATTAACAGCACTTGCAATAACTTCTTAGTTGGTCTAAATAAAATCAATAAAAGTAGTTTAAACACACTGTATGCCCTGTTTCGTTAACAATCTGTTGTTGTTGCTGAGGTCTTCAGTCCGCAGACTGGTTTGCTGCAGCTCTCCACGCTACCCTGTCCCGTGCAAGTCTCTTCATCTGAGAATACGATCGGCAACCTACGTCCTTCTGAATCTGCTTACTACATTCTTCCCACGGTCTTCCTCTACGATTTTTACCCCACATGCATCCTTCTAATGCTAAGTTGACAATTCCTTGATGTCTCAAAATGTGTCCAACCAATCTACCCCTTCTCTTAGGATATGCCAGAAACTCCTTTTCTCCCCGATTCGGCTAAGCACCTCCTCATTAATTACGTGATCTACCCATCTAATCTTCATCATTCGTCTGTAGCACCACATTTCAAAAGCTTCCATCATCTTTTTATCTAAACTCCTTATCGTCCACGTTTCACTCTCATACAATGTGACACTCCAAACAAATGCTTTCAGAAAGGACTTCCCCACATGTAAATTAATATTGGATGTTAACAAGTTTCGCTTCTTTAGAAACGCTTTTCTTCCCATAGCCATTCTGCATTTTATATCTTCTTTATTTCGTCCATCAGAAGTTATCTTGCTACCCAAATAACAAAATTCATCTACTACTTTTATTGTCTCATTACCTTATCTAATTCCTTCACATCGCCTGATTTGCTGACATTGCATTCCATTACCTTCGTTTTACACTTGTTAATGTTCATCTTATATCTTCCTTTCAAGACACTGTCCATCACATTCAATTGCTCTTCTGGATCTTATGTGGTCTCTGACTGAATTACTATGTCATCGGCAAACCGCAATGTTTTTATTTCTTCTCCCTGCACTTTAATACCCTCTCCAAATTTCTCCTTCCATTCCTTCACTGCCTGCTCAATTTACAGATTGAACAACGTTGGGGAAAGGCTACAACCCTGTCTTAGTCCCTTTCCAACCTTTGCGTCCCTTTCTTGCCCTTCGACTTTAATAGCCGCTGTCTGGTTTTTGTATAGGTTGAATATAACTCTTCGCTCCCTATATTTCACCCCTGATACCTTCAGAATTTGGAAGAGTGTATTCCAGTCGACATTGTCAAAAGCTTTCTCCAAATCGACAAACGCTAAAAACGTAGGTTTCCCTTTCCTTAGCCTATCTTCTAAGATAAGTCGTAATGTGAGTAGGCTACTGCCTCCCGTGTTCCTACATTTCTCCTAAACCCAAACTGATCTTCTCCGAGGTCAGATTCCACAAGTTTTTCCATACGTCTGTAAGCAATTCTTGTTAGTATTTTGCACCCATGACTTATTAAAAGTGATAGTTCTGTAATTTTCACACTTGCCTGCACTTGCTTTCTTTGGAATTGGAATTACAATATTCTTCTTGAAGTCGGAGGGTATTTCTCCTGTTTCATACATCTTGCATACCAGGTGATACAATTTTTTTTACGATTGGTTCTCCTAACGATATCAGCAGTTCAGACGGAATATCATCTACTCCAGGGGCCTTGTTTCGACTCAAGTCCTTCAGCGCTCTGTCAAATTCTTCTCGCAGTATCATATCTCCTATTTCATCGGTCGGGGGTTCGAATCCCCCTCGGGCATGGGTATTTGTGCGGTCGTAGTTCGTAATTAGTTCATAAGTAGTTTGTAAGTTTAGGGACTGATGACCCCGTAGTTAAGTCCCATAGACTATACAAACATTTGAATATTTTTTTCCTATTTCATCTTCCTCCACTTCGTTTTCCATTCCTAGAATACTGCCTTCAAGGTTACTTCCCTTGCATAGGCCCTCTATATATTCCTTCCACAGTTCAGCTTTCCCTCTTTTCTGTCTGAGTTCTTGATATTCATACAGCTGTTTTTCTTGTCTCCAAATATCTCTTTTTATTTTCCTGTAGGCGGTATCTATCTTTCCCCTAGTTATGCATTCTTCTACGGTTGTGCATTTGTCCTCTAGCCACTCCTGCTTAGCCAGTTTGCAGTTCCTGTCAATCTCATTTTTCAGACGTTTGTACTCCCTTTTTCCTCTTTCGCTTGCTAAATTTTTATATTTTCTCCTCTCATCAATTAAGTTCAGTTTATCCTGTGTTATCCAGGGATTTCTATTAGACCTTGTCCTTCTACCTATATGATCCTCTGCTGCCTTCACTGCCGTATCTCTCAGAGTTACCCATTCATCTTCTACTGTAATTCTTTCCCCCGTTTTAGCCAATCCTTCAACGAAAACCTGAGTCTAATTACAAAAACGTACCCGAAGCACACGATAATAGTAGGTGGTGATTTTAATTTACCCTCGATCTGTTGGCGAAATTATATTTTCAAATCAGGAGGTAGGCATAAAACATCGTCCGAAATTGTAATCAACGCATTCTCTGAGAATTACTTCGAACAATTAGTTCATGAGCCAATTAGAATTGTAAATGGATGTGAAAACACACTTGATCTCTTAGCAACAAATAATCCTGAGCTCATAAAGAGCATCAAAACGGATACAGGTATTAGTGAACACAGAGCTGTCGTAGCGAAATTGAATATCGAAAGTCCCAAAGTTACCAAAAATAAACGCAAAGTATATTTGTTCAGGAAAGCAGATAGAAACAAAATACATTGCTTCTTGAAAGACACCTTCCACTCGTTTCTAACACTAAACGTAGGTGTAGACCAGATGTGGCTCAAATTCAAAGAAGTGGTATCGACAGCAATTGAAAGTTTTATACCTAATAAATTAATAAAAGAAGGAGGCGATTCCCCTTGGTGCACAAAACAGGTCAGGGCACTGTTGCAAAAGCAAAGGAAAAGGCATACTAAATTTAAACGAACACGAAATCCACAGGATTTGCGATCGTACTCAGAAGCTCGAAATTTAGCGAGGATTTCAATGCGAGATGCCTACAATATTTATCGCAACGAAAGTCTTTCTCGTAATTTGACTGAAAACCCAAAGAGATTTTGGTCATATGTTAAATATACTCGGGACAGATCACAAACAATACTTCACTACGTGATAGTAATGGCGATCCTGCCGATGACAGCGCTACTAAAGCAGAGTTACTAAACTTAGCTTTTAGAAACTCATTCACCAAAGAAGACGAAACCAATATTCCAGATTTCGAATTATGAACAGATGCCGTAATGAGTAACGTAGAAGTAGATATCATCGGAGTAGTGCAGCAACTAAAATCACTTACCAAGAACAAGTCTTCTGGTCCGGATTGTATACCCATTAGATTTCTATCTGATTATGCTGAAGCGATAGCTCCTTACTTAACAGTCATATACAACTGCTCTCTCATAGAAGGATCTGTACCAAAAGATTGGAAAGTTGCACAGGTCACACCTATATTCAAGAAAGGCAGTAGGAGTAACCCACTAAACTACAGGCCTATTTCATTGACGTCAATTTGCAGCAGGGTTTTGGAACATATCCTGTATTCAAATATTATGAATTATCTCGAACAGAATGATCTATTGACCCAAGGTCAACACGGATTTAGAAAATATCGTTCATGCGAAACACAACTAGCTCTTTATTCACATGAAGTGATGGGTGCTATCGACAAAGGTTCGCAAATCGATTCCGTATTTCTTGATTTCCAGAAAGCTTTTGACACCGTACCTCACAAACGGCTTTTAATCAAATTGCGTGGTTATGGTATATCGCCCCAAATTTGCGATTGGATAGTGGATTTCTTGTCAGAGAGGACACAGTTCGTAGTAATCGATGGTAAGGCATCGACTAAAACAGAGGTGATATCGGGCGTTCCACAGGGTAGTGTTATTGGTCCTCTGCTATTCCTTATTTACATAAACGATTTAGGGGAAAATATAAGTAGCTCTCTTAGGTTGTTTGCAGATGACGCCGTCATTTACCGTCTAGTAAAATCATCTGAAGATCAAAACCAACTGCAGAACGATCTGAATAAGATATCAGTATGGTGTAAAAATTGGCAATTGACTCTAAATAATGAGAAGTGTGAAGTCGTCCACATGAGTACGAAAAGAAATCCGTTAAACTTTTTTTACAACATAAATCAATCAAATGTGAAGGCCGTAAATTCCACAAAATACCTAGGAATTACTATTACTTCAGACCTAAACTGGAAAGAACGCGTAGATAATATCGTGGGAAAGGCGAACCAGAGACTGCGTTTTATTGGCAGAACCCTTAAAAGACGCAACAGAACTACTAAAGAAACTGCATACACTGCGCTTGTCCGTCCATTTTTGGAGTATTGCAGCTCAGTGTGGGATCCTTATCAGGTGGGTTTGACGGAGGACATCGAAAGAGTCCAGAGAAGGGCAGCTCGTTTCGTATTGTCACGATACAGGGGAGACAGCGTTACGGAAATGATACAGGATCTGGGATGGGAATCATTACAACAACGGCGCTTATCGCTGCGGCGTGGGCTACTTGGGAAACTCCAATCGCCAACATTCTCCTCCGAATGCGAAAATATATTGTTGACTCCCATTACATAGGTAGAAATGATCATCAGAATAAAATAAGAGAAATCAGAGCTCGAACAGAGAGATTCAGGTGTTCTTTCTTCCCGCGCGTTATTCGAGAATGGAATGGGAAATAAATAGTATAATTGTGGTTCGATGAACCCTCTGCCAGGCACTTAAACGTGATTTGCAGAGTATCCCATGTAGATGTAGATGTAGAACGCTCCCTCTGAAACACTTAACCATCTCTGGTTCCTTCAATTAGTCCAAGTTCCATCTCCTAGCCTTTCTACCTCTCTGCAGTCTCTTAAGTTTCAATCTGCAGTTCATAACCAATAAGTTATGGTCAGAGTCTATATCTGCCCCTGGATATGTCTTACAGTTTAGAACTTCGTTTCTAAATCTATTCCTTACCATTATAAAGTCAATCTGGTACTTTCCAGTTTGTCCTGGTCTCTTCCACGTATACAGTCTTCTTTCATGATGATTAAACCAAGTGTTGGTGATCATCAAAATGTGCTATACGCAAAATTCTACCAAGCGATCTCCTCTTTCATTCCTTTTTCCCAGTCCATTTTCACCTACTACATATTCTTCTCTTCCCTTTCCTACTACCGAGCTCCAGTCCCCCACCACAATCAAGTTTTCGTCTCCCTTAACTTTCTGAATGATTTCTTTTATCTCCTCCTATATTTTTTCGATATCCTCATCATCGGCTGTGCTAGTTGGCATATAAACGTGCACTACTGTAGTCGGTGTTGGCTTCGTGTCTATCTTTACCACGATTATGCGTTCACTATGCTGTTCATAGTAACTTACCCGCATTCCTATTTTCTTATTCATTATCAGACCTGCGTGACCACCAACTGATTTTTTATTGATAACCCTGTACTAACCAGACCAGAAGTCCTGTTCATCCTGCCACTGAACATCACTAATCCCTACCAAATCTAACTTTAACCTATCCATTTCTCTTTTCAAATTTTCTAGCTTACCTGCGCGATTAAGGGTTAGAACATTCCACGTTCCGATCCGTAGAATGCCTGTTTTGTTTTTCTTGATGATGACATCCTCCTGAGTAGTCCCCACCCGGAGATCCGAATGGGGGACTATTTTACCTCCAGAATATTTAACCCAAGAAGATGCCATCATCATATAGTCATACAGTAGAGCTGCATGTCCTTGGAAAAAGTAACGACTGTAGTTTCCCCTTGCTCTCAGCCGTTTGCAGTAACTGCATGGCGGAGCCATATTAGCTGATGTTACAAGGCCAGCTCAGTCAATCATCCAGACAGTTGCCCCTGAAACCGATAAAATTTACAGCGACCATGTCTGCTATTATTTGAGCAGTTTGGAACTGCACAACCACTCATTCCACCCTGTGAAATAATCAGATCACAAAATATCGCTACACCACACAAAGCATACAACACCGTTGTCGGATTGGGATTCAAAATGGCGGATTGCTCAGCTCGGTATATGTAGAGCTTTAGGTAGTAGCACGGCTCCCTTCACGAAAGCCGGGCCTCTGTCGATGACTGCAGCCAGTTAAGGGGGGATGAAAATTGCAGCGGCCGGCTCTGGTCGAACAGGCACGCCACTCGGGAGCATGCATACTGCACGCGCTGCCGACACGAGCCGGTCGCGCCGTCGTCTACGTCACACGCCACCCGGCCGACCGGTTAGCCGATCGCACGGCACACTAGGATGACCAATTCTCTCGTATTAAGCCCTTTCTATACGTTAAGTGTAACACGCAAAAGAAAGTCGTTGTCAGCTGCAGCGCTCCTTGCGATAGACCGTCGAACTACAAAGAAGTAGAGATGGGAAAACTGAAACATCTGACGGTTTCGAAACGAATGAAACCGTACCATCTGTGGTTTCGAAACACTGTTTCGAAACCATGAAACCGTGAAGCAATGTATGTTTTGTCATGAAATCTTCGTTCTAGGAGGGCAATATTTTTCACTACGTGGACAAGGGTACATACAAGAACCCGACAACCATAGAGTACATATTTACTTCTTGGTCTGTACGGAACATGTTGATAAAGATTTTCTCTCGTGTTGTTGATGTTGCCAACATAGTCACACGAGGCCGGTAGGTAAAAGTTTACCCCGTTAGGAGCTCACAAACTGCAATACGGTACGCATATTACAGTGATGGATCATAAATGCTACTTTCTGTACATACTAAAGAAATTATAGGGAATAAAGGGCACACTAAATAATCACAAGTAATGCTATGGAATTACAAAAATAATAAAGTAAGAGGCATGTTCACCACTTGTACGTCTTGACCGTTACAGCCGGCCGCGGTGGCCGAAGGGATTGAGGCGCTCCAGTCACGATCTGCACGGCCACTACGGTCGGGGGTTCGAATTCCCCCACGGGCATGGATATTTGTGCCGTCCGTAGTCTTAGCTAGTTCATAAGTAGTTTGTAAGCTTAGGGACTGATGACCCCGTAGTTAAGTCCCATAAGTTCTACAAACATTTGAACATTTGACCGTTACACCACCGCCGCAATTCTTTTAACATGAGTGTCGAAAAATTATAACGACAGTAGGTAACTTCGTTTTCGCTCGTAAGAAACCAACTCTTTAACACGAGATTAAATATGCGATCTACCCTTGTTAGTATAAAAAAAAGTAATTTCAGGCTTCTTATTTTAAAGAATGTTGTTTCACTCGTGTGTCTTTAATATGGTAGATAAACCTAGAATTTAACTGGTTTTTCAATGCAAATAGTGAACGTTGTTTTATTGTTCTTTTACATTTATAAAGCAGACATTATTTCATTTCGGGATACAGCAGTCTCTTGCAAACGAATCTTGATATCAGTAATCATAAGCTGCAGACTCAAGAGTGTCAACTACTATTTGACACTCTCTAAATGGTTTATATACTTGTAAGTTATATGTGTATGTTTGTGGAGCTTCAGTAAAATGAAACACCACATTTCGATACCATTAGTCTGTTCCGCGTTTCTGCATTAGTGGTTTGAAACACCGGTGTTGTGAAACCGACATGAAATCGTGAAACCGACATGAAATCGTGAAACCGACACGATACCGTGAAACCGGCAGGAAGAAACGGTTTCAGTGTATCGACAATCGAGCGCGAATGTGATCCGAAACAGAACGGAATGAAACCGGATGGTTTCGAAACCGTGAAAGATGCCGGTTTTGAAACACTGAAATTGTTGTGTGTATCGAAACCTGGTTTCGAAACCATGAAACCGTAGCCAACTCTACAAAGAAGCGTTCAAACGGTATGCATTTGTCGAATCGTTTGCTTCACGTGTCTGCTTGGTTTGTTGTCAAATTACAGCAAACGAATCCCCGAGTTAAGATCACTTTTCGAGACTGTAAGATATATTGTGATTATTAAAACATTTATTTGAGTTGTAGACTGCCACTGTGAAACTGTTTTCGTGCAGTTCATGGTAACTACGTGGCTCAACTGTGTTAATCTCCTCACTATAAAATGCGACTACATAGTTCCAGCCCCTGCGGTTTGAGGCACCTATGTATATGATGAACAAGCTCAGTTGTCTATACATAGACGTTTAACTGTGATAAAGCTTCAAATAATGCTCAGAAAAACAAATATTTAATCTATTAACTACAGAATGTTTCAGGAAAAATAGAAAATAGTTTCGAAGATGGTAATAAAGACGATTTGCAGTTAAAATTTCATATAACGTGTGTCCAGTTTTTATTGGGTTCAGAGATACAGCTCGGTATGTACAACAAATTTAAAGCACATGGAAATTTGGATTCTTTGACTGATTCTTTCGTCAGTTCCTCGTAGATCACTATATTGATTTATATTTAAACATCCGATTTTCGACCGGGTAACTAAGTGGAAATGAACGTGTAGAACATACACAAAATTCTACTTTGAAGTCGGTGTGTTGTACTTCCAAGAACCGACGGATAAATCAGTGAAAATGTCTTCATTTACATTTCCTCTAAGTTTGTTTGGTTTTCATATTAACAGCTATATCTCTGTATTCAATAAATATTGTACACATGTTATATGAAATTTTTAATGCAATTTCTCTATAGTATCACTACCTAAAAAACTTACGAGTAAATCTAAAAACTACGTTCCTCTGAGCAGGAGACAAGTATACATTCTCAAACAAATTCGCGACTTGGCTTCGTTTGTCTGCTGGGTTCCCCATTCGGTCGTCTATGCATGCGTGAATCACTTCCATACGCGTGAGAATAGGATCCATCCTATGCCTTCTACTAGCGATCGTATGCGTGCATCTTGTACAAGTGGACGCGTCTACGCTGAACCCGGCCGGCGTGCCCGGTGCATTGTGGGTAATCTCGTAAGCTCTCATTTCCCGTGTAGAAAGGGCTTTACTAGGGTTCACCCGTACATCATTTTTTTTTAAATTCACCCGTTGTTATAACCTGTAACCCATGAGGTACTATAGATACTTGAATTTCATCGAGATATCTCGAAAACGTTCTTATTATAACCGATATTATTCTCGATTACTGTTCTTGCTTCAGCGGCCTTTGGGATACATGAAGCTGAGAAGGAAATCTACGTAGATACTCCTTCACATTGAAGTGCATGGCAGAGGGTTCATCGTACCGCTTTTTATTATATTTCTCTACAGTCACACTCTCTAATAGCTCGCGAGAAAAAGGAACACCTAAATCTTTCCGTTTTCGATCTGATTACTCTTATTTTATTATGAAGATCATGTCTCCCTATGTAAGTGGGTGCTAACAAAATATGTTCGCATTCGGAAGAGAAAGTTTGTGAAAGAAACTTCGCAAATAGATTTCGCCGCAACAAATAGCGCCTTTCTTATAATGATTTCCACCCCAACTCGTGCAACATATCCGTGACACTCTGTATTGCGATAATACAAAACGAGCTGCTCTTCTCTCAATTTCCTCTACCTCGTCCGTCAGTCCCACCTAATGTGAATCCCACAATGCGCAGCAATGCTCCATAATAGGACACGCAAGAGTAGTGTAGGCAGTTTCTTTAGTAGAACATTTACATCTTCTAAGTGTTCTGCCAATGAAACGTAGCCTTTGGTTCGCCTTCCCTTCAGTATTTTCTATGTGTTCTTTCCAATTTATGTTGTTCGTAATTGTTACTCCTAGGTATTTAGTTGAATGGTGGTATGTAGATTAGACTGATTTATCGTGTACATGAAGTTTAACGTATTCCTTTTAGTGGTGCCGCGGCGGAGCGGTCGAGCGCATTGAGGCGCTGTGCTACGATGCACGAGGTCGTTCCCCGTCGGGAGTTCGAATGCCCCTTCGGGCGTGGATGTTTGTGCTGTCTTTAGTATAAGTTAGTTCATAAATAGTTTGTAATTTTAGGGACTGATGACCCCATAGTTAAGTCCCATAAGCTCTACAAACATTTGAACATTTTGATCTGAAGGAAAGAAGCTTAGGGTTTAATGTCCCATCGACACTGTGGTCATTACAGATGGAGCTTACACTCGGTGTTTTGGCTAAGGATGAGGAAGGATATCGGCCGTGCCCTTTGAAAGAAACCATCCTGATATGTGCCTGGAGTGCTTTAGGGAAATCACGGAAAAACTAAATCTGGATGGCAGGAAGCGGATTTGAACCACCGTCCTACCGTATGTGGGTTCAGTGTATTACCACTGCACCACCCCACTCGATTGCCGAAAACTGTACTCAACACTAAGACAGCCGGCAGAAGGCCCATGGGAAGACCTAGAACTCGATGGAGTGACTGTGTAGCCATAGACCTTCAGAGACTGGCACTGCTAGAAGAATGGCAGAAAAGAGCCGCAGACAGACTGAAGTGGAGTCATATCTACATACATACTCCACAGTTTACCGTAAGGTGCGTGGCGGAGGGGACATTGTACCACTACTAGGGATTTCCTTTCCTATTCCACTCCCAAATAGAACGAGGAAAAAAAAAGAATGCCTATATGCCTCCGTACGGGCCCTAATTTCTCTTCTCTGGTCATTGTGATCACTACGCGGAATGTAAGTTATGACGAACACACAACACCGTGATTCCAATCCTTAACAACCACTGTTTATTTCTCAGAGAATAATACATCACAGAATACATAACATAAATCATGGAACATCAATATATATAAAAAGATTTATAAATATATCAAAAGTTAACCCGCAACATCCTCCCCACCCTGGTCAATTTCAAGAGGAATGACCAGCTGAATGGGCCGTGAGATTATGGTTCCATCTGAAGTTCGTAACGTGACAGTTCGTATCTTCCCATCTCTTCCCTCATGAAGATCTTCTATCCGCGCCTTCTTCCACATGTGATGTGAACGAACATCTTCCTGTAGAAGTACATCATCACCCAAATGTAGTCTCCCAGAACCTGTCCTAGGTTGATGAGTTTCATGGAAGTTTTTTTCTTCCACCTGTTCCAGAAATGCTCTACCATGTGTTGCTGCCGTTGGATCTCCTTGGACAAATCCTTCCTGGCTGTCGGTTCTGGACCTGTGGGCAACTTTGTCAGTCGCTCACCTACAAGAAAATGTGCAGGTGTCAGTGGCTCAGTTTCTTCTCCTCCTTATGTAATTGGTCTTGAATTTAGTGCTGCTTCTATGCTGACCAGGATTGTGCTGAGACCTTCTTCATCTATCTGTGACTGTCCTAAAACCTTTCTCAGGCAAAGTTTGACTAAACCCATCATTCGTTCCCAAAATCCTCTCCACCAAGGCGCGTGTGGGGTAATGAATCTCCATGTTATAGATTGTTGAGCAAGGTACTTGTATGTTTGGCTGGCCATGAGAGCCTGCCAGAGCTCCTTTAGTTCTGTGTGGGTGAAATGGAAGGTAGTAACATTATCTGTGTAAATTGTACTAGGCACGCCTCTTCTTCCCACAAATCTTTGTAGAGCTTGAAGAAATTTATAAGTTGACGTATATGAGCATAATTCCAAATGTAAGGCACGTGTTGTTACACAAGTGAATAGAGCAATATATGCTTTCTTTGTTATAAGTCCTTATTTGACGTATAATGGACCAGCAAAATCGATGCCTGTGACTTCAAATGGTTTCAATGCTGAGACCCGTTCAGCGGGTAATGGAGTCTCTGTTTCTTGAACAGAACGAGCTTTCACCATCTTGCAAGGTAGGCAACAGTGTAGAACACGTTTTATTGTCTGACGAGCTCTAGGAATCGATAATTCTGTCCTCAGCTCAGATAACACTATGTTTACCCCAAGGTGGTGCAGACGAATGTGAGTCTGCCGGATTAGTGAAATGATGCTATTCATCAACAAGTATTGGGTGAATTTGTTCTCTTGTTAATTTTGCAAACTGTAGACTTTCACCAATACGAATAAGGCCATCATCCAGGAACGGAAACGAGCTATTTTAGAATTTTGTGGCAGAGGCACGTTGTTATGCAGAGCATGCAGTTCAACTGTAAAATGTTATTGTTGGACAATACGAATCCAGTACGTGCTTCTTGCAATTCTGTTGCTATTATTTCTCCTAATGTCTTATTTTGTTTCATTAACTGTCGTTTAAAACGAAGAATCCATCCTGTAACTCGTAACAGTTTGTAATAGTTGCTATACCGTGTATCTGTTAAAATCGGGGGTCTTGTTTTTACCATGAAGACTTGGTTTGTTTGTTTCTTTCTTTCTAGTGCTGCACTTTGAAGTGCTGCATCGTAGATAAAGCAATGCTCCATAGGCCTTTTCTAATGCATCTGAAAAGACGTGTATTTCTGTTTTTGTCTCTTCAGAAACACCAACCCATCGAGGAACTTTCATGTCCAAACATGATGGTAAGGTTGATACCCACATTTGCCAACGTTTACCAAGATCAGGAGGTAAGAGCTCATCCCATTCAATCCCTCTTGACCAAATTTCCTGCAAAATTATTTTTGCAGCCAGAGAGACAGGTGACAACAGACCCAGTGGGTCTTGCAGTGCTTCTAAGAACTTCTCGCTTAGTGGCAGGACGATCTCTGATATAGTTTATGACATTAATGTGAATAATACTAAACATATCAGTCGATGTATCCCAGTGAATTCCTAGAACCTCTGTATCTGTAACGTTTATGACACCTTCCGATTGCCAAATTTCAATCATTTGTTTTGAGTTTGTGGCCCATTTTGCCATTGGTAGGCTAATGATACCCATAAGTAAGGTAAGTTCATAATATAAGGAAGTCACAGCATTGTCATCTTCAGAACCTGCTACAAAGTCATCCATATACATCTTATTTTTGACAAGAAAAGCAGCTTGAGGAAAATTCCTTTTGTGCATTGTAGCAAGTTCTTTTAGTGTGGCTGCAAGTAGAAATGGGCTACAAGTTAGTCCAAAAGGTAGTCGGGTGAAGCGGTATGTAATCTTTAAATTCGTTGTAATGTAGTTTGCTTGTTGATCCATGATTACTTTATACCAAAAAAACCTTGTTAAGTCTCGGTCTTTTCTATGTAGAACTAATTGTAGAAAAGCTTGTTTAATATCAGCAATTAAAGCAACTGGATATAAGCGGAATCTTAATAATATTGAAAGAATATCTGGAAGTAAATTAGGGCCAATTTCCAAAGAGTGGGAAGAACCATCAAATACAATCCTCCATTTGATAACACCTAACCTTTCTTTCTTTACTGCTTGATGTGGCAAATAAAATATGTCATTTGATGTTTGTTCAGGAGGGACAACCTCTACATGTCCCTTTCTTATGTGGTCTATCATTTGCATTTCATAAATGTGTTTTAAGTTAGTGTCCTTTGTAATCTTTTTCTCCAGTGAAATAAATCTATTCTGTGCTTATGATAGATTATTAGGCACAATAACGTTGGGTTTTCTAGGTAAAGAAACCACTCTCCTATTGTCTTCAATGCAGTAATATTTTGAGAAATCATGCAATAAAGCTAGTTATTTCGGATTTGGAGTCTTTGTTTGGTCCGCTGTGATTCCCATTGTTTCTAAGTCCCAGAAACGTCTTAAAATATTGTCTGTTGATGTCATTGAATCCAAAGTAACATAGTTTGTTATCACAGGGTTTGCCATGGTGTTTGACTTACACCCACTAAAAATCCAACCCATAGTTGAAGGTATCAGTACAATGGATTGTGTTAAGCGAATAGGAGGGGAATCTTTAATGATTTTCCAGTAGTGATCTGCTCCAATAAGGATCTCAATAGGAAGATCTTCTGTGTCGTCCTTTGGGTCTGCTAACTGAAGTTTTCTATCATACACTTGTTTTGTTATTTCAGGTGAGACAGTTGGGTGAGCAGCAAATGAGTGTGTGCTTTCAAATGCAGTCAGAGGCGTTGTGGAATTTTTAAATATCCCTTTCAGAGTGAATTCTCCAACTCTACGACACGTTAAAGTTACACATGGTATTTCAAAGGCATTGACAGATATGTCACGATGTTCTAAAGTTTTTAAATCTAGTTCATCAATGAGAAACTTTGAATTGAAACTCGACTGACTGCCACTACCTAGAACACAGCGAGTGAGTCTGCTTAATCCTGTTGGTCCACTGACCCAAACTCGAGTTGTCTGAAGATATGTAAAATCTGCTGAATTTACGTCAATTTTCCCTACAGAAGTAGTGGTAACTTGCTGAGAAGATGAATTAGAAGTAGTAGTGTCAGTACAAATCGCTTTATGGTGACGTTTCTTGCACTTAGAACACGAAACCTTCCCCTCTTGCCGTATGCTACAACATCTTCCCCCAGGGCACGCAGCGCTTGAATACGGCGGTTATACTCTAGGAATGTACAGTTCAGTGTTTCAGGTGTCTCTGACTGTACTGGCTTTAGCGCATCCAAATAATCGAGGTGCGCCTGTGTAATACGATTGTTATCTCCGTACCGATGCAGTAAAATTTTCTTTGTGTCCTCGTATGTGCTAGCTGTAATAGGTATTCCATCTACTAACAACTTCGCTTCTCCTGACAGATACCCTCGAAGGAAAACATCTTTATTAACTGTAGAAAGCGATGGGTCTTTATCAATAGTTGATTCAATTTGCTCCCAGAAGCGGGACCACATTTCGATATCTCCACAAAATGGTTCAAGCTTAATGGCAGGTAGCTTGACTGAATGCATGCCTGCAGTGGAGTGTATGGGAACTTTAGGTGACGTGACATTCATTTGTGATGTTACGGCTGAAAGCTTGCAATTGATTGCTTTTGTAGCCTTATGAATTGCGTGTTTAATTTTGTCTACAGATAGATATGTCTGCGTCATATTCATCATCACTTAAGAGGTCGTGAATAATGTCATCTAAGGAAGTGAGCTTTTCTAAAGTATCTTGAAGACGTTCTATGTTCAAAATCGTCCATTGGACGTTCTGTCGTAAGTTCATCGACAGCCGTACAAAACCGCGTAGCATTCGTCCTCTCCCTAGTTCTTTTTCTTTTAAAGTTTGTTAGCTGTTTCCCGGTATCTATCTCGTCTGCCATTATTACGGAACTGCTTTTGTGCTGGCGTAAGCGTAATTGAATCTTGTGCTATCAATTAGTTATTAAAAACGAAAGATTTCACACTTTTGATATAAGCAAAGTTCGTGAATTATGCCGTTACTGCTAACATTCTTTTGAGGCAAGGAGTTCATAAAATCGTATTATATTGGAATAGACGTATCTTGTGATGTGGTCCGACGTCATATCCCGCTTCCAGCAGCGTGAAGTAAGCTTTTTATCGTCAAAATTACGTAAAAAAAACATAATTTTTACACAAGTTTCGGCACCAGATATGACGAACACACAACACCGTGATTCCAATCCTTAACAACCACTGTTTATTTCTCAGAGAATAATACATCACAGAATACATAACATACAATCATGGAACGTCAATATATATAAAAAGATTTATAAATATATCAAAAGTTAACCCGCAACATAAGTAGGTGGCAGCAAGATCATACTACACTCAGCTTCAAATTCCGGCCCTCTAAATTTCCTCAACAGGAATTCACAAAAAGGACGTCGTCTTTCTTCCAGCGATCCCCAATTGAGTTGCCGGAGAATTTCCGTGACACTAACGCATTGGTCTAACTTACCAGTTAAAACCTAGCTGCTCGCCTCTGAACTGCTTCTATGTCTTCCTTTAAACTGATCTACTGCGGGTCCCAAATACATGAGCAATACTCAAGACGTTGTCATACGAGCGTTTAATACGAGGTCTCCTTTACAGATGAAGTACATCTTCCCCAAATTCTCTCAATAAATCGAAGTCGGCTCTCCGCCTTACTCACAACTGTCCTTACATGTCCGTTCCATTTCATATCGCTCTTCAATGTTAAGCCTAGATATTTAAAGACGCGACAGCATCAAGAAGCTCACTACAAATACTGTATTCGAACATTATGGGATTGTTTTTCCTACTCATGCGAATCACCTTACATTTTTCTACATTGAGTGCTAGCTGCCATTCTTCGCATCAACTAGAAATTTTGTCTAAGTCATCCTGTATGCTATTACAGTCAGTTAAAGACGACACCACAGCATCATCAGCAACCAGCCGCAAATTACAAGTTAGTCTGTCCATCAGATCATTTATAAAGGGAGAAAATAATAGCGGTCCTATCATACTCTCCTGGGGCACGCCTGACGATACACTCGTCTCTGATAAACACTCGCCGTCGAGAACAACGTACTGCGTTCTATTACTAAGGAAGTCTTCCAGCCACTCACAAATCTGTGATCCTATTCCATAAGCTCGTATCTTCGTTAGCAGTCTGCAGTGTGGCACCGAGACAAACGCCTTTTGGAAGTCGAGAAAAACGCAATCCGTCTGTTGCCCTTCATTCAAGGCTCGCAAGATGTCATGTGAGGAAAGGGCAAGCTGAGTTTCACATGAACGATGTTTCCTGAATCCGTGCTGGTTCGTAGAAAGAAGCTGTTCCGTCTCAAGGGAATTTACTATATTCGAACTGAGAATATGCTCCAAAATTCTACAGGAAACTGTCGTCAACGATATTGGCCTGTAATTATGTGGATCAGTTCTCTTTCCTTTCTTATAAACGGGAGTCACCTGCGCTTTTTCCAATCACTAGGAACTTTGCGCTGAATTAAAGTTTCGCGATAAATGCAAGCTAAGCAAGGGGCCAATGCCGCAGAATACTCTTTGTAAAACCGAACTGGTATTCCATCCGGACCAGCAGACTTTCTCGTATTTAGCTCTCTCAGCTGCTTCTCTACACCGGAAATACCTATTTGATTGATATGATTTGATTTTCTCAGGGAAGCCAAAACAGTCTTGGTCCAATCCGTCACTGCCAGCGCCGAAACTAAGTTTATTGTGCGGTATTGCTCCCTGTATATCTAGTAAAGCCAACCAATGCCCTTGAAAAGTGCAAGGAGTCCCTTTACGAAACACAATTTCTTCAGGTCTGGTTGTCCCAAATGTTCTGTGCCTTTTACTCTCCAATGCAATGTATTCGAAGATTAGATGTGATGCAGTTTCATCACCGTCATCACAGATCCTACATTTAGGTTCCTCTTCTGTTATTCCCATTGTATGTAAGTATTTTTTGAAATCCCATGGCCTGTCAGCAATCCAACCATGAGTCTAATCTCTCTCCTGTTCAGATCCAGGATTACAGAGCTTCTTTTAAAACATGGCTTTGGCACCATTACCTTGTCATGTTTTTGTTGATAGACTGTGGTCCAATATTCTACGTGCTGTCTTCTGAGCCAGTTACGTAGCTCCAATTTGATCATTGCCTTGGTGATTGTCAGGACAGGTTCCGGTCCAATAAATGGAGTCTCTGCCCCCATCCTGGCTAATCTGTCGGCATGTTCGTTGCCACTGATCCCCTAGCTCCATCAGAACCCTGTGACATTCTGCAACAATTTTAGACCTTGTTGCAGGAGCTGCCAGTGATCTCAGGGCTGTCTGAATAGATATAGATGCTACGATCTTTGTAGCACCTACGCAAATTCTCCTCCACACACAGCCTGATGGCAGTGATTTCGGCTTGGAATACTGAGGCCAGTTTCCCTAGAGAGATGACGCCCTCCAGTCTTGGCTGCACCCCGTATACTCCGGCCCCAACGCCTTGGTCTGATTTTGACCAGTCATAGAACCAGACAATATTCTCCGTACGGTGTCGAACTATTTTCTCCCACTGCTCCCTACTTCCAATTGTTACATTGAAAGGCTTGTTGAAGCAGTATGGGGTTATAATATAGTCGGCTGGCATTTCCTATATTTACCTCACTCACTATTTTAGTGTGTGATTATGGATATCCCAAAGAATTCCAGTTTTTGCCAATTTTGAGTCTGTATGCACCATCCGCTGTCTCCATCTTGACCCAAAGGTGTAATGGGGGCATATCCAGCATGATTTCCATCCCAGCAGTTGGTGTGCTGCTAATTCCGCCTGTTATGGCTAAGCAGGCTAATTCTGCACCTTACCAAGCTCCTTAGCAGCAACCTGCTGTTCTACCTTCTTCCACCACACGACCGCCCCATAGGTGATTCTGGGTCTAATCACTGTGTTGTATATCCAGTGCATACCCTTGGGGCTCAAGCCCCAATTTTTGCCACAAGCTCTCCTGGTACTTACTAGAGTACTTTTTGCCTTGGAGAAAATATTTCTAATGTGAGGGGTCCATGTCAGTTTCTCATCTAAGGTAACCCCTAGATATTTCACTGTCCCCTTCACAGGTAGCGCTTCATTGAAAAGCTTTAGATTCAACTTGAATGCTGGATATGCTTCTTTGTGAATGGTACAACAACAGTCTTCTTAGGGCTAACCCCCAGATCTTGTTTTCTTGCACAATGTCCAACGCACCTTGTGCCTTATTCTTTACTGTGTCAGCAAATATGCCAAGTATTACTATGACAAGATCATCTGCGTATCCTTGGCAAAAGTACTGCGTAGAGTTTAATTCTCCAATGAGATCATTCACCACTAGATTCCACAATAAAGGGGAAAGAACTCCTCCTTGCGGGCAACCCCTAGTGGTGTTGATTACCATTTTTTCATTCATCATGGTAGCCTCTACCTTTTTTCCACTGAGCATGGCCCTAGTCCACCTACATATAGTGGTCCCTAGGTCATGCACCTCTGCTGCCCTAACCATGGAATCGAAGGTCGTGTTGCTAAAAGCCCCCTCAATTCCAGGAAAATACACAGGGCATTTCTTGAAAGTGTAGTGCTTTCTCCACCTTCCAAACAAGTTGGTGGAGAGCTGTCTCACATGATTTACCTGGTTGATATGCATGTTGGTTTGAATGTAGAGGAGCCCTATTTAACCTCCTTTCTCCAACATGCACATTAACCAGCTTTTCTAATCTCTTAAGAATGAAGGAGGACAGGCTGATTGGTCTCATATCCTTGGCCTTGGTATGATCAGTTCTTCCTGGTTTAGGGATGAAGACAACCTTCATTGCCCTCCAGGCATTGGGAATGATTCCTGCTGCTAGGCTAACCCTGAATAACCTGCATAGGAATCTAATAAGATTTTCTCCCGCTTGTTGCAGGAGAGCTGGAAAGATTCCATCGGGGCCAGGTGACTTGAACGGTTGAAATGTTCCCACGACTCATCGGACTATACTGAAATCGACACACTCCTTGGCCAAATCCCAGTCCTCTTTGCGAATACCTGAGAACCGTTGTCTCTCAGGAATCGCATTCTGGTCTGAGTTATCCCCCAGAGTATATTGAGGAAAGTGAGTCTTGAGGAGCAGTTCCAGAGTTTCATGTGCTGTCTTTGTATACTCCCCATCCTCCTTCCTCAATGTTCCTCCTGGATTAGTTGGTACCCTAGTGAGGATTTTATGAAGTCTCGCTTGAGCAGCCGTGGCCTCCACTTCCTCACAGAATACCTTCCAGGATGCCTTCTTTGCCTGTCTGATGGCAAGGTTGTGATTGACATGCGCCTCACGATACTTTGCCCATTGTCCTTTGCGCCTCACAAGGTTAAACAGTCTTCTTACCTGTTTCCTTTGCATTTTCAGGTTATTATTCCGCCAAGGCACACTCATTTGTGCACTTCTTAGTGATTGAGCAGTTGTCCTGGTATGAGGTCACTATAGCAGAGGTTACAGCGTCTGCTACTTCCTCAAACTCTGCTGGATTCCTTATCAAAGTTTTAATTTCCGATAGACTGAGGTCAAGTCTTTGCTATGTGTCTCCCAGGACGTTTTCCTAGGATTACTATAGGCCATGGTCTGTCTGGTTCCCATTTCAACCTTGAATGTAATATACATGTGTTCTGATGAGGATGGCTCCAGGACCACATGCCACTGTTTGACATAACTGCCCATCATCATGGAACCAAAAGTTATGTCAATTACTTCTTCCCTTCTACTATTCCTGAATGTAAGTTCATCACCCCTATTCACGATCTCCAAGTTGTTAGATAGGAGAAATTTAAGAAGGTGCTTGCCTCTACTGTTGGTGTCCTTGCCGATCCACGATAGATTGTGGGCATTGGCATCACATCCCACCAACAGTTCGTCACCTTGCCGATGGCAGGCTTCCGTCAGTCTCCTCATTTCCAAAGAAGGAGGAGAGCTGTCTTCGTAAGGAAGGTATGTTGAGGCCAAAACAATTTCCCTCGTGATACCTTCCTCACGTTGCTGCATCCTGATGGTCACCAGGTCCCTGGAACAAAAATCCATCATTGGTATGAAAGGGATTCCACTTCTAACAAAAATGCATGTTCTGGAGTTTTTTAGATTTCTAGCATAAATAAGCTTACCTCCAGTACCACCAAGGCCCGATACACCCCCTTTGTATAAATAGGGTTCTTGTGTCAGGGCCACGTCCACATCCTGTCTCCCCAGGCGACGGCTCAGGGCAGCAGTGGCCGCTTTACTGCGCTGCAGGTTTATCTGCAGCACGTCCAGTCCCCATCTTGCTGCCATTATTGCCTTTAAGGTCTTTGATTACCCTGACGGCGACATGCGAGAACCCTCAAAACAGTTTCAGGCCTTGCTCTCGCATTGCTTTCAGGGACTTCTCTCCAACCTCCACCACCAGGGTTCGTCCTTCCGGGACGACCTTTTGGTTAATTACCCTCCAATCCTCTGTCGAGACTTTTGGGTTCTGGACCCTTATTTTCTCGAACAGAGTCTTTGGAGAGACACTTAAGGATCTTTGGTACCCATATTGTTACTTTTGCGGTCTTCAGGAGTTCGGCTGCTGTCTTGACCAGCAGCTTCACATCCTCCTACGGGGATATCATGGGCACCTTGTACTTAAGCCATTCTGCTGAGCGCTCCCCCTCACAGACAAAAATGAGGGCACCACAATCTAGATAGACCCTGCTGAATTTGGGTCCTGCACCAGCGTCCCCCCCAATCTCTTCAAAGAGGGCCATTGCACGAGCTCCTCCAGCTGCGAGTTGATGCTCACCAATGGGCATCCTTCTTGGACAATCGCCATTCTAAAGACCGAGACTGCAGTACTATACATCTGTTTCCCTATTTCCTGCCTCAGCCTTTTAGGATCACGCCTGTCCAGAGAGGAGGGAGTCTTAGATTCCTACCTAACCCTCTTGCCCCTGTCTTTGACGTTGAGGGGATCTGTGTATCCCCTTCAACCTGAGGCAGTTTCTTTTTGGGGGTCTTGGGCTCAAGCCCTTTTGATTCCCTCCACTTATGTTTAGGAAGCCATTCTTTTCCTTCATTTTACTTCTGTTCCTTGAGAAGTTTCCTCCTCTGAGCCCCAGACAAGGCCTTAATCCTAATCTGGCACAACTTCTCTGTTACAGTTCCCACTTCTTGCTCAGGTCTAGACCCTGATTCAGAAGTAGGAGTGCACTCCATCGGTCCTGATCCCGATGTCTGAGTATCTGAGGTCTCAAATTGCCCCTCAGATTCTTTTAAAATAATTTTTCCGTGTTCATCTTAGTCTCACGAGATTTGGGGATTTATATGGTCCACACCACGATAACCCCGCGCGGTGCAAGGCTACATACTCAGGGAGGTCGCCCGGTACCCTGAGGCTCCGTTCGAGACACATCCACCCATGTGCCACACACCCCTCGGATCGCATCACACCTTGGGTTGGGAAGGGAAATGGGAAAGGACTGGGAGAGGATAAGGAAGACGGGACGTTGTGGGATACTCTTAGTCTCATCCATCAGCTTAGGTCTTTCCGGCAGTGGGTTCTCTACCTTCGGTATAGCCCTCAACTTCCCACAGATTCTCAAGCCTCTCCACCCGCACGGACAGTGCTTCATCAAGGTGGTGTCCCTCGGAGAGGAAATACCTATTACTATGTCCTCTATTTCGGAATTAGTACGTTGATCAAATGATGGTATATTTGTGCGGTCCTGCTGCATGAAAGATTTCTTAAAGGTTAAATTTAGAGGTAGAGGCAATCTCTCAAAGCATTGTGTAAAGTAGCAGTTAATACTCCAGGGGTATCTACTTCTAAATTACGCATGCTGGCAGCTGTTCTTGATTCGAATTCGGGAGTATTTGCTTCGTCTTCTTTGGTGAAGGAATTTCGGAAAGCTATGTTAAGCAACTGTGCTTTAACAGAACTGTCATCAGTAGCATCACCATTGCTTTCAAGTAGTGGAGATATTGATTGCGTTTTGCCGCTAGTATACATAGGACCATAATTTCTTAGGATTCTCTACCAAATCACATTACAGGGTTTCGTTGTGGTAACTATTACAAACTTCTTGCGTTGAAATCCGAGTTAAATTTGTAGTCTCTGTAAAAGATTGCAAGTCTTGAGGATATTGTGTCCCTTTAAATTTCACATGAAATGTTTGTTTTTGGTCAATACTGCCAATTCTAGGATCGTCCCGGTCAGCAATTAATGTTTTTATACTATAACAACACACAGAAGTAATGACTCCGAATGTGGGTTATAGAGACATTGATGTTTTCTTTAAACAGAAGTTTTATATTGGTTATCTCTCAACTACCTCACACAACACAGTATTTCGCAACTGACAGGTAGCTTAACACGTTGGCTGCCGCGATGACGTCAGAGGCGCGCCAGAGCCGCCTGCTGTGGCCGCCGGCGGCCACACGGCAGCCAACGTGTTGTCAGCAATCGAAGACAGGAAAGTAAGCGCCAAATGTTTACATTTATGCTATCTTCTTTATTTTACTGTAATACCTACTGTTAAGTGTGCGTGTGTTTTTTTATTTGGTTTTAAGGTGAATCGGTTTTCATTATGTGCTCTCCCAATCAAAATGATGATGTGAAAACTCCACAAAGCAAGAAAATGAAGTACTTAGGACGCCAAGTCTTCTGTAACGTCACCAGTAGGAACTGGTGCTTCAGATAACTGGGGTTCACTTCTTTAAGTGCCGGTCTTTATAGTGGCGCTGCCCACCCTTCCACACCACTCGGCGCCTCGATGTTTCGCGCCTCCCATCCCACTCCCCACCACTCAGCGACCAAAGAGACAATTTGGTGCACTTCTTCGCCTAGGGGAAAGCTCTCGGTTTGCCTCCCCCCCTTTAGATAAATTTTCGTTAAAATTTTGATACCAAATCCGCTTCGGCTGCAATTAACTTTTATTTAAAAAAGCACTACCGGTTTCGCGTCCTGTAGACGCATCATCAGGTGCTTAAAATTCCTTAGAAAAACATGTCTGCCATTTAGCCTTCCCCAGCGTTCACGTAAGATTTAAAACAATTAAAAGCTTCTTAAGTTTACGTCCTCGTTAAAAAAAAATGTAAACCGTGCCATCTGGAAGTGGTGTGGGCGCGGCACTGGCCGAGGCAGTACTGCCATCCACCCCAAAATATTTTAAAATGTTAAAATGGTTGTACAGTCTATGGGACTTAACTACGGGGCCATCAGTCCCTAAACTTACAAACTATGTATGAACTACTTACGAACTAGGACGGCACAAATATCCATGCCCGAGGGGTGATTCGAACCCCCGACCGTAGTGGCCGTGCAGACCGTGACTGGGGCGCCTTAGTCTCCTCGGCCACCGCGGCCGGCAATATTTTAAAAAAGATGAATAACGCAACAGCGTTCAAGTTTTATATTTTTTAACGAGGACGTAAAGTTAAGAAGCTTTTAATTGTTTTTAATTTTACGTGAACCCTGGGGAAGGCTAAAAGGCAGACGCGTTTTTCTAAGGAATTTTAAGCACCTGATGATGCGTTTACAGGACGCGAAACCGGTAGTGCTTTTTTAAATAAAAGTTAATTGCAGCCGAAGCTGATTTGGTATCAATATGAAAACATTTGGCTGCCGATGCCCGAAATTCAAGATAACATGCTTTTCGTTAAAAGATCTGCAAAATCAAAATGTCTTACCTCGGTTTGTTTGCACTTGCTTCAACTGGAGCTGAGGTGTCGGCCTACCAAGCTTCTTTATTTAACACTTTTGTTCCAAGCTTAAAGCTGAGTAATTTGTTTCTAAATGGTTCTGATCAACTTTCATTGATAATAAACACCAAGAAGATATGAAATGCACATGAACACTGAAACACAGTAAGTAACTGATTACATTGTTAAGTGACTGTAACAAATTGAATCTGTTACGATGAAGAAACAAACTACCTCAGGGTCACGTGACACTGTAAGCAGCACCCCCTCCTAATGTTAAGCATGTGCCTAATCTTTTCAAACAGTTGAATACTTGTTACAACGAAGAGTGTAAACGTCATTTACCTTCAAAATCGCGACACATTTGCTAAAACTTCCAAAGATATGTGGCAAGTAGTAGTACAAAAGTCATTGTTGTTGCCGTATCTGTTACAAGCAAGATATGGTTTAAAAAAATTGGGTGCAGTCGGTCTCGACCCCACTACCTTCGACGGCGCAGCGTAATGCCGCTTACCCCACGGCTATTCTGCTAGGTGGAGGGTAGCTATTTCATTATTAGTCATGATCGGATATTCCTAAGAATTTTAAAGTTGATGCATCTGTAATTAACACTTACAAGATATTTTACCAAATATGATGTGTTTTGATGATTCTTAAATGCGCCAAAAAAAATGTGAACGACAGATGTTGCCTTCATGGAGGATTTGCACATGCACAAGGCGAGGTGTGCAGTAGCTCCACTGTCTTGCTTTGGGACCATTCGTGCGTAACCGCCAGAGCTCGAATAGCCAGGAGCTAGTGTCACTACCAGCTCCAACGCCAATGTTAAAAGCGGCGTTTCCCCTCGTTCCCCCCCCCCTCCCCCGCCGTGAACGTCCATATGCTGCATCCTGGGTGGTCAGAAGAGAACTTGAACCTCATCCGCGCATGCGCATTGCAACGCTGCGGCCACTGCCGTCTATATGAAGCGCCCGCGCTACGACTCGTATACGTGCTGTCTCCGCGAAGTAAAATATTTCTCATGCGATAAAAATACTTTGAATGTGCGTATAAAATAATGCGATAGAAGAACGAAACGAAGAGTGATAGTTTAAAAACACTTTTGGTTTTATTTATTTATTTATTTTCACGACGAGCTTTCTTCGAGAGGTTCACTGAACCAGTTAACACATAGGACACGTCGCCACTGACTGTCACTGTTTGGTCACGATAATTAGGCGATTTGCGGGGTGACTGCTGGGAGCTGCAAGAGGCGTGTCTCGCACTCACATTACGGCTGTCGCGGGGAGTGGAGCGGAGAGCAGTGTTGCCAATGCATGGAGTTTTTCCATCAGACCAACACCCCAAAATTCACCAGAATTACACTGTATTTTCTTGCAAAATAAAGAACATATAAACGTATTTTAAAACATGGGACCCGTTACTTTTGTTTACGCGTCAGCAAAATATCCAAATGTTTGTAGAGTCTATGGGACTTAACTACGAGGTCATCAGTCCCTAAACTTCCAAACTATTTATGAACTACTTACAACTAAGGACGGCACAAATATCCATGCCCGAGGGGGGATTCGAACCCCCGACCGTAGTGGCCGTGCGGATCGTGACTGGAGCGCCTCAATCCCCTCAGCAAAATATTCAAAAGTCCGTCAAAAGTAGATATTCCCCGTTTTCTTGAAAGGAAAAAGAGATAAAATTAATGTTTAAACTACACATAATATGCCTCACTTTGTTTACGAGTCGGACAAGCATGTAAACATCCGTTGAACGCAGCCAATGTACTGAGCTCACTATCCAGAATTTCCCCAACTAACTCGCAAAGCAAAGCGCACAATTATTATCGTGCTGCTGCTACTACTGAGACACGTGTCGTATCTTTGCATCCATACAAAAACACCGTAATGTTTATTTTAGTTTTCCAGTCATCTGATATGTTTATTATTGGGTTTCAGTGCAACAATTCGTTAACATACTATACTAGTGTCTTGCAGCCACAGAAGATTTGCACCTGCAATAGGTAAATTTTCAAGGAAAATATTATATTTTTAAAAAATTATATTAAATATCCGTCAAAAAAGTAAATTTCTAATAATATCCATCAAAACATCCACCAACTGTTAAAGCTAAATTTTATCCGTCGTACTACTTGAAATTGCGTCTAATCTGACGGGAAATCCGCGAAGTTGGCAACGCTAGCGGTGGGAGGAAGGGAGCATCGGCTGCTTGCTGCAGTCCTGGAAGCATTACCCTAAAGGCGGGTTCAAACAAACAACTAATGGCGTGCGCCAGCTAGTTGCATAGTAAAGTTGTAGTTCGGTAGCAAGTGTGAACTTTCTGGTTTAGCAGCGCCACTTAAGAGGCGCTAGTTTTTTCACTCAATAAAAAGTTCAACTTTTGTACTTTGTTTCGCCACTTCCTTCACCCACCACAAAATATCGATATTCGACTGTCACGACGCGGGGTATTTCGAACCATTTTACTTCGTATCAGTGTGTTTGTGTTCGAGATCTACATTTTGAGTTCTTTGTTTGCGGCTAAAATGTCGAATCGATCAAGAAAACACTTCGTGTGCTTGTGAAACAAAGTGTAACGATCGTTTGGCCGCGAATGAAAACTGAAAAAATAAGTAGTATTTGTGAAGTTCTGTGTGAATGATAGCTCACAGTGCAACTGCAGAAAGACTCGCGTTGTTGTCTAAATTTAGTTTTTTGTGTGTACAATAATACTTCGCGTCAAGGAGCATTGTAACGTTGGCAACACTTAATAAATGAATATCTTTCATCTAGAACCAACTTCCACCATTCGTGGCAGCACCAATAAGATCGTCAACTAGAGTTAGACAATGCGATTCAACCCCACATTGTGAATCGATTCCTACGTTTCGTTCACGATTCTTTATAGTCGACAATGGCACGATTTTTACAGAATGCCCAAACGTTCTACATCCTAATCATAGATGACAATAGATGTCTGTGTCATGAATGTTTGAACCTACCTATACGTATTTATTCCTACGATTCGTTCAACATTCTTTCTGATCTGCGACGACACGATTCTTACAGATTGCCAAAATGGAGGCAATATGGGTATATATATATATATATATATATATATATATATATATATATATATATATATATATATATATATATATATATACAGGGTGTTTCACTAAGTGTGTTTGCCTCTGTAACTTATAAAATAATGGGAAATTTTACTGCGATAGGTCAACACAAGAAATGTTATACTTTCTGCGAAGCTATGAACATAGTTTATTTTATAATTTTCCAAAGAGTTACAACACAAAGATATAATTTTTTAAATGGAACAACAGTTTTTTTTCTATCGTGCTTTGGATTCGTTGAAACCAGCTGCGTCCAAATCAATTTAAACTACATTCCTATCACTGTTAGTTTTGGAGCTACAATCCTACAAAGTTTTAGGGGCAGATACCACAAACGCTGCGCATAATGCAATGCGCCTTCTAAATGTGGTGCGGCCGAGTTGTAACGTCGCCGGTGTCACAGAGCGAGAAGCTTGCTCGATGCGCTGTTAGATTGCCGACTGTCGCCGTACACGGCCGTATACCCGACAGTTGGAGCCACACAAACAACCAGGGCTCAATAAACCACAGTTACTGACATCGGATGACGATGGCATACACGAACAACGAGTACGTTGACATGTTGCTGATGCTCGGCGAGTGCAACTGAAGTAGGCACGGCGTATGCCGTGAGATATCCTAGGCGAAGAGCCCCGGCAGCCATTACGTTCTTGCGTGCCGAACAATGACTTCGGGAAACAGGCAGCTTGGTAATGCGCCGCAGTAACAGACGAAGACCTGCAAGAAGTGAGGAGACGGAGTTGTTTGTTTTAGCTGCATTACACCACGATCCTCATGTCAGCTTGTGAGGGGGCTGACATGGAGCCGTTTATTTCGCATATCAATATATTAGGTGTTAAAGAAGTTTTCTTGGTTGGAGAATTATGTAACGCAATAGTAGAAATGGTGTGAGAGAGAGACAGTAGATGAGCTTGTATCCCGTGGGGAAGCTCCGCCCCTATTGCAAGTTGAGATCTAATGGGCTCCGGCCTATACTAGTTGTCCGCCAAAACTTTAAGCTTCTTTTATTAATATTTAGCTTTCCTATGTCTATTAAAAATTATCTGTATACATTCTGTAATGCTTTTGTGCTAAGCTATATTTCGGTTAATTCAAAGATTTAATTATTTGTATATTTTGTAATAAGTTGAACAATGTTAGTCTAGAAGTTTCGCTTGGTGCCAAAACGGTGGCTTGTGGCGCGCAGCGAAGTGCGGCGGCAGTCAGTCGAGCGCCGACCGCGATACCTTGCACATTCATGTTAGTTCAGTGCGGACCAGGGACAGTTTATACGTTATGCAAGGTTTATATTTTTAACATTACTCAGTCTGTATATTTCTGCTTGGGTATACACTGGCATTTCTTCAATAAAAACAAGCACTGGCATCCTACAAAAGCTAAACTTATTCGTAGTGCAGTACTTCCTAGACACAACTCCACACCTCTTTTAGCATCACTTCAAGTACAACGGATGTGCGACCTGTGTGCTTCACCTGCGCAAGACCATCAACTACGACAGAAGACACAAGGTTAGTAAAAGAGTGATTTTAGATGTGCACTGAAGTTGCATATCGACACGGCACCTCGCGTGCAGTGCTGCCCTGTTTACAAACCAGGGCACTGGCACGAAGTGCGTTGGTAACATCGCCAAGGGAAGGCATGAAAGAGGGGAGGTGTTTTAGGAACTTTGTCAACTATGCACTGACCTTCTCCATCCCTGTCTTTTAAAAAAAGAAGCCCCGCCGTAAGCTTACGAACCGTTGCTGCAGTCGCTGGTGTCAGTCTCAAGTCTGTGTGGCGTGTAGTACATGGCCACATGTTTCACCCGTACCGCCTGTCACTGACCCAGGAGCTGGATGGGAACGATTTCCGAGCAAGAGTGACATTCTGTGAGTGGGCCATGGGTAATTTCACGCTGGAGTCTTTACAAAGTGTTATGTTATCTGATGAGTCCACGTTCACAAATTATGGTGCAGTGAATCGCCATAACATGCACTACTGGGCCACAGACAATCCTCGGTGGGTACGACCTGTCGACCATCAACGTAGGTGGTCTATTAACGTGTGGTGTGGAATCCTTGGGGATGAAATCATCGGTCCACACTACTTCCCAGGTACACTTACAGGTGAGTTATATCGTGATTTTATAGCCGACAGTCTGGGTGGTCTCCTTGAACATGTGTGTGTCTACACACGAGAGTCCATATGTGGATGCAGCATTATGGTCACCCAGCCCATTGTGCGCGTGCTGTTGTGGAAGAACTAAACAACAGGTTTGCAGGATGATGGTTGGGGCGCCATGGTCCTCATTCATGGCCCGCATGGTCACCCGATTTAACACCAGTAGATTCCTTTTTGTGGGGATATCTAAAGGAACGTGTTAATGTCACTGAGCCCACATCCCCAGTTGATCTAAATCGGCGCATCGAGGTCGCATGTCGCTCCGTCACACCGGCGATGTTACATCTCGTCCTATCGACGGCGCATTGCATTATGCATTGAGGAACATGGACACACATTTGAACATCTCATGTAAATCAACTTCCCACCGCCATAACATCCATCACCCACCACACAGCCATGTATTATGTACAGCGTGTGGTATCTGCCCCTGAAACTTTGAAGTTGTAGCTCCCAAACTAACAGTGATAGGAATTTAGTTTAAATTGATTTGGACGTAGCTGGTTTCAACGATTCCAATGCACGATAGAAAAAACTATTGTTCCATTTAAAAAATTATATCTTTGTGCTGTAACTTTGTGGAAAATGATACAATAAACTATGTACATAGCTCCGCAGAAAGTGTAACATTTCTTGTGTTGACCTACCGCATTAAAATTTCCCGTCGCCTATTATTTTATAAGTTACAGAGGCAAACACACTTAGTGAAACACCCTGTATAATGTGCATAAAGCACAGACTTACAAAAATAATCAGCCAAAGCCATTCAACTCTCAAGAATTCTCGACAAAATAGTGTTTGAAGTTTTGCAAGCGGATATAAATACATATTATGCTACCAATTATTTCTGTTGTCGGCGAAGGTTGGAGAGACGCCATCATCATCCCTCTACATCAGTTACAAAACTGCAATGAACTTTCCATCGAAAATAAGTTGAAATGAAAATAGTTTATTTGTTCATTATATATTTTGTGAGTTCATTGTGTTTGTTATTTGTAAAATAAGCAGAGGAATAAGTATTTTTAAGAAAATTGGTAGCGTTGTAAGATAGCAAACTAGTGAACGTTGGTCACGTAGTTCGATAGCTGCTGTACCCTTATATTTTTTTTTTCTGTTCGAATACTTCAGCCATTTAAATATAAATTTTATTACATTTATCGTAATTAACAGACATTTAATTGTTATAAAATACTTATTATGTAAAATCACGTAGTTTCAGAAACACTTCTATATAAATAAACTGTGAAAATCAAAACCAATCTATAAATAATAAATTTTATTTGAGGTAAAAAAATGTTTATAGAAAAAGAATATTTTTCTAAAATTTAGCTTTTCAAAAAATATACTATGTAGATGAATTCGAAAAACACAAACCTCTCTAAATACAAAAAAAATACGAATCCCAGAGCCATTTCCAGGATAAGCGAAATATAAATGTGCAAGAAATGGTCGTTTAAATATAGCCAATTACATGTAAACTGTATAAACGACGTGTGTGTTCACTGCACCTGGAACGCATAAGTAGTACGTAGTTTTTCATCATACTTTGATTTATTGGTGTGAATCGTGTGTATCGGCAGCTGTGTATTTCCTTGCGTTTCGTTTATGTTATCTGTAATTCGTGAATAATAGGTAACGGCTCACGATCTTCGTTCTGTGCTTCCTTTTTTCATACACGTCCTCCTCCTTGACTGCTTTCTGGCTTTTGTAACCATTCGGCACGATTCACCAATTGCCTTCGAATCATGAATCGTTGAATCTTGCAATCGTCACGAGTCAGTCGATTCTTTTGAAGGCCGCTTCGTCCCCCTCTTGACTGTTCTCTGGCAATCGTAATCATTTGGCACGATTCGGCATCATTCGGCAGTCGCCTCCCAGTCATGAACTGTTGGAACTTGGAATCAACACACGATATTGCATTTTTATATAAGACGCTTGTAAGAGCGAAAGTTCTTTCTCAGCGCCTTGCCTCTTGACATTCGTTATGATAAGAGGAGCAACTTATCAAAACGTATATTGACCACTTCTGGACAAATTGAGTTTGATATGGATTTCGGAGGTATTTTATGTGCTCTACACGCTCCTGAATTCAGATTTAATCTATTTGCATATTTTAACACTGAAATAGTATGTTGAAAATGAATGGTCAAAACCAATCGTATATTGTCCACATCACTGAATGAATCAGAACGTATAATGTCCACCATTTACGTTTCATTTTGCTTTCCTTTCTTCTAATTTGACAATACTATCTAGTTTAACACGTGTTATGCGGCAATGTCGCCTTCTGTCATTGTTTGACACTACTTGAGCCAAATCGTTATTGTTAGCAGTTCACAAAGGCAGTATAATGTTGTGGTTTGTGTGTATTGATACCAATGAATTTAGAAAAAGAATGGTTGTTGGTAAGGATAGTATAGATCGTGGGACAAGAAAAAGAAAGAAGAAAAAATCAAAACTAGAAATGGAAACTGAAACCAGGTAAACCTCCAGGTTACTCATATTTTATACTTAAGCGATCAATCCTTGTACATGTATTTCGTGTCTTTCGAAAACAGATAACGATTTACATCAAGTTTTGTATGTAGATCAGGGTTTCATATGTGATTAGCATCTTTTTCAAAATACCATAAAGTTATAGAAAAATTCCTGAGCACTTTCTAATTAGAAAGAAATGAATTTCTTCTTCTAACATTAACAACTCATGTGAAGTACGAATGTATAATATAACATTTTTAAAGTTAATGTGAAGTAATGAAGGTATTTACGAAAAAACGCATCAAAACGTGTAATGTCCTACATGACGGATCAAAACGTATATTGTCCTAAATATAAATGGATTTTATAACCTAACTAAAAAACTGATCTGTTGCAAGGTATATTCTAGTTCAGTACCTCAAATCAGACCTAACTGTGAAAACAGCTTAAACTTTTACTGAGTAGTTCAGCAGATAACCGTTCTTAGCTTCTCTGAAAAATTTGAATCAACGGACATTATACTTTTTAATGAGTTGCTCCTCATATTAAATATATCTAGAGTTCTTGGTGTATGACGGTCAAAACATTTAATTTACAAATCTCATTTATGATCCTGTGAAAGTGACAGAAAAATATCCGTGGCAGAGTGCACGCTTCAGTTTATCGAAATTGTTAAATAATGAGCTACATTCCTAGTCGAAATGAAATTCATTTGTTATTTAAGAACTGGAAATAAGACTCATGCTATAGATTATAAGTAATCTTTTCTAAACTGTTCTGAAATTTTCCCTCCTATTTTTCTCACAAGACGTCATTCAATGGAAAGCATCGCCAAGGCTAACGATCTGTCTTTGAGCACATATTTGCGTAGGAAGTATTTCATTCTTTTCAAAGTTCAAAAACACCTTTCTGCTTCGACTGACGTCATGGGAATTATGAAAATCAACTCCACAGTTTAGAGCGCTCAGTGATGGTTTTCCCTTGGTTGTTGTTTATTATAAACTCTACTAGGCTAACAGCACCAGGTAATGATCTAAGTTGGTACGTAATTTGTGAAGAAACAAAATTATTATAACTGCTGGTGAAATGTTAGCATTGGGTGGCACAGTGACATACCCGAGAAGAATGCTGGGAAAAGCATGAGGAGAAATGTCTGTAGAGCAGAGCTACCACGTCTGAGTCTGGCCAGGGGGTTTGTAGACAGCCTGTAACCCCCTGTGACGTCATTGGCACGCATGTTATGAGATGCCACTGACAGGACTAAACTCGCCGCTGCAGCAGGTATAATAGTTCCAGCTGTCAACTAGAGAGTTGCATGGGAAGTGCAAACTTCCTGGGCGTGCCACGAGGACGCCGGCGTTTTTCGGGACTTTGTATGACAAAAAGTAGTTGATTATGACGTACTTCATGGTACAGCTTAAGCTTTCTAAACGAAAAAATATAAGTGACATACATAGTTTTAAAAATGGGAAGTTGTGCAACACTGCTACAATACCACGCTCTGTTACTGACCTAGGGATGGATATATCCAAGAAAAACACCTTTGAATAACGAAAGAAAAATATTATTAAAAAATCATGAAATGTAATTATTGTCATGATTCATAATTCGTTATTTTCGAACATCTCCCCCCCCCCCCTAAGTATATGAATTTTTGCCATAACTGAATTTCTTTGTAAAGTTCTTCTAAAGAGGACAAAACGTACAAGTGGCCTATTTTTTGGCCAATTTTTTCAAATATTTGGGTCAAAAAATAATGTGGAATTAAATGTCCAAAATATTATATTGTTACTTTTATATTTTTTTTATTACTTATCTTTTTTATATACATTACCAAAAAGCACGAAACTACAGAAAACCTAAAGTGGACCATAAAACACAGCCAATACAGTTTCTTGGAGATCATTTGGCGCCCCTTTGCAAATGTCGCCCTGGACAGACAACCTGGCGCTCAAAGCCGAGTGGCGCAAGTACCAGGGATCATTGTATTTCGGCTCGACTTATAAGTCACCCGACGCGTCACACAAACAGCGTGTAATTTGCGGTTATTTTCTACACCTTTCGATATGGAGAAGGAAGACGACACATGCACGCCTCGGCCTGAAGTGTCGGATGAGGTCAGATGGAAAAAAAATATTCCCTTAGCTGCAAATTGTGTCTTGGTGGGAAAATAAATAAATAAAAATTTAAAAAATTAAATTTACGAAATCGTCAACCTAATAAGAGGCAGAAGAGCGAATGTGAAATGTTTATCGTCATGAAAATATTAAAAAGAACTATGAAAATTTGGTGCATTGTTTGCCTTCTGCCGTATGTGAAGTACATAAAACAATTAAGTCTCATTTCTTTACACCGAAGAAAAAACAACAGCATTCGTTATAAGTGTCGTAATTTGGAAAATGAGTCGTCATAAGTTACGTTAGTTGGCAGCTTATGAAAGAGCGATTATAACACTTTTTTCAGTGCTTAGTATGAAGCAGAAATGAATGTATGTAGGAGGCAACAGTGTGTACTAAAAGTGGACGTCAGCAGCAGATTTCTTGTCATATTCATTTGTAGTGTGAGTGACGTCTAGGCTAAAAATGTTTCGTGTGGTGAAAAATAACGATTTGGATAAATTTAAAAACATACGATCATTTAAATATATTGTCACGTTGCAATGGAAGTAGGCTTGACTTCGAAGGCAACTAAACACAGCACTTATACTGAAAGCACGTTTATTACGAACTCAACATACACGCAGCACTGACTGCCTCTCAGGCAGAGTGCTCTGCTATTTATACACAGACAGAATTTGCCAGAAATTAGAAGATCAGTTAACATAAGAAACAAGTAGAATTTACAAGTGAACATAAGAAAGATGTAGAACCTTCTGGAATTGTAAATTACAAAGAAATAAATTTTCGCCGTTGGGCGGGATTGAACCGGCGACGTTCTGCTCCGCAGTCCGTGACGCTATCCCCTGCGCCACGCCGGCAGTTAATGTCCGTGGTCTCTCGCGGCATTGCTCCCTCTCCTGGAGAAACAGCGACCCGCTGTTATGATCCCTGTGGAGCCAGCTGCAATGTCCTGGATCTTGACCGTGTCATGGGTCCCCTGTATGACAGTTCAAGAGAATCCTTCCCTTCTCCGCGATTATCGACGACAGACCCTGTCGTGGCTTCATCAGGAACATTACCGTCCTTAAAGTCGTTGAACAAGAAGCCATTGTCGTCTACCTGCTCTTCAGGATCGTAGTAAGGCTTCATGCGCAGGACGTGAACAATGTCTCTTCGTTTTTGACGTTTCGACGACGGCTCATAATCCTCAACTTCGTATGTGACGTCTGACAGGCGGCGTATGACACGATACGGACCAAAGTATCGCTTCAATAACTTTTCTGACAGTCCAACCTTCCGTACAGGAGTAAACATCCATACCAGATCTCCTGGGCTGTACACAACAGGTCGGTGCTTGTCGTTATACCGCTGATGGTCCTTCTCCTGGGCGTCCAGTGTCCGTATGCGAGCCAACTGTCTTGCTTCTTCGACCCTGGTGATGAGCTGTTTAACATAGTCATCCTGAGTGTCGTCCGGTTGGAATGGGAACAGTGTATCCATTGTCGTCTCAGCTTCACGGCCATGGAGCAGGAAAAACGGAGTGAAGCCTGTGGTGTCTTGTCTTGCGGTATTGTAAGCAAATGTCACGACTGGCAGAATTGTATCCCAATCCTTCTGCTCAACATCGACGTGCATCGACAGCATGTCGGCTAACGTTTTGTTAAAACTTTCCGTAAGACCATTTGTCTGAGGATGGTATGCAGTTGTCATTCTGTGGACAATGTTGCACCGTGACATTACCTCTGATACTAGTTTTGACTGGAATACTTTTCCACGATCAGATATCATGACACGTGGTGCTCCATGCTTCAAAATAATGTCTTCTACAAGGAATTTTGCGATCTCTGGAGCTTCTGCAGTCGGTACAGGTTTGGTGACAGCGTAGCGTGTGAGGTAGTCAGTGCAGACTATTATCCAACGATTACCGGTTGTCGACTTCGGAAACTTCCCTAAAAGATCGATCCCAACTCGGTGGAATGGAGGTGCTGCCGGCGGAATCGGTACGAGATGTCCTGGAGGTAATTGCGACACATGCTTCCGTCGCTGGCACTCTTTACAGTGACTCACATAGTGCTTGACAGATCGGTAGAGACCTTTCCAGTAATACCTGCGTCTGATTCTGTCTAGGGTCTTCACGAATCCCAGATGACCGGATATTGGAGCATCATGGAAATATGGAGATGAGCTGGAACAACAAGTAGCCATTTGGGGCCCAGTGGATCGTAGTTGCTCTTGTACAATGTTCCGTTTATAAGTTGGAACTCTCCATTGGTCGGTTCTCCTTTCTCCAAGGCCTCTATCATTTTTAATAGTGTTGGATCTTCCCTCTGTTCAGCTGTAACGTCATCTAATTCAGTGAGAGCTGAAATTTCATTAATTCTGTTGTGTTCCACTAATGGATTCCTCGAAAGGCAGTCGGCATCCTTGTGCTTGCGCCCGTTCTTGAATACCACTGTGCCATCGTACTCTTGGAGTCTTAGTGCCCATCTTGCTAGTCGACCTGATGGATCCTTCAAGCTAGTCAGCCAACACAAAGAATGGTGGTCTGTCACGACGGTGAATGGTTTGCCGAATAATTACGGCCGGAAATTGTTGATAGCCCATATAACCGCGAGACATTCTTTTTCAGTTGTAGAGTAGTTTATCTCGGACTTTGAGAGTAGTCTTGACGCATAGGCTATCACTTTTTCGGCACCTTCCTGAACTTGTACAAGCACTGCACCAATCCCATAGCCACTGGTGTCTGTGTGAAGTTCCGTTTCTGCATTCTCGTCGTACAAGGCTAGCACTGGTGCGGAAGTTAGAGCCTCCTTAAGTGTTCGGAAAGCTCTTTCTTTTGTCTCATCCCAGTAAAATTTGGCGTCTCCCTGCAGAAGTTCTTGTAATGGACGTGCCTGGTTACAAAATCCTTTTATGAAACGTCTGTAGTATGAGCACAGCCCGAGAAAACTTCTCACATCACGAATGTGCTGAGGAGTTGGAAATTCTGTGACTGCCCTTACTTTATCTGGATCAGGACGGACACCATCTCCGTTGACTCGTTGACTAGGTGCCCCAGGATTTTTATCTCTTTGGCGACGAAGAGGCACTTCTTTGGATTGAGGCGGAGACCTGCAGCCTGAACACACTTCAACATAGTTGACAGGCGACTCAGATGTTCTTCAAATGTTTTCGAGAAAACGACAATGTCATCTAAATAGCAGAGACACGTTGTCCTCTTAAGGTGTCAAAACAAGTTGTCCATCATGCGTTCGAATGTGGCTGGAGCATTACACAATCCAAATGGCATTACTTTAAATTCATAGAGGCCGTCAGGTGTAATAAAAGCCGTCTTCTCCCTGTCAGCTTCGTCAACCTCGATTTGCCAGTAACCTGTCTGCATGTCCATAGTTGAGAAGTATGTAGCTCCTTGCAAGCAGTCTAAGGTGTCGTCAATACGCGGCAATGGGTAGACATCTTTCTTTGTGATTCTGTTCAGCCGCCGATAGTCGACACAGAATCACCACGTGCCATCCTTCTTCTTTACGAGGACCACCGGAGACGACCAAGGACTCTCCGAAGGTTGAATAATGTCATCTCGCAACATCTTCTCCACTTCCTCCCGAATTATCCGTCTTTCAGCTGGCGACACTCTATACGAACGCTGGCTAATTGGCAGATGGTCCCCAGTATTGATAGGGTGCTTTATCCTGGGCCGTTTCGTCTGACTTTTCCCCTGCTGAGGTGTGAATGCACCCGAAAATTGGCGTAGTATACCTAACACCCGCTGTCGTTGATCCTTGGTCAGTCCAGGCCCTATTGGCAGTTCCACGTTTGTTTCCTCCAGCGTGTTGTCTTTACTAATAGCAGGGCATGGGTCTTCATTGATGACGTTGAGCTCACCGTCCTGGATTGGTTCAGACGGTCCCGATACACATTCCCTTGGGGATAAGTTGTGACTGCTCGTGACAATTTGTGATCCAAATCACTCCTTGACCACCGGTAATGCTTATGATAGCCGCTGGTATGTAAATTTCTTTTGTGAGCCTGATAACCTTTTTACTATCAACAAGAACTTCACAGTTTAACCAGTCATCTGTGTTTGTGACTGCAACTCTTCTCATTGTCAACGGCGGTATCGTCACATTGTCAACGACAAATAGCTTCCCAGAAAATTCTGTATTACGTGTATCCGGCGGAACAACTTCTTCAATTTGCAGCTCAGATCTTCCACAGTCAATGATAGCTTGGGATGCCTGAAGGAAGTCCCATCCGAGGATGACATTGTGACCACATTCTGTTAACACGACAAATTCAAACGGCTGCGTGCTGTTGTTGATGGTTATTCTTGCGACACAAGTTCCTGCTGGATGGACGTACTTTCCATTCGCGACCTTCAGCACAGTTGCTCCCGTATCACAGAACATTGTCTTCTTTAGTGTGCGGCGGTAATTATCCGATAATACAGAAAAAGGGGCTCCTGAATCAACAAGTGCCCGGACAGGTTGGCCGTCGATTATGACGTCGATGAGATTTCCCGACATCTTGGCGACTGTCGTCCATGGAGGATTTTCATCTGCGGCGGCCTCACCTCCGTAGATGGTCGCCTCGCTTAGTTTTCCTGGGCGCGGCGGCTAGGGGAGTGGCTGGTACCTCTATACGGTGACGGTGAACGGCTGCGGCGCGTCGGGGAGCGACCTCGTCTAGGGTACGGCGATGGGCTTCTTCCCATAGGTCGACTGAACTCATCAGCAGGTGACTGCCTTGGATAGAACTGCTCCGACGGCTGACGTCTTGCGGCAAAATAATCATCGAATACTCGCCTCCTCTCTCTGCAGTAGCGCACGACTTGCCCAGGGCGTCCACAGTGGAAACACAGTGGTGTGTTGTCTTCTGTCCTCCAGACGTCTGTTCTTCTGCGGGGCGTCATAGTTACCGGGGGAGTTGGCTGTGGTCGCGTCGGTCGGTTCATGGGCTGACGTTTGGCGGCTGCAGCGTAAGTCATAGCAGGGCGACGCTATTCTTCACGTCGGGTGCGATTGACGGGGCAGACAGGAGCTAATGTTTGAAATACCTCGTCCTCAGCGGCGTCGGCTACCTCGTGACTTACAGGGCTCACATCCATGGCCATAATCTGATGCTCACTCGGTCTAATAGTCCCTGCTGCTATGCACTGTTGTAATTCTTCTCTCACGATTTGTCGTATGAGAGAAGCCAAGTCCTGCTGGTCCTCCACAACGGCCATAGGGACTACATTTGGGAGTCTGTCATACTTCTTGCGTCCAACCCTCCTTTGTTGCATCTCTTCAATACGCTGGCACCACTTGATGAACTCTTCTGTCGTAGCGACGTCTTTTATCAGAAGAGCTTGGTACATATCTTCTGCAATTCCCTTCATCAGGTGCGTGATTTTGTCCGCTTCAGTCATGTTCGGATTGACTATGTTACACAGGGCCAAAACACTCTGTATGTACGATTATGTCGGCTCACCATGTCGTTGGGCCCGGTTCTTCAGTTGTTCTTCCGCCGTGCGGATTTGTCGCTGGCGGTCTCCAAACGTCTTCTTAAGTTCCTCCTGGAACGTCTCCCAGTCATTCAACGTGTCTTCGTTGTCTTCGAACCATTGCTGGGCTGTTATGTCCAGGTAGAAATAAACGTTGGCCAAGCACATCGTATGATCCCACCTGTTGTACTTGGCGACTCGATCGAACCCTTTTAGCCATTTGTTGGGGTCCTGTCCAGCATCTCCAGAGAACACCGACGGGTGTCTGATGTGCAGCTGGCTTACTGCTGGTTTCGTTTCCATAGTTCGTCTGATGATACGGACTCTTGGAAGGACGTACTCGGTATATCCCTTGTATTCCGGTTCCAGTCCGTGTAAGCGACGGCTTTTACGTTGCCTAATCGGAGCCACGGTGATGCAGCTGTTGCACAGTGTACCCGGCGCCTCCACCAAACAATGTCACGTTGCAATGGAAGTAGGCTTGACTTCGAAGGCAACTAAACACAGCATTTATACTGAAAGCACGTTTATTACGAACTCAACATACACGCAGCATTGACTGCCTCTCAGGCAGAGTGCTCTGCTATTTATACACAGACAGAATTTACCAGAAATTAGAAGAACAGTTAACATAAGAAACAAGTAGAATTTACAAGTGAACATAAGAAAGATGTAGAACCTTCTGAAATTGTAAATTACAAAGAAATAAATTTTCGCTGTTGGGCGGGATTGAACCGGCGACGTTCTGCTCCGCAGTCCGTGACGCTATCCCCTGCGCCACGCCGGCAGTTAATGTGCGTGGTCCCTCGCGGCAATATGTTTCAGTGCTATTAGTATAACAAAATTACATTTACATTAGCCTTCATCCAAAGCTTCACAATCTGTGGGGACAGTAATGACATATGGCTGACTTTGTATTGTGGAATAAATAAGCAACGATTTCATAGGCACTTTCTGACCGAGAAACGAACAGTAACAGCAAGTCTTATTTTCACAGGATTGTTTTTCTGAAATTTGTGCCTTTCTTTGAACCAACCGGACCTGTACTAATCATTATAATTTCCAAATCTGACGGCGACATCTTGGTGAAGTTACGAAAACCAGAAAGTCTTCCAAACACAGCTCGCACAGTGTGTCATTCAATTCAAATGTTTGTAAACCTACTGGACCAAACTGCTATGGTAATCAGTCCCTAGACTTACGAACTCATTAAAATAACTTACGAATTCGAAATATTTAAACATTCCGACCGTGCATGGACATTGAAATAAATCCAATGGCAAAGTTGATAACTTATGCTGGTTAGGAATTAGAATCCGGATTTCCCGCCAGCGTTCGCCTAAGCATTCCCCCCATCCCCCTCTTTCCTTCAGGTAGATCGTTCCATTGTGTAGTACGCTACAATTAGCCCAAAAAACATCCTAACCCCGACATCCAAAGTAAAGTTTCCCGCCAACTCTAAACTGTTCTGTCCGGCCCACATATTGTTTGGTAAAAAGTTACACCATTTCGAGCGTCGGGTTTGGGATAAGAGGGGTGAAAAGTTAGAAATTAGCAGTTAATTAAGAAGTTTTTCTTAAATATTTAGGAAACTATGGGATTTAGCGAACTTGCGAACACAAATGAATCGCCCCATGCAGAAAGGGCTTCAGTCACAAAATTGTGAAAATGAGATTATGATCGAAATCGTATCTTTATGGCTGTTTTCCTCATTCTGAGCAAAAATGTATTCAACCCAGTGCTTGTAAATACACAAACTGAAGCTTCCTGCTTTGAGTTATATGCAGAAAGGAATTCAGTCCAGCACTGAAGCGCTTCTTGCTAAGCAAATGTTAACTTCAATGTGCAGAGCATGTTGGCTAACCTGCACAGCTTATTTAGTTGAGGGAAACAGGTGAAAGTGTACGTTGTTAATCTACACATTCGTTTGTTGACAATATTACCAGTTTATTTCCGAATGCGATTGAAGGCGCCACTGTATCACGTTGTGGGTAATACCAAAAGGAAGATAGGTTACAAAGCATTTCTGGCTCTTCTAGCTTTAAGTGACAAGAGAGTGAAACGACTGAGAAAGCTGTCTATATTAGACTAAAGTCCACATGATAAAAAGGGAAAACTCCCAGTGTAAACGCTTTGTCAACGTAAGAAAACTCACGAGAGAAGAGATTAATAGCTACCCAACAAGACAAAGCCACTACTCTGGGAGAACAACTAAGTATTTAGACGCAAGACTCAATTTAAGTTGATATACAAAATGTTCAAGGAGAAACATACTGACGTTAAATGTAGCTATCAAACATTTGCTTTGTTTTCCAATAAAAACTACTGCCTGTATTTTGGGCGACCTCAGGTAGATGCCTGCTGCTTGTGTGAAGAATTAAAGGCCGACCGCAGTGGCCGAGCGGTCTGCGGCGTGCCAGTCACGGTCTGCACGGCTGCTGCGGTTGGGGGTTCGAATTCCCCCTCGGGCATGGATGTTTGTGCTGTCTTTCGTATAAGCTAGTTCATAAGTAGCTTGTAAGATTAGAGACTGATGACCCCGTAGTTAAGTCCCATGAACTCTATAAACATTTGAACATTTTTGAAGAATTAAAAGTTTAGATTCGGAATCCCCATATTAATGATGCGGCAAAACGGTGTGCAGAGGCTGAGTTGATGGTGCAAAGAGACAGGCTAAAAATTCTATAATAAACTTGAAGCGGAAACTGAAATGAAAGATTAACACCATGTACTACTATCTCTGGCAATACATTTTATGCAGAACATTCAGTTATCGGTGATCCCTGTCCAGGAAACCTTTTACTTGCGCCAGCTAACTAATAACGTGTTTTGCATTCGTGATTTCATGATATTGAAAAAATAGAGCTAAATATACATTTATCACGAGGGAGTTGCCACGAAAGGATGTAATGAGGTATGTTCTTTCTTGTAGAATTACCTGCAAACAGTGCTGGACTAGGGGGAGGGGGGCGGTGCGTCCCGGGCCTCGTCTTGGGGGGGCCTCCAAATACCCCGAAGGAACGATTTTTGTAACATTTATTTATTATTATTATTATTATTATTATTATTATTATTATTATTATTATTATTATTATTTAGTTGGAGCTACCTTCGCCTCTCGTTCCGGGGCCTCCGAATCTCAAAAGCTATTTTTTGTAGACTGGCCCCGTACCTCTCGTCCTGGTAGGGTCTCCAAAACGCATGTTTTATAATAATAAATGTATTTGCAAGTGGACGGGGGGCCTCATTTTGTTTTGCCGCCGCCCTGGACATCCGACAGCCTTGGTCCGACACTGCCTGCAGGACAATCCTGCAGAAACTACAAAGTTAGATTTGTATTCCGATAACTGTGCAGGCTAGAATAAGAAACGTACTTTAGTAAGGCTACTACTATTTTTAACAGACACTGGCCGATTAAAAAAAATCGAATAATTCTTTCCGGTCAGAGATCATTCTTTTCTGCCCTGTGACAGGGATTTTGCTACAATCAGACGCACCTTTAGAAGGCATGGTCGACTATTTTGTGTGCATGAAATAACCAAACTGATCATAGAAAGTAGCACATCTGTGAAATTTGAAGTATGTGAAGTGAAAACAGGATATCTTGGATTTCAAGAACTGGTGGTCAATTCTTTATAAAAGAAACATCTCAGAAGAAACTATACCGAAGTCAGTACCACGAGACCAGAAAATATATTTCTGAATCAGTACAATGATGCACTTTTCATACAGTAGCCAACTCTGCGGATGTATAACAGCATACCCGTGTACTGATGGTATTGCGGAACACACATTCGTCTGTCTCAACCTGGCCATATGTCACATTCTACTTTTCCACCCAACTGTGCATATCCCATGGGGAAAGTTTAAAAAAAAAAAGCAGCAAAAATAAAGGCCATTACTAGATTACTACCTTATATACGGAATGAGCATGAAGAATTCTACCACGAACTGACACATTGGCCCACAAATGACGCTGTTAATCCTGAAGAGCAAGATGACTAAAGAAACTCAAAACGATGTACTGAATTTTCTTCTCAGTTATTTTCTTAATACATATTGATTGAAAACCAGACGTTTTGATTTATCTAATGTTCATGATCCTTTCAAATTCCTAAGCTATAAGTATATCCTCAAAGTAATAAATGAATCATTATATTTTCCTCGCGAAACTACTAAAAGCGTGAAAATCTGTTTTGGTCCATGCAGAAAGGACTTCAGTCCATCACCAAAAAACTTTTTTTCCCTAAATTAAAACACTTGAAACGGCTGTAAACTCTGTAAGGGCCTTGATACTCGGTCGATAAGCGAAGTATTTTTTTTTTCTCTTAGCTTTGATCTCATACTGTAGTGCTTAGATTTTTTCACTCGAAACTAGGTATAATGGACTGAGGCCGTTTCTACATGGAGCGATTCAAATGGTCCTATGCATAATCTTGCTAAAATGAACGGTTTCAGAGTTGTTGTTGTTATGGTCTTCAGTCCGGAGACTGGTTTGATGCAGCTATCAGTCCGGAGACTGGTTTGATGCAGCTATTCACCCTAGTCTATACTGAGCAAGCCTTTTCATCTCCCCATAAGAACGGCAACCCACATCCATTTGAATCTGCTTACTATATGCGTCTCTTGGTCTCCCTCTGCGATTTTTACCCCATACACTTCCCTCCAATGCTAAATTTACGATTCCTCAATGTCTAAGAATGTGTTCTACCAAGCGATCCCTACTTTTAGTCAAGGTGTGCCAAAAATTCCTTGTCTCACCAATTCTGTCTAGTACTTCTTCATTAGTTATGCGATCTACCCACCTCGTACAGTAGAGCTGCATGTCCTCGGTAAAAGTAAAGGCTGTAGTTTCCCCTTGCTTTCAGCCGTTCGCAGTAACTGTCTTGTGGCAAAGCCACATTAGCTGATGTTCCAAGGCCCCTGTAACTACTGAAAAGGCTACTGCCCCTCTTCAGGAACCACCCATTTGTCTGGCCTCTCCACAGATACCCCTCCGCTGTGGTTGTACCTACGGTACTGCTATCTGTATCGTTGAGGCACGCAAGCCACCCCACCTCGTCAATGTCTGTGGTTGATGGTGTTGGGTTTTACAGTTACGGAAGGTGAAAAAGTAGAAATTTTTGGAATTTTGTTAGAATTTTTTGGATAAATGAAATTGTACAGACATAAAAAAATAATTTGAATAAAAAGTAATAGTGAACAATCGTATTGTAGTCCAAGGGAGACTAGGAGCTAGCACGGAGGGTTAAAAGCATAGAAATATTGGGAACGGGAGCGCGACCGCCAAAGGGAGCTGCCGAATGCTGTGCCTGCATCCTGCCGCCCGCCCTCCCCGTCACACACCCCGTCATCCATCGCATTTTTCAAATCCAAATGTTTGTATAGCTTATGGGACTTAACTACGGGGTCATCAGTCCCTAAACTTACAAACTACTTATGAGCTAGCTAACACTAAGGACGGCACAAATATCCATGCCCGAGGGGAGATTCGAACCCCCGACCGTAGAGGCCGTGCAGACCGTGACTGGAGCGCCTCAGTCCCCTCGGCCACCGCGGCCGGCCATCGCATTTTCCTCAGGCTTATTGGGAGACTCGCTGAGTGCGTTTGTGTTACTTCTATTAAAGTACTGCTGTAAGTTTCTTATTGTTCGTCTTTGGAATTCTGGACGAACTATGTGAGAATCATGGTAAGTGTGTGAATTGTGGCGGAGTGAGTATTGAAGCCTTGTGGGTACAAGGGTGGTAAGCTAATTATTCTGAGTAGAAAGGAAGTGGACAAAACCATTCAGTTCAGTGAAATTCGTAAGGATGGTGTTAAAGATAAGTCCCTGAATAATGAATCGCTTCAGGTACATAATAAGACTCGACAAACTTATTCGCTATGTCCAAAGTTACCCAAACATGACAACAAACCTCCATCATACGTTCCCCATGAATCTTTGATTCTACAAAATTGAGTTTTCTTTGTGGTCGCAAGTGTGTATACGTATCTAAATGCAGGATCCCAGCTGAAGAAAAAAATTGAAAGCATCCGAGCGGAAGCTAATAACAGGCACGAGAAGTAGGGAGATGAGGTAACTGTGAGGCTCTCTCAGGTCATAGATCTCGTAGTTCTGATGGAAGGTACCACTGTTACCAGGCATTTCAAAAACCAGGATCATTACGGCTTGAGAAAGGAGCGGAAACATCCAAAGGTGGATCAAGTGCTGACGCTAAAAGAGAAGGCGCTTTTGAAAAGCTATGCGATTATTTGGAAGAAAATGAAGAATGGCAGTACGATTTCGAAGAATTACAAATTATGTTCCAACTGAGTCCCGAAGTTGAGCCATATACTGACAAACATGTGAAAACTTATTCAGCGCTACCGAAATAGCTTGAATTTAATAGAATTAACATGGAAAAGAAGTGTGATTTGTTTCTCAGGAGCAACTGGTAATATTTTAACAGACAACTGGTATGAAAATCGGAACACTGACAACGAAGCTTACGAGGAACTGAGAGTGATCAAAACTGCAGCAGATATTATTCGACATGACATAAAGTTCAGAACTTACGACTATTCCCATTTCCAATCAATTGTAGAAATTTATAGGAGGAGGAGCTGAACTGATATCTGAATTGCTCAATGTCTTGATAACTGAAATAACACTGCCTACTTCTGAAAGACAAACACCCGAGAAAATTCAATGGACGAAACAAATAACTCAAAAGAAAAAAAAATTCAATATGTCATAGTATAATCAGCGCTGTACGTCTAAGTTCCTATTTGCCCCTGTCCAACTTGAACGGGTGTTTCATTACACAGAAAACTGGGTCAAATTTCATGATCGACATCCTGTGCAATTTGGGTGTTTGTGCACCGTCAGGGAAGTTTTAAGCTTTGAGAGATTGGTCACTTCCTAAGAGATCAGGAGAATTGGGAACGAATACATGCAATTTGTTTCCGATATGCAGACTATAATGTCCACACTGTGGATTGCCGTAACACGTTTCATATCATGGGCGGAATTGCTTGCATAACACGTAGAAACCGTCCTTCAGCTAGAGGACAATGTACTTATTACTTATGTAATTATTACTGCTCAAGGCCCGTTGGAAGGCCCAGAAGAATGTAAACCTGGTTGGAGTGGCTGGATGGAACTGTTGTATGTTGCGAGAGAGTTCCAAAATTCCGCTGTAGTTCCTCTTCCATTCATCAACTTGGCTCCTTCAAATCCGTCAACAAGTTATACAGCTCTTCTTTAAGTTGCCACAAAAGACACCAGCAATGGGAAAACAGAACAATGATGACTTTGATCAGCCTTTGTACGCCAGGGCTTATGAAATTGTAACGGCAGCACCTGATGGCAGTCCATTGAAGTTACTCTTGATTCGACTACGATGTTTTGACATGTTAATGTCCCTTTTGTCATTGATTGGACGCATCATGGCAGAAAGTGCCCTGAAGTGGTTGTACAGTACTGTTTATGCCAAAAACAGTGTTCAACAAATGATGAATGTAAATACTTTCTCCAGGGTCATTCGTGCCCTCTTCGTTGTCGAAGAGGTACTCATCACTGTATTTCTGAAAACTAGTAAAACTCACATTAGTGTGGATAAAGATGAGCTTAATTATGTCTATTCAGCTTACAAGCGTAATAGTGCATTTTCTGAAGAGATAACGCAGCCAGCTGCAGTAATTTGAAGAGGACTCACTATCTCACATTTATTTAAAGCTATTTTCTAAACAAAAACCTCCTCAAGCTTCAGTTTTTAATATATTACCATTAAATTAATATATTTATACATCATAATTATCACACAGATAATATTTTTATAATTTTTAATTATTTATGTTGGAAAGATATTCATTTTTCATGCGGCAGTGTCCAGAGTGGGTTTCTCCGTGTCACAGATTTGTAGGGAGTAGGCCTGTGGAAGCTCATTTCCCTTAAAAAGGAGCGCCCCTTGAGAAGGTGGTGAGGATGTCGTTCCTTCAAGGGCTTATCACTAACATACCACCGGGCACAAAAAACCGCAATCAAAACACAATGCGTACTTTAAAAAAGTTTCGTTAGTGATTTTCCAGAAAATCTAAAAAGAGAAAAAGAAGAAGAAAAAAAAGAAAAGAATACGAAAAATTCTTACTTGTACATTCCTTTCCAACTCTGAAACTGTTCACTTTAGCATGATGACTCACAGGACCACTTTTGGCTTCTCCCCCCCCCCCCAAAAAAAAAACCCGACGCTGAAAATAGAGTAACTTATTACCAAATAATATGTAGACTGTTGTTGTTGTGGTCTTCAGTCCGGAGACTGGTTTGATGCAGCTCTCCGCAATACCCTATCCTAAGCAAGCCTCTTCATCTCCTCATAAGAACGGTAACCTACATCTGTCTGAATCTGCTTACTGTATCCATCTCTTGGTCTTCCTCTGCGACACTCCATACAAACGCCTTCAGAAAGGACTTTCTTAGGATTAAATCAATATTCGATATTAACAAATTCCTCTTTTTCAAAATCACTTTTCTACCCATTGCCATTCTGCATTTTATATCCTCTGTACTGCGACCATCATTGGTTATTTTACTGCCCAAGTAACAAAACTCATCTACCTCCTTTATTGCTTCGTTTCCCAATCTAATTCCTTCAGCATCACCTGATTTTCTTACACTGCACTCCATTACCCTAGTTTTGCTCTTGTTAATGTTCATCTTATATGCTTATATGCACCTTTCAGCACACTGTCCATTCCGTTCAATTGCTCTTCCAGGTCCTTTGCTGTATCTGACAGCATTACTATGTCGTCGGCAAAACGCAATGTTTTTAATTCCTTCTCCAAATTTCTCCTTGCTTTCCTTTATAGCTTGCTCAATGTACAAATTGAATAACAACGGAGAAAGACTACAACCCTGTCTTACTCCCTTTCCAACCACTGCATCCCTTTCATGCCCTTCAACTCTGACAACCGCTGTCTGGTTTTTGTACAAGTTGTAAATAACATTACGCTCCCTATATTTTACTCCTGCTTGCTGCAGAACTTGAAAGAGTTTATTCCAATCAACGTTGTCTAAAGCCTTCTCCAAATCTACAAAAGCTAGAAATGTAGGTTTGCCTTTTCTTAATATATCTTCTAGGATAAGCCGTAAAGTGAGTATTGCCTCCCGTGTTCCTACATTTCTCCTGAACCCAAGCTGATCTTCCCCGAGGTCGGCTTCTACCAGCTTTTCCATCCTTCTGTATATAATTCGTGTTAATATTTTGCAACCATGACTTATTGAACTGATGGTTCTGTAGTTTTCACACCTGTCTGCACCTGCTTTCTTTGGGATGAGGATTATAACATTTTTCTTAAAGTCTGAGGGTACTTCGCCTGTCTCATACATCTTACACACCAGGTGAAACAGGTTTGTCATAGCTGGTTCTCCCAGAGACTTCAGTAGCTCTGAGGTAATATCATCTACTCCAGGGGCCTTGTTTCGACTTAGGACTTTCAGGGCTCTGTCAAATTCTTCTCTCAGTACAGTATCTCCTATTTCATCTTCATCTACATCCTCTTCCCTTCCTACAATATTGTCTCTAAGTTCATTTCCTTTGTAGAGCCCCTCTTATACTCTTTCCAACTGTCAGCTTTCCTTTCTTTGCTGAGAACTGGTTTTCCATCAGTGTCTTTGATATTCATAGAGCTGTTTTTCTTATCTACAAATGTTTCTTTTATTTTCCTGTAGGATGTACTATTTTTCCCCTATTTATACATTCTTCTACATCCTTGCATTTGTCTTCTAGCCAGTCCTGCTTAGCCTTTTTGCACTTCCTGTCAATCTCATTTCTTAGTCGTCTGTACTCCATTTTGCCTGTTTCATTTACTGCATTGTTATATTTTCTCCTTTCATCGATTAAATTTAGTACCTCCTATGATATCAAAAAAATTTTTGTATGTCTTGCCTTCCTACCTATTTTGTCCTCTGCTACCTTCACTATTTCATCTCTCAGTTTTACCCATTCCTCCTCTACTGTTTTATTTTCCCCCGTTTCTGTCAATTGTTGCCTAAAGCTCCCTCTGAAATTCTTAAGAACTTCAGGTTATATGTAGACTATATAGCGCTCGACGCCCTCTGTAATAAACTGGCCGAAAACTCAACGAACGACCATATAGTACGGTGCAATTAAACCTTAACCCGGGCATCCAAAGTGAACGTTTCCTTCCAGTTCCAAATTGTTCTATATGTAGACTATATAGAACAATTTGGAACTGGAGGGAAACGTTCACTTTGGATGTCCGGGTTAAGGTTTAATTGCTCCGTACTATATGGTCGTCAGTTGAGTTTTCGGCCAGTTTATTACAGAGGACGTCGATCGCTCTGACCGTGCACGCTGGGCCACCAAGCCCGGCAATTAATTGCGCCACGCACACACGCTTCCTTCCAACCCAAATTCCCAACTTATGGCACATTACGATGGTTATGCCCTCTGTTCATTGGTTCCTCTTGCTCGCCGCCTATACTGGATTCCCGCAAGGGAATGCGTCCGCATTGAAATTGCTAGTTGTTTGTTGTGGGCATATTTACAAAACGATAAAGAATACACATCACATCAATAATTAACAGACACACACATGACCGAGGGAATATTCGATCCTCCGGCGAGAGCAAACGTCCAGTCTCTAGCATGATGCCTTAGACCACGCGGTTTCTCCCGCACGGCAGCGTGTCATTCCCGTCACATCTATAGTATGTATTTTGTCCTCCTCAGACAACAACGTCTTCTTTGTCTATTTATTTGTCGGGTATACTACTATTAATGCAGCGCCTCAATCACTAATTCTTCCTCTTCACCTGTCATATTGTAGTTCTCGATGCGAATACATACTTTGAAATGTTTGCTCATTGCTGCCATTTCAGCGTAGACGATGCGAAGAAATAGTAGACAACGAAGTCGGCAGTTTTCTCGGAGACGCGAACAACGAACAACATGAAACGAAACTTTCATGGGATGGAACGTTTGAAAAACAACTTTGTTGAAAATGGACGAACAGTGCAACTGAGATGCACTAAGATAGAAGATGCTGTGGACAGTTTATTTAATAATGCATTAATTATGTTTTATTACTAATTATGTATGTATTAATATATTCAAGTACTGATTGACATTCAAGCTGGTTTCCTTTCTACATGTCTAATGTTTATTACGGATTTACAAATGAGTTCCACTTTTAAAAGTAACTGTAAAGATAGCCTACTTGTAACTGATAGTTACTTTCGATGTATATTAATTATAACTGAAACTAAGTTACCGTTCAGAGAAGTAATTGTAACTCTAAAAAAGTAAGTTTCCCAATTCTGGTAAAAGTATTTCATAGTTCTTCTACATTAATGTTACAGTCAACCGAACTTTATTATCAGAGGTTCTATTAATTGTGCTCGGGTCAGCAGCGACATAGAAAAAAGTTTGGAGAATGTTTGAAGAAGGTTAAATCCTATATAATTTATTACAAAGTTAAAAGTGTTGTATTTCCGAACTTTTGGGATAAAGCAGTTGTGTAACTAAAAAGAGAGGACATTCCTATTTTGTTAAAAATCTGTGGTCGCCATTTTTGGGTCCAAAAATAGAAAATAGGACGTCTGGCAACCCTAGATTTAATTAGCATTGACGTTAGCCAATCATGTCATTGCGTGCGAAAATTTAGCGTGCCTTCCGCTGGTGACTGTTGGGTTAGCTGAAACTAAATAAACGCTGTTCTGGCAAGTCACTTGAATATGCACACGCAACAAGATGATTGGGTAAACTCACTGCCAATTAAATCAGAAATAGTAAAAGCACATCTTTTTCTAATAATTATTTCGCAGCACATCCCACCTTGGTACAAATCTCAATTGGTGCCGGTACGCCGCGGCGGAGTGCCCGAGCGCATTGAGGCGCTATGCTCCGATGCGCGAGGTCGTTCCCCGTCGGGGGTTCGAATTCTCCATCCGACATGGATGTTTGTGTTGTCTTTAATATAAGTTAGTTTACAAGCAGTTTGTAAGTTTAGGGACTGGTGACCCCGCAGTTAAGTCCCATAAGCTTAACAAACATGTTTGTTTTATGCCGGTGCAGCATCAAATTATAGTTACGTTGCGATTTAATGATTGTATACTGTTTCAAAACTCGGATGCAAACATATTCAGTGAGTTCAGGAAAGGTATTTAAACAAGAGAAATTTCTTGGAAGCGTTGAAACGCTGTTCTAAGATAAATTAAGTCCCGTGTTCAGCTGATACTAGATTAAGAGTAGTTTTGGAAGAATAGAAGGTATCCCTCATATATAAATCTTCGTAAAAGGTTTTCTTCCTACAAATGTTACCAAAACTCAAAAGTTACTTTTTGATGTGAAGTTACACATTTCTTTGCTATACTTACATTTCCATAGCTGCTGGAGGGAATAGAAGACAGCGTGACTTCTGGAGTAAAGCCTTCAATGTACCCTGAGGCGAGCCAGAGTGGATTTCTTGCGAGAAGTCTGGGTGCTCTTTGCGCTTTGAATATAGGACAGTTTCCAACTCACTTCGGAGACGCAAGTTCGTAAAACTACTTAGGCAAAGCTGGTTTTCTTCCCTTGTTGGCACGTCGGAATGTGCCTTTGTTCTGTGAGCACAGCGACCACCGGCCGCGGTGGCGGAGGAGACTGAGGCGCTCCAGTCACGGTCTGCACGGCCACTACGGTCGGGGGTTCGAATCCCCCTTCGGGCATGGATATTTGTGCCGTCCTAGTTCGTAAGTAGTTTGTAAGTTTAGGGACTGATGACCCCGTAGTAATCGGTAGGATGACTGCAAGCAGGTGACCAATAATTGTAAATAAACTGTTCAGAAGCTGACTCAGATCATCAAAACCGGTCATCAATAAAGAAAATGACTAAAACTGCGATCTTGGGTAAATTTCCTTTTTACGCGATGATGGCATAAGGGTCACCTACTTCGACCTCGTACGGGAATCCGCAATGGCAAGCACAAGAGCGTGGATGATGGGGACGATATGGCTGTAGCGTGTGACTTGTGAGAATTTCAGACAGGCTGGGTGGGTGCGAGCGTGGGTAGCTAAGTGGTTAAGGCGACCTCTGGCCAGTAGTAGGCGGCCCTGGTTCTAATCCCGCTATGGCTCAAATTTTCACTCGTCACTATTGAGTAGGTCTAATAGCAGTATCCTTGTGCAGTTAAAGTCACTCCTTTCCTTTTCTTTTAAATCCTACTTCCTTCCTCTCCTTATGGGAAAAAATACAATTAAAACAACCACTAACATGAGGAGAGGTGCCAAACTTTAGTACAAACCACAAACAGGTCCAAACCCCTAGAGCTACTAAAATACGCACGCACACACACACACACAAACATAAAAATTAAAACAGAAAAATTGTGAGTTCACATACATATTTTATTATTAGCTAAATATTAAATAAGCTTAATGTACAAAATTATAAGTGCATTATTCAAAAAAAGAAAGATACTAATTTCATCGTTTATGGCGTCATATCTCCTGATATTTGTGTCATAATATAATGTAAATTTTTAGCTACATTCAGTGGTATACATGCTTAATGTCTGCAAAATATGTCGTGAATGATCAAGGTTGGGAAAGTTACTTTTTTAAAGTATCGTAAAGTGTGGCGACTTTGTGACAAGGCGCCAAATTTTCGCATTTTAAATCTCCCGACATGACCGCTCGTCTCAACTAGCGTCTAGGGACAGTGGTGCGTCGGACTCCAGTTACCCGTACCAACCGATAGATGTCTCTCTACGGAGCACGCTCTGTCCTGTAGAAACGCCATCTTCCCTTTCACATTTTTACGACTTTCTCCTTTCGCGTGTTGCTACTTCAAAGTAACGGCACACTTAAGAGGTTCGAAAAACATGTCATGTCGTTCTTAGTACAATTAGTTGTAAATTAGGGTCAATAAATGCCATATTGGCGAGTAACCCTTGATACTGGTCCTAATGTTAAACAAAGAGCGTTCGTAAATGAGTTCTTATAGCGCAGTGGATAAACGCAATATGTTGAGGAACTGCTGAGGGCCCCGGTGGAGTAGCCGAGCGATCTAAAGCGTCACGCTGCGGAGCGCGCGGTTGCTCGCCGTGGAGGTTCGAGTCCTCCCTGGGGCATGGGTGTGTGTGTTTGTCCTTAGGTTAGGTTACCTAGGTTTAAGTAGTTTGTAAGCTACGGACTGATGACCACGCAGTTTGGTCCGATAGATTTACAAACATTTGAACAATTTTGGAACTGCTGAGCATTGGCGGTAGTTCGCTTCCTGGTTAAGGCATTTTTTTTTTCTTTACTCCTAAAAGTTTTCTTACACTGTTATTAATTAAAAGGAATTTACATTTTGCGATATTTCGACATATCTTTGTATACAAGTGCTTTCTCTAAAAAGAGCGTTTTTTCTCATTAATGAAAATACAGTGAAATATGGGCCAACGAATTGTAAACTGTCTGGTGAACTACCTGCACATAAACGGAAGACACACTGTATTAATTAATGTTCTAAATGTCATGCTGTTTCAAATAATTTTATATTTAGATTACGAACTAGAGTTCTCTGGCAACTGTAGTTTCCTAATGAGACTGAAGTGCCTTTTTCGTTTATTCAACCAGTTGTTGTACACGTTCTTGCTTCCTATATGCCTTATTTATGAGATAATTGTACTAATACTGTAGCCATTTAACTGCTGTCAAGTGCTTTGTCTGTATTTTGTAGTCAATGTATGAAACTATTTGTATCAGCATGTCATTTACAACATTCACTATAACAATGTGTCCGCACTTTATGTGCAGGTACTGTAGTTAAGAAGACAATCCTTACAATTTTTTGGACCATATTTCACGGCATGTTCACTAAATAGAACAAACGCACTTTTAAGAAAGAGCTGTTGTACATATCACGCACTTAAACCTTGCCCCTGAGCGGAGAATGTTGGGAACTGAAGCTTGGCTGTTAGAAGAAGCACCGCCTCTTTCTCTCAGTGTCGCCAGCTCACGGCGTATAGCTTACAGGTTTTAACAACATGTAATGGGTTTAAGCGTCACAGATGGAACACGAAATTAAGTATCACTTTAATGTTTGAGTAATAGAAAACTGGAACGTATGACTACCAAATTTTGATATTTTAAAGGGGCTTATTGAGCCGGTGTAGAAACGGTTTCTGCCTCTTTTTATTGTCGTAACTGAATAACAATCGGAATTAACATTCTTCATACCACTTTCAAGGACAGCTTTCCTTTTTCTAAAAGAAGTCGTCTGGGTATGTGGACTTATTTTAGCAAATAACAAAGTTGAAGGCAATAATCAATACCAAGCACAAACACATTGACGATGTCTACAGTGTACAATGCTGTTACGAGACAAGGTTGCCAAGGTGGAGTAGCCGAGCGGTCTAAAGCGTCTCGCTGCGGAGCGCGCGGTTGCTCGCCGTGGAGGTTCGAGTCCTCCCTGGGGCATGTTCAAAAAATGTTTGTATAGATTATGGGACTTAACTACGGGGTCATCAGTCCCTAAACTTAGAAACTACTTATGAATTAGCTAACACTAAGGACGGCACAAATATCCATGCCCGAGAGGGGGATTCGAACCCCCGACCGTAGTGGCCCTGCAGACCGTGACTGACGCGCCTCAGTCACCTCGGCCACCGCGGCCGGCCCCTGGGGCATGGGTGTGTGTGTTTGTCCTTAGGTTAGTTTACCTAGGTTTAAGTAGTTTGTAAGCTACGGACTGATGACCACGCAGTTTGGTCCGATAGATTTACAAACATTAAAAAAAAGAAGGAAGAAGACAAGGTTGGTAGAGAGCATAACATTCCGTAGACACACGAACTCAACCGACTTCCGCCGATCAGATAGGGGCAACGAGAAAGTGCATGACCTGTAAATAAATCGGAATATCGCAACATGTAAATTCTACTTAATAAATGTGTTAGTAAACTTTTGGGAGTCAAGGTGAAAAATAAAAATATTGTCGGAAGTGAGAAACGAACAACCGCCCACACATATCTATGGTTTCTTCTTCTTCTTCTTCTTTTTTTTTTTTTTTTTCCTAAGCTCTGCCGCTTCAAGTTGGCTCCTATCACTTACCACCAAAAATTTGCTAACTAAACCTACAAAACAAAAAATCTAGTGCACTGCCACTTTCAGCGTATAGTGAATTAACATGATATCGCTAATTATTCAGGCGCCACCGTCAATGAAAAACTAAATTAATAAATAAAATCTCCTCGAAATCTTCTGTAAAAGAAAGTTAGGATACAGATGGGTTGAGGGACCATCTTCAGATCCATGTTGCTCTAGCTGTGGTCCACAGAACAGACCAACACTGTGCAAATCGCAGTTACCGATTTGCTAACTAGTATATTATAAAGCAATGGAAAAAACAACAATCAGTTACATACTTGCAAACCCTTTCATACTCTGCAAATAGCCTTACTACCACTTCATTTAAAGAAAGTTTACATTTTCTATTGTACACCTACTCTTGCAGAAAAGTTTCAATACAATAAGTAGTCTTAGCCTACTTGCTATTCATCACAAGAACAACGTTCTCAGACACCAATAATAGTTTAGTATCTAAAGTACTTTTCACTTTTACAGCAAACGAGCTTAATCTGAGCACTTGTGGAAATCTCTCTTCCATTATTCCTTTTGGGTGGCGTGGTGGAATGCATCGTTTCCTGTAAAAGACGATATTTTCTATCACCATCTGTGAAATAATAATAATATTTAATATACCAGTACCAGGTCACAAAAATGGAAGGTTTTATGAACCAAGTGATATTCACGTGTTAGTTTTCGAGTGTCATTTACACGAGAATGAATGGTACCGGTGTATTAAATATTGTTATTATTTCACAGTTGGTGACAGAAAATATCGGCTTTTACAGGAAACAATATATTCCAACACGCCACCCAAAAGGGATAATGGATGATAGATTTCCGTAAGTGCTCAAATTAAGCTTATTTGCTGTAAAAGTGAAAAGTACTTTAGATACTAAGCTATTATTGGTGTCTGAGAACGTTGTTCTCATGATGAATAGCAAGTAGGCTAAAACTACTTATTGTATTGAAACTTTTCTGCAAGAGTAGGTGTACAACAGAAAATATAAGGGTTCTTTAAATGAAGTGGTAGTAAGAGTATTTGCAGAGTATGAAAGGGTTTGCAAGTATGTAACTGATTGTTGTTTTTTTTTTTTCATTGCGGCCGGCCGCGGTGGCCGAGGAGACTGAGGCGCTCCAGTCACGGTCTGCACGGCCACTACGGTCGGGGGTTCGAATCCCCCATCGGGCATGGATATTTGTGCCGTCCTTAGTATAAGGTAGTTGATAAGTAGTTTGTAAGTTTAGGGACTGATGACCCCGTAGTTAAGTCCCATAAGAACAAACATTTGAACTTTTTTTTTTTTTTTTTTTTTTTTCATTGCGTTATAATATAGTAGTTAGCAAATCGGTAACAGCGATTTGCACAATGTTCGTCTGTTCTGTGGATCACAACTAGAGCAACATGGATCTGAAGATGGTCTCCGAACCCATTTGTATCCTTCCTTTCTGTTATAGGAAGTTTTAGAGGAGATTTTATTTATTTCTTTATTTTTTCATTGACGGTGGCGCCTGAAGAATTACCGATATCATGTTAATTTAGCCACAGGCAATGCAGCACTAACCTGTGCCCACCGCGGTGGCCGAACGGTCTGCAGCGTGCCAGTCACGGTCTGCACGGCCGTTGCGGTCGGGGGGTCGAATCCCCCTCGGGCATGAATGTTTGTGCCGTCTTTAGTATAAGCTAGTACATAAGCAGTTTGTAAGTTTAGGAACTGATGACCCCATAGTTAAGTCCCAAAAGCTCTACAAACATTTGAACATTTTGGAATAACCTGTGATTTGTGCAGCATGGGGCCGGACAGCTGCTCGGGGACTTGTGTTGCAGAGTTGAGCGTGGATTGTTCTTCAGCCAACCACCGAGACAGATCGTGCCGTTCACGTTATAACTGTTGCACTTGCGAATGTTCCGAGTTTAACATATCAATGGAACTTTGTAGTTTGGCCACAGTGTCTGAGCACTCACGCAGTACATTGAGGCATTCACGGCATAATTGCGCGACTTCCACTTGTTCCGCACGTAACTTGTCAATGGTGCAACCAAGTTCGGTGACAGTATCCAAACACTCACGAAATACACTAAGATTAGCACAGCTCGACGGAGCACACTCAATAAAATTATTTGAGGGGGAGCGAAAGACTGCACGTCGAGCGACATCAGGAGATAGTTCATGAAATGAAAGTCAGTTCCGAGAATAGGCTCGGGAACACTGGCCACTAGAAAAGTCCACTCGAAGACGCGCGAAGGTGAGAGCTCGACATGGAGATTTGTGGAGCCCGAGCAGTGAAATTGCAATGTGTTGACAGCTCGAAGAAGCATGTTGTTGGGTTACACAGGGTTCAGGGACTGTCCAGGAGGTAGAAGTGTGACATCAGCACCAATGTCGATGAGGAAGTTTATGCCAGAGTTTAGATTTGTAACATACAGACGAGAGCCTGCAGCAGCGACGGTGCGCACGGAATGGAGAGTAGGTAGGCGCCTGCAATCTTCAGGGCAGACAGTGGTGCCTAACCCAACCTGCCCAGTTCGTTTGGGTAGCTGCAAGGGACCTACACTTCCTTGCAGCATTGCCGAAACAGGCATGAAAGAAGTAATATGGGTAGTGAGGTTGCTGTTCCGGCGAGAAGCTCAGAGGGGAAGGGAGCGTGTCCTCCGGTGGAGGTAGCAGTTGCAATGTCGATGCGGTTCAGAATGCAAGGCGGATCGATGGTCTCCTTCGAAAAGCAGGAGCAGCCCTGCGTGAAGGCAGATGGATGTGGAGCAAGACTCGGCAAGGCGGGTTGCGCAAGACGAGATTCTCGAAGATGCGCTACATGTACTCGGTCCACAATGCAAATGCTCTCACTGGGGGACTCGAGCATGCTGTACAGAAATGCTGTTTGCACGGCCAGAGGTAGTTTGCTCGTCCAGATTGCCATGAGCGAGGGGTCAGGCATGACCTGCTCACTAATCAAGAGCCGAAGGCGTTGCCAAAGTTGAGATGGACGTTTGTTACCTAGGTTCTCCTCTTCAATTGTGTGTCAAACAGTCTCATCCACAGACCGGGTGATACACTCCAGGATTTTTTTGGCACTGTCATAGCAGTCCTGACTGAGGGAGGGGGGAGGGGGGTAACCATGTCACAAATTAGATCCACGTGATCGTGCAGCAAAGTAATTAAGCAGAGGTAGCGAACGGAGTCATCCAAATTCTAATCCTCGAATATGCACTTGAGACCGAACCAGGTGGTCAGAGAGTTGAATGACAATTGAGGCAGCTTCAGCAGGCAGCGTAGTGGTGGAGGAGGAGGTGAGCCAAGAAATGGCAAAGGTGCTGCAGCCTTGGCATCATCGAACTGCGAAGGTGCGGAAGCGTTGCACAGTGGGGCAGAGGTGCCAGGCGGCGCCGGAGCAACGGTTGAAAGTCCAACAAAGTTCGGATGTGGAAAGGGACCATTTCGAATCGCGGAAGGTACACCCAGAGACAGGGCGCACGGAAGCATATGCTGCGTAGCACACACGTTCCCAGAGTTAGCACAATGGATGAAACTGTAGGAGTCGTAGTGTGGAATGTTCACATCATGCACTGAAGGAGGCAGCTGAAGGCGGTGCAGAGGTGAGGGGGCGAGCTGCCAGAGATGAACTCACATGAGGAGGTGCATTTGCAAAGTTAGCACAATGTTCAGCACAAACATGTGGACAGTGACTGAGTTGGCAAAATCATAAGGTACAGTGTGAAGCACAGCACTCAAAGAAGCAAAAGTTCATAGCCCACCTAACAGTTGGAGGCTGGGCGCATGACGAGTGGTTTGATACATTGTTGTACCCGGCCAACACCGTCTGTTGAGAAGGCCTCCATGCTGGCGTGCCATGTCACGCAGAGTAGGCCGCAATTGCTTAGCTCACGGGCTGGCCGATGGGGCATGGCCCACCGCGTCACACCGGCAGCCAGTGAGCACGCGACCTCGGCCTACTCTGTGTGACGTGGCATGCCAGTGCGGAGGCCTTCTCTACAGACGGTGTTGACCCAGTGTGGCGGCACACAAATGCACGTTTGAATTTAGCACAAAGTCCATGTTGTAACTAGCATTGTCCGAAGCATGAAAGAGCTGAGATCACTCGAACGGTGGAGTGACATAAAAAGAAGCACTCGAAAGCGTCTCTGGAGTGACAAAGCCAGCGTCACATCCCTGAGGCACAGCATTGTTGAACTGCAGTGCTGTGAAGATATCCTATGGCGAATGTGTGGACAAATGTGGCAGTCTGGCACTATTCGAACTACTAACACTTGTGACAATGCTGAAAACCACAGGTTGCCGAGGAAGTGCGAGTCCGGGTGGCAGTTGCACGGGCACAATATGTTGCACTTTGCATGGGATTGTTGGCGTACCAAGCGCAAGTGAATTACGATGAAGGAACACGCCGAAAACCACGGGATAACACTACCGAACACGTAGAACCATTTTCAGTATGGGGTCACCACTGTGGAGGTTACTAAGGGCGGTGGAGCCCAATGACCACACACTATATGGAACAATAACTTTATTGATGCTTTTGTTACAGAGCAGACACCAACTGATTTAAACGTGGCAGATAAGAACAAGGAAACACACCAAAGATTGTCATACAGATGTGCCACTCAGTTCTTGACCATGGTCCACACACACACACACACACACACACACACACACACACACACACACACACACACACACACTCAAATTGGGGGGGTAGCGCCACCACAGTATAGTGCTTGTTTTTTATTGTGTAGCTAAGGCAATGTCCTTCAGACATGCATGCAGTATGGATCAGTCTGTTGAGGGATGTACACATTGATTAATGGTTAAGGTAACTATTTGTGATAAGCAAGAAGTCTGTGTTCATGTACTGGTCCAACATAAAGTTTTACATGTCACCAACAAGTTGTACAGTTGAAGTAAAATAATGTGCACAATTGCAAATACTTTTCCTGAATTCTTGGCTGTTGCAGTTCCTAAAATGTCTGTTTCCTTCAGGCAAGCATGCTAGTTGGTCAGCTATAGTATGAGTTTGCTGACTGTAATGCAAAGCATCACAATAAATAAATAAACTAAAATGTTAGGCCGAGCTAATAGTAAGTGACTATTAGAAGTTATAAATTAGCATACTGTCAGACTATGAAATGTATGTCCTTTCCAATAAAGTATGAAATTATATATGAGGATTGCAAATTAAATAGTGGCAACTATTTATTCACAACCGATACAAAAGCATTACATGTTTGCACCTGTTAGTGTCCTTCAAAGTAGTCATCAGCATTGTGCAGAACACATTGCCAGTGAAGTGGAAGGCATAGTATAATGTTAGCAGAGCCTGTTCTGTTGATGGTGTAAATGGAGCGATCTACTGCCTGTCGAATCTCTGGAACAGTTCTGAAGCAAATACCATGAAGTGGTACCTTCATCTTCAGAATCAAATAAAAGCACAAGGACTCAAGTCCAGGGAGTACGGTGGATCGTACAGTACTTTCTAGTCCCATCAACCAGAACAGCCACAGCTTGCACTGTATCCACCCATGCTTTGTCATGCAAAATGATGGGTGGGCAGAGCATAATTTGCTGGTACTTCTTTCACATAGCTGGTCGCAGGTGATGCCCAAAAACGAACAGTAATACTGTGTACTGACGCTCTGCTGTGCAGGAATGTTAGGATAACACCATCACAGTCATACACGAGAATCACCATAACTTTGACCATACTGAGGCTCCGACATATTTTTTACTTTCGCATTGACCCATTATGATGCCATTCGTTGGATTACAGCATAAGAAAGTCTCTCTATGCTCATAGCACTCCAAGTGCATCTGAGCAGCATCATCACACATCTATTTCTGCATTTCTGTCAATTCATACGGAACTCATTGTGATGCAATTTTCCACATGCCCAGGCATTACTTTAGGATGCGAAGCACAGTCATATGCACTAACCCAGTTTTGTCTGGCATCCATCGCTGTCCACTAACGCCGCAACAGAATGGACTAGGATGACCTGCCCAATGCATGTCTGCCGACTTTTGTTTAAGCTTTTACGAAACGTGCCTCTGTTCTGTACGGTAATGCCATTTGCCTGCACGCCTTTTAAAGACCTTGATGACAGTGTCATGCTGTACGACCTCTGTCACATTCAATCTTGATCCAAGTATGCTGTTCCTGTTTCAAAAACATAGTGACACCGATAAGTTACACTGCTTGCTGACTAGTGACTGTTTTTCCCTTGATTGTGCGCACACCAGTGACATGGGATGGGTGAGTCAATTTGTTTGGACTTAAGGTATGTATGACAACAACAACGTGTTATCAGCAACAATTCTAAATTCCATTGAATAGTGTCTCCACAGCATTGCTGCCACTAAGTTCCAATCCTTGTAGTCAGTCCAGAATTCTCAAGTTTTGCCATGGGCCAAAAATGTCAGTTTATCGTGATATTGTTGCCACTACTTTTTGTAGTTGCTACAAGTATTGCTACTGTTTCTTCTTTTTTGTAATCTTTGTTGCTGCTGCAGTTGCAAGTGTTTTCCTAATGCATAAGTAGTGACAATAATAGCATGAGAGAACGGTCACAACAACATTGTAACTGCACAGAGCAGTAAAGCTGCAGAGGTTTCTAGCTGAGGAAATCAACACAATAAGATGAACTGTGGTCACTGATGATACTGCAACTTATGGCATGTACTGGGTTTGATTACAACAACATTCAGTAGTATTGTGAAGCTTCTTCTTTGTGACTTTCGTGCCAGGAAACACAACTCAAGCTGCTACAACTAAATGCTGATGTTTGGCTTACGTAGAAATGAGTACCTACCTTCAGCCAGTGATGTAAAATGCTCCAACAAGTCACTCCATAAATGAAGCTTTCAGTGAGGGTGATTTTATCAATGAATTCACACATCTTGAACTGTCTAAAAAATAGGTGACCAAGCTTACATTAATCCTTTAATATTAATGACCTTGGTTACTGGAGAGTGTAAAAAATAATTTCTTCCACTGGCAGGGAAAGCTTGTGAGGGGGTGTTTTTTTATGCTAGTCATAACAGATGCATTTCTGAAGTGCCATATAAATACTGCAACAAACCCATAACTGTTCCTGTGAGCTTTCCATTGATTGCATAAAGTCTTCAAGCCACAAACTTTCTTTGGGTGTGGGAAGTGGGAAGTAAAAGGGTATCAAATATGGAAAATAAGAGGTGCTATTTCCATCATTGCATTTCTGGGTAGGTACAATGTATCAAAAAGACAATTTTGACCTTTTGAAACCCATGCCACTTCCTGAGTAGCATTAGTAGTCTGCTGCTTCACAGTCACATCTTACAACTAGCATGTAAGGCAAATGGTTGACTTTAGTTTATTAGGATTGTTTTTTCCTCAATTGCTCATCCGAGTAAGATTTTACTTACAGCAGCATAGGTGTTGTGTGCTGAAGTTGGCAGTGAGTGTTGAATGCTGTTTGAAAATCCAGTCACACAGTATGAGGCAAATTATCTTTTGTATTGACCATTAAATAAAAAAATTAATGATGTTCCTTCTCTGTGGCTGACATATTCTTATGTGTACCCTTGCCCAGTTAGTAAATTTATCTTCATGAAGCAAATATTTAATTGCCAATACTGACACACTACCCCACTGTCGCCTTAAGTAAAATTTAACCTGTACTCTATAGAGAGGACTGTTTTTTGCTATAGTTAACATAACTGTACTATAGTCAAGCCGAAAAATGATTATCCCTGGGGCTTGCACCAATCGGCTTTGAGGCAGCAGACCACTGGAGTAAGCCAAATGTGAACGTTTCTCTGCGCATTCACGTGTCTTGCTACACAGTGCACTCTTGCCAGTTCTGTCAGACAAAAGCGGTCATTAGCTATACTGTCCAGCACAGCGAAATCTGATCATCAGCCGACAGTTGTGAATAATGGTTTGTATGTGTGTGTGTGTGGGGGGGGGGGGGATGTTCCAATTCTTTTGGATCATCTTCAGAATACTGTAGTTGCGACTGGAACCCATCTCATCTATGTTAGCACTTGTCATAACGTATACGAGATGAGTTTTAGTTGCAACTAGCCTACAAGATTCTGAACATGATCCAGGAGCATTGAAACATGTTAATGTATATAAGACATTTGCGACTGTTGACTGATGATCAGATAAAAAAAAAAAAAAAAAAAAAAAAAAAAAAGTATGTTTCACAGAGGACTGTGTTATAGAACAATGGGACTACAAACTACTGAGTACCGGTCAAGTGTTTAGAATCCTCAGTTTATAGGTACACAAATCAGTTCAAAGAGATGTTGTTATAATTGTTACCATTAGCAGTGCACTCAAATGAGACATCCTGGATAGAGAATTATGTTATTTTTGTGAAACTCTAGTGAGAAAATTTAGAAAACGACCTTTGGAACGGAGTGCAGAACAATTCTACTGCCATCAACATACATTTTACAACATAAGGAACACAAATAGAATCATACTTGTAGAGATACATTTAGACAACTGTTTTCCCTTGTTCAATATGTGAGTGTAAGAGGAAAGTACAAGGTACATCTCCTATATGGTCACTTGCAGAGTATGAAGGTAGATGCAGATTTGGTTAGAATTCCATTACTGACTTGACATGGCCATTGTCCTGTAATACACAGTAGCAAAGAACTATAAAAAAATTAATTGGCTTCATTTTGATACATTCAAAACAGTTTCCCTCCTCAAACTAATGAACATTTTAATTTATATCAGTTGGGTGTGGCACAACATGTTTTATATTTATTTGTGACTGGCTAATCATGTTTGGAACACTTGCTGTTAAGGGAGTGGTCTGACACACACACACACACACACACACACACACACACACACACCACACACACACACACACCACACACACACACACACACCCCTGGGAACTTATTTCACATACCCTTACCTTCATCAGCTGTCTGCAGTGTGGTCCCACATCGAATGCCTGTCAGAATCAGAGAATATGCATTCTGCCCAATGCTCTTATGCATGGCTTGCAAGATATGTGAGAAAACAACTAGGTGAGTTTCACAGGGTCATGCTTTCTACTGTTTTGCTGATGCATGGACAGAAGTTTTTCCACCCCAAGGAAATTTATTGCACACAAACCGAAAAATTTTCAAGAATTCTACACCAAACCATTGTCGCAAGGTTTTTTGTCCTCCCCCCCCCCCCCCCCCTTGTGATAAATGGAATTAAGGGGCCAGTGCTTTAGAGTATTCTTTGTAATTAACCAAATTACCAGACCTGATGACTATTTTGTATTCAGCAGTGTCAACTACTTCTCTACACCAGGAATTCCTGTTGCTACATCCTCCATATAGGAGACCAGTGGTTAAGCAAACCAATTCTCTAACTTGATGTTTCCAATATTTAAAATCCAGCATGAGGCAAGGTTATTAAACATTTTTAGTTAATTCTCACCATTGACCTCTGGTAAGAAATATTGTTTGTTCTCTATGGGAACTGTCAATCTCTAGCAGAAAGTTTCAAGAATGTAAACTTTCTAATCAAAATGTCCTATCTTCCTATCTGAAAGATAGATTAAGAAACTTGAACATTCTCAAAACAATGCTTCTAGGAAATGAAGCAACTTTGGAATTGTAACTTAAAGTCATCAAGATCAAATTCAGAACAAAGAAAAACTGCCAGCCTGCAAAGTAGAATAAAAAGCACATTCTCAAAGTTTGTTACAGTTTGTATGTGGAATACTTTCAATGCACTCTGAAGTACATGGGGAATATGAGTGCGGATTACTCGGGAGGGAAAAAACAGACCTAACATCTATGGATCGAGCACAGAATGTGGCCAAGAAAGATATAAAACTAACACTTAGCGAACCAAACCAATATATTTTTATATGCCAACTTGGTAAAAGTATAGTTTATTAGTGCACGACTAGTGCTCCGCGTGTACATGTTGATAACGGCACGATGAATGAGGAAACTGAAGGCAGCCAATCAGGAGTTTACGGTTTGTAAACAAATAATAGTACTAGACAGAGGTGATATCACATACCTGCTCATGCTGGACGTGAATTTTACAGGTTGTCTCGTCACAAATGTTCGCCTACTGCAATTTTAGTCTCAACGTAACACTGCCCTCGGAACTGGCAAAATTAATTAATGCTGTTCCTGCTCTATGGTTTACAGGTTCTCTATGTACCCTTGTCTGGTCAATAAGTCAACTAGCCTCATGAAACACTGCCCTTGGAATTTGCGGCAAATTTGTGGAAATTAATTACGGCTGTTCCTGCTCTACGGTTGACAGGTTCTTGATGTACCCTTGTCCGGTCAATAAATCAGCTATCCTTGCGAAACACTATCCTCAAAAACTACATCAATGTTTAACAAACCTTATAATCTTTAATCATGAGATCACTGAAATTCTTAATGAAATCTTCTGTTTAGGGCTTACAGCAATTTCAAAACTAATGTCAAATTCAATAGACATGTATCAAACAATCCTATTGGCTGCGCAAATGTGACTCCTGATTGGCTGCCTTCGCACTGTTGTCAACATCTGCACGCCAAGCACCAGTCCAGGACTCGTAAACTAGACTTTAACCGCCAACTTTTCTACCAATGGTTAGCAAGGGATACCATCCATCTGCTTTCACCCTCCCCCCCCCCCCCCCAATAATCATCTTGTGTTTTATGACTCAAAAAATTGATCATTTCCAATGGGGTTTTATCTTTTGTTATGGACATGTCATTACTATGGAGCACCATGATTTAATTGAAGAAACTATAATCATTTTGATCATTAGAAATAGCAACTTCTTGGCAGAGCACTGGCAAAGGAAAGTTTCTTTGTGTGTGATTAGAAGTCATTTTATGAGTTTTGTTTTGTGTTTAGAAATTTTCTTTTCAGTTTAGTATAGCACATCCGTGACATTGTGGGTCAGAGCAGACAGGTGGTATCACTACCTTCAGTATTGTCAAAATGAGATACATTATCCAAATCAGTAGTGAAACAGAAACCCTTTTATGATGGGGGACTGGATTTTGATACAGAAATAGGAAGTAAAGGAAAAGGGGTGAACTACGAGAATGAAATGAAGGGGAAAGCCTCTTCTTTATTTTACACAAAGCACAATTTCACAATTGCTACTATCTGGTCTGTAAATTATATGTGTTGAAGAGACCACTTAAGGTTTCAGACAGAGAAATCAAAACCATATTTTCAAATTCAACACATTTAGGGCCTAAAAGAACAAAAAAGAATTTACCTTAAAATATTCAGTTCTGCATTATCTCCAGGTCTGAAAATATTCTTCAGCAAAATTATATAAAAATGAAAGTACCAGTAATTTGTTCATAGTTATGGAGCAAATGTCTCATTTTTGTCATGTGCAAGCATAAAAGTGCACTGCAATCAACCCTATACCTGCATTTAAGATTTGTCTACTCTGCTAGCTTAAACATAAGCAGAGAAATACTGATTGAACTGGCTGAACATAATGACTTTGCACATTTTCTGACAGTGTTTGTAGCATGTATTACTAAGGAAGAAAGGAAGTTTAGGATTTGTCTCCCATCAACAGTGTACTCATTAGTGATGAATTACTAGTTTCAGAAATTACACTGAAATAAAGACGACTTACTTTAACAACATATAATTAATTTTTCCTTGAATCAATAGTGATATCAAATGACAAAAATAATTTTTATTCTCCTTTAATAATAGTTATTTTTTATTTAGTCTCGACTGCCTGAGAGAGATTACAGCCACTCTTACCACAACACTTTGTATCATTCTTGTCAGGGATTGTTTTATGGTTTGGAGTCCAAGGTCCCAGACTTGCATTGGCATAGAAATCCATTGGATAACGATCCTCATCCTTCTGCCAATTCACCTTACCCAGTGCTACAGCTGCCTCAAAAGGTGTCAGAAGAGGCTGGCTGAATGCATATCCCCAGTCAATAGATAAGCGTGGACAAGCAATCTGAATCCATGCCTCTATATTTGGAAACATCTTAAGCTTGTCAGGAAAAATTTCTGATAACAGGACAACAGTACTTTCTTTCTTCATTAATGACAACTGTTCCTGCATTGGAAGTGGAAATAAAATGTGTTACAGTACTTATTAAATGATTTATTTACAACTGGTTAGTAAAAAAAAAAAAAAAACACTCAAAATTCTTCAATATTGCTGTGAATTGCTGTGACTTAGGCCTACCTGCAGTGTCGCCAAAACTTTAGGACTTCCTTGTCGGCCTAAAGTTCCCAATATTAATCCAAACCTAGAAGCCTCACTTGCTTTTTGAATAGCAGTGCTCCTTATTTTCAGCATTGCTGAATGATCATAGAATTCTTCAGTGAATTTTTTTTCATATGGATCATACCTGATATTCAAAATAATGTACACATTTAAACACACAATAACAAATCGGAGTAGAATTACAACATTATAGTTAGGATTTACCTGAAAGCCCTAAGTGAGGGATTTGCTATCATGGCTGATTCAAGATGAAATCTTCCATCTCCTAAATATATCAAGACATTGACATCTTTTATTATTGGTGAAGTGCAGCCCAAAATTTCTCCTGCAGAAAGTGGTCGACTCTGAGGAATAGTTACTTGGTATCCTAGCTCCTTCAGTTCTCTGGCAACAGCATGCAAGGTAGCAACAAACTGAATAGTGCTGACTAAACCTATTTTCTCTTCCTTCGGGAAATTGTATTGAATTGTTTCTAAGAAATGCAATGAATCAAGTTTGATGTCAACAAAAATGTAAAGAACTTTGATACCAGTGGTCTGATCAACAGGAATAAGGCAACTATGACCGTAATGTACAAGTAAATCCACTCGTAACGCCTTCGCGGTGTAATCATCTATGCAACAAGCGCCATAAGTTACGTCGCCCATTATCACAGTATCAGCTTCAGTGAATTCTTCTATAATATCACATATCGTTGTTGCAAACATAAGCAACCCTTCCGGCATTTGAAGGGCAACTCGTTTGGCCTCTATTTGTTTAATACGCCAAATTGTCTTCGGTAATTCAAAGTTATAATTTTTTGGTAGTACTTGTGTCAACTCATGCGAATTAACCTTATCCGCCAATGCTTCTGGAATTTTATTCACAATGTTTACTGCGGGTTTGAATACCTTTCGAGTGGCTGATGCTGTTACAACGACAGCTTTACTGTTTTCACTCATGTCGAGGCCAATAACAAAATATAATTCGAAATACACTAAGTGGTATCCGCCGCACACTAAATAAGAGAATCTCTAATGCCTATGACACACATTCTTAAGACGAGCTGCCCATTCTTTCCACAACATATAATTATAAACAAACTAAGTGAACCACATGTCAATTTTGGCTTTACCAAAGATCTACAGAAGGCACGGAAGACAGACTACCTACTTCAAGCGTATAGCACAACACACAGGTCACAGAAAACTTGCACATGCTTCACCCATACTCGTTTCATTAATGACGTGTACTCAAAAGCAAACAAACAATATGTAGTTCAAATACCGCTACAAAATGAACTTAAAGATGCTTCGATCCTGTACCTAACTGAACACGGAATGCAGGAAAACAGATTTTCTGAATCTCATACTGCGCAGTTACTTCTACAGGGTTAAATTGTACGACGCTTCTCGCCGGGCACCAGTGGTTAATGGCTGCAACTCAGATGATCAATAAATGTTTTGTCTTGACAACTTTAATTAAAACATAAATTATTTTTTTATGAACGTACAAGGCTACATACAAGTACCTGTCAACCATAGAACAGGTACAGTTTTAATTTTGCTGCGAGTGATACGAGCAGCAATAACACTGTAGCTCATGAAAAATATAACGCAATTCTACACTTCATTGTTCATCTGTTGCCATAATAAGCACTGGAGCCTGGCGAGAAAGGTCGTAAAGTTTTCCCCCTAGATTTCAGTGCAATTCACTGCCTTCAACGAACTAAAAACCTCTCTATGTGGATGTAATCACATAACGTAATTAGAGTATGCCTTAATTAAATTTCAGTAGCATCTTAAATTGAGATGTTTCTGTGACTGTAGTTATGAGTAGGAAGGATAAGTAGGAACAACCAGTCACAATATCATTGGTGTTTTCATTATTATAGCATATTTAGATTTCATCTGTAAATAGCTATCTTCAGAGCAGTTGTGAACGTTACAAGAACCCAATAAGCTCACAGTACTGTGTGTCACCACATGATGCTACTGGAGTACACCTAAATGCAACTCCAGTAGCGTCATATGATGACATTCTTTAACTGTGCTTGCCACTCAGATAATAGAAAATAACACAAAGAGTAGGTGGATCAGTCTAGACGTACAATGTTTGCTGAAGATTTCTCTACCTGACATCTATGTAAACCAAAATGCCCATACAACATGATGTTTATTTTAAAACATACAAACCGATCTCAAATAAAATCATCAGAAGATAAAAGAAAACCAGAAAATAAAAACTACATAGAAATACGAGAAAAATATTAAAGCAATGGTGGTATTGTCAGAATGAATCTGGCTAAACAACGGGAAAAACTCTGTATCATTAGCCCTTTAGCTTCTCCAAGTGCACTTGCCACTGACATTGTCCAGTGTAGGTTCACTGTGTTCTAATCTGACTACCTACGCTGGTAACCTTCCATGACCACTGGCTACCTGACTGCTAACTAACATGTGCCAGCTTCCTAGTGATGTGCAGGATATTTTCTGATGTAGCTTGGGAGCTATACACTGTACAGTGTGCACTTCCGCTCTGTCCTTTAGAAAACCAATATCTATGGAATAAGCATTCGGATGTGCAGCAAGAGAAAGCTGTCCACAACATCTCCTACACTCAAGTCAGGTGTTAGGTACAGTGCAGACCATACACCGCTAAGTGTATTTCGAGCGAGATTACTTCACTAATACACACAGATAACCTTCACAATTTCTTTTCCTTATTGGTTATTTTGATGCTCTTCCGAGCACACTGCTCTTCATCCGAACGTATAATAGATTTTGTTAATTAGAAAATAATTTATGCAATGGATAAAATAAATGTAGAAAGTTTAAAATACTTGGAGGTAAAACTAGTGAATGGAGTACATAAAAGTGGTGATTTAACAACACACACATTCAGAATTGAAATTTGCCACAGTGGCTAAAACACACCAAAGTTATACAGAAAAACGGCGACGAGGACGAAGACACTGATTAAAACAGATGGCAACACTCACAGATGGCAACTGCTCACTTTTTAAAAAGCATGAAGCACTAGACACTGCACTGCACTGGACAGCGCACTATTGAAACTGAGCACTGGAGCCCCGCAGGGGATGAGGAGGGACAAGAGGCACTTAGGGGTTTGACAGGGAGGGGAGGTGGGGTAGGAAGTCATAAGGACTCCGAGGAAAGGAAAAGGAGAGGAGAGCTAAGTGGAGGAGGTAGAGAGGACACACATACACATGAAGGGTATAAGGTTGGTAGGAAGGGTAGATGTCGGGACAGACGGCGCCATCTGGTAAAGGAAGGTGATGGAATTACCCTTGGAAAGGATGTGGAGGATGTGGAGATGGAGGGAGGAGGGATAACTTGGTCATGACATGGCAGAGGCTCTGGATGCAATAGAGGGTGGGAAACCAGTGGGTGCTGGGATTTAGTTTTGGGGGAAAGATATCAGAGGTGGAGGTATTCAAGGCACTTTAGCAGGTGGGGGAAAGGAATGAGGTCATATAGGATCCATATGGGAAGTCAGATATGGAAAGCAAGGTGTAAGGCATGGCGCTCAGGGATCTGCAAGGATTGGTAGTGGGCATGTGGAGTGGAAACCCCAGCAGGGTGGAAACAGCATAAGAAGGGACAGATTTAGGTGTACAGGATATGGGATGGGTTGAGTCATCTTGTTCGGCTGGATAGGAGCTTGAGCAGGTTGGGTTAGGAGAGTGCTTTTTGACAGACTGTCTGGAGGTGGGGTTTCCAGGAAAGCGAGACGTTAAGAGTAAGGCCAAGGTACTTGAGGGTTTTGGTTTGAGGGCTAGGGCGGTCATGGAGTGTAAGGTAGCGGTCATGGTGGCAGAAGCAAGGGGTGGTGTGATGTATGATGATTGCCTGGGATATGGTGCGGTTGATAGTGGTTACACCAGGTGCAAAAATCAGAGAGGTGAGACTGGAGTAGGTGGTGGGAGCGAGCAAGAGAGGGAGCAAGGGCTAGGAATGTGGTGTTGTCAGCAAACTGCAGGAGATGGAGGGAGGTTGGGGTTGCGACATATTGGCCAAGCACATTGGGGGAGGGGAAGACGGAGGGGGGGAGGAGGATGGAAACCTGGGGCACCCTGGTGGAAAGGTAAAACAAACATAACACAATGACATAGTATGGTGGGTGAGAAAGAAAGTGATGAAGTGGACATAATTAATAGGAAATAGAGCTGGAGTTTGAAAAGGAGACCGGAATGTTATACACAGTCGTAGGCATTCTCAATGTTGAGGGAGACAAAGACAGTGGCATGACAGGAGTTCATCTGGATGGAAAGGAGGTGAGTGAGATGGAGGAATTGGTCATCGACAGAGAAGTATGGTCAGAAACCACATTGGGATAGGGGGCTAGGGCAAGGAGTTGGTGATGGCAGAGTCGTTGGTGGATGTGGCGAGAATGGATCATTTCCAGTACCTTGCTGAACACCAAGGTGAGGCTAGCAGGATGGTAGGATAAGACGTCAGAAGGCAGTCTGCTGGGTTTGGGAAACATGAGGATGCAGAAAGTTTTCCAGAGGTCAGGGAAGAAGTCAGTATAGAGGAAGATGGTATAGAGAGAAGCTAAGACGGTGTGGAAAGATAGAAGAAAGTCACAAAGATGCCTGTATGTTAGGCGGTTGTATTGATTCAATGTCAAGGGTTGTGATGGTTATGTTAAGTTCTGTGGGGGAGATGTGGTCCAAGTACTGGAAGCTGGGGGCAAGCAGTTGGAAGGAGAAATTGGTCCACTTGTAAACGTCAGGGAAGAGGGAATTGTCAAAACATGTATTGTCTGGGATGCAGAAGATATCAGATAGTTGACGAAGTGGTCTGCCTTACAGGCTTTGTCAGGAAAAGCAAAGTCATTGTGAAGGATTGGGTAGTGGGGGCAGAAGTGACTGCCAGTAAAGTGGCGGAAAGATTGCCAGTACTTGCAGGAATTCACAAGGAATGAGTGTTAAGGTGTGTGCATGTCTGACGCCAATCCAATCAAACCAGTGGTGGCGCGTCCCATGTGTTTACTGGTTCGTTGAACCCCCGAAAAAAAGGTTCCTCATAAAAAAAATAAACAAATAAATAAATAAATGTATTTTTAAATTATCACCGCCGGCCGCTGTGGCCGAGGGGACTGAGGCGCTCCAGTCTCGGTCTGCACGGTCACTACGGTCGGGCGTTCGAATCCCCCCTCGGGCATGGATATTTGTGCCATCCTTAGTTGTAAGTAGTTGGTAAGTAGTTTGTATGTTTAGGGACTGATGACCCCGTAGTTAAGTCCCATAGACTCTACAAACATTTGAACTTTTTTTTTTTAAATTATCACCAATAATAATGAAGTCACTACTCTCCAGCTAGCAAGAAGAAGGTCAATTCACACTGTCCATCACATTAAGTCACCGTCCTTCAGGACATTCCACAGTGTATTTCTAATGGTGGCATTGACACTGTCCGTCACAGGGCCGACACGTCACATCAACGTCACGTCAAGCATTCTCGAGAAGAATCTTTTAACAGAACGGTCGTCTGTTGACATCGGAAGTTAACCTATTTTCGTCACGCGATTTTCAAGTTGTAGTCGACGATTACATGGTTTATATGCAACTGTGTCATTAATCTTTAGTTTATTATTATACTTTGTTTTAGTGATAAACTCCAAATGTTTGATGACGAGTGTATTTTTCGTAATTGAGTGGCCTCCAAAAGCAAGGGCGGATATCTGAAACAGAAAAAAGGTTTATGTTTTATAATACTGCAACAGAAAACAGTGAAGCAAATTGTTTATTTGAATAAGATTGAAATTTGATGACGCAATTTCCATTAAATAACATTTCAAATGAAAAAGTCATTGCTAATGAAGGACAAAAATTCATTGTTATGACGGTATTAACAATTTCATAGGGCAAATCGTAATGGATAAAGTAAACACGCTCTATTTATGCTCTCATAAATATTAACTGCTGTGTTCAATGTTTATTTTTTCGCTTGAAAATAGATGTCGATTTTTTGAAATGTTGTTTCAGTTACCAGCAATTTATTACACTAAGTTGGCCAAAAACATACATTGTAAAGTTGATTTTGGATGTCAATAACATTTAGTGCTGTTGTATCCTTAATTTCAGTATTAAACTATGTATACAACAGATCGCCACTCATAACCTCACTTTCAACATCGGGTATTGGGGTACGTGAATTGATGTGATGGACAGTGTGAATACAACTTGACCTGACGGTGCCATTATATGACGTTGACGTGACGGACAGTGTGAATTGGCCTATAGCCATGTGGTTAGTGGCATCATGCTGCAGTGTCAGCGCCTGGAGGTAATGGGTTCCAGATTAACTGGAAGCAATTTGTTTTTTAAACCCAATCTTCTTTTTAACAGATACAGGAACAACGATGACTTTTGTATTCCTACTTGCCATATACTGGTATCTTCGGAATTTTTGGCAAATGTGTCGCGACTTTGAGGGTAAATGACATTCATACTCTTCCTTGTAACTAATATTTAACTATATAGGCCTACATGTGGTGTCTATTCTGAAAGAACAAACGTCATTTCTGATCCTGCAGTTGTTATTGTTTTATATTCACAGAACATATGACATTAACTGCGAATGGGCAAAGCTCTAAATCTGTACCAAGCCGGGATTCGAACCCAGGTCTGCCACTTTCTAGGCAGTTGCGCTGACCACTACCACTGGGGACACAGTGATCATTGCACCTGCAAGGACTACCTAAGCACACCTCCCGTGAGGTACAAATTTCCAGCTTTACCCTACCCAAAGTACTCAAACTCGTAGTCCCTTTGTACTAATTCCTGTAAGAGTAAGGACTCCAAACTTGCCCAACCCTCCCTCTCCACTAATGAAAGTATCATTGTCCTTCAATGCGTCTACTCTGAAAGAACAGACGTCACTTCTGATCCTGCTCCACTCCTGCCCTGATATCTCCATCCTCTCCTCCAAGCGGATCCAAAACGTCTCTGGTCCCACTTTCTTCATGCAGATCTTTACTGAGTCCGCATCCTCCATCAACCGCCTTCACACCGAGGGGGTGTAGATATACAATCGCTGCTACAAGGTAGATCTTTCCCACTCCCCTACTCAATCCTATCATTGTGGATGCTGTTTGGTCTAGAACAATCACCTTACCGAAAAATGCTGCGACCCCCCACCTGTTCTAAATCAGTGCATTACCTTAAACAATGTCCTAACCTGGCTTCTACTCCCACCCCTGCTATTCCTATGTGTCAAGCTCATCCTGCCCCGTCAACCCTAAGCTGACAGTCCCCATTCCACCTATTGATCCTCCCATCCACCCCAACAACTCCCTCTGCCCTCTCCTGCTACCATGGAGGACGTTGTCCGCTTCGTTACTACAGTCCTCCAGAACATCCACCCCTTCAAATGTCCCCAACCCTCCAGTAGATCGCACTCACTGGCTGCTCCATTGTCCAACCATAGACCTTTGCCACCTTCTCCCGCAACCACTTCCACATCAGCTTCACCCAAAATGTTACCCTCATATAAAGGCCAGCTGTAACACTTTTCCTGTGCCTCAGCCTCCCTCCCACTGTCCCACATGGCACGCCTATCCTACACCCTCCTCTACAATAACATACGCTCCATTCCTGCTAACAAGCCTCTATTCATGCATACCCTATCACCGTGGGAACATCTTTATCGTCAACAAAACCATCCTTCAGTCCTGTCATTCCATTATCACTGCTCCCTACCTCCTCCAACGAACTGATGGCCCCCCACCTGATGCTTGAGGTGGAGTGACGACCGGCCACCTCTACCACCACCCAATTCGGTCACAACCCTTCCTAAACGATCCTTGCTCAGGAGCACCACAATCCCCATCCTGTAACCTACATGCCCTGACAGCAATACAACCCCCAATGTCGTCCACGCCTCTCCCAACCTCCTGGGCTGCCTGGAGACGGAAGTCCTTATCCTTATTGGCTGTGACCAAGCTCCCGTTCTCCTTAGGCCGGTATTACACTATTAAATTATTGGACAAAGAATTGGACGAAAAAATTGGATGAAATATTGGTCATATTTTTTGACAAAGAAATTGGATGAAACGCAAAAGGGGGTATTACACTATCATCCAATATTTTGTCAAATTTGCTTCAGAATGGCGGTGTTATGCTCAGCTGTTGTTTATACTACAGTTGTGATGTGTCTCCATTTAGAAGGGAACGAGGGAAAAAAGAAAAGGAAACGCACTTGAATGAAACCGTGGGTGTCAGAGCGAGATAAATAAAATTTGTTACGGGACCGCGAGGATTTTCCTTTTTTATACAGTCGGCAGAACAGCCAGGCTGTTGACTGCTAATTATTTTGTCGCTCTTCATCCTTCACAGTTTGCAATAGAGTAACAAAAAGGCTGACTCAAACAGTGTATACGAATAAGATTGTTAAGTTGATAAAGCAAGTTTCATTAAATAATGTTTAGATGGAAAAATGTGAGCACTGACAAAGAGGATAATCGAAATTGTTTATGACGTTATTAACAATGTAAGGGGGGAAACATTTCTGATTAAGTAAATAGGATCTATTTATTTCCTTACAAAATTTGGCTGACGTATTTATATGTACATAGATTCACTTGCAAACAGATGTTGATGTTTTGAAAGTTGTTTCATTTCCCAGAACTTAGTACACCACGTTACCAAAATCAGACATTCTAAAATCTGCTTCGGCCGTATTAAGATTTAGGCTATTACTTCTTCAATTCCGATAGTATATAATGACTTTTTTACATCACGGATTGTAACTCAACCTCACTTTTGCCGTAGGGTATTGGGGCTACGCGAATTGACGTGACGGACAGTGCAAATTGCCCTTGTCACCTGTTATACAACGCCCCATCTGATTTTTTTAAAATTTTGTTGTTGCTAGAAAACGCTACACAAACATTCCACTACTAGCCATGTCTATGAATACGAACTTTATGTCCAAGTAATGTCAGATATTTAATCTCCAAATAAAACAGCTGTAGTGGCAAGGAAGCTCTATAGAGTATACTACTAGCGCTCCAAGCGGTCACATTTCTCACTGCAGGAAACAGAAGACGAGCGATTTCTTTGATCAAATCTAGGCCGAGGCCTAGATTGGATGATATATTGGACGATGTTCCCATCACACTACGTCCAATTTTTCTTTGTCCAATTATTTGACAAATAATTTGATAGTGTAATACCGGCCTTAGCATAGACTCCCATAGTCGCCTGGGACTATTGTCACTACCTGTCCCGAACCCCCTCCCAAAATCGTCCATGGTTAGTCCTGCGCCAACTGGGATGCGTCCTGTTGCTCCAGTGGTATCTCGGTCACCAGCTACCGTCTACCCTTACGCACCCCCGCCAATATAGATACACTGTGTCCTTCCTTCGCCAAACAGTTGCTGACGCTGTCCAAACCCATCTTCCCACAAAACCATTCCCCTGCACCATCTCATCCTCCTTTCAGAAGTCGTAATCCTCCTATGAGAATCCTATCGCCTCTATTGCTCCTTTCTCTGGACCCATGACCGATACACACTCCTCCACCACCAGCAAATCTAACACCTCATCAGAAATCTTTTGAACACATTTTTTTATTCATTTGTTTACTTTTTTATGAGGAGACTTTTCCGGGGTTTCAACGAACCAGTAAACACATAGGATGCGCCGCCATTGGTTTACAGTGAAAAATGTAGTAGCTGACAATTTGCGTATTTTATACCGTACTGTGTACGAGATATAGCTAACATGTCGAAATTGTTTTTAATGGAGAAAGGAGAGCCATTCGTCTTTCTATTCTCGAGAAAATACTTGAGATACGTTTGACGTGTCACGGTCGGCAGCTAAGTGTAAGAACAATAGAAAAAAAAAACACACATCAGAGTGAGTGAGTTCGCAAGAAAATCCAAATAGTTTCTTGCTTCTGGTAAATCCAAGTTTTCTAAAAAGCATGATAGTTCTTTTATTTCACAAAACAATTCAATCATTCACTACACCTTTAATCAGCCAACAAACATTGTTGTGCTACAGTAAGAAAGAATGTGCCGAATCATACGCAGGAAGAACACTTTGATGTGTGTACGCTGAAGAGACGAATGAGACCCCATAAAGTTAATGAACTTGATCATCCTGTACATCACTTCTTTCATAATCACACTAAGTTTACTACAAAGGGCTGCCTGGTGACTTGTGCACTAAGCTATGTGACGATACATATGGTAGAGGCGAGGAGTATGGTATGAAGGGGAGTAGAAAGATTAACTTTCTTTCCTGCAATTTTTAAGACGTAATATTTCTTTATTTTTCCATACATATATTTCATTTTAATTACTTAAATCCAGCACATGAGTAAGATATCGAACGTAAATTGATTACACAATTAGCATTAAATAACTCTGACATGACAGAAGGATGTGATACTTCCATATGTTTCGAAATAGATGTCGTCTTTTGATCTTCATACAAGACGCACATATTGTATTGGCGTGATTTTAAGTTTTACTAAGTTTTGTGAAATATAAACTCAATATGGCAAACAGTGTTTCATTAAACCAACCAAGATATCCTACCTCAATTAGTTAGCAGAAAAGAGCCTTAAAATACGGCCCTGAGCTCATCCAATTCTGCAGTTACGTGATGTATTGTTATAAAACTTTAATAGGTGGGTAAACTGACAAAGACAAATTTTACAAAATGGTCAGGATCTTATAAACTGAAATTTTGAACTTTAAATATTTATTATCATACGCCATTTTCTCAGAGAGTTGGGTTTTTCTGTAATTTATTACTTTATTATTTTTTCGTTATAAATGGCGCCCAAACTGGGAGGCCTACGAATGATTGTTGATATTTGTTACATACGCTGGAGAAATTCATCGAGGTAAACAGGATGCAAAAACCACAACCAACAAATGGAATTCACACAGGGTAAAACAATAAAATTATAGTGTACAAAGGGTCAGCAACTGAAGTCAACATTGGGTAATTTACCAGACTTCCATTTTTGCTTTTGGCTTGGGAACACTTACTACATTTCTCTTCACAGTAGAAAATCTTGGTAAAGTTTTCGACACTTCTCGCCGGGATTCAGTACTTATATTGGCAACAAACGAAAGATGAAGTACATAATTAATACTGTACCTGCTCTATGGTTGACAGGTTCTTGTATGTATCTTTGTCCGTTCAGTAAACTGACTATCCTTGTAAATTTAAGATTATTGTATTAACGTAAATATTTTTTCACGAGTAACACATTGTAGAATTGACACATTCTTAGAAATTGCGTTAATATTTTCACGAGCTACAGAGTAAGTGCTATTGCTGCTTGTTTCACTTGCAGCAAAATTAATACTGTACCTGCTCAATGGTTGACAGGTTCTTGTATGTTCCCTTGTCCATTCAGAAAAAAATAATTTTCTTTTTAATTGAATTTGTCATGAGAAAACATTTATTGGTCATCTGAGTTGCCGCCATTAACCATTAGTGCCAACATAACAACTGGAGACCGAGCAGCGGCGTAGTACAATTTAACCGAAAATCTTTTTCTCTGAAGAAGTAGGCCAAATATTCCAAATATTTTTCCCTACCTCACGTAGTTAGTGTGACCTATTTTTAAGCAACCATTGAACATCGTGTTATTAATTGAAGTGCCATAGGCCTATAGAGTGATTAGGAATTTTTCCCGAGGTTTTTTTTTTTTTTTTTTTTTTAATTATTCAGTTTAGTGCAAAAATTAATACACCTTGGCATTGATTTTTCTTTTATGACGCAATATTTTTAGACGCGTTTGTAGGCCTAATGGTGAGATATAATAGTGCCTGTTCAGGTTCAGTCATTGTTCAGGGTTACAAAGGGATTTCAGTCAATATGTCAGAGAAAAAATTAAATTCTGATCAATCTTCCTCATCAGATAACGAGGTTAGTTTTGAAAAACCATCGTCTGCTAAGAGAGGTGAAAATGAAATCCCCCTCTTAACATAAAAGAGTAGCCAACAATAACATATCGCTCAGAGAAGACAATGACCCATTGTTGAATGCAATTGTTTATTCACCAATTTCATTGTCTTTCGAGTCATCAAGCGGATTAGAAAATCTTGGCGAAGCGATAATGAGACTTCACAAGATTTTAATATGGCAGTAATAAACGAATGGCCCTCTGCCTTACTGTTGTAGGCGTAGTTTTCACGGGTCGCAATATACATCAACCGGAATAAGTACCTAAGTGGGTAATACGATCACTGTGGGAAATATATCTAATATAGAAAAATTATTTCTGGAAATGGAAACACACATGACAGCAAATCTGCAGAAACGAATCCGATCAGATATGCTTGCAGCATTTAAAGAAAACAATGAGTGCATGGGAACAAACGAGCGAGTGGACGTGCAAGCAATGACAGCATGCATGTCAGCAAATATGGAGGCATGTCTGGGTGCCGGAAAACACAGGCAGTAAACATGGAAGCACAATTAGAAAATATTGAAACCCATGACTCTCTTTCTAGTATGCAAACGATTATAAAGATCAATCTCAAACGAAGTTCGCAGGAAATAAACTCTTTAAGTTCTAGCATTTGAATTTAAGGCAGGACCATCTTGCACAACAGGTTGAAAGTGTCGCAAATGATTTCGAACATTTAAAGTTAGCTAAGCAGTCTATAGAGTAGGCAATATGAGCAATAATGCACACAGCATGCGAACTAAAAGGGAGTTATGAATCTTTGACAGACCGTGTTGAGCAGCTATCACACCACAAAATCAGGTCCCTCCAATTATGACAACAAAATCCTAACGACAAGGTATAGAACATAAAAAATATGAATGCAATCTGATGAATTCGACAGTACGAGTGAGCATCGTACATGTGAAAGAGGAGTGGAAAGATGGATTACAGAATGGGGTGATCAACTTATGAAAGAAATAAATAGACAATTAAAATCAGTAGCACAACAGGCAAGAGATGTGACTCCTCCACAGGAAGGAAGGGAGGTTTAGAGTTTAACATCCCTCGACAATGTGACCATGATCGGATTGTAGGGGAAGGATGTGCGATGAAATCAGCCATGCCCTTTGAATGAAACCATCCCAGCATTGATTTAGGGAAATCACAGAAAACGTAAACCTAAACCTGGATGGCAGTGGCGGACTACGTAGGGGGGGGGGGGGGAGGGGGGAGGAGGGACACCCCGGGCCTCTCGTCTTGGGTGGCCTCCAAAGCAATGGTTTTTTTTTTTTTAGCTCTCTTAGCCTCCCGTTATGGGACTTCCAAATCTCAATAGCAATTTTTTTAGACTGCCTTTAGGCCGGGGGGAGGGGGGCCTCCACATATCAAAAGTTACTTTTTTAATACTAGTAAATATATTTCCAGGTCGACAGGGGGGGGGGGGGGCTCATTTTGTATTGCCGCCTCACCGGGCCCTGACAGCCTTAGTCCGCTACTGCTGGATGGACAGAAGTGAATTTGAAACACCATCCTCCCGAATGTGAGTCCAGTGTCGTACCCTCCTCCACAAACGACGTATGCTGTCAATATAGAACAGCCAGAGCCAACCTATGGTCCGATTCCAGAACCTGTAGACCATGATCATTTCCAGTACATGATGATATAATATCCCCATTGTGAATTAATGAATTGGCAGATGTAGCCAAGTTGCCGCCAATGCCATGCGCTCAGGTGGTACCGGGGGTTTCGACAATTGTGACACGGCCATCCCTGTTGGTGCCATCGAACAAATAACTACTATTTTAGTAGATGAAGGCTTATTGAGATACTGTCAATTTCCCACCTTTGCTGAGGAGAGCAAAAAGGTTCCTTTGGTCGTTTTCCTTTCGAACATTTTGTAATGTATTACTGCAGACCTGGACTGAACAGAAAAAGATTCAGTACATAGTTATATTTAAGGCAATGGCAATGCAGCAGTGTGGGCATCGAGAATGGCAGATCAGCGCCACACTTATGCTCAATTTGAGTGCGAATTCTTGGCAAAAATACTGATCGCCTGCTGTACAAGAGACACTGCAGTGACAAGTGTTTAGCCCAGAGCTGTGTAATAGATGAACTGGAAGCGCAAGAAAATATCTGAACAAGACACTGTACTGGGCGACACATATATCAAATGTAGATGTGATTGGATTTTGAAGACCAGGTTACCTACTGACATTACTGAGAGATCATGATGTGACCAGAAAATAATTTAGAAACCTTCTTAGATGCCCTCGATGCCTTTGATCTAATTCATGAGGAAGACAGGAATGCAGGCCGCAATTCAAATACAGATAATAGTTGGGTGAATGGCTACCCTACAAATTACAATGACAATGGGCCAAGTACCGGACTGGTAAAGGGTTACGTGACTAATGTTTACCATAATAATGGAAATGGTACTGATAGTTACCAGGTGAGGAATAACAACCGTCAAAGAGAAAGTAACTGATACAATCCTGGGTACCAAGCAGGACCACAACAAACATATTTCCATAGAAGTCAAAACAATACCAAGCCGCAACCGCAGAACGGCCACTGTGGACAATGACTACCTACACAATCAAGTGTGAGAGGGTAGTGAAATGCTGATTGTCCAAGAGGCCAGGGGATCAGAAACAGACAAAACAACAGTTGACAGCAAGGGGGTAATCAGGTTCAAATAATTGAACTGGCAACTAACGTTGATGCGGGAATTCCAACCAGGAAAACTCTACGCAGTCGGGATAGGCCCCCCGCACCTTGACTGGAACTACTGATACAGGAGGAGGCCACCAACAAGTCAATTTTATGAGATTTCAAGATGCACGGGTTATAAGGGACGAATTGAAGAGCAACCTAGTACACAGGACGGTGGAACAGGAAAGCAGTACAGGCAGTAATGTATGGAAAATTGGAGACAAACCTGTACATGAGTTCCTTGACACTGGTGCCACCACAAGTGTCATTTCAGCAGGCTTACTAAACAAATTGCCAAAATTAAGGCAGGTACCTATGCTACCAGTTCAAAATTGCAAAGTATTAATGGCAGTAGGCCATAAGGCTCAGACGGTGAAATGGCAAGTACGTATTCCCTTAACGCTTGGCAACTACACAATGTTGTGTAATTTCCTTGTAATCATTGGCTTGATAGCCAAATGTGTACTGGAAATGGATTGTTTTCATCAAACTAAAGTGACCACAGATATTGGAAAGGGGAATGCTATTTTAACGTGGGCACAGAGACGATTTCACTTGACTTAGTCGGGATAAAAAAAGTTTGGGTCAATTGTCTTGTTCGATAAATTTCCAATTATTTCATTATTTCTTGAAGCATAGCCAAATGATGAAGTCGATGGGTGGATGTATCCTTGCCCAGGACAAAGGCAAAGCTACATCTTACTTAACTCCAAGAACAACAGAGTGAACTGCAACAACTGTTGACAAAATTTTCTGAGGTCTTTGATAAGCGACTGGTTACGATAAAGAATTATCAAACAACTGCAGCGGCCATTAGCACCCGATTCTGACCCTACATTGACTTAAAACAAAGTCAAAAAGGTGCCGATAAGGAGAAGTTCAGAATATCACTAAAAGAAGGAATAAAAAATATCGTTAGAAGGAATTAAATGTTCTTGGACAAATGTGTCATATGCATAAAACGGAAAACTCTAGTAGCTGCCCGTGCGTCATCGGCACCAAAGTGGACGGCAGATTTACTGCAACTGAAACTTGATTAAAATTGGGGCAGAACATTAATACATGGTGCACCATCCTCGTGTGACCACAGAAACATACTGGTGGGGGTCGCCTGTTAACAAGTGTCGCTGGCTGAACCGGCAATAACTGATTCTCAGCCGGGTCAAGATTACCCCCTCCCGCCGGGAGGGGCGGGAGGAGGTCTTCCAAGCTGTCTGGATAGGTTTTATGGTTCTAAGCTTTTGTCCTGAAACGAGGACCACAGCCGATGCCATGATGCAACAATACGCCTGCACATAGCCCCTTGAATGTAGTTTGATGGGACACAAATAGTAGCTGTCCGAGGTAGGAGAGTGGCAGCCCTGGCCGCAACATCAGCAGCCTCGTTCCCCAGTACATCTTCGTGGCCAGTTACCTACAAGAAGTGAACGCGGAAGCCATCTTCAGCTACCAATTGAAGCGAGCGTTGGAGTCCGAGTACAACAGAATGGACCGGATACGGGTCTTTAAGACTCTGAATGGCACTGAGTGAATTAGAGCAGATGATATAAGAAGGGTGGTGGTGGCGGCGAACATATTGGACTGCCTGATAGAGAGCAAAAAGCTCAGCTGTGAAATTTGAGCATTGGTCAATGAGCTTGTATTGAAAGCTGTCGAACCCGACGACAAAGGCGGATCTGACACCATCAGGGTTCTTAGAGCCATCTGTATAGATGAAAATGTTATCATCAAGCTGAGAACGAAGTTCGACAAACCTTGGGATACACCGAATCTGAGGTACTCTCCTTTGGGATCGAGCTGAGTTTAAGGTGGATGCGAACCTGTGCCTGAAGCCATGGTGGTGTTGGGCTCACATCCATTTGAAGGGTGTCAGGGAGGGTGAAATCGAGTTGCTAAAGTAGGCGACAAAAACGAACTTCGGAAGGCAACAGTGCAGATGCATTAGGGATCAAGGGAGTCGTTGAAAAATGATGGGTAGGATGGGTGTTTTGGGCACTGACAGCATCCGGCATGCATAACGACAAAGTAATATATCATGCCGATAGTGCAATGGTAATTTGGCAGCTCCTGCAGAGGGCTGGTACAGAAGGCTCCAATCGCTAGGTGTAACCCCCGATGGTGAATTAAGACGTCGCAAGATGGACGGCTGTGCGGATGCGTAAACAATGCTTCTGTAATCCAGCTTAGATCGGACTATGGACCGATAAAGGTGAAGAAGGACGGTTCTATCAGCTCCCCATGACGTACCGCTAAGAACACGAAGAAAATTAAGGGAAAGTGTACAATGGCCAGCCAGAGAAGACACGTGTGGAAACTAAGAAAGTTTCCTGTCAAACGTTAGTCTTAAGAATTTCGTTGTCTTCACGAATGGAAGAGTGATTGGGCCTAGATGTAGAGATGATGGAAGGAACTCATTGTATTTCCAGAAGTTGATGCACACTGTTTTCTCATTGGAGAAACGGAAGCCATTTGCAATGCTTCAAGAATAAAGACAGTCAAGACAACGCTGTAGACAGAGATCCAATGGACACGTTCTTTGAGTGCTGTAGTAGATTGTGAAATCGTCCACAATGAGGGAACCAGAAACGTCGGGTGGGAGGCAGCCCATAATTGGGTTAATTACTATGGCGAAGAATACTACACTTAAAACGGAGCTCTGTGGCACACCATTCTCCTGGCAAAAAGGGTTCGATGAAACAGAGTCCACTTGTACCCGAAAACATCGGTCCATTAAAAATGCACGGATAAAGAGGGGGAGACGTCTGTGAAAGCTCAGGTATGCATGGTGTGGAGAATTCCTGCCCCCCAACAGGTGTCGTCAGCCTTCTCCAGATCAAAGAACACAGCCACCGTCTGGTGCTTTTTCAAAAAGTTATTCATAATAAAAGTTGACATGGTGATGAGGTGGTCGATTGCAGAGCGGTGCCGACGAAAACCACAAATGACATTGGTAAGGAGGCGTCGGGATTCAAGGAGCCAAACCAAACGAGCATTAACCATGCGTTCCATCACCTTACAGACACAGCTGGTAGGAGAAATGGGGTGATAACTGGAAGGAAGATGTTTGTCCTGACTTGGTTTGTGGATGGGGACAACAATGGCTTCACGCGAACTTGTGGGGACATGACCTTTAGACAATATGAGATTATAGGTGTGGAGAAGGAAACATATACCCACAGGAGAAAGGTTCTTCAACATCTCAATATGAATGGCATCGGCCCCCGGTGCAGAGGAGCGGGACGTAGTCAAGGTGTCATTGTAACTTTCATGATTTAAAGATTGGAAAGAAGGCGGCTGTGCCTCCTCTGCATGTTTGTGGGGGAGAAAGGCAGGGTGGTAGTGGCCAGAGCTCGCAACCACTGCAAAAGAGCGGCCTAAGGCACTGGATACATCAATGGGGTCCACAAGGACTGTGTCCGCTAGTGTCAGGCCTGAAATTGGGGAGTGGACCTTAGTGCCAAATAACCAGTACAGGCTACCCCAGACAACCGAGGAGGGAGTGAATTTGTTAAAAGAACTAGTGAATGCAGTCCAACAGGCTTCTTTGCTTTCTTTTATAACACGACGGCATTGCGCTCACAGCCGTTTGTAATAGATGCAATTCTCCGTCGTTGGGTGGCGTTGAAAGGTGCGTAGAGCACATCACCGGGCTCTAATAGCATTGCCTTATGCTGCAGTCCATCAGGAGAGTTGGACGCGGCGTGTAGAAGAGGAACTACGAGGTATGGAATGTTCGGCAGCAGTGAGAATAACCTGTGTGAGGTACTGGACCTGACTGTCGCAGCTGGGGAAATGCTGGTCGTGGAAAACTGCCATGGAAGAATACAGCCCCCAGTCAGCTTTGGAGATTTACCAGATGGTGAAATGCGGAGATGGGATATGATGCAATAGGTGGATTACACAAGGGAAATGACACTTGAGTACGTATCAGAAAGGGCATACCACTCGAACTGATGGGCCAGCTGAGGAGTGCATATCGCGAGGTCCAATTGAGAATAGGTGTGCATTGTGTCTGAAAGGAAGGTTGGTGAACTGGTGTTTAGGCAGACAAGGTTGAGAAGGTTGAAAAGGTCTGCTAGAAGAGAGCCTCCTTGGCAAGATCCCATAGGGGGTGGTGGGCGTTGAAGTCGCCAAGCAAAACAAAAGGTGGAGGAAGCTGAGCAACAAGTTGCAGCACATCTGCCCTAGTAAAGGCAGACGATGACAAGGTATAGATATTGCAGAGAGAGAAGAAAAGGGTAGGGAGAGTGATGCGGATGGCAACTGCCTGGATGTGAGTGTGCAGAGAGATGGGATGGGAATAGATGTCCCAAACGTGCAACATAACCTCTACATGGGCTGGAATACCATCCACAGAAGGTAGCTCATAACGCACAGAGGTATATTGAGGGATGGCTATACGATCCCGTGGGTGTAACTTGGTTTCTTGGGTGCTGACTATGAGCCTACAGTGCAATCTAAGGAGTAATTTCAATTCCTCACGATTGGAGCGTATGCTTCGAATATTCCACTGAAGTAGCGCCATGATAAGAATAAGGGGAGAAAAAAGAAGAACAAGGCAAAAGGGGTCACCTCGATGATTGCTGAGGGCATGACTTCGAGGGAGCACTGCTATCTACATCTACATACATACTCCGCAATTCACCATAAGGTGCGTGGCGGAGGGTACACTGTACCATTACTAGGCATTTACTTTCCTATTCCACTCCCAAATTGAACGAGGAAAAAAAGACTGCTTATATGCCTCCGTACGAGCCCTAATTTCTCTTATCTTGTCTTTGTGATCTTTATGCGAAATGTAAGTAGGCGGCAGAAAGATCGTACTACACTCAGCTTCAAATTCCGCCCCTCTAAATTTCTTCAACAGAAATTCACAAAAAGAATGTTGTCTTTCTTCCAGCGAGCATTTACGTGACACTCGCGCATTGGTCGAACCTACCGCTAACAAATCTAGCTACTCGTCTCTGAACTGCCTCTATGTCTTTCTTTAAACTGATCTGCTGTGGGTCCCAAACACTTCAGCAATACTCAAGACGTGGTCGTACAAGCGTTTTATACGCGGTCTCCTTTACAGGTGAAGTACATCTTCCCAAAATTCTCCCAATAAACCGAAGTTGGCTGTCCGCCCTATTCACAACTGTCCTTACATGCTCGTTCCATTTCATATCGCTCTGCAATGTTACGCCTAGATATATGAACGACGCGACAGCATCAAGAAGCTCACTACTAATGCTGTATTCGAACATTATGGGATTGTTTTTCCTACTCATGCGCATCACCTTACATTTTTCAAAATTGAGAGCTAGCTGCCAATCTTTGCACCAACTAGAAATTTTGTCTAAGTCATCCTGTATGCTATTACAGTCAGTTACAGACGACACCCTCCCATACACCACAGCATCATCAGCAAACAGCCGCATATTACAACTTACTCTGTCCATCAGATCATTTATATAGATAGAAAATAATAGCAGTCCTATCACACTCCCCTGGGGCAAGCCTGACGATACACTAGTCTCTGATGAACATTCGCCGTCGAGAACAACGTACTGCGTTCTATTACTTAGGAAGTCTTCCAGCCAGTCACAAAACTGTGAACCTATTCCATAAGCTCGTATCTTCATTAGCAGTCTGCAGTGTAGCACCGTGTCGAACGCCTTTTTGAAGTCGGGAAAAACACAATCTGTCTGTTGCCCTTCATCCATGGCTCGCAAGATGTCATGTGAGAAAAGGGCAAGCTGAGTTTCACATGAACGATGTTTCCTAAACCCGTGCTGATTCATGGAAAGAAGCTTTTCCGTTTCAAGGAAATTTACTGTATTCGAACTGAGAATATGCTCCAAAATTCTACATGAAACTGATGTCAATGATATTGGTCTGTAATTGTGTGGGTCAGTTCTCTTTCCTTTCTTATAAACGGAAGTCACCTGCACTAGGAACTTTGTGCTGAATTAAAGATTCGTGATAATTGCAAGCTAATTAGGGGGCCAACGCCGCAGAATAGTCTTTGTAAAACCGAACTGGTATTCCATCCGGACCAGCAGACTTTTTTGTATTTAGATCTCTCACCTGCTTCTCTACACCGGAAATACCTATTGCTATGTCCCCCATTTCGGAATTTGTACGTTGATCAAATGATGGTACATTTGTGCGGTCCTCCTGTGTGAAAGATTTCTTAAAGGTTAAATTTAGAACTTCAGCTTTCTGTTTGCTTTCTTCTATTACTGCCCCGGAATGATCAACGAGTGACTGGACAGTGGGCTTTGACCCGCTTATCGATTTTACATAGGACCAGAATTTTTTCGGGTTCTCGGAAAGATCTTTTGCTAAGGTATGGCTGTGATAATTATTGTATGCTATCGCAATCCATTGGTAGAAAATCTTGTTCCATCAGTTCAATTGGAATTTCTGTCACCTTCCAGAGTTAATCAGTAGGGGCAGTATCCTCCGCCGGTAAAACACCGGTTGCCCGGTGAACAGTTGTGCGTCCCAGCGAGACAGAGGATGACCGGGGCCGCCTACTGTTGGGCGGAGTGACAGATGAGTCACGCCTTGTCGGGGAAGGAGAGTAACTCTTCTTTTTGTTAGCTCTTTTGGAAGAGTGATGTGAGAATAGGTAGTTGACGGTTGAGAAGCCTGAGTATGTAGAAAATCTTCATGGACAGGTTCCTTTTTTGTTTAAGTGCCCACAGTTTATTAGAGATTGAGGAAGACTGAACTTTAAAAGGAGCAGGAGGGAGCGGGGACATGGAACGGGCAATCTTCAGGCTGGCTGATCGCGCAACTGTTCAGCAAAGTTGTGTATACCCGCCTCTTTAGTAGGTCGGGGGGAGGTGAGGACCTTACTGTATGTGCCCGCTAGAAGGACAGAGGGCTTCCGACTCGCTAATAGCTTTCAAGTAGCAGATGTTGAGACCTTTTCTGTGACCCGAATTTGCTGAATGACCTGCTTGTCTTTATACACAGGGCAGTTCCTAGAGGAAGCAGCATGGTCACACATGCAATTAATGCAGTGATGGGACGGAAGTGAGCAGTCGCCCTCATGTGCCTCCCTACCACAAGTGACACATTTTGCTGTATTGGGGGCAAGATTGATGGGTGTGGTTGAATCTATGGCATTGGAAACAGTGCATAGGGTTTCGTACATAAGGGCGAACGGAGATAACTTCATATCCTGCTTTTACCTTTGACGGGAGTTCAACTCTGTCGAACGTCAAAAACACAGTTCGAGTTGGTGTGAACTGGTTATCGAGCTTTTTCAACACACTATGCACGGCTGTTACACCCTGGCCAGTGCGGAAATGTCCCCCATGATTACCGGCGTCTCCGATGGCGTGCTCCTTCCAAGTGGGGGCCCTCATTGAGGGCTTACCCGCCTTAGGTGATTGTTCACACCTCAGGTCACACCTCCCGAGAACGGACGGAGGGACCAATCGGCATGTTCAGAAGGTACCAGCTTGGATAATCACCCCTCCCTGGGTCCGGCCTTTACCAGAAGGTACATACATGCCGTACTTGTCTACCCAGGACGGAGAATTACGCATTACCCCGTCACCTGCTACGCATGAGAATGCGTGGGTCGGCCTTCAGACATGCACAGGGAGGAAAGAAGAAGAATAGAGGAAGTGAAGAGAAAGAAGAGTGTGTCTCAAGCGCCGAAGTGGAGACTAAATGAGAAGATGAAGGCTAGAAGAGTGGAGCAGCAAGGAGTGAAAGACAGAAGCAAATGTTAGGAAAGGAAGAACCTAAGGAAAGAGAAAAACTATGACAGAAAACCACCTTGATTTGCAACGGACACCTGTCTCCAGGCTAAGGCATGAACTGGGAGGGGAAATGAAGCACCTGAGGCAGGAAGGAAGGCTGCTTCGGCTCAGGGCCCCGTGCGCGCCAAAAAAGAGCAGTGGGCCCCTGGGGGGCCTTTAGTTCTTTTGAAACGAAAGTGGTCACATCACATGGCTATTCACAATGGTGACAATGCTAACACATATTGTGTTTCACCCAAAATTGTGTCAGTGAAATTCCTTGATTCAAAGTTGAATGAATGTGAAAATAGAAGAGAAAAGTCATTGAAAGTGATTAGTGAAAACAATTAAGCTCAGTATATGGCAGGTGGTGTTATGTGTAAGAGGTAGAAAGTGTGATAGGCTATAGAAGCCTTAAAAAGTGCTTACCTGTTCTGTGCTATGTCAAATCTCACACAGGTGTCCGGCGTACTCCTCTCACCCATCGTGAAGAACAATAAATTCCATTTTAGGTGAATCCATGGGTGGATCCAGCAACATCTCTCCGCGTTCCACCCAACCGGCATATTCAAACTACAGAGGCAATAAACAGTGTCACATAGTCAGTGACAACCTATCAACCTTTACCCACTAATACGACTGCCAAAGACCCTACTCCAAGTGCCATCAAGCGAGGGTGGTAATACTATACATAATCAATGACGTTTGGACGCCACTGACAGGTGGCAACAGATGAATGCTAATGTGTGCAAATCAAAGCAAATGCCACGTGTTGGGTAATATAAGATGTGGAGTGGGTCAAACACTTCTGATTGTATATGTATCTATGAACTCAAAATGTAGGTATTTGTATATTTGTGATATTGTATTTGCTTAGGTATAATTGATGAAAATTTTTGATGTGTGTGCTAGTATACAAGATATGATTGATTTTATCTTCCCAAATGGTGAGCCGACATAGAATAATCGATTCATATTGGTATATTCATGAAGCATTCTATAAATTTTTTTATTTCTCATGAATGACGAATGAAAACCTACCACTTCATATTTATGTAATACTTCTGCCATATGTATGGTATATCCACCAGAAGTATGGGGGCAGATATGAGCATAAGTATGATAGAGGAAAGGAGTATAAGGGGAGTAGGAAGATTAATTCTTTTTTGTACAATTTTTAAGACATAATATTTCTTTATTTTTCCATAAATATAACATACTAGGTGAAAACACAGTGTTGCCCAGGTATTTATTTATTTATTCCTGCCTTGGGCTCTTCTCTTATTCCTTCTCTCTGACCATCTCATTTTTTCTAAAAATATGTTAGATTTATCAGAGACTATATAAGACATAAGGCTTTCTTGTATAATTTACAAAAGTATAAGTGCAGTATCCAAAAAAAGAAAGATAGTAATCAAATTACAAATGACATAAAATTTGTACGATCTCGAATTTATCGAGTTGTGTGTTGAACAACTTACTGTATAATTTTTCAGGTATATATTCATTTGTATAAGTGCAATATGTCTGTACAATCTGTTGCAAAAACAATTAGCAGTAGAGATGCCATAGATTGAAACTTGGTGTGTGATGGGGTGGTTTTCCATGAACATTACTGTTTATGTGCTCATCTCTCATGAACTATATGTCATACTGTGATACATTCAGCTATATGTGTGTGTACTGTCTGTAAAATTTCCTACAGCTACAGTTTGTAATGTAGAAATTATAATTTATAACGTCAGGCCGAATCCATAGTTTTAGTCCATGAACAGCGAAAAAGTAGTAAGCAAACAACATTTTTCCTTTCATCATTTTACTGTGTTTGTCAGCGAGAAAAAATATATAAAAGGTTTGAAATTATCTTTAAAGTCTGTTGCAAGTTGCTATGTACTCATACAGTGTATGAATGAAGTCTTGTTGCATTCTGTGGCAGTTTTTGTTGTTGTGATTCCTATTGTTTATGATGTCATATCTCCTGAACCATATGTCGTATGTGATTCTTATTCCCACAGCAAATATTACCTCACAGTAAGGAAAACATATATCAAATTTAGTTGAATTGGTCCAGTAGTTTAGGTGGAAATGTGCAACATTGTCACGAGATGTTGCAGTTTCTCTAGCATCTCATTGTTTATGATGTCATATCTCATGAACTGTGTGTCATAGGATCCTTACACTTATGGCAACTGTCCTTGCAGATTGAAGCTTACGTGTGCAAAATTTCATAAAAATCAGAACAACATTGCAGATTTGTATGTAATTCTCTATCTCTGTGAGTCTTGCTTTTTAATGGCAATTTCGGAAGTAATTCCTCCATATATTATTTGGTTTCAGTATCCAAAAATTGCATGAAACTGGACATTTGTTTATCAACTATATCACATGACTCAAGTGCTATGGCGTATCAAGGCGCCTTCTGCAGACGTTTCAGCAAACTATTTTTATAGTTAACAGCCAAAATTTCAATTCTTCTAGTATTACTTCTTGCCGACAATGGAATACCTTTAATATCTTCAAAAAGTGACAATGCTACTTCCAACATGCACTTTTTTTACAGAGTCAGAATCTGAAAATGGATTCTGGTGTTTATTAAGTGTCCAACACATACACATCATTGCTTCTGCAGACTTCTCATAGTCACTCAGAGAGAGAAATAGGAAGGCCATGCTTTTTTTTTTTTTTTTTTTTTTTTTGTAATCTGCTTGGAGTTTTTCTTGGCGCGTTTCGCTATCCAGAGGAAAATTTTTTATGAAACTGCTGACAAGTTGTTTCTTAGTGCAGTTTTAAATTGGCACTTTTAACAAAAGCGACAGTTCTGTTATACATGCAGCAAACTAGCTTCAGGTCTATCAGGCAGCGTAAAACAATATTATTCAGTCTATTCAGGCAAGAACTTCCTATTTTTACCGTCAACTTTACACTTTTTATAATCCTTGTCGATGCAAAAGAAACCTTGTAAACTTGGATAATAATGAAACGCTCAGCATGAGACCACAAGAAATACGAAGTGCCGATAAAACATATGTACTTCATTTAAATTTGTCGTTTATAGCAATACAGGTGACCAACACATAGCACATTGAGGCACAATAAAGGACCCCTCCCGGGTGGATGGGGGTAAAGAAAAGGAGACTTAGTTATTGTCACACATCACTGCCACCAACTGAACTTGTCCGAAAATATTGCAAAGTAGCTTCAGGCTTACGTTCATTAGGAACCCAAAAATATTATTAAAATGGATGTGTCCTGATTGCTTAAACAGAGGTTTCAGATATTGTTAGAGTATGAAGTCAATTTATAGAATTTCCATGTTCATTAAATAAAGTTGTCCTGCTGCATTCGTATGTAGAGCTTTTATGCAGATCATTGGCCAGTTTGCTCCCTTCTGCTGACATTCGTCAATGTACTGTCCAGCGTTGCACACCATGACAACTATTTCTTTAATCTACCTGTAATAATCATGAAGAATTCTAATTATTCAGCAGATAATTGTAAAATTCTAGAAAACGTTATAAGAGTTACTGATACGAATTGTTATGTACAGAAAAAAGATTTTGAAATAATTTGAGTATGTCACATACTTTCAAAATATTTTTGGCAGTACAGTTTTTGGCCTTCTGTGGTCTGGACAACTGCAGTCCGCCAGCTGCCATAGATGATAAATGATCTAGAAATCTAGTAATGTCTCGTCAGTATTCCTTAAGCTTAATTTTATACTACTTTGCAAAATTCAACAGCTGAAAAATTACTACCCTACCTTTACTAATTATTAACAAATATGATGGTTGCTGAAAATTATCATTAGAAACGATGACAAAAAAGGAATGTACTGTAATAAAATACTGGATTTACAAGAACAGCTGCTGCCAAAGAAGAAAAGATAAAGCAGACACCAATATTGTAACACTCAGGGCCATGAAGTGCAATGAATAAAGAGCCAAGGAATGAGATACTTCACATACAACTGCTGTTAAAGAAACTATGATTTGCATCAATTTTTCATTTGACTAATCTTTCAAAAGTCTAAGAGGCATCAATGAGAAAAAAGTGATCAGACCATATCAACTGCACCACATTCATAATTAAATGTCGAGTGTATAAAGGTTATTTCAATTACTCAATATACAATGAACCTTGTTTATGTTAATTATAAAAGAAATAAGAGAAAACAAAATTGGATTTTAATTACATACACAGACATGCCAAGTATTACGATTTTTCCATAATTATCACAATTTCTAAACTAAGATTACAGTCTTATGGAAGTCCTGATTGAAATAACAGGCCGTGGTGGATTAGACATGTGCACTGGTGTGCTGTGATGTGGTGCGCACGGCCGTTTGCCTTCGGGGGTTCGAATCCCTTACATAACTGCTGGGGGTGAGGTAAGTGACCTACAGTTGAGACATACCTCTCCCTACACTCCTGTTGCTGTCTTTTTATAAACTGGCAAAAGCAGTAACAGAGCTGTTTAAAAGTTATGAGGTGCTCTAGAGATGGGTACCACTTATGTTGCTGCAGAGCCTCCCTCTGCAATCATTTCCAGTGATAACCAACACACTGTCTTTTGTCAGGGGCACCTTGAGCAACGATGGATTGTACCCCTCCCCCACAAACCTCAAAACTCCAATCCACACAATCCAGAACCACAACATTCCAATTCAATAGTCAACCTCTCCTCTAAACCTCACTCCCAGTCTGAAACCTCTGTGCTATCCAAAGGCCTCACCTTTAGCCCTACTCCCAAATTCAACCAAACAGCCCTTGTCAAAGATTTACTATCCTATACTTGTAGTCTTTGCTGGAGATATCACTTTCACACGAAGAAAAATAATCCTACTCCTAATGATCCAGCTCCTCAAGACATCATTCAAATTGAACCCTGCCTGGAACAGTTCCGTCCTCCGTCACAACAAGACGCATCTGCTCTTCCTCAACATCATCCTCTTTAAACCTTCCAGGAATTCCTTACTTCAAATCTTGCCTCTCAGTCTTTCCTGAAAAACCTTAATCCTACTCCCAACATTACCGCAGCTGAATCTCGAGCTATCCGTGATCTGAAGGCTGACCATTCCATCGTCATTCTCCCAGCCAACAAGAGATCCATGACCGTGGTACTTGATCGGTGGGAGTATGTGGCTGAGGGACTGTGTCAGCTTTCAGATAGTACCACATATAGAATCTGTTAGTGCAATCCCATTCCTGATGTCCAGGCAGAGCTTCAAGGAATCCTCAAAACCTTAGGCCCCCTACAAAACCTTTCACCTGACTCCATTAACCTCATGACCTTACCGACACCCCGCGCCCCCACCTTATACCTACTTCCCAAGATTCACAAACCCAATCATCCAAGCCCCTACAGAACGAATCTCTGCCTGCATAGACCAACATCTTCAACCCATTATGTGCAGTCTCCCATCCTTCATCAAAGACACCAACCACTTCCTCGATCACCTGAAATCCTTGCCTAGCCAGTTACCTCCAGAAACCATCCTTGTAACCATTGATGCCACTTCCTTGTACACAAACATCCCACATGCCCAGGGCCTCGCTGCGATGGAGTATTTCCTTTCACGCCGACCACCCACTTCCCTACCTAAAACCTCTTTCCTTAATACCCTAGACAGCTTCATCCTAACCCACAACTTCTTCACTTTTGAGGGCCAAACATAACAACAACTAAAGAAAACAGCCATGGGAACCAGGATGGTCCCCTAATATGCAAACTTATTTATGGGACGCTTAGAGGAAGCTTCCTGGATACTCAAGCCTGTCAACCCAAAGTTTGGTATAGATTCAATGATGACATCTTCATGATCTGGACTCACAGTGAAGAACATCTCCAGAATTTCCTCTTCAACCTCAGCTCCTTTGGTCCCATCAAATTCACCTGGTCCTATTCCAAATCCCATGCCACTTTCCTCGATGTCGACCTCCATCTATCCAATGGCCAACCTCACACATCCGTCCACATCAAACCAACTAATAAACAACAGTACCTCCACTATGACAGCTGCCATCCATTCCGCATCAAACGTTCCCCTTCCTACAGCTTAGGTCTTTGTGGCAAAAGAGTCTGCTCCAGTCCTGAATCTCTGAACCAGTACACCAATAACCTAATAACAGATTTCACATCCCGCAGCTATCCTCCTGATCTGGTACAGAAGCAAATTGCCAGAGCCACTTTCTCATCCCCCCAAATTCAGAACCTTCAACAGAAGAACCCCAGAAGTGCCCCTCTTGCCACCGGATACTTTCCGGGACAGGAGCGGACTCTGAATGTGGCTCTCCAGCAAGGATACGACTTCCTTAAATTCTGCCCTGAAATGAGATCCATCCTTCATGACGTCCTTCCCACTCCACCGAGAGCGTCTTTCAACCACCCACCTAACCTCCTAGTCCATCCCTATGAAAGCCCCAAATCACCTTTCCTACCTTCTGGCTCCTACCCTTGTAACCGCCCCGTTGTAAAACCTGCCCTATGCACCCTTCCACCACCACTTACTCCAGTCCTGTAACCCGGAAGGTTTACATGATCAAGGGCAGTGCCACTTGCGACAGTACCTACGTGATTTAGCAACTGACATGCCTGCACTGTGAAGCATTCTATGAGGGAATGGCCAGCAACAAACTGTCCATTCGCATGAACGGTCACAGGCAGACAGTGTTTGTTGGTAATGAGGATCACCTTGTGGCTAAACATGCCTTGGTGCGCGGCCAGCAGATCTTGGCACAGTGTTACACCGTCCGGGTTATCTGGATACTTCCCACCAACACCAGTCTTTCAGAACTCCGGAGATGCGAACTTGCCCTTCAGCTTATACTCTAATCCCATTGCCCGCCTGGTCTGAACCTCCGCTAAATTCAAATTCCCGCCCACCATCTTTAACATCTTTGTGTCAGTTATCTGGACAGAGCCCTTGCCTCAAGTGGTATCTCTGTCCAACTTCTTTGCTTTCTACAGTGTCTGTCTAGGTGTGTTTCGTTTGTGTATTTGTGTGTGTGTGTGTGTGTGTGTGTGTGTGTGTGTGTGTGTGTGTGTGTGTGTGTGTGTGTGTGTGTTTTATTTGTTTCTATCTCTGCCTGTGGTCCTTCGTCTGGTAAGTAATCTTCATTTACTTTTTATATATATTTTTCCTGCTAGGAATTTTTCCTCTATAATATCTATCGAAAGTGTTACACAAAAGAAAATCGCCAGTAAAATAATTGTAAAAGAGAAGCTGTGAAATAAGACAGCTCACTCAAATCTCTTAGATCATTGCAAACTCTGGAAGAAACTAACAATAGTAGCTGACACTATGTTAGAGAAATGCCAGCTGAAAAAATAAGGTGATGCAATATGAAGACATGTTTCTTACCAACAAGGTGTTGTTTGTTGACACTTTCATATGAATCTCTGAAATTTAGTGAAAGGTCTCAAATCCTCATATGGAATTAATGCACACACTGTGCAAGCAATTAAATATTATTTTTGGAATGAACAAGACGAAAACAACTTCTAATTTTTTTTTATGAAGTTAAGCTCCAAGAAGAGCTACATTGAGAACACAAATTAAAAATGCATGGTAATTTAGGTGAATATAAGGATAAACTTGGAAATCATGAACTGGTGTTCGTTTGTTCCTCTGTTGCATCTACTAGAGATTATAGGCCGTGTACAGGAAAGAGACTACTCACTTACCCATTGAAAGGCATCTTTAAAGTCCTTATGCATGGGGGCGATTTTTTTTTTGTGATTATGTAATTAGTTTAGATCACATTAGTACCAAAATGCTGTGATGGATATTATTCCTAATTTGACTTTCATGTAATGAAAATGCCAGTTTTTCACAGACATTAAACACATTCAGAAGGAGCCTAAGTCTCCAAAAACTTCAAAGACTGCCCAGAAAACATTGAAAAAATGACAACTGATTTCCACACAATTTTCATTTTATTAATACATTTAATGGATGTATGAATTTTTGAACTGCATTTGATGTATAGTACCATATTACACTTCCACTGGGTCACAGGAAGAGCCACTGACCAAAATATGTTGGAATACAGGTTTATAATTTTTGTGAAACTAAGGTGCAAAACTAAGCAGGCTCTACTGATATACCGTATTTATGCAGATATAGGCCGCATGCGAATATAGGCCACACCTAAACTTTTGACACGAAATTATAAAAAAATAGATCTCAAATATAGGCCGCATGTTGTTTTTTTTTTTTTTTTTTAAGTCGAACTTTCTTGTAATCAGAAACACAATCTTATGAATAGATTATCTCTTTCCAACAAAATCGAAACAAATGTGAAAACTGTAAATGAACCAATACGAAAATAGATGATAAGCCAATAGGATTACAGCGCTCCAAGTGAGGAGAGGACGAACCAAGGCGTGTTAGCGGGAATTTGAAGTGCTGTGTAGCGTAGATGTGTTTCGCCTTCATAACGAGTTTAGTTTAGTACTAGAGAAAATTTTTTTCCCTTCGTGTTCGTGTGAGTCACGATCTTTTGGCTTCAGTGACAATGGGAAAAGAACGTACAAGTTATACTGTGAAGTTTAAACTTCAGGTTGTTCAATACGCTAAGGAGCATGGAAAGAGGGATGCTGGACGTAAATTTGACGTCGATGAAAAAAACGTTCGTCGCTGGTGTGAAAGTGAGAACAAATTAGTGAATTGTTCAAAGAGTCGTCGTGCATTTCGTGGACAAAAATGCAAATATCCCGATGTTGAACAGGACTTGCTCAACTTCATAATTGAAACCAGGAAATGCGGATTTGCTGTGACCACAGAAATGATTCAGGTGGAAGGCTGTAAACTAGCTAGGAACAGAAACATTCCGTCAACGGAATTCAAAGTGTCGTACGGGTGGGTGCGGCGCTTCATGGTGAGAAATAATTTATCTGTCCGTCGTCGAACCACTATTGCGCAAAAACTTCCTCAATTGTACGAAAACAGCTTGTTAGCTTTTCAGCGGCATATAATTAAACTTCGACGCCAACATTGTTATTTACTATCTAAGATGGGGAATGCCGACCAAACTCCCGTTTATTTCGATATGCCAAGCAATGTGAACAATGTCGGGGAGCGTAGTGTGCAAATACGTTCATGTGGTGCAGAAAAACAGCGTTGCACCGTCATGTTAAGTGTTACAGCTGATGGGCGAAAACTGCTTCCGTATGTGGTTTTCAATCGAAAAACTCTTCCCAAGGGAGAAAACTTGCCTCCTGGAATAATTTTAAGAGCTCGAGAGGGGGGATGGATGACTGAAGAACTAGTCCTGGACTGGATTTCTGCTGTGTGGACTAAGAGGCCAGGAGCTCTTCTGCGTACAAAATCAACGCTTGTTATGGATAGTTTTCGAGGTCATACTGTGATCGAATAAAAAAGCAGTTACAACAAGAAAAATGCGACCTTGTAATAATACCCAGTGGAATGACCAGTGTTCTGCAGCCTCTGGATGTGTGTATTAATCGCCCGTTTAAGAGAAATGTGAGACAATCTTACAGGGAATATTTAATGAAAAAAGCAAGTTTGACACCCGGAGGCCGTCTGCAATGTGCTTCCGTGTCAGAAGTATGCCGCTGGATTTTAGCTGCCTGGAGATCAATTCCGGAAGAATTAGTGACCAAAAGTTTCAAGAAAACTGGAATTTCCAATCACCTCGATGGCATTGAAGACGAGTTGCTGTATAACGACTCAGATCAGCAGTCTGAATCCTCTAGTGAGCGAGAGGAGACAGAAACGAGTGACTGATTCGGCTAAAGCTTAAAAGTATCGGGAATATATCTTTTCCATAGTGTTGTGTTTTCGTGTAATACCATTTACTGTACTGTAACGTAGTCACATATTTTTGCAAATAAAAATTTAATGTTAATATAAGCACTGTCGCAGAATTTGTGTGTAGGCTTATCTGCCCAGTAAATACTTAACACTCGTTAAAAGCATTTGAAATACATAGGCCAATTTGCAATTAGTGAAAATGTGGAATTAGACACTTTCCCATGTTAGAGGAAATGCTACAAACTTCAATGTTGCCAATAGATACGATAAAACGAAACACTTAAGGCAATATTTATAGGTCTGACATCTTTAGTAGTAGCAAAACGACTTTCAAATACTTTTAATAGTAGATTTATGTAGTAACTGCTACATATTTTGTACCAAAAATTGACTATAGTCTAGAATCTGTTCCGTACACGCTGTTGTTGTAATCGGTGCAATGCAAATGTTGGCGGCACTACACCACAGTCCTGTTTGTTTAGCAGCCATTAGTAGAGCGGAAATACGATTATCATCGTACACACTTCACTTAGTAGCATGGAAATAAGAATTATTGGTACTGAAATTGATATTAATGAATATGTATAAGCTGCTGGCACTAATTAAAGTGTACAAAATAAATCATCTCACTTGCGGTGTCGTTCAGACACTAATTATACTCGTTATATCTTTGAATACTGTAACTAGTTGTTTAAAAGTATAATTGATTTACTGACCAGATAAGGCTACATCAAGAACCTGTCAAACATAGAACGGGAACAGCATTATTTACTTATTTCATGGTCAAAACAAAAAGTAAATAAAGTTCATATTTTCGTTTCACTACAGTTCAATTATAGCCTAAATTGATCGCAGTTACGCCTAAAGTTCGATGAACATCGTTTCTTGGAAATAACTCCAACGATTGTGAAAGCTATGAATCTGGTCGTCGAAAAATGCGTTATTTTAAAATGTAAGTTTTGAATTTAACAATATCATTAGCTTCACAAATCAGCTGTTCCGGTATCTTAACCTCCCATCACCGCTGGCAGAAGGCGTAAACGTCACGGTAAAAAATCGCGCAACACACTCATAAGACTTTCACACCACATGAAATTAAAATGGGTTCTGAACTTAGGAAATCTGTATATTACAGTACGTATTGCTTTTCTTTAAAAAGACTGCACAGACGTGGTAATAAAGCTCTGTTGCCTGCAGTAGTTGGCTGTGGTACACAATTAGACCATTCGATTTATATCGAAATATCGACTGTTATCAATTGTCGCACCGATTCTGTGAACTTATTCAAAAACATAGACGCACTTTTTCGGAACAGTTGCAAATTTATTTTTTAAAAGAATTTACACTTTAATCTGTTTCTCAAACCAAAATAAATGTGACCATGTAATTTTTGAAATTAATGACTTAAGCGGAGGGGGGGGGGGGGGGGGGAGGAATCTCGATTATAGGCCGCACCACGATTTTGCAGGCCAAATTTTGGGAAAAAAAGTGCGGCCTATATTCGCACAAATACGGTAGTTAACTGCTATTGGAAGCATTCAGGCATTGCTTTTATACAGCAGTAATATTATGAAATAGTGGTCAAGTATTTGTGATTTTGATTAAGAGCAGAAGTTTGGACGTGAATCAATTGTTCAAGATTTACTTCTATGCCTAAAAGTAAACTAACCACCGCAAATGAAAACTTATTTGTAACATTATTCTTGTACTTCTGAGCATCAACCTAGTAGTTTGATAAAGTGAATGCTTAGCTATAAATAAATAATGTGTCCATATATAAACTGTTAATATTAGCACATCACATCCTTGAAGATACTTAGTTTGATACCTACCAAGTACCTGATAATATTAAGATAGGTATGCGAAAGGCACAGAAGCAATGACAAGGTGAAAAGAGGATTTATATGGTGATGCAGAGTCTAGTCTCCTGCAATGTAAAAATCCTGTATAATTTTGAAAATATTACAATGTCCAAAATCCGCTAAAACAAAATTCATGTAACATGTCAGTACGTACCGAGCATGTGAATGTAATCTTATTCAGTTACTTTCATACTTGAGCACATCAGGTTATGTTTTACTTCTGCTTTCAAAAGGTTTTTGAGTGATATGACTTGGTATTGTGAACCGTATGAATTACACTGCACTGACAGTTCCTTGTTATAGACTGCCATTAACAGTAGTAGTGACTTTGCGTTAATTGCATTTTCATATTTGTGTTAGTTCACAGCAACATTCATTGACTAGGAAATATGAATTTAACTGCATTAGAAACAGCAACTTATCAGTTTGTATCATGCCATTCCTCTGTTACTCCCTACTGGCCACTTGGACCGCTAGTATCACTTCAGTTGCAATTTTTTCCCTAGAGAGTTTCATGACTTGTCTGTGATAGACTGTAACCAAGAGAATGCAATGATGACTTCCCTCAAGGGATCAGCTACAACTTAAAAAACATTATTATAGTGAGTGCAGAAGTAGTAGTCAGTACAGCATATAATGTAGACTTGCCACAGGGCTGGATTTTTGGGTGGATTGACAAATCCAATACTAGGAAGGGCATGGAAGGCCAGAGTCCAATGTAGACACAGACACAATGCACAATGTAAGGTGTCCTTACTGAAAAGTACTGCAATTCCGTAAAATTGTGAAATATGGAAGCCAAATCCTAATATGATGGCAAAAATTTAGACTACCCTTACATCGCATCTTACAAAAGGCAATTATACTTTGGGCCTATTCTAACTTCCAAACTTGCAGGGGTTGGTAGGAACATTTTTGACATGTAGGTCCTAGGATTTTGATTGGTCACTTTCCACTTCTTTCACCTTTGGCAATGTTGCTGATGTGAAAAAATATTGAGTGGCACCATGGTTCGGAACCCACCTTAAACTGTAGGTCCCCCTATAACTGGCCGGGCAAGTCAGTTCAAAGGCCAGAGGGAGGAAATGGCATACTACCTTCAAATAGGACCATGCCTAGTAAAGCACTGTGGTGTTCAAACCAATCTTCGGATTGTTGACTGCTTCACTTTTGTTCTTTTTAATCTATAGGATCATGTATTAATTATTTATCAAATTCATAAACAACATTTTAATCATTTATTTAAAAATGAAGCTTTCGTTTCATTTATCACAACAAATGAAATATACAGATATAATGGACACAATGTATTTTATTTACATCAGGAATCTGTTAGCACTCTTTTACATATAAATCTTAACAGATTTATCAACAAATTACTGCTCATGCATCTTGGTGATCTAGTCTGGGATTTAAAAAACTCCAAGTTATTAATGGACACCAGATCACTGTAGAATTTTAACTGAGAAATGCTATTATTAATCACTTCAATTTACCTGCTTATTGCTGTCTCTGTATGAAATTCATAAGCGGCAAGAAAATTTCACAATTATACGGTAATCACCCTTAGAAGAGTCCTCTTGTCTTGTGTTACAAGACTTACTTTCACAAAACATACTTATATGGAATGGATACAGTAGTCAAGTGATTCACATTTTCTCTGAACTTTACATGCAGTAGGAAATTACCACTATTCTGGTAATATAACTGTCAGGATTGACAGACAAAACAACTGAGCTTCATGTAATTGTAAGAATAAATACATGGTGTAGTTTGTGAGTAGTAAGAATTAAAATCAATAAAAAGTAACATACAACAGTAGTTTTCTTTTAACATTTGAAGGAATGACAGTGTACAATAATAAAGCAAGTTTCACAGTACAAAACAAAAAGAAAAATGTTTGTGCTATGTCATTACCAGCTAAAAACAATATTTCTTGTACATTACTAAAACAGTAAAAGTACATTTTCTGCACTATTACCACCATGATGATTCTGTTGATATGTTAAATAATAATAAACTGAATCTGTAACTGCTTAAATTATCTTCATTCCTTGGATGGCACTCTCCAGAGACTGAAATAAATTAAATAATAATTACAAATTTAAATTTATCATGAGCTTGTAAACTAATATCTTTTAATAGCAAAGACATGGCAGATATGTTTTACACAGAATAATTTCTTCATATGGACACAGCAAATATACGGTGGTCATTCAGTAATTAAAGAAACAAATTGATATGGGGAAAAACTGTTCACTGGCAAGTTTGGTACTTTTATGGCTCTAAGTTTGCATTACTGGAATGAGCCGTCATCAGATGATGTATCAACATTGTTTTATTTATAACCTAAAAAATACATTTCAAGGTGGTGAGTCCAATTGAAAGTTCCACATTAGTTGAACAATGTTCTGTTCTGTTCCCCCCCCCCCTCTCGTTGAAAGTGAGAAACCAGTGTATATGTACAGCAGAATGTATAAAGTTCATGGTGGAGATTATATGAATTGTGCAAATTGTTTACAAGTGAGTGGAGTAGTTAAAAAATGGCCGCGACTTGCTGACTGACAATCACCATTCTGGTTGACAAACTGCAGCTTCAACTTCCTCACTTTAAAGTCTAAATCATTATATCATTTGTGCTGACTGCCTTGCAACTGTGGAAATGATAGTTTATGTATGTTAAAAAACAGTTGAGATTGCAGAATGTTATTTTATTCAATGTTAATTCAGGTCATCTTCAGAAACATTCATACAGCCTTTGTGGCTGGTGATGACTACTCTAGAGCTGCCATGGTTGCACACACTGGCTGCACATTGGTAACTGCTACAAGCTGGCACAGTAGGCAGCCACAGCAGTCCTTGATAGTCAGCACCAGTCACATGGGCTGTATAGATGTTTCTGTAGAGAACCTAAAATAATCTGAAGGAACTAAGATACCAACAGCCGTATGTATAATAAAATATTTATCGTATCACAATGCCTGGTTGTGGTTTCAGTCCTTGTTGTCACAGTAGTAGTTGTTGGTTCCCACTAAGAGACAGAAGTCCATGAATCCATTTTTGGTATCCCTACTTACGGATATTATACTCTGATGTAAGGACCTGAAGATGGCATAGTGAAACGCCGAAACTGGTTGTGATACAATAAATATTTTACTATACATACGGTTGTTGGTATCTCAGTTCCTTCAGACTCTTGACCAGCCACTGTACCGTTTCCACCACCAATGATGGATTCAATAAAACCTAAAATAAAGTTGAAACAGGTCGAATGAAACAACATTCTGCCGTCTAAACTGTGTTTTAACAGAAATTTATCTAAAAAAAGATTGCTGTAGCCTCCTTTGACAATGTAGTCCACATTAATGAAATGATAGTTGATATGGTTCTAATTAGTACTGGTACAGTTCATAACATAATCTGTAACAAGCTTAAATATAACAAAATACAAGCAAAATGGCTCCCAAAGGAGTTGACATGGCTACACAAGGAAACAAGGCTGAGAGCATGCACAGAGCTAAAGGAATGTTATGAAAGAGATGGTGAGCATTTTCTTGATAAAATTTTAACTTATGATGAAACTTGGGTTCATTATTATGAAAGAGCAGCATATACTGAACAGCCAATGCTACTCTGATTTCCTTTTAAACAAGGTGAAGCATTGCTCTTCCAGTTCTATTTTTCCTTCCCTTCCTTTTCCTACTACCAAATTCCAGTCTCCAATCACAATTTTTCCTCTCCCTTTAATTGTCTGAATAATTTCCTTTACCCTCTCATACACATTTCTTTGATCTCCTCATCACTGGCTGAGCTAATTAGCATATAAACCTGAATTACTGTGGTCAGTGTTGGCTTGATTACGATAATGCAGTTACTGTGTCGCTCATAGTATTTTGCCCACATTCCTATTTTCTGCTTAATTATTAGACCTACTCCTGTAATAACCACAACTGATTTGTATTTATAATCCTGTACTCACTGACCAGAAATCCTGTTCCACTTTCCACATAACTTCACTAATCCCCACTATAACTTCAACCTCTCCATTTCTCTTTTTGAATTTTCTAACCTCCCTATCCAATTGAGGGATCTAACACTCCATGCTCCTATCTGTAGAATGCTAATGTTCTCTCTCCTAATGACCACATCCTCCTGAGTAGTCCCCACCCAGAGATCTGAATGTGGAACTATTTTACCTCCAGAATATGCCATCGTCATTATTCATTCAGTAGAGCTCCATGTCCTCGGAAAAATTAACGGCTGTAGTTTCCCCTTGCTTTCAGCCGGTCACAGTAACTGTGTGCCAAAGCCATATTAGCAGATGTTACAAGGCCAGCTCAGTCAATCATACCGACTGTTGCCACTGTAACTACTGAAAAGGCTGCTGCCTCTCTTCAGAAACCATAAAAAGTGTTTAATAAAAAACAGTGAAATTTGGAAGCTGCAAAGAGGAAGTTCCAACATCTAAAAATTAGGAAGTCATGGTGCCATTCTGTCAAAACAAGTGATTAAAAGTTGTGTTGATAACTGAAGAGATTGCATCCGCCCTAAAAAATAAAGCAACAGGATGACCAAGAAGTGTGTCATCCACACAACCTCAGTTGTATGCAAGTTTGTCATACAGAGTACACAACGTTCAGTTCATAAGCAGCTGAAATGTCCTCACAAAGTCTTATCAGAAATCTCTATTTAGATTTGCAATTTCATCCATACGAACAGCAGATAGTGCAGCACCTGAAGGAAGATGATTACCAGTTGCAATTAAAGCTGTCAACAAATGGCAACAGATAAAAACAATGATGAATTTATAAGCTATTTGTGGATGAAGCTCATTTTCATCTTGCAGGTCACATGCCTAAGCAGAAGCACCATTACCAGGTAGATACAAATCCCAGTGAAGTTCATGATCAGCCTTTCTATGCAAGTAAAGTGACATATATAATGCTGTTTCATAATATGTGATCATTTATGTCTTTGAAAAGGAACATGGGAGCACAACAACTGTCAAACAGATCATTATATGGAGATTTTAAAATCTTTCATTACAACCCAAATAAATAATTTTTTATACGTCCAATGAATCTGGTTCCAATATGATGGAGGAACATCACACACTGTAAAGCAATCAATGGAAGCTGTGTGACAATTCTTCAGCAACCGTGTAGTCTCAACATTCGGCAATGTTTCCTGAAACCCCCCCTCCCCCCTTCTGATGTTTACTACTGTAATTTTTTTCTTTTGGGGTTTCTCAAGAGTAAAGTGTACAGGACTTAACTAAGAACTCAGGATGAATTGAAGCAGATAATTTGGAATGATATTCACAGTATCTCAGCAAAGATTTTGCAGTGGTCAATGAGGAATTTCAGTAGCAGACTTAAAGCATGCATTTATACAGGAAGGCACTATATTTAAAGATAAATAACATAAATGCAAGGTTTTACAGTTTCAATAATCAATAAAAAAAATTTTGCCCCCCCCCCTCCTCCTCCACAGACACACCACACCTTTCTTACGCTTTTTTGGATTGTTAAAAAGTTTCCTGTTTAGTGACACTTATTTAAGGTTATCATTTGACTGTCTGTCATTCTTTTATATCAAAATACCTAGAACAGTGAACAATAAGATGTTATTTTGCAGCTAATTACACTGATTTCAATACCTGTAGATCCCAGATAACAAGTTGACCATCTAGTCCACTTGTGCTGACTTTAGTAGCAGCACCCTTCTCTCCAGTGTAAAGGCACAAACATGTTATTGCATTCTGATGAACTGTTTCAAGAGTAGTATCATTCACCTCCACTCGGGCCTGCCGATCTAGAGACTGAAATTTCTTCATTGCACTGCAAAAAAAGAAAATTTATTTAATATGCAAGCTTTATATAACAATTTAACTGATCTGAATATTAGACTGATCTAACCTATACAGTAATTACACAAAGAAATCTGGAAGGAGAATGTGTTAAAATTTTGTACACATCTTTTAATCATGATCAAACAAGTGACAAGGAAATACTTTACAAAAACAGTGTTCATGGTAGAACTCAAAGAGTTTACGTATAACTTATATTTTACTTTAAGCTCAGAAGATCACATAGGAATAATGTAAACTGAGCTTTGAAAGACCACCAAGACATTAAGTACTGGTGAAACTGTTTGGATTAGAAAATCACTAGATTATAAAATGTAGTGATTACTGTATGTGAAGCTCTGCTTCTCTAACATGGGATCAAGCTTATTACATAAAAAAAAAACCTACGGGTTTATCTGCTATGAATAATACAGGCAAGATTTGGGATGGTGGATTCCTTGTGGGAAGAATGGAATATGTAGCATCATACAGTGTTAATATCAGAGGGGACATTAGTGCATCAGATGTTGATCCAACTTTTGCTGAGGGAAGGTCTTATCTGCAGCTGAAAATCTGTACCTGGGATCATCAAAACATATGTTGGATGGTTAATCACTTCTCTAAGCAACAAGCAAGGGAGGTCAGAGAAGATTAAAAGTAACACTTATCACAAGGTGCCAAGACTAGCATCACAAGCGCACCCACGCACACTCACTCACTACCTGTGCTATGCAAGGTTTTAGAGCTGTTAGTGTAATTATGATAACATACTGATAAACTAAGAGAAAGAGATGTTGAAATGTCTAGAGGAAAAAAACTTTATGTCCTTGAAATAAATTAGACCTAATTCATAATCTGGGTAATAGCCATGCAACTGTGTGGGGGGTAAACATAAGGCGTGTGTTCTAAGAGGGTTCTGTGGGAATTCTGACAGAGGGCTACGGGAAGCATAATCCCACACAAGGGAAGGTGTTTGTGAGATGATGCCCCATGTGCGCAAAAGGAATTTCCAAGGCTGGATAATTGCACAGCTCAGCAATAGATGGCATTATTGGGGCAGAATATGTAATATCTGCCACTTTGGGAGGGGAGTGTCTACAGAACTAAACCAGATGACATCAGTGATTACTGTTACTGAAGGTTGAGAAAGTAAATTTGGTAAACCTAATACAGTTTGGGTATGATCAGCACCTGTTAATGTATAAAGTAATGTAACTAACAACCCAAGTGGTATGAGCAATGAAGCAAAGAAGCAAAGAATATCAGCTTTCACATGTACAGTGGAACTTTGATTTATGTTTTTCATCATTCTATGTAAAATTTGTAGCCCCTGTGATAAACCCATATGATCAATTTTACGTTTGTTCCTATTAAGGTTTATCTAGATTCTATGTTGTTACCCCAACATCTCACTTGACTTCATCCAGTTTTCTTCCTATTGACATTTGATATGACTGAACTAGTTGAAAGTGGCACGAGAGAGAGAGAGAGAGAGAGAGAGAGAGAGAGAGAGAGAGAGAGAGAGAGAGAAACACCGTTGGTGATGGGAGTTATAAGAGGTACATGAAGATCTGCTGAAATCAGTATTTTTATCTTTTGTATTATTGGTTTAGCCATCTAGCAGCAGAACGGGAAATCAGCAGATTCATTATCCAACTGTTGGAACACATGCATGCGCACTAGACAGGAGTACTGTAGCAAACTTTCTACACATGATCGATATGAATGGATCTTTTGCTTTACTTCAGTATGCCCGTAAGCGAAATTGGCAATAATTAGTTGGTAAGATAGTTGCCTCACGTATGAACTTCATACTGGACAAACAATAACTCTTGATAAGATCTGCAAAAAAATAAGGCAAACCACCCACTATTATGTTGAATTCATTGTACAAGTACAAAAAATGTTCAAATGTTTGTATAGTCTATGGGACTTAACTACGGGGTCATCAGTCCCTAAACTTACAAACTACTTATGAACTACTTACGAACTAGGACGGCACAAATATCCATGCCCGAGGGGGGATTCGAACTCCCGACCGTAGTGGCCGTGCAGACCGTGACTCGAGCGCCTTAGTCCCCTCGGCCACCGCGGCCGGAGTACAAGTACAGTACGTAATCCAAAAAAGAGAAATGTTCGCAATAATGCATTGCATTTTTGACGCATCTTGTCCCTCCCCCCCCCCCTCGATAACTAGTACGATGTGGGAAATGGTATCTTCTAACAAAGGGGTTGCATAAAATTAATGAACCTCTGATATGGTAGTACAATGCTGTTCTACTTGCATCTTGTGTTTTTGCAACACAGAACTACAATGTGTTATATTTTTACTTATTTCTTGTAAGTAGATAATATTTTTTGATAATAAAAAAAAGACCTACTACTCTGGCCCAAACAATCTGCAGACAGTGAACATCAGAATAAAGATAAACTTCATTGTTACAGATAGAGTTATGTGAGTAGTGCCAGCAAAAAATAGAGTTTCAAACATTAACAATAATTTGAACAAAAAGCACAGATCGTTTTCGCTAGAAGAATAGATGCATATACAGACACACAGAAATTGAATTGTAGGGATTCATGTACAGTTAGCTGAATCTATTGGAAGTCCAGTGTTATGAAGACATTGAAAAGAACTTCTGCAGTTAGATTTTCTTGTTTTAAAAAGAGGAAATTACCATTTAAAGTACTTGGATACATTTTACTTACCGTGTCAGCATTGTAATGAGCTGGTTTTGGCAATTACCACTGACTGCTCTTTGAAAACCCAATCACATAAATGAGAGGAATAATCTGTGTTGACCACAAAAATAGTAATTAATGCTGTTCTTGCTCTATGTTCTTTTATGTACCCTTATCAGGTTAGTAATTTAATAAGTGTCTTAAAGCAAACTTTCATTGCCAACACTTAATCAATTCTTGCGACATGGTTGAAGTAAGCCAGCATAGCAGATGTTGCTATGGACGGCACAATCTTGAAAGAAAACGTCCTGACTATTGCTGCCCAGTTGGGAACTAATCATTTGCAAGCATGCAATGGAAATATATGTATTAATGTACAATTTGTAGTTTTAACACATCTGAAAATAGCTCTATTACTTTGTATCCAGATTTACAAGTTTTCACTTGTCACTAGATGAAATTGTTTACCACAAATTATCATACAAACATTGTATTGATTACTGAAGTCTAGATCAGGGCCAGTACTCAGGTTCGCAACTCATCACATTTCGCGTAGCCATTGGTATGTTACTTCACATGACCAATGAGAGGCAAGAAAAGATGGAATGAATTTATAACATTGAAACTGAAGTGATTGTCTAGTTTTAATGTGTTTAACAGTGCATATTTGCGACAGTGTTTCACAGTTTCATTTACTTATGGCAGGCTATTCATTAAATTAATTCAGTTAATTGAAGTGAAGTATTACTTTTATCACATACATAATCCCACAGTTTAGTTACTATTTGGAACATTGATCATTTGACATGAAGATTGCAGAGCAGAAGCTGGCTGTACATATAAGGTATGTCAATTACCTATGTGTTTGCTCATATTTTGGGGGTTTCAATGTTTTCTTCAATTTCACATTTTTTAAAGTCTGGACTGCATAATAACATAAAATAAGGGTTTTACTGTAACTAGTTTTTAGCTACTGCTGCTGCTGAAGTCCCAAAGAGCAAACTTTCAAGCACTGCTACATACTCAGGGTCTGAACGAACTTTAATTATTGGAATGGAAAATTGGAAACCACGAGGAAGTGTTCAGATAGAAGCCCTTTGGATTGAACCTTGACATCTAGTCCCAACTACAGATTACGAATTACACCAAATATGAAGTCAATATTTGATTAATGATGGAAATTCTCCTCAGAGAAGATAAATTATTTTTCAAAAGAGATAGATTGGCTGGCCAGTACTTACCTTTGTGCTGTACCACCAATTGTGACACAAATGAAGAAAAAAAAAGGGATGAAAAAGGAAAAGCTTTCGGAACACAGTTCCTTCTTCAGGTGGGAGAGAAGGGAAGTTGTGAATTACCTTTCCCTTCCGTTCCCATCCTATTTTCTTCAAGCACAAAGGTAAGTACTGGCCAGCCAAATATGAAGTCATCAACATACATGATAGGGCTGACCAATGGTATGATGAAAGCCCACTGATAGTCATGAGGAAGAGTAACATACAGTCTTCAGAATGCTGCTCTTAGGACATGTGCATTATGGGCCGAGTGATATACCAACTCTTTAAAACAACTTGAGATAAAAAATGACACACTTGAATCTGTGGGTAGTTACTATCAGGGAGGGTAAATAAAGTATTTAAAAATGTAGAAGAAAGCATTTTGGATTATTGTTTCTAAACTGATCAGATAGGCAAATGGTTAAATCCACCTGGAAAAGACACTAAATTGGGGGAAAAATTACCCATAATTTCAGTACCAATTGCAGGATCATTAGCCTACCACCCTTCCCAGCAGCTTGTTGATGAGGCTAATTCGTCAATTATTTATGATTTTATGAATGTCTGTAGGACTGGAACAATGAGACTGTCATCAATGAGAATGGAAAACAAGCCAGAAATGGTTTTGGATCTTGAGTAGATGGAGTTCTAAATGTAATATAATCTGATTATGTATTAAAACAGGCCCAGGGCTGCACTGTGTGATGAGTCAAGAAGGATCATGTAGAAGGTGTCATCAAGTGGGTTGCCAAGAGTTCAATAAGAACTGACACATTAATAACAGAAATACAGTACCACCATGGAGAATGAGATCATGAACAGCTGCTTAGTTCATGCCTTCATGAGAGGCCCTACCAGTAACTAAGCTACTGCCGGCATAGCCCTAAACGTTTTTGAAGTGCACAAACCCCATCAGACATTGAAGGTGTCTCCAATAATGGAGCAATCCCACTGGAGGAAAAAGTCACTTTGCCCTTACAAATAGTACTGCTTTAATGAAAATGTAAATGCAGTGCCATGACACGGACAAGTCCCAGAAGTTTGTATAACAAACTACAAGTACTTTTTGTGCAATTCAAGTACTCGGCAAATTCTCAGTTTTTCTTAAATTGAACAGATGAAAGACATCAGATATTTATCATCTACACTTACCTCAAGCCCCCGGCTTCTTTCTTCTGTGACTGATCAAGTTTACAGTTCAAATATATTTGCCCAGAATCATTAACTGCATACAACATTGGACAACAACTGTGACCCTGAAACCACAAAAATCATGGGATGATTCTATATTTTAATAATATTAGATATCTAAAGCAGATTAAGTATAATTAAAAACACATCAGGAAACAAAATTTCCATAAAGATATCAACTCAACAAAATAACTGTTACAAGATTCAGAAACAGTGTGAGTAAACTATAATAAACACACACACACACACACACACACACACACACACACACAGAAAATCTGAATTTAAAATTAAGAGATACCTTCATAAGCACTGGCCCTGAATTATGAGATGTAATAATACTAACAAATTAAAAAATCAAAAATAAAAAAGCAGCAAAGTAAGTAATTGCATCTGCCAAGGACAAATTAATTATAGGAGCACAAGCTCAAATGGGAAGGGTCCTTTTAAAAGGAACCATCACAGAATTTGCCTTGTACAATCAAGTTATATGGGGATTTGAGCAACCATAATACCGAATGAAATTCCAGTGTCTTACCACCACCACCACCACCACCACCACCACCACCACCACCCTCCACCATTTTAAAGGTTGAATCATATGATACCACAGATGTAAATGATGTATAAATAATGTAAATCAAGCCACCTTAGATGTATTGCTGTCCTTTACTGTTTGAAAATGCACATATTATGGTATCACATCAATTATCAAGGACACTGTTAGAACATCTGAGCATAACATAACAAGGGTTCCTTTGTTCACTACACTATAACCATAGCTCAACTACTGCATTATTCACACTCTTATGTTCTGACAATTAGCCTGAAAATGAGTGTGATGCTCGAGACATATAGCACTATATTACCAGTTTCTACTTAACTGATCATCAAGCAATGTATATTGGTATCTTGAATGACAGCCTTTAAAGGCAACTGGTTGCTGTCATTCAAGATATTTCACCACAGTCATAGTGTCCCTCATCCACAATAGATAAAAGTTTTAATGTAAAATTGTTTTATCTGCCTACATGACATAACCCCAAAAAAAGATAAGTACAAAGTAATTCTTGGTATTACAGCTAGATAATAAATTTCATTGAAAGGCTCATATAACAGAACTACTGAAACACCTAATCAATTCCCTATTTGCTATGCAAATGTTGTCAGTCATATGATATAAAAAAAACCTTGTTACACAAAGATTTCAAGTCATTTACATTGGCTCAGAAAGGTATCCACTATTCAGCAATACACATTTTCAATAAAATGCCAGCAGCCATAACCAATTTATTCATGTAAAAGTCACTCTAGATTACAATTTTTTTTTTTTGATTCATTTCTTTGGTACCTGGTTTCGGTCACATTTACCATCTTCAGGTCACAACCATAATGTTGGCCACAGGTTGTTCTCAGCTGGCACTGCCTAAAAAGTTGAATGTTGCCTGCATAAAGTGCGGGAACATTCATTTATTTAACAAGAACCATACATTGTACAGATATCATGCATGTCATTTTACTTATACCACCACAGCGTAGTTTGATAATTTACCAATAGTCAGGGCTAGTTGCAAACATCAAGTTCAGCTGCTATACCGGCCACAGAGCAGCCCCTGTCAATAGGCAACACTCGTTACAGCGGTGTACTGAAAACACACACAAGAGTCTGCAACATGTCCAAGAAGGAATATCCAGTAACAGTGCTCTAGGCAAAGAAGAATGGTCCATACAGTTTTCAATGTGACAAGACAAAAAATTACCTTTGGAGAATCATGCTCAAAAATTCAATGCATTCGTGTGGATGCTCTATATCTTAGATGCTACTATTATACCTCTTCACTTTCCCATTAGTGTGAAAAGCAGATTCAATGCTAAAAATTAAGCAATCAACAATACCATCCCCATTGCAACTGCGAACAAATTCAAAACACTTGTCTTTGTTATTGTCATTGAGGTTCTGCACTACCTCCAATTTGAATAGTTTCACAGACAGCTTCTGTCACAGGACTTGTCAGTCATTGGACCCATTATGAGTTCTCAGAATGTATGACGCACCGATTTCTTTGGTCTTCTTATGAATGACTGCCGAACACACTCCACATTCCCTTCTCTACATTTCCTTCTTTCACACTGGGACATCTGCTTCTCTTTGCCAGGCACAAGCAAACATATTAACAAATCTGTTGTGCCACTGGTAAATAGCCTTTATTGTCCGTGGATTCTTACCACGCTTGAGTCTAAACAGCTGTAGCATACTTGTTTTTCTCGAACTCATACACAGAAAGCTTGCTCTGCACCTGAGCTCACTATGTTTGTAACTAGCACAAATTTTCAGCAAATTTATATGGGGGGAGGGGGGGAGGAAACTTTCAGAGTTTCTCTGCAACATGACATTCTGTACAACATTTGGTCTTTGTTCAATAAATAAGTAAACAGCACATCCTGAGACTCAAGTGTGAATCCCATGTTGTCAGTAATCGTGATGTGAAGGACGTACTATTCAGTTGAGTGTTAATGTATGGTGTGGTATTGTATGACAACACATCATTCGCCCATATTTCATTGATTGCACTCACAAAGGGGGATAGTTTACACCTTCTTTAGCTGTAGATTGCTTGAAATGATCCTCATCTTATAATGTGTCAAATAATATATAGGAAGGGACTGGAGTATGTGGTAGAAAGAGTTCCTATGGTAGTTCCTGCCCCCACCACTCTCATCTCCCCTTTCTTTCCCTACCCACATTCCAGCTTATGTACATCTCCCTTTCCGCCACATACTCCAGTCCCTTCCTATCTGTCAGACAGCACTGAAGTATTGCTCTATCCCCACCACCACCCCTTCCCTCCCTTCCTCCTCCTCTCTCCATGCCGCTTCCACACCCACCACTGGTTGCTATCACCTCAGCTGCACTGTTTCTTGCAGTCCAGCTGCAACAGCCAGAGACGTGTGTGTGTGTGTGTGTGTGTGTGTGTGTGTGTGTGTGTGTGTGTGTGTGTGTGCACGTGCGCGCGCATATTCTCTGTGGCAGATGAAGGCTTAACAGCCGAAAGCTTCATTTTATGTTTATTCTGCTGTGTGCCTTTCTGCGGCTCATTGGAGTCTCTGTGGTGAGTAGCAATCTCTCCTTTCCAAAATATTGTAGAATCCTTTAAGGTATTTCCATCGTTTGATGTGTCAATGTGGTATCAAAATGATAGATGTCTAGCATTTAATTTTTATTGTTGAGAAATGACAACTAGAAGCACAATTAGTGGTAACACACATGGTTTCACATCTTAGAAAGTCATCTGTGTAAATGTGTGTGTGTGTGTGGGTGTGCGCGCATTTGTTTACCCTCCATTTTCCCCCCAAGGTAAGTCTTTCCTCTCCTGGGATTGGAATGGCTCCTTACCCCCTTCCTTAAAACCCTCATCATTTCCTTTTCCCTCTCCTTCCCTTCTGCCTGAAGAAGCAACTGGGTTGCGACAGTTTGCGTTTGTGTGTGTGTGTGTGTGTGTGTGTGTGTGTGTGTGTGTGTGTGTGTGTATTCATTTATTTATTTATTTGTGATGCTGTCACACCTGTGCTTCTACGCCTGGTGAGTAATCTTCGTCTATATATATATATATATATATATATATATATATATATATACACCAACCATTTCCTCGATCACCTGAAATCCTTACCCATCCTTGTAACCATTGATGCCACTTCCTTATACACAAATATCCCACATGCCCAGGGCGTCGCTGCGATGGAGTATTTCCTTTCACGCCGACCACCCACTTCCCTACCTAAAACCTCTTTCCTTAATACCATAGCCAGCTTCATCCTAACCCACAACTTCTTCACCTTTGAGGGCCGGACATACCAACAACTAAAGGGAACAGCCATGGGAACCAGGATGGCCCCCTCATATGCAAACTTATTTATGGGACGCTTAGAGGAAGCCTTCCTGGATACCCAAGCCTGTCAACCCAAAGTTTGGTACAGATTCATTGATGTCATCTTCATGATCTGGACCAACAGTGAAGAACAACTCCAGAATTTCCTCTCCAACCTCAACTCCTTTGGTCCCATCAAATTCACCTGGTCCTATTCCAAATCCCATGCCATGTTCCTCGATGTTGACCTCCATCTGTCCAACGGCCAACTTCACACATCCGTCCACATCAAACCTACCAACAAACAACAGTACCTCCATTATGACAGCTGCCATCCATTCCATATCAAACGTTCCCTTCCCTACAGCTTAGGTATTCGTGGCAAAAGAGTCTGCTCCAGTCCCGAATCCCTGAACCAGTACACCAATAACCTAATAACAGCTTTCACATCCCGCAGCTATCCTCCTGATCTGGTTCAGAAGCAAATTACCAGAGCCACCTCCTCATTCCTCCAAATCCAGAACCTTCCACCGAAGAATCCCAGAAGCGCCCCTTTTGTCACCGGATACTTTCCGGGACTGGAGCGGACTCTGAATGTGGCTCTCCAGCAGGGATACGACTTCCTTAAATCCTGCCCTGAAATGAGATCCATCCTTAATGACATCCTCCCCACTCCTCCGAGAGTGTCTTTCCGCCGCCCACCTAACCTTCGTAACCTCCTAGTCCATCCCTATGAAACCCCCAAACCACCTTCCCTACCCTCTGGCTCCTACCCATGCAACCGCTCCCGTTGTAAAACCTGCCCTATGCACCCTTCCACCACCACTTACTCCAGTCCAGTAACCCGGAAGGTGTACACGATCAAGGGCAGAGCCACTTGCGATAGCACCCACGTGATTTACCAACTAACATGCCTGCACTGTGAAGCGTTCTATGTGGGAATGACTAGCAACAAACTGTCCATTCGCATGAACGGTCACAGGCAGACAGTGTTTGTTGGTAATGAGGATCACCCTGTGGCTAAACATGCCTTGGTGCACGGCCAGCACATCTTGGCGCAGTGTTACACCGTCCGGGTTATCTGGATACTTCCCACCGACACCAACCTTTCAGAACTCCGGAGATGGGAACTTGCCCTTCAGCTTATTCTTTCCTCCCGTTGCCCACCTGGTCTCAATCTCCGCTAACTCAAATTCCCACCCACTATCTTTAGCATCTTTGCCTGGGTTCTGTGGACAGAGCCTCTGCCTCAATTGGTATCTCTGTCCAACTTCTTTGCTTTTCACAAATGTCTGTCTTGGTGTGCTTGCGTTTCGATATGTCTGAGTGTGTGTGTATTTGTTTACCTTCCTTTTTTTCCCCTAAGGTAAGTCCTTCCACTCCTGGGATTGGAATGACTCCTTTTCCACTTCCTTAAAACCCATATCCTTCCCTTTTCCTCCCCTTTTTTCCTCTTTTTCCTGAAGAAGCTGCCAGTGGTGGCGAAAGCTTGTATGTGTGTTTGTGTGTTATTTTATTTATTTCTCTCGACGAGCCGGTCCTTTTGGTAAGTCATCTCTTTTCTATTTTTATTTTTATTTATCCCACCGGGAAAGTTTCCCTCTATAATTTTTATAAAATATAAAAAATAGACGAAGATTACTCACCAGGCGAAGGAGCACAGGTGTGACAGCATCACAAATAAATAAATGAATACACACACACACACACACACACACACACACACACACACACACACAATCGCAAGCTTTCGCAACCCAGTTGCGTCTTCAGGCAGTAGGGAAGGAGAGGGAAAAGGAAATGATGAGGGTTTTAAGGGAGGGGGTAAGGAGCCATTCCAATCCCGGGAGAGGAAAGACTTACCTTGGGGGAAAAAAAGGAGGGTAAACAAATGCACACATACTGTAGAAAGCAAAGAAGTTATATATATATATATATATATATATATATATATATATATATATGTGTGTGTGTGTGTGTGTGAGACAAAAAAGTAACGATACTTCCGTTAAATCATTAACTGATAAAAGTAACTTACAGTTAAAGCTACTTTATGCAAATAATAACACCATTACTGTCCATTACCTTTGAGAAGCAACTGTTACTAGTAACGCTGTTTAAAGTAACACATTACTCCCCAACCCTGTGTAATTCACATATGTTGTCACATTAAAACCTATTTTCATGTGGCTTGTTACATTTGCTGTCATCTAATCTATATGTCACCCTTCAGTAATGAAGAACTACTAGATATTATTTTAATTTATGGTATATGTCACAGAAATGGAAACACTGTTTGCTGAAAACTACCTGATCAGCGGTGTCTGTCATGTCAAACCACTGGTAACATCTGCAAGACACTCGCGGAAACATGAAGCTGGACTCCCACATAACATCAATGTACAACGCCAGTGACTGGCAATGGAAATGAAACTGGTGTTCTGGCTGCTGTAGTGCACAATCCTCAGGTGGGTGAATGACAAATTGCACAAGGTGTTGGAATACGCCACAGTAGTGTGTTCAGAATATTGCATCGGCATCAATTTCATCAGTTCCATATCTCAATGCACCAAGAACTATATGGGAACGACTTTGAATCCCGCATTGCAGTCTATTGTTTTGCACTTAAGCAGTTGCAAGTTAATCCAGTATTCCAAAGCAATACATTATTTAAAGACGAGGCTTCATTTACAAATTGATAATGTGAATCTGCAGAACAGGCACTAGTGGCCCATGAGAAAATTGCCACTACTTTCACAAAGTTATTCATTAACAACAATGGAGTGCCAATGTTTGTTTGGTGTGGTGTCATTGCTAACTGTATTGTAGGTTCCTATTTCTACCATGGAACATTAAATGGACAGCTATATGCATCATTTCTTCAACACATATTAGAGCTCCTTATGAAAGATCTAGAATTGGAAACTCTACTATCAATGTGGTTTCAACATGGATGTCCCCCACACAATGCAAAAGTTGTCAGAGATGTTCTAAATGTGACATTTCCAAATAGGTGGATAGAACGGGGAGGTAGTGTGCAATTGCCAGCACCGCTGTCCAACTTGATGCCATTGTTCTTTCTCTTGGGCGCAGTGAGAGACAGTGTTATCAAGAACTCCCAATGACAGTAGAGGATATGTAAATTGTATTGCTGTGGCAATAACTGTACAAACTCCACAATCTGTGCAACATTCTCTCGTTACCCGTCTCCAATGTAGGTCACTTCAAATAAGTGTGAACGTGACCCAGTTTCGTTGGTCAAGATATGGGTACATTTTCTATGCTGGATGCAATGCACAAAAATACAGTTTCTGTGGACAACAGGGCACTAGTAAATGTGCTTAGAAAAGTGAAAAAGTGTGTTAGCTCTAGTTGTCATTTCACTAGAATAAACATACATTTACAATTTGAAAAAATGCAACTTTGCTTTGGAAGGGTTACTTGTTTATTTTAGTCGATTGTGCATACCTTCCCATTGTGTGACCCCCTGACAGGCAGCGTGAGGTTCACGGTTCAGTCTTAAGATGTGAGCTAGCCGTGTGCTTCATTTATTTCAAGCATCAACTTTGCTTCGCAATTTCTCAGGCTGTATTTGATGTATTGCAATGCAACCAATGCCATTATTTTGAGATTTTTCATTTTATTGATTGCATACAAAATAATAGGCAGGTGTTCATATAAAAATACACAACTCTGAGTCGAAAATAGTATTTGTTTATGTATTAAGATTTCACATAATATTTAGTTTCCTAAGCCCCTACCGCATTTTGTAAGTATTTATTGTGTATATTGTTTTCTGGCATGTCTACATTCACAAGAATGTCCTGTTTGGGTCAACAGGGACATCTAATCTACTCCTCCTCCTCCTGCACCACCACCACCACCACCACCACCACCACCACCACCAATCACACCAAAAATTCTAGAAATCTTTCATGGTAACAGGTAAAGCAACCACCAATCTGAAGAATGGTTTAAACACCACAGAGTTTTATTAAGCACGACTATTCAAGGTAACATTCGAACTGACTCACCTAGGCATACAGTTCAGTGTGGATTCTGAACCACAACAATGCCAAAGTTAAAAAGTAATAAATGAAAAAGGTAGCCCAAGAGTGGCCAGTTTGTACTTGCAAACTTTGGATTTGCAGTTTGGCACTTTATTTTATTTTATTTTTTTTTTTTTTTTTTTTTTTTTTTTTTGTGGTTTTAGGGCGCACAACTTCTATGGTCATTAGCGCCTGGTCAAAAACATAGATTCGCTATGGCCTCAAAAAAAAGTGACTGTCAGAACATCCAGAAGAGGCTAAAAACAAAAGATAAAAGACAATTAAAAGGGTTAAATATCCTTGGATAAGTTGGCCAAGTTGATAAAACGCAAAACTCTAGCAGCTGCTCGTGTGTCATCAGCTAAAATTTCCTCCAGAGTAGACGGAAAGTGAACGGCTACACGGAGATGATTAAAAAGTACGCAAGACAGTAAAACATGTCGCACGGTCAGCAGTTCACCGCAGGAGCACAGCGGTGCAGCGTCGGCAGACAGCAAGTGACGGTGGCTGAAACGGCAGTGACCGATCCGCAACCGGGCCAGGATGACCTCCTCCCGCCGAGAGGGGCGTGAGGAGGTCCTCCAAGTGGTCGGTTTTACAGTTCGCAATTTGTTGTTGGACATTGAAAACCACGCACTGTGCCATTGCGACACGATACTCTGGCGGAGAGCCCGTTGAACATCGTCAGATGGGACGCAAAAGGTAGCCACGCGAGGTAAAAGAGCTGCGGCCTTGGCTGCTATTTCGGCCGTCTCATTCCCGGGCACACCCACGTGGCCAGGGACCCACAGGAAAGAAACGTGACAGCTATCATCTGCTAGCAACTGGAGGGAGCGTTGGATCCGATACACGAGAGGATGGTGCGACAAAGGGTCCTTAAGACTCTGCAGGGCACTAAGGGAGTCCGAACAGATGGCATAGAAAGGTTCGCGGTGGCGGCAGGTGTACAAAACGGCCTGGTGGAGGGCAAAAAGCTCAGCCGTGAAGTTAGAGCACCGGTCAGGGAGCTTGTATTGGAAACGGTTGTCCTCGACGACGAAGGCAGATCCGACATCGGCGGAGCTCTTGGAACCATCAGTGTAAATAAATATGGCGTTATCGAACCGCGAACGGAGTTCGACAAGCCTCGAGCGGTATACCAAATCCGGAGTGCTCTCCTTGGGGAGCGAACTAAGTTTGAGGTGAGTGTGAACCGGGGCCTTATGCCACGGTGGCAATGGGCTTTCGCTCAACCGAAAGGTGGAAGGAAGGGTAAAATCGAGCCGCTGTAGTAGGCGGCGAAACCGAACTCCAGGTGGAAGCAAGGCAATCGCAGACAACTGATATTGGCGATCGAGTGAGTCGTCAAAAAAAAATCGGTAAGATGGATGGTTGGGCATCGACCGCAGGCGGCATGCGTACCGAGACAAAAGTATGTCACGCCGAGTGGTCAAGGGTAATACAGCAGCCTCGGCATACAGACTTTCAACAGGGCTAGTATAAAATGCACCGGTCGCCAGACGTAATCCCCGATGGTGGATAGAGTTGAGACGGCGGAGAATCGACGGCCGTGCAGAAGAGTATACAAAGGTTTCCGTAGTCGAGCTTCGACTGAACAATGGCCTGGTAAAGGTGAAGCAGGACGGTACGGTCCGCTCCCCATGACGTGCCACTGAGGACACGAAGGACGTTAAGGGATCGGGCACAACGAGCAGCCAGGTAGGACACGTGCGTGGACCAGCAGAGTTTACGATCCAACATGAGTCCCAAGAATTTCGTAGTCTCCACGAAAGGGAGAGCAACAGGGCCGAGATGTAGAGAGGGTGGAAGAAATTCCTTGTATCTCCAGAAGTTTATACACACAGTTTTCTCAGTGGAGAATCGGAAGCCGTTTGCGATGCTCCAGGAATATAGACGGTCAAGACAGCGTTGAAGAGAACGCTCCAAGAGGCACGTCCGCTGGGCGCTACAATAAACTGTGAAATCGTCAACAAAAAGAGATCCGGAGACGTCGGCTGAAAGGCAATCCACGATCGGATTGATTGCAATGGCAAAGAGCGCCACACTCAAGATGGAACCCTGTGGTACCCCATTCTCCTGGCAATAGGTATCTGACAAAACAGAACCCACCCGTACCCGGAACTTGCGATCAGCCAAAAACTCTTGAATGAAAAGAGAAAGACGGCCCCGAAGGCCCCATGTGTGCAATGTGCGGAGAATGCCCGCTCTCCAACAGGTATCGTATGCCTTCTCCAATTCGAAGAACACTGCTACTGTTTGACGCTTCCTTAGAAAGTTGTTCATAATGAAGGTCGACAACGTAACGAGGTGATCAGCAGCAGAGCGGTGTCGACGAAAACCGCATTGGATATTAGTCAGGAGGCGGCGAGATTCGTGGAGCCAGACCAACTGAGCGTTAACCATGCGTTCCATCACCTTACAGACACAGCTCGTTAGAGAAATAGGACGATAGCTGGAAGGAAGATGTTTGTCCTTCCCTGGTTTGGGGATGGGGACAACAGTGGCTTCACGCCAACTTGTGGGAACATGACCTTCAGTCCATATGCGATTGTAGGTATTGAGAAGAAAGCACTTGCCCGCAGGAGAGAGGTTCTTCAGCATTTCAATGTGAATGGAATCGGGCCCGGGAGCAGAAGATCGGGACAGGGCAAGAGCACGGTCTAGCTCCTGCATGGTGAAGGCGACGTTATAATTTTCACGATTAGAAGAGTGGAAAGAAGGCGGCCGGGCCTCCTCTACCTGTTTGCGAGGGAGAAAGGCAGGGTGGTAATGGGCAGAGCTCGAAACCTCCGCAAAGAAACGGCCCAATGCGTTTGAAACGTCAGAGGGGTCCACGAGGACTGCGTTCTCCACGGTCAGGCCAGGAATCGGGGAGTGGACCTTGATGCCGGATAGACGGCGTAGGCCACGCCAAACAAACGTGGAGGGAGTAAAACGGTTAAAAGAACTAGTAAAAGCAGTCCAGCAAGCTTTCTTGCTGTCGTTCATGATAACGACGACATTGCGCTCTCATACGTTTATAATGTATGCAATTCTCCAAAGACGGGTGGCGGCAGAAGGTGCGCAAAGCACGGCGCCAGGCTCTAAGCGCGTCGCGGCAGGCTGCAGTCCACCAAGGGACCTGGACACGACGTGGAGAAGAGGAAGTACGAGGTATGGAACGTTCGGCAGCTGTGAGAATAACCTCTGTGAGGTAGTCGACCTGACTGTCACAGGTGGGAAAATCCCGATCGTGAAAAACAGCCATGGTAGAATAAAGCCCCCAGTCGGCTTTAGAAATGTTCCAACTGGTGGGACGAGGAGATGGGGAATGATGCAGAATGTGGATGATACAGGGGAAATGGTCACTCGAGTACGTGTCAGAAAGTGCATACCACTCAAACCGACCGGCAAGCTGAGGAGTGCATATTGCAAGGTCTAAATGGGAGTAAGTGTGTGTTGTGTCAGAAAGGAAGGTTGGTGCACCGGTGTTGATGCAGACAAGATCGAGGTGTTGGAGAAGGTCCACCAAAAGGTAGCTTCTCTGACAAGGTGCCGGAGAGCCCCATAAGGGGTGGTGGGCATTAAAGTCGCCTATCAACACGAAGGGTGAAGGGAGCTGATCAACAAGGTGTAGCACATCTGCCCTAGTAAGGGCAGATGACGATGGCGAATAAATATTACAGAGGGAAAAGGTAAATGTGGATAGGGTGATGCGGACGGCAACTGCCTGTAGGTGAGTATGCAATGAAATGGGATGGTAATAGATATCGTCTCTAAGGAGCATCAGAACCCCTCCATGGGCTGGGACACCTTCCACTGGTGGCAGGTCGAACCGCACAGAGGTGTAGTGTGGAAAGTCTGCACGATCACGGGGACGCAACTTAGTTTCCTGGAGGCAGACTAGAAGCGGGCAGTGCAATCGAAGGAGTAGTTTTAACTCCTCCCGATTAGAACGAACGCCGCGAATATTCCATTGAAGGAGTGCCATGATAAAAATGAGAGAAGAAATAAGGATAAAAACGAACAAGCAAGCAGGGTCACCTCGAGGGCCGCTGAGGACCGGATTTCGAGGGAGCACTGCTATCGCTGTCTAGGGGCAAAGGGTCGTGGTCCATAGGTTCGACCGACGCGCCTGCCACCTCCCTGAGTTGATCAGGAGGGGCAGTTTCAACCGCCGGTAAAGGGCCGGGCGCCCGGCAAACGGAGCGTCCCGGTGAAACAGAAGACGGCCGAGGCCGGCAACTGTTGGACGGCGTGACAGATGGGTCACGCCTCGGCGGGGAAGGAGAGGAACTCTTTTTCTTGTCAGCTCTTCTGGAAGAGTGACGGCGGAAAGAGGCAGTTGACGGTTGGGAAGCCTGAGAACGCAGAAAATCCTCACGGACGGGTTCCTTTTTCAAGGTCCGGGCATCTTGTTTAGGTGCCCGCGGTTTACTAGAGGTTGACGAAGACTGTACCCTAGAAGCAGCAGGAGGAAGCGGGGACGTGGAACGGGTAATCTTCGGGCTGGCAGATCGCACAACAGTGTCAGCCAAAGTGAAGTCACATGTCTGGGTACTGGAATCCTTGGTAGGTCGAGTTGAGGTGAGTACCTTACTGTATGTACCCGCTGGGAGGACAGTGGGCTTTTGACTCGCCAACAACTTACGAGCGGCAGATGTTGATACCTTCTCCGTAACCCGAATTTGCTGGATTACCTTCTCATCCTTGTATACAGGGCAGTCGCGAGAGGAAGCCGCATGGTCACCGTTGCAGTTTAGGCAGTGAGGGGACGGAGGTGGGCAATCCCCCTCATGGGCGTCCCTACCACAAGTGACACACTTTGCTGCATTTGGGCAATGTTCACGGGTATGGTTGTACCTGTGGCATTGAAAACAGCGCATTGGGTTAGGCACATAAGGGTGGACAGAGATGACTTCATACCCTGCTTTGACCTTCGACGGGAGGTCAACTCTGTCGAACGTCAAAAACACAGTACGAGTCGGTGTCAATTGGTTATCGACCTTTTTCATCACCCTGTGGACGGTTGTCACACCCTGATTGGACATATACGATTGGATGTCTTCATCAGACAACCCGTCAAGGGATCTCGTAAAAACTACCTCCCGTGACGAGTTGAGTGTGCGGTGCGCTTCTACCTTAACTGGAAACGTGTGCAACAACGTAGTACGTATCAGTTTTTGGGCTTGGAAGGCACTTTCCACTTCCAGCAACAATGAGCCACTGCGCTGACGTGAACAGGTTTTAACAGGGCCAGCAATTGCATCTACACCTTTCTGTGTAACGAAAGGATTGACAGAATTGAAATCCTTTCCGTCGGTGCGAGAGACAACCAGAAATTTAGGTACATTAGGCAGAGTCTTTTTAGGCTGAGGCGAGTCTAACTTACGTTTCTGGGTCAACGTCACGAAAGAAGATAAGGAAGTCATCGCGGAAGTGTCCCCCGTGATTACCGGCGTCTCCGATTGCGCGCTCCTTCCCAGTGGGGGCCCTCTCCGAGGGCTTACCCGCCTTAGGTGATTGTTCACACCTCAGGTCACACCTCCCGAGAACTGACGGAGGGACCAATCGGCACGTTCGGAAGGTACCAGCTCGGGTAATCACCCCTCCCTGGGCCTGGCCTTTACCAGGGGGTACATACGTTTGGCACTTTATTGATGAGCTACCAGTTTTTGGTGTTCAAAATTTGGTACTCTCTCTCTCTCTCTCTAAGGAAATATTTCAACATTTTTACATTAGTATTATAATGTTGCTTAGCTGCACTTCATATTACCATTATTAGAGCATGCAAAAAAATTAGATTGATGGTAACAAGTCTTAGCTGTTAGACGAATCTTGTCTGATGCTATGCAGGTAACTAAAACTTTAAATTTGTCTTACATTTCGAAACAAACAAATTAAAAACACATTATTATACATCCTGTGAAAATATTCCTCAATGTCATTGGCACTAGGAAAAATGCACTGATAAAACAGCACCTGTAATAAAGACAACATGGGCTGTGGCTAAGTCTTTCTCCACACTATCATTTTCCTTGCAGGTAAGAGTCCTCTTACAGATGTACTGGCACATTGAAACTGCAAAACTGACTGTGGATAGTTACCTCCATGTATGGATAGCTCTGTCAAAAAGATCATTCCTCAAAGAAGACAAGGATCTGCCTTAGAAACTCACAAGAGAATGGTCAGACTTGTCATGTAGAAACCTGTGTTGCTATTTTTACCACTGTGAGTTAACATTGAAGGAAGTCTGTATGCAAACTGTTAGCTGCTGACATGACCTGGAAGTCTGTAAAAACTTTTATGAAGTATGACATTGTCACATGGTTTTCACACTTATAACTGCCTATTGTACAACCGTGACCTCTCTCGTTATGTTATACCATCGACATCTAGGGACAAGGAGGCATTAGCTACACGCCGCTCTCCTGACAGCAGTGAGAGTTTATTCGCCCATTGAAAGCGATCGTATGATAATAATAAATTCGTTGACAAATGTAGCTGATATGTTATCTACAACATTCTTTACAAATAGCTATGAAATAGGCACAAATACATATACGGTTTAGAATACATCACACTTTATATCTTGTAATTACCGCAAAAATGCAAAGTATTGATACAATGTTCAAAACATAGTTTTTTTGTGCATCAAGAACATACAAGCAAATATGACAGCCCTGCGAATCATAGACGTTGTTAGACGTCCGTAGACAAAACTTTGCCGGTGTTAGGAAGGAATCAGGCCCAACATCACTATATATTACGAGGCATGTCACCCATATTTAATCACATTTTGAAACCGTGGGGAGGAAAACTGATAATATACAACTGATTGCAACTTGAGAATATGTCACGGTAATAGACAGGAAACTGCAGTGATTTGCACACAATAATTCTCTGTTAGTTTTCTGTAAAATGCCTTCCACTGGCAGAAAAATTCTCTGTCTAAAGGTTGAATTACATTTGTTGTGCCGGGTGGAATCTGAAGTATCTCTACTTCTTTGCCAGGGTGAGCTCGAAATATACCTTTTAATGAATCAGAACTTTTTTGACGCATAGTCCAAAATGTTCAGTTGGTTCTTCAACACACACATAGTTAGTGTGGACTGCGCAATTGCTTCAATATGTTTTTCCCCTTTGAATGACAGTGTTCTTTTCGCAAGCATTTCTTTTTGAAAACCTGACTGATCTGCATTGTAAACATAAGATTCACTAGAACTGGTGATCTTATTTTTTGCAGTCGTAAGAAAAGCTATCATTTCCATTTGAGTCACTTCATTTTCTGACCTATTTCTCGATACAAGTTTGTTATTTTTTATGCCACAATTTTATGTGATCTTTTGAAGCGACTAATCCAACTTTGAGAAGCTGTAAATTCTTTAGTGCCTATCGCGTATGTAATCTCTAACACTCAATCACGCAAAGTTGAGTTGCTGACACTGTTGTCTGGCATCGGTAAATTGCTCAAAAAGTCGCACATTTATCTCTGTTGCAATTTCCAGTAGACTTATGTCGTTCAGAGACTTCCGTTTTCCATATATACAATTCACGTTCAGAACGAAAAAAGCATACCTATTTTGAACAGTACTGACACGTAGGCGTTTCTTACCACTTTCATTCAACCAATACTTCACTGCTTTTTCTATGTCTGATAATGTAATTGTAGTTGCTTGTGTTGCTTTCGGAGATAATTGATGATGGTATCTGGCACTATCATTTGAAGAGTGTTCACGTGTGCAACTTTATTCTTTTTCTTCGCCGTCTGTAGATTCACAGTCTGCAATATTGAGTGTTTGTCGTTTCTAGCCACATGTCTGTGCTATTTACATGCTCGTCTAGAAGTTTAACTACCATATCGCACATCACATAGTCTTCACGTGTGTTTTTAGTCGATTGCTTCATTTGACGTCTGTGGTATATCTACATGGCAAGCAGCAAAACATTTACAGGGTTTGCCATCACCTGTGAGGGAAGATTGAATGTTCACCATAAAGTGGCTTGCAGAGTATAGATGTAGATGTACAGAAAATCTTTCACATCTCTAACCAGTTTCAGGACTGTATGTTTCGATATACGTATCAGAAATGAAAAGGAAGTGCATGCCACAGAAACGAATATTTGTTTCACCTTTTCACCAAAACCGTACAACGATATTCCTCTTTAGTGAACGCCGCGGTAAGATGGCCGCATCTCCCGACCATGCGCACAACGCTCACCATAACAACAGCTGCGACTCGCCATTTCCAGGCGGTAAGACAGCCGCAGCTCCTGACCATGCGCACAACACTCACCATAACAACAGCTGCGACTCGCCATTTCCAGGGGTGGCCAGCCGTCACCGCAAGTGCCAAGCAGGAAAAACAGCCATTTTCAATATTTTTTTTAGGCGACTTCCAGGCCATGTCAGCAGCTAACATTCTGCACACAGACTTCCTTCAGTCTACAGTGCTAACAGTGTTACAAAAATCAATACATGTTTTGGTATGACAAGTCTGACCATTCCATTGTCAGTCCAACAAAACATTTGAGTTACAATGGATTACGATGTTGACCTAAAACTTTGTGGGATCATTACCACGTCAGCCATATGTTTAAATCTGCTTTATATAACACAGTGATCTCATTGACCAATGTAAGAGTTATGAATTCTGAGAATAATACTAATTTTCCTCTGTGCAAACGTCACTTCTGTGGGAAACCAATATGATCATTCAAGAACACCGAAACTTCTATACAAGTGAACTATTGAATATATCCAAAAGATAATCACTGTGTTTATAACTGATTTAAATTACAAAATATTCTGAAAATCTTCATAAAATCACTTACAGCTGCAACTATTGAGTTTCGACCAACCCATGCACAGCTCAGAAATGGCAGGAACTCTGTACGTAATTTGCTAACTGCCATTTGTTTGTTTGCATCAGCTACAGATATAGAAGAGTCATGGCCCACCCAACAAACTCTGTTTCCATCACCTGAGAAGGCAACAGCTCGCACCCATCCACCTGCAAAGAAAATAGTCGATATTATGTGAAAGAAAGCACCAATTGTTTGTAACATTTTCTTAGTTTACAGACAAGACGAATTTTTAAGGGTTTTATGACATAATTCTATAAGTCAATACAAATCATTTAGAGAAATTGGACATACTGTGAAACCATAAATAGAAAAATCAGAAAAGCATAATAGAAGTACTGATGGCTTAGAATTAACATTGATGCATCAGTTAATTATAAATTCAATGAATATCACTTTGAATTCACCATACCTTAATAAAATTAAGCGTAGTAATAGTAATATTAGCATTATCAAGATGAATACTCCATATTTCATACCTACATGCCTTAGCATGTTCAACCATTTAGTGTCATCCAACTGAACCATGGCATGCAAACCACTGAAACAGATTTTCCATGGACCTTGGAAGACATGGTTTGTTTACATACATGTTGTTGTTATGGTCTTCAGTCCGGAGACTGGTTTGATGCAGCTCTCCACCCTACTATATCATGAGCAAGCCTTTTCATCTCCTCATAAGAACGGCAACGTACATCCACTTGAATCTCCTTACTATACGCGTCTCTTGGTCTCCCTCTGCGATTTTTACCCCGCACACTTCCCTCCAATGCTAAATTTACGATTACCCGATGTCTAAGAATGTGTCCTACCAAACGATCCCTTCTTTTAGTCAGGGTATGCCAAAAATTCCTTTTCTCGCCAATTCTGTTCAGTACCTCCTCATTAGTTACGCGATCCACCCACCTAATCTTCAGCATTCTTCTGTAGCACCACATATCAAAACCCTTTATTCTCTTCCTGTCCGCACTGCTTATCGTCCATGTTTCACTCCCGTACAAGGCAACACTCCACACAAATGCCTTCAGAAAAGACTTCCTTATGCTTAAATTAATATTTGATGTTAGCAAATTTCTCTTTTTCAAAAATGCTTTTCTTCCCATTGCCATTCTGCATTTTATATCCTCTGTACTGCGACCATCGCATGTTATTTTACTACCCAAGCAACAAAACTCATCTACCACCTTCATTGTTTCGTTACCTAATATAATTCCCCCTGAACTTTAATTCCTATTCCAAATTTTTCCTTGCTTTCCTTCACCGCCTGCTCGATGTACAAATTAAATAGCATTGGAGAAAGGCTACAACCCTGTCTTACTTCCTTCCCAACTGATGCTTCCCTTTCATGCCCTTCGAGTCTAATAACTGCAGTCTGGCTTTTGTACAAGTTGTAAATAACTCTCCTTTCCCTGTATTTTACCCCTGCTGAATTCAGAATTTGAAAGAGTGTATTCCAGTCAACATTGTCAAATGCTTTTTCTCCAAATCCACAAAAGCTAAAAATGTAGGTTTGCCTTTCCTTAATCTATCTTCTAAGATAAGACGTAAAGTGAGTATTGCCTCCCGGGTTCCTACATTCCTCCTGAATCCAAACTGATCTTCCCCGAGGTCAACTTCTACCAGCTTTTCCATTCTCCTGTAGATAATTTGTGTTAATATTTTGCAACCATGACTTATCGAACTGATGGTTCTGTAATTTTCACACCTGTCTGTGCCCGATTTCTTTGGAATGGGGATTATTACATTTTTCTTAAAGTGAGGGCATTTCGTCTGTCTTTTACATCCTACACACCAGTTCAAATAGTCTTGTCATGGCTGGCTCTCCCAGAGACTTTTAGTAGCTCTGAGGGTATGTCATCTACTCCTGGGGCCTTGTTCTGACCTAGGTCTTTCAGGGCTCTGTCAAATTCATCTCTCAGTATAGTATCTTTTATTTCATCTTGATCTACTTCCTCTTCCCTTCCTACAACATCGTCTCTAAGTTCATTCCCTTTGTAGAGCTGCTCTATGTACTCTTTCCACCTTTCAGCTTTCCCTTCTTTGCTGAGAACTGGTTACCCATCTGAGTTCTTGATATTCGTAGAGTTGCTTTTCTTGTCCCCAAATGTCTCTTATTATCCTGTAGGTGGTATCTACTTTTCCCCTTGTTATGCATTCTTCTACAGATTTGCATTTTGCTTCTAGCCACTCCTGCTTAGCCATTTTGCACTTCCTGTCAATCTCATTTTTTAGTCATCTGTACTCCATTTTGCCTGTTTCATTTACTGCATTTTTATATTTTCTCCTTTCATCAATTAAATTTAGTATTTCCTGTGATATCCAAGGATTTTTGTAGGTCTTCCCTTTCTACCTATTTTGTCTTCTGCTGCCTTCACTATTTCATCTCTCAATGCTACCCATTCCTCTTCTACTGTTTTATTTCCCCCTGTTTCTGTCAATTGTTGCCTAAAGCTCCCTCTGAAATTCTCCAGAACTTCACGTTCCTTCAATTTATCAAAGTCCCATCTCCTTATTTTCCTAACTTTCTGCAGTTTTTTCAGCTTCAGCCTACAGTTCATGACTAACAAGTTATGGTCAGAGTCTATATCTGCCCCTGGGTATGTCTTGCAGTTTATAACCTGGTTCCGGAAACTATGTCTTACCATTATAAAATCTATCTGATACCTTCCGGTGTCTCCTGGTCTCTTCCACGTATACAACCTTCTTTTGTGATTCTTAAACCAGGTGTGTGTTATAACTAAATTATGTTCCGTGCAAAATTCTACCAGGCGGCTTCCTCTTTCATTCCTTTTTCCCAGACCATATCCACCTACTATCTTCCCTTCCCTTCCTTGTCCTACCGAATTCCAGTCTCCCATAACAATTAAGTTTTCTTCTCCCTTAACTGTCTGAATAATTTCCTTTAGCTCCTCATATATTTCTTCGATCTCCTCATCATCGGCAGAGCTAGTTGGCATATAAATCTGTACTACTGTTGTCGGTGTTGGCTTCATATCTATCTTGACAATGATAATGGGATCACTGTGCTGCTCGTAGTAGTTTACCCGCATTCCTATTTTCTTATTCATTATCAGCCCTACTCCTGCGATACCCCCAACTGATTTTTTATTTATAATCCTGTACTCACCTGACCAGAAATCCTGTTCATCCTGCCACCGAACTTCACTAATCCCTACTATAACTTCAACCTATCCATTTCCCTTTTTAAATATTCTAATTTTCCTACCCGATTAAGGGATCTAACATTCCACGCTCCGATCCGTAGAATGACAGTATTGTCTTTCCTGATTACATCATCCTCCTGAGTAGTCCCCGACCGGAGATCCGAATGGGGGACTATTTTACCTCCGGAATATTTTACCCGAGAGGATGCCATCATCATATGTTCATACAGTAGAGCTGCATGTCCTCGGGAAGGGTAATGGCTGTAGTTTCCCCTTGTTTTCAGCCGTTACGGCAAAACCACATTAGCTGATGTTACAAGGCCAGCTCAGTTAATCATCCAGACTGTTGTCCCTATAACTACTGAAAAGGCTGCTGCCCCTCTTCAGGAACCACACATTTGTCTGGCCTCTCCACAGAAACCCCTCCGCTGTGGTTGCACCTACGGTACGGCTATCTGCATCGTTGAGGCACGCAAGCCACCCCACCTCGGCAATGTCTGTGTTTCATGGGGGTGGTTACATACATTTAAATTTTAGTCATTCGATATCTAGAATAGCCTGGTTTTCAGCCTAAAACACTAAACGTTTTATCTGCAGCTGTCATGAATTCAATAAGTACTTTTAAATTAATTTAATTTCTCCTAAAATTGAGGTAGGGAAGAAGTGAGACTTTCTGCAGGATTTAAATATTGTATCAGATTTGTTGTACTCACAATACGAAGGATCATTTGACATTTCAAAATGATGACATTACTTTCAATTGAATGTTCACAAATTACAAATTCTTCTGTACAGACTGCAAATGATGTTTGTCAATATTTTGGTTGGTATCGATGGTAAGAGAAGAAAAATTGCATAAGGAGACACAAGCATGGTTCAGGTTGAAAAAAAAAAAAAAAAAGAAAAGAAAAAATATCTGATTTTCGATTTTAATCATATTTCAATAGATTAAGGGTTTATTAAGTACTCTGAAAAGGATTAAGCTGAAAAAAAAAATTTTTTTTGGCATTTAAAGAGCATTTTCCTACCACGGGTGTTATGTGTCATGGTCACTTTTTTCTCACCCACTTTTCTGCATATATTTTAGATCTTTATATCCCCTACATTGCACATTAGGGATTTTTTATTTATTCATTTTTTTTACTCCCGAGTGTGTTGGCTATCCTTGGAGGGCAACAGAACGTATTCTTTTGTTCTACTGTTTGTAAACAGAGACAAATTTATACGAAGACAGAAGGACAGATTCGAGAGTTTTTGACAGAAAGCTATTGGAACACCACTAGTTACAAATATGACATGTAAAAATGTATTACATCAAATAATAATAAACTTTTGTAGTAGAAAAAAAAAAAAGTTTGAACAGTTACAGAGAATTAAATGTTTGCATTTGTTGGGAATCGATCTCGTGACCTTTTGCTCGACAAACTAACATGCTACTACCTGACCTGTACTGCACTCTACATTTTTGTACTTAGCCAATCTTATAAGGCCATTGTGAAACTTATTGATAATTGTATGTTTACACAACTTTGATTATAACAAACTCTTATTAGAAAACTTTTGATTTTGGTTTATATTTATGGAAGTGATGCTGGGAAACAGCATCTTTTCTTGCTACGCAAAATACACTGCCAAATCAAATAAATATGGCAAGATTCATCTCCAAAACGGTGTCTGCTTGATTCGACATGTCCAACAGGAAGTAGCCGGAGGATTCGAGTGAAATGGCGCGAAATCTCCCCCTCTGGAACAACCGCTCCGTTTCCAGCACTACTGGGAACCCACAAACACACAAATGTTGAGCTTTTGCAACCCTGGGTTACTTCTTCAGAAAAGGAGAGGGAAAAGGATGGAAGTTTAAAGGAGTGGGTGATGAGTCATACCAATCCCGGGAAAGACTTACCTTGGGGAGAAAAAGGATTGCTGAACACTGTGTGTGTGTGGTTTTTTTTAGCTATCCTTTTCCCCCCAAAGTAAGTCTTTCCCGGGATTGGTATAACTCCTCACCCGCTCCTTTAAACATCCATCATTTCCTTTTCCCTCTCCTTTTCTCAAGAAGCAACCCAGGTTGTGAAAGCTCGAAGTTTTTGTTTGTGGGTTCCCACCCACCATTTAACAGCAACTTTGCCCCTGGTCTCTGGACAGGGACTCTGCCTCAACTGGCATCTCTGCCCAACTTCATTGCTTTTTTACTTATGCCTGCCTTGGTGTGTGTTCATTTAAATAAAAAATAAATAAATTAGTAACATACCTCCCCCAGATGAATTTGGAAACTCTGCTAACAGCTGTCCCAATGTCATTTTCATTCCCCACGGAGAGGGTTGTGGCATTTCCTCAATGTCTTTGATAAAGGCAGAGAAGATTCTCACCTGGAAATATAAACACACAAAATAATACACTATTGCAATTTACACATGCATTCAATAACTCAAAGTTTTTTAATACGATACAGCCTAGTTGATTCATTTAAACTACCAGTCTTTGAAGAAAGAAAAGGGAAATCATCCAATAGGTCTTAGTGATGTCACTATGTCCCACAGTGGTGGCTGATAATGCTGCATCATCTGCAGTTTCAGAAATGGATGATAATGCCAACTCTGTTTGAATTTATGCAGCATGATTTTTACATCTGCACAACTATTCTGCAATTCACACTTAATTTTGATATATTGTTGACATCGGTCATACATGCTCTGAATTCAACGAGATATCTAGTTGGAAATTTGCTTTAACTCCAGAGGTTTCATTTGGATAATTGCTTGAGTTGCCTAGTACCTTTTGTAACACAAGTTTCTTCCTGCTGCCCAGTTGTTTTGTATTGTCTACATGAACTGTGAAAAGTAAACTAATGGATTCTCACTTTTCAACAGTGCTGCTGCCACTGCTGCTGCTGCTGCTGCTGCTGCTATAACTTGCATCCCTAATCCTACAATTTTGTATTCTTACAGTATTAAGAAAACTTAATAATGATTAGTTTTTATCTCATTTCTTTAATAGTGTCTAATAAGACAACAGACCACTTTGGACTGGCAGTGTACTTTGTTATCAAACTTTAAAGTGCTACAGAGCAGTGACTGATTAGTGTGGTAGTTACACACTGTGTTTAATTTCTTTATTTTGCATTTAGGGTGTTCTGTGTCAACATATTTACACAAATATCAATCTATTGCTTCAGGTAGAAACACATACTAGTGCTGAATATTGGTCCATTAGTGAAAGTCAGTTCAGTTTCAGCTACATTTTGGTTGTGGTGAATGGCAGTTTAAACATAGTAGATATTCATTAAAGGAAAGTATGCGGAATGTATTTCTGTGGTTGGCAGCTCAAAATATTTTAGCCGCACATCACCACCTCCCCACATTTAGCTTTGCTTGTATCTAAGCATGCCATCTCACACTTCTGAAATCATAAAAATTAAATCCATGTGTCATGACAACCTAAGTTTCACCTGTGAATTTAAGACAACCTCTTTTTAAAGCTATTACACAACATAAAAATGTTTATCTCAACAATCTGTGAATGTAAGATGATCCATGTTTTTGAAATGATTAAGTTGGGGGGGGGGGGGGGGGGGGAGAAGGGTACATTGTTGAGTAAACACGATTGAGTATGTTTGCAGAGATCAAACAAGGGTGCTCCCAGTGCTTATTTATGGTGAGAGAAACCTCATTGTAGCTGACAAACTTCATTAAGGGGTCAGCTGGCCCAACATAAAAACAACATAGGAACTGAAGATATTAATGGCCTATGGGTACTGAATTACATGAAAGGAAAAAATTTTGCCAGAGAGGGATTCTGATAGAGGTCTCATTCTTATTGGGATATGCACTAAACCAACCAGATGCAGTGGTCACCGTAATTATACCACCTTATCTCATCAGATCCAAATTTTCAACATACCCACAGTTACTGAGATAGTGCCCCAGCCAATTATCTTTATTCACAGAGCATTCCCGCATGAGTTTGAATGTGGTGCGATTGGTCCAAGTGACATTTTATATCCTATGTAGATCAAAAGGAATTGCAATGCCACATTTCCATTTAGAAAAAAAAACATGCTGACTGCTGCTTCTAGACTAATCAAATACACAATTGTGGATAGTCCCTTCCCCAAAAAAATAAAATTTAAATAAATAAAATAAAAATCACTTTGAAACCTTCTGTACGGCCGTGGTTTTTTCAGGTTCATTAGCTGCCGGTTGTCCTCGACAACCATGTAGACTGCCTTACTGAATTTGGTGTTATTTGTCTGGGCCAAACCAATGGCCACTGTGGTGACTTTCAGGTCACGATCAATGCCTAGTCAGTTATCAATACCTACCTGTTGTCATGCCATGCCATGCCGAGTTTCTACCAAAACTGGCAGATGGATACTGCTTTTCTAAGAACAATAACATGCAGCTACCATTGGATGAGGCCTCAGAAGCATTTTTGTTGTTAACACTCCCTAAGGTTTATATCAATACTAAGGCCATTTGGGAATGAAAGTGTCATTACTACACTGGTCAAAACAATTAGGGGACCAGTTGAGATATTTAGGTTCTGGAGTACTGTCATTGGCAGAATGAACTAAAATGGTTCAATGTCTTTCTATTGGTTCTACAGAGAGGAGACAACAATATTACAGCAACTGAGATAGATAATGCAGAGGGGGTTGGTGTTGACATGGGTTTACCAAACAAATTGCACAAGCACTTGCGTTCAGAAAGTGTAGTGAGCAGGTATTACAATGCAGCAACAATATTACCTGAAGCTATGGCATGGAGAGCCATAGGAAGGCTGGAAGCGGGACAGACACAGAGGGAGGTGGCTGCAAGTATTGGAGTGCCCCAAAGTGAAATTTCCAGGACCTGGATGTCATTTGAGACTACAGGAACCATTAAAGAAAGGCAAGGCCAGGGTCAACCATGGTACCATCAGCAAGAGATGACCGTTATCTCAAGTTAACAGCCCAATAAGACAGGAGACTGAATGCAACTCAGCTGCAGCCCACCCTCCACACAGCAACTGGACGTACAATATCAATACAAACATTCCTAAATTGCCTTTGGGAATGTGGCCTCTATGCATGGAGGCCTATGTTATGTGCCCCATTAAAACCACTACACCATTTAGTCCACAGAAACTGGGCGGACGAACATTATAATTGGAGTTTTAGCGAATGGCACCAAGTTCTCTCATTTGGAGAGAATGTGGAACTATGAACACTCCTGCTTATGTACAGGAAACATCACTGTATCATGGTGGTGGACAAATGGTGTGGGCAGAAGTCAGTAATTGGCAGACATACGAAACACTATCATAAAGAATGTGGGCTTCGACTGCTCAGTGGTATAGAGATGAGATCCTTAGACCTTTTGGTGCCATAGAAGATAGGTTCCTTTTGCTAGATAATGCTCATCCACCAGGAGCTGCACTTGTGGACAACATGCTTGAAGCTGAGGGAGTTGAACAATTGGTGTGCACATTTGACATAAAACTCAATTGAGCATGTCTGGGATGCATTTGGCAGAGGCATTGCAGCCAGACCAGCACCTCCCACAATGTTTGCAGAGCTGGATACTGTACTCATGAAAGAATGGCCAAATATCCCTCAAGAGCTCATTGATAACCTCACACTGTCCTTACGTCGCAGGTGTGCGATTGTACTGACCGTCTGAGGTTATCACAAACACCATATTACTGGCAACAAAAATGACTTTCACTCTCATTGTAGCCCCATGGAGCCTCACTAATTAAACAACATTTGAACAGCAATTAAGAGATGATACAGTAAAATATCGTACTGTATCACACACAATTTACAATTGTCTGGTATTATGCTCTGCCCTGAATGTTGACAAAATTGCTTATCTAAGCTAGGGTTTGATCATTATACAAAAGAGAAAATAATATAGCCAAACATCTATTTCGGGAGGCGGTTTTGACAGTGCTAGGGCATAGTTTTTGATGGTACTTGGTACCGAAACTGGTAGACATTTGTCAAAATAGAAGTTCCACTGTGGACTAAAACAAATGTACATTTTCAGTTTCTTCCAATGCAGTAAAATTATTTTCAGGTAATATAGATATTTATATTCATATCTCATGATTTTTTTGGAATGAATATTGTCTATATGTGTTGAAAGGCCTGAAAAATGGCAAAATTTGAAAATACTCAAATGGTGAAAGATTCCAAAACTGAAGCATCTCTCTAGATGCATGAGTTTGCCACCAAGACAGACCTGATTCTTCATTTTTAGCAATATCTATAATATTAGAGTCAAATATAAAATGTAGCAATATCTATTAGAGTGAATAAAAGAATTCAACATATTTAACTCTTGACAGTGTAATCAAATTATTCCAATGTAAAGGAACAATTTTATAAATGGAAACACTGAGTTCTGATAAATAAAATTACAGATATTCAGCCCTAACTGATTTCTTTCACTAATATTTTGGCTATATATTGTTCAGCCATCATTGAAATGAATCTGAAGACTAGTAGGCTGTCAGCAGAGTGTTCCTGTCTAACTTCTATACAGTGCAAGTGTAGCAAACCAATGGCAAAAATGTATAAAGGTGTAGTGCCCTTCATGGAGATTATATTTAATCATAATCTGTGATTAATTTTGATGGCAGAGAAGCTGAAATGCCATATATGGAGAGTATGCTATCGAATTCCTGGTTGACAGGATTCAGTGCCATTGTCCTTGATTATTTATGATTGTGCAGTGACTGGAAATTGTGTTCACACAATAAGGATCATGAGAATGTTCAGATATCATCTGAACCATCCTTCCTGGGATTCTGTTCCTAGAGAAGCCACTGAAATTTGACTGGTGAGTAGTTTGATTATTCGTGATGATTGTTTTATTCTTGATAATTTGGAATCTAGCACTCACAAACTTACACAATGAAAGACACTCGCTGTGCAATCCAGCCAATCAAGAGTGTGATTACATATACTCTCCATAGATGGCATTACAGATCATTAAAAGTTCCTTCCAAAACAATTAGGAGGACCATTCCATACTAGGAAAATGCACCCCAGACTATAACAGACACTACTGCCTTGGAGCACACCACCTTGGTAGGCAGGATTCATGTGGTTTGTTCTACACATGGTTCCTCCCATTGGCATAGTACATTTGAAAACATGATTTGTCCATTGTTCCACTGCCATCCTCAGTGATTGGTGATAAATGCAAGATGTTCCGGCACCAGCTCCCACATGCTACAGAACCCATGCTCCTGCATACTGCCCACAGAGAGATGTCAGCCACATCCAACTTTGAACTGAGCTGTTATTTGTTGCAATGTTACCCATCTCTCACTGTTGACAATCCATCTAAAGTGTCACTGGTCTCTGTTGTCAAAGGGGGCCCAGATATCTGTTAGTTTGCTTGCTGCGGACCACGAAACCCTCATTCAGTCATTCACAATTCACCCTAGAAACGGCTGAATGTGTGAAGACAACACCTATATATTGACAAAATCTTAACTCCTATACACCATACTCTGTTCCCATGGCATCAGCCCACAATGTCTTATGTTACATAAATCACTGACAACTGCATCTAAGAAGTCACAAGGTGGAGTGTGGTGTGCAGATAACACACCTGCATCATTTATGTCCCACTACTCCAGGTATTTGAAAACAACATATGTAGGTATCTGTTTATGCAGTATAATTTATTGAATAATTACTACTTCCCTCTTATCTATTTGTCCCCCCCCCCCCAAGTGCCAGATCTATGACATTTACCAACTAGGTTATCCCCCTTCCATTCGCAAACTTTCCACAGGGGCATGTCACTTTTTCTAGGAGCCAATTTGAGCCTATCTGCGAGTGGCACCCAGGGCAAACACCCCTGGTTGCACCTCCCCTTAGATCTCTCACTACCTCCCCTACCCACTCATTTTTCTCAATAATTCATGTGGTTTTTATCACTGTAAACAAAAAGGAATGATATAGCAAACCTTAAGATGCAAATTGTTTTACAGATTGTATAATTACTATATTGTTTTACAAAATAGAGTTGGAACACTAGAGTATCTGAGAAACATTGTTAGTAGATTTATATTGCATTGTAGCATAAATTTGGTTTCATATTCCTATTTAGTATTTCTCTCATTAACCTTATATAAGTAAGATTTCTACAAAAAGTCTGATATTATATCTCTCCTTTACAGACAGAAGTTTTCATGATGATCTTGAATCATAAGTTTTTCCAATGAAAAACCTTTCAACAGTTTTTGTATGTAAGTTTGTAAAAATTACCTTTTTTTTTAAGCTAAGTTAACCATTTTTTGCAAGTCATCGATTGATTTAGCTTATAGTCTGATGTAACAAAGCCTGTATACAGGGTGTTAACAAAAAGATACAGCTAAACTTTCAGGAAACATTCCTCACACGCAAAGAAAGAAAATATCTTATTTGGAAATGTGTCTGGAAACGCTTAATTTCCATGTTAGAGCTCATTTTATTACTTCTCTTCAAATCAATCAATCATGGAATGGAAACACACAGCAACAGAACGTACCAGTGTGACTTCAAACACTGTTACAAGAAATGTTCAAAATGTCCTCCGTTAGTGAGGATAGATGCATCCACCCTCCATCGCATGGAATCCCTGATGCGCTGATGCAGCCCTGGAGAATGGCGTATTGTATCACAGCCGTCCACAATACGAGCACAAAGAGTCTCTACATTTGGTACCGGGATTGCATAGACAATAGCTTTCCAAATGCCCCTATAAATGAAAGTCAAGAGGGTAGAGGTCAGGAGAGCGTGGAGGCCATGGAATTGGTCCGCCTCCACCAATCCATCGGTCACCTAATCTGTTGTTGAGAAGCGTATGAACAAGTCTACTGAAATGTGCAGGGAGCTCCATTGTGCATGAACCACATGTTGTGACCTACTTGTAAAGGCACATGTTCTAGCAGCACAGGTAGAATATCCCATATAAAATCATAACGTGCTTCAGTGAGTGTATTTGGAAGAACATGAGGCCCATTCAAGACATCAACAATTCCTGTCCAAACATTCACAGAAAATCTGTGTTGATGACGTGAATCGAGGAAGTACAGTACATGCTAATGAAACAATTGGGTATTTTGACAATTGTCTGCATGAAATATTTCAATTTACATTTAAAGAAAAATACTAAAATGAGCTCTAACATGGAAATTAAGTGTTCCCGGACATGTCCACATAACATATTTTCTTTCTTTGTGTGTGAGGAATGTTTCCTGAAAGTTTGGCCGTACGTTTTTGTAACACTCCGTATAAGAAAACAAAAACTATAAATTTTGATTAATTGCCTAGTCCTACATCAATATACAATTACTAAATAAAAAAAATTACACCCAAACAGTGCAGTTAGAAGATTAGTTTCAAGGTTTTAGTCTTATTCCAATACTTTCAATTCTTAAACTAATAAGGATGGGGAATGAGAGAAAAGACAATATTTTTCCAGAAATTAGGGAAAAGTGGCTAACCCCACCAAAATCTTGGAAGATAGCTGTATTTGTTTCTAAATAACTTGGGAACTGCAGTGACTGAACATTTAAAAGTTAAGTACATCCATGGTGCAAGCAAACATTCAAACTTCAGCAATTTTGCAAATATTGATGTCTTCAGAAAAAGGTAAATATAGTTTCTCCTTTAGTATATCCTGATAAGTACTTACCTTGAAATCTGTTGATCCAGCAACAAGTAACACATTGTTTGGATGCCAATCAATTGCTGTGATAGTGGAACGGATGGGCTTTTTTATATGCTTTGAAACCCACCAATCATTTTCACTTTCAAAATAGCAGACAGAAATTAGACGTGCTCCGGAGCCAACAGCAAACTTGTTTTCTACAAACAAACAATTTAAGAACAATCAACAGGAGAAAATTTTTTGTTTGAAGCTGTGAAAAACAGACCTTTATTCATGCAGAGACAAGAATTAGTAGTTTTGACACTATTTACTGTGCTAGATTGATAGTTTTCTAAAAATAACCTTTAACACAAAAATGACAAGTTCACATAATAATAAGCTAAGCCAAAGATGACCCTGGTCATAGAAATTGCAAGTTTCATTTATTTTGCTGCAGAACCTTCATTTTTTAAGTTTATAACACTGTTTCTTAGCTGCATATCACCAGTTCCAGTGGTTGCACCCTCTTTTTGTTTTCAAATTTTGTCCTTATAGTGAGAGCTGTCCGGGGTCAGTCTGATGTGTTTCCCATCAGTTAATAAATTCTACACAACTCACCTAGTCACACCATACATGCCAGAGAGATACATTAACTAGCCTGGCAAAGTCCCATCTATTATTGAAGCTATCTTACTGATACAAACATCAAGAACTTTTTGTATGTCATGAAAAATTACAACTAAACAACACATACATTAACCATTAAATCAACTGCACGAAAATGTTGATTACATTCCCTTTAGAATGAGAAGTGACAAACACAAAATGCTGGCTGTAATGACACCAATGACTGAAAATAGAATAAAGAGAGGCATTTAACATTTGTGCTGTGGCTGGGATTCAAACCCTGAATTGAGGCAGAATTAAAGTATGTGGTGTGGAGGGAGACATGCTTGAAGACAGTCTGTGTAGCCACATTAACCGTAACGATCTGTTACTGAGCGGTTTAAAGCATCTGCCTAGTAAGCAAGAGGTTCTCAGTTCGAATCCCAGCTGCAGCCCAAATTTTAAGTCAATGCCTCTCCTATTTTCAATACCTTTGGTATAGTAAGACAATGTGTCTCAAGGAACTGAATTATTGTTGTGAAAATAAGAGTTGGGAGGTTGAAGTGACTAGCCACCCTCACCAGCAAAATCATATTGCCTGATCTTCAGATATGATTGCATTTTGTATAATGTCACATACAATTTAAAACTTTGGATGCCATCAACTAAAACTCAGACAACAAGCTTTAGTTTGCCTTTTTATGATAATAGTGAAGGCATTTTAATCCAAAGAATTTTAGATTATTTGTTTGTTTATGGGAAATTATGGTACTATTAAGACAAATTATAACTACAAAATTTGCATTTTTTTTTTTTTTTTTTTTTTTTTTTTTTTCATGGGGGTAAACATTGCAGTACTATAAACAAGCTTTTTCACATTTGCTGAAGCAAGATAATGGCATTAGTGTTCAGTCACAGATGTGTACGTCTGCATACACAGAGGCATTTCTTTTTCGTGACATTATTGAAGCACGGAATACAACCCGTTGGCTTTGGCCAATGACATCAAACGAATAGAAGCTATTGCGGAATAAATGTGGTCAATTTAAATTACATAAAATTAACTGTTGCATCCATGTAAAGACTGGTTCTTGATATACTTTTCAGAATCACAATACGGTAGAAATTACTATTCCCAAATAAATCCTATAAACTTGTCTGTGGCTACAATATGATGTCATAAGGCAAAGCTGACCATGCTTTAGTTGATTACTCTTATTATGTTTATTGGCGGAATATTCTTCCTTTAGTTTAAAAATTATTTGGAATAATGAATTGTGCTGTAACAGTGTCGGGCACAACATGCAAAACTGTGAGCGTACATAATGAGACACATTCACACAGACAGGGATCTATTTGTATTACTATCACTTGGCATCTCTGTGCTTTCCTATGCCTGCCTGGGATTTGCTCATACCTTCTAAATACTATTTTTTACTGCATGACATTTCCCATCAGAATGCTATGCAACCCTGTTTCTTCTAGCTTATGGGTTGGTTTTTTCAGTCTACATGTCTCTTCAGTTCATCAGAATTGTAGGACCAACACTGTTTTTGCCTCACGAATTTGCTCATACTTTAAAGGATGGTGGTTGTTGGAAAGAAACACACACTTGTTCCTAGTGTCTTATTTTTAACTGGCAACCATCAATAACAGCCCATCATTGAAAGCAAGCTATAAAATCATGGTCAAAATTACCAGAAAAAACAAACCTTTAAGTGATGAGCTCAAAGAGTGCATTACTGGGACAGTGGAATCTTGGTGACAAATGTGGGACAAAATTAACTGGAATTAGTAAGATGTTGCAAGATGAGGTGCAACTTCCATTTCATTTAATGAGAAAAGTAAATATGAAAATCACATTGTGTAGAGAAAATGCCCCCATTTGCCTAAGCTCACCAGTGTTGAAGAATATGTTAATTATGATTAATTGATTTTGCCATTAAAAAATTACAAGAACAGTTTTCGAAACACCATCAAGACACTGCCAAACTCAATTCTATGATATCAATTATCTCAGCTGAAACTGTCCTTTGTATTTGCAGATTGAAATGCTCTATCTGCAGTGCACTCCTTGAGTGAAAGATGAATTATTTTATATTAATACTATTGAGGGCATCTGCCCCCCCCCCTTTTCCCAAATATCTCTCTCATATTATTTAGATACTTTTTGACAGTTGCTCTTTTATATTTTCTTTTTCTGTGACCTTTACACCATGACACATAATGAATTTCTAAGGAAATAGAGGGAACCACAGCAGACTGCTTGAGCAATGAGGAAACATGTGGACATAAGAACACCCATGTCTACATGTGTTCTTGCCACTCATTTTTGTGCATGCACTTTCATTCCTATGCTACTGCACACAAGAACAAGGAATAGGCATAACTAGCCTACTTTTATTCTTAGAAATCCAATGTTGAATGTTTGTATCCACTTTTATCTAAATAAGAGACAAAACAATTTCTTTCTTTATCTCTTATAAATCATGTCTTCTCTCATGGAGGATATTTTATTAATTCACCCTTCCCCTCACCATCAACACCCCCACCTCCTCTAACCCCCCCCCCCCCTCCAAACTTTTTGCAACAAGCTTTTTACAGTATCTGAGCACTCACACTACTAACCCATTAATTTATACAGAGTTGGAGTGACCACTTATAAAGACAGGAAAGGACAAATGTTACCGACTCAGCAACTACAAATTATTTCACAGAGCTTAATATGGGATTGTTAAGTATGGTCATTAAATTCAACCACAAGAAACATTTGCACTCCATTATGTATACATAATGTTAATTGTTAAAAGATCATAAACAGGTCAGACTAAGCATACCAAGTGGTGACCACTTCACACATGTGGCTGCTCTATTGATGCGTAGCAAAACAAGTGTTGGTTTCCATTTCCCATCTTCACCTTGAGTCCAGACATATGCATTTCGATCCTAAAAATAAAGACAATTATCTAGCATGAACTTTTTAGGTATTACAGAATGACAAAACTATGGACATTATAACGGAATAAAACAGCAGACAAACTGCAAAAATTCTGTTGGCTCTGAAGATGTAACAGGAAAAGTAACAAATTTTAAGATTAAACAATGTATGAACATACCACAGCACATGTCACAATCCTATTTGTTTTAGGAGCCCAGTCAATTCCAGTTACACGTAAGTCATGCTGATTCAACACATCTAGTAGCTTCCAATCATTATCTAGTCGTTTGTAAATGTGAACCTCATGGTTGTTAGGAGACAAAGCTACCTCTGCAAAATAAATGAATAAATAAATAAATAATCATGACCAATCTCTCTCTCTCTCTCTCTCTCTCTCTCTCTCTCTAACACACACACACACACACACACACACACACACACACACACACTACAAATCATATCCAAAGTGTTTTTCATCTTCAGCAATAAATACAACATAGAAAAAATGGATCAGCAACACAAAAATTAACTTATACTGTATTCTGCAACATGAAAGTAATAGTTTCACCAAAAGTGCTTTCACAATTCTTATAACTTATATTAATGACCATTTGAAAAAGTTAATTTTGGAATCTAGTGAATGAGATTAGCACATACCTAATTTTGGATATTAAATACTTTAGAGACTGTACATTTTCGAAGTAGATTATTTTCGTTTATGATTTATATGATTTGAATAAAGGAGGCTTATCAATGTTTACAGCACTCCATTTAGTTTTGATGACAACACCTACTCAAGTGTAGGTGTTACCTATATCAGTTTATAATGCTGACCATCTGAGGAAGCAACTATTGCAACTAACCTCAGATTATCTGTAAAGTTTCTGACAAGATTTTAGGCAAACAGGTTAAAATGCAGTTTATGAGCCCATGACTGGTGCTTGATGTATAAACTTTGGCAACAGCGACATGAAAGACCAGTGAAGGCAACCAATCAGGAGTCGCATTCAGACAGCCAATAAGAAAGAGCATTAGGCTTTGTGGTTTGTAAATGTGTAGTAGCCTACTTACGAGGTTAATTAATATACTCACTGGACAAGGGCACAGCAAGAACCTGTCGACAATAGAGCAGTAACAGTATTATTGCTCACATTACTTGTCAATGGGTTTTGGAAGAACATGCACCTTTTCTGTTCACCATAAAATAAATTATGCTGTTCCTGCTCTACAGCTGACAGGTTGTTGATGTACCCTTGTCTGGTGAGTAAATTATTTATCCTCATAAATACTACATGTAAATGGTTGGTCATTCAGTATATCACTATGTCACAACTGCATCTTCCATATATATCATACAAACCAGTAAGGAAACAAATGAAACACATTTACTACACCCAGAACATGCAATCTTATTAGCCAGCTGAATATGACTCCTCACTGGCTGCCTTCATCTGCTGTCATCCATTGTACAGTTGCCAATGTCTACACATTAAGCACCAGTCGCAGACTCAAACTGCACTTTAACCAGCAAGCACCTAGTTGCAAGAGATTAATCAACCTCTAAATGGATTATTAAGCCCAAGAAGCAGCACAAACTGCCAACACTTAGTTCAAGTCTATAGAGTGAGTTCCCTGCCAACTGGACTAGTTTTTAACGACTTTTAGAAGGGGTATCAGCACAGTCTCAGTTACAGAACTGTACTGTAGTACCTTGTGGGAAAATCTGATTGATGAAGCTAAAACCACTATCTCCAGATGCATAACTGGCGTTGATCAACATGCAGTTTTAAATATTAGTGGACCATAGTAAAGCAACTTTAGCCATAAATAAAGACCTCAAATAGAGTGAGTCCTCATATTTATAGCCCCCCCCCCCTCCTCGGACGAAGAAATGTTTGTTCTTTGTGTGTGTGTGTGTTGATGGAAATGAGGGACCAAACAATGAGGTCATCAGTCCCTTTAACTCCGAATTGTACATGCCACAGAACCCAACGAAAAATGTGGGAAAGCTAAAAGACCATTCCACTAGGAATTAAAATCATCTCACCAACCACAAGTTACTAACGGCACAGTGGTCAAAAGATCACAGCTTAAGAGTAGGGAGAAATAAAATGACTTTAAAAAGTAAAAGAGTGGGGGACTGAGGGGGGGGGGGGGGGGAAGAAGGCTCTAAACCCCGCAAACAGCAAAGAGTCACAAACCCACTCACCCCGACCAAGCAAGTCCTAGAGCTGAGAATAAAACTTACCTTCACGGTGGAAGGCAAGGACACAATCAATCATCCGTGGGTCATCCGCCAAAACTAGAGGCAACGAAGGCGGTAGGCCATAGTCGCCACGAAGTGTCAAATGGAGAAGACAGTCAACCAGAATATGAGCCACGGATTGTACAGCTCCACAATCAATGTGGTGGATTGTCATTGCGTAAAAGAAATCCATGGGTCAGCCTGCACTGTCCAATATGGAGGCGACAGAGGACAGTCGATTCTCTCCGGGAAGGGTGTAAAGATGAACTCCAAGCTGCAGTTGTATCTTTGACAGTACAGAGTTTACTGGAAGGGGCAACAGCTTTCCAGCTGCTATCCCATGAGCAGTGAAGCAAAGATCTGATCTGCACCCGGAATTAGAAAGGGAGGTGGGCAGCGAGTAATTGCCGATCGAGCCAACCGGTCAGCCCGTTCATTCCCTGTAATACCAACATGGCTTGGCACCCAGAGAAAGGGAATGGAACAGGTAGCATGATGGAGGTCAGCAAGGAGATCGTGGTTGTAAATAACCAAAGGATGGGAGGGGAAACTTCGATCAATGGCCTGCAGACTGCTCATGGAGTCAACACAGATTAAACCATGTTTCACGGCAGTCTGTTTAATAAAACGGAGGGCTCTATAAATCGCCATCAGCTCTGCCATGATCACACTGCATGCCTCTAGCAGAGAATAGTATTCTGCCCCAACGGGAGATGTAAACACACATCTGGAGTGGCCCGCACTTTTCAAGCCATTAGTGTAGAAAATAGAGGCTCCCTGAAACTCTTCTAGTACTGGGCGCACAAAACGCCGAAAGACCATGGGGGAAATTAAAGCTTTTGGGGCCTGGAAGAGATCCGCCCGAATTAATGGTCGCGGTACCATCTATAGGGGTGTGTGTGCAGTGAAACGGGGGGCACAACCCAGGGAAGGGAAGTGGAAATCTCGACAAAGAGAGGCAAGCTGCAGTCCGATGGGCAATCCCACCCGAGGCTGGGTATCAGGGGGGTCGAAGCCCTTCATATGCAAAAAGAACCTGGTAAGTGGGATGAGCAGGATATTGCCAGATGGCGATGGCATAAGACGCCAGAAGCTGATGCCACCTGAACTGAAGAGGGCAGATTCCCGCCTCAACAAGGAGACTGTCGACAGGGCTAGTCAGGAATGCACCTGTAGCCAAGTGTACACCATAATGGTGTACCGGATCTAATAATTTCAGGGCAGAAGGAGCTGCCGAGCCATAAACTTGACACCCATAGTCCAATCGGGGCAAGATTAGAACCCGATAGATACAAAGGATAGTTATTCGGTCTGCACCCCAAGATGAATGAGCAAGGAAATGTAGGGCATTAAGTTTCCTCATACAACTAATCTTTAGGTGATGAATATGGGGCACCCAAGTCAATTTTTTGTTGAAGAGAAGACCCAGAAAACGATGCTGTGCTACAACTTCCAGGCGCTGAGTACCGAAGAACAGTTCTGGATCAGGGCGAACTGTAGTATGATGACAGAAATGCATCACCGTCGTTTTTGACGAGGAAAACTGGAAACCATGGGACGTGCCCACATTGAAGCCCGACGAATGGCGCTCTGGAGCTGACGTTCAGCAGAGGCTACTGAGTAGGAGCTGTACCATATGCAAAAGTCATTGACATACAGTGCCGGGGTTACCAGCAACCCAACAGAGCTCACCAACCCATTGATGGCGATTAGAAAGAGTGTGACACTCAACACTGAGCCCTGGGGGATGCTGTTCTCCTGTATTCGAGGGGAGCTGAATGAAGAGCCAACTCTGACACGGAACAGGCGGTGGGATAAAAACTGATGGATAAAAATTGGTAAGGAGCCTCTGAGGCCCCAGTCATGAAGAGAACGTAAAATATGACGCCGCCAAGCAGTGACATATGTCTTATGGAAGAAGACTGCAACAAGATGATGTCGTTTAGAGAAGGTCTGTCTGATCGCCGTCTCCAGTCGAAGTAAATGGTTAATAGGGGATTGTCCCTCCCAGAAACCACACTGGTAAGGTGAGAGAAGTCCCCAGGATTCAAGAACCCAGCATAATCTGCGGGCTACCATCCTTTCAAGTAATTTACAGGGGACATTTGTCAGGCTTATTGGCCAATGTGACGGTGGGTCCTTGCCAGGCTTGAGGGCAGGGAACACAATACTCTCCCTCCACTGGGAGAGGAAGACCCCTTGAAGCCAAATATGGTAATAATCTTGGAGGAGAAATTGTCACTGTGAAGGGTGTTTCAGCAATTTATTATGGATATCGTCGGGGCCAGGTGCTGAATCACGAGAAGAGGAGAGGGCCAGCGATAGTTCCCAGTCAGTAAAAGGTTCATTATATGGTTCCACCTGGTGAGAAGTAAAACCTAATTTGAAGGTTTCGGCCTGGTGTTTCTTAAGAAGAAAGGTCACTGGATATGAAGTTGTCACTGATACATTGGCGAAGTGAGTTGCAAGATGTTCTGCAAGGACAGATGGCTCTGTACAGACCCCACCAGGCAGGGCAAGGCCAGGGATGGAAGACGGCCACCAGCTACCTTGGATAGATCTGAGCATAGCCCACACATGTTCAGAGGGACAGAAGAGCCCAAGGAGGAGACAATGCTCTCAGCATGTCCACTTACTTTGTTTGATTAAGTAACGAGCTCTGGCACTTAGACGTTTGAAATGTATGAGACCAGCGAGGGATGGGTGGCGCTTAAGATGTTGCAAGGCCCTACGGCGCTCGCAAATGGCTGCGGCAACAGTTGCGTTTCACCACAGGACCGGCCGGCGAGTAGGAGGGCCTTTCGACTGGGGAACAGCGGAGTTGGCATCTTGAGTAATCATGTTGGACATATGGCTTATAATATCATCAATACAGCCAGAGGGGGTAGATGTGAAAACAACCTGGGATGTATATAGTGGCCAATTAGCATGACGGAAAACCCAACGGGATACCCTGTCTCGTGGTAGGTGTGAGGGAAGAGAAATGATAAACGGAAAGTGGTCGCTATCGCAGAGGTCATCATGCGCCGACCAATGAAATAAAGGGAGGAGAGGAGGAGAAGTGAGAGAGAGAGAGAGAGAGATCTATGGCAGAAAAGGTGCCGTGAGCGGCACTAAAATGGGTTGCCCCAGCTAGATGTATAAGCACTGCCCCACAAAGGATGGTGGGCATTGAAGTCCCCAAGGATGAGGTAAGGAGGGGGGAGTTGTTGCAGGAGGGCAACTAGGGCAGCAAGTGTAGGTGACGTGTCAGGGGGAAGATAGATGTTGCAAATGGTTAATGGGGTGTCTTAGTGAACCCGGACAGCAACTGCTTCCAATGGAGGGGACCAAACCAGCTCCGACAAAAGGCAAGGAACCCACAGATGGTCGGTGAATGTGCATTTATAAACTACGATTCCTGCAGGACGACACAGGCCGCAGGAGAAAGAGATTAGCTGTTTAATCTCCAAGAGGTGATGGTAGTAGCCATTACAATTCCATTGGATGATCACATCACGAGGATCTAGGCGGGAAGCGAATGGTGTAATGTTCATCACGCTGCTTTGTCAGCATCCGTCACCAAACAAGAAGGGGGCAACATCCATAAATAGCTGATCAGCCTCAGGCTCAATGGAATGAGCGAGTTGCGAAAGCACAGTTGGCACCTCCGGTGGTACCGGAGGGGCTTTATCTTGCAACATTGGTTTCTTCTTCTTCTTCTCCTCCTCCTTCTCCTCTTCTCTTGCGGGACGGGTAGGACTAGTCCCAGAGAGAGAACTTTTGTCAGTAAGGCCTGGTAATGACGAAGATCGGGCGACCTTTGAACTTGCCGGCTGTGAGTCTGATGGCCTGATGGCCGACTGGAGGTTGAAGATCTCCAATCTGGTGAACGCCGGGACGAAAGGCACTGAGATGGGGTGGTACACAGAGGGAGGGCTACGGGAGCTACAGGAGAGGGAGATATGAGGGGGGTGGGTGGGAATGGGACGTAAGGGGGAGATGGGAGCGGGAAGGGGAGGGTGAAAGGTTAGAAGATAACGTTGTAACAAAGGTAGTCGCCATCTGCACAGAATGCAGACGTTCATACTTACTGCGGGCCTCAGGGTATGTCAAACACTCCAGTGATTTGTACTCTTGTATTTTTGTTTTTTCCTTTCTTGAACATAGGGCAATCTGGTGACTGAAGAGTGGTGTTGATGATAGTTGACGCACACAGGCAGAGGAACACAGGGGCTCCCCTCATGTAGTGGGTGTCCACAATCACCGCATATGGGGACTGCTGTGCAGCGAGAGGACCTATGGCCAAACCGCATGCATTGAAAACATCGCCTGGGCAGTGGAATGTAGGGCTTCACATCACATTGATATATCATTATCTTGACCTTCTCTGGGAGTGTCCCCCCCCTCAAAGGCCAAGATAAAGGCCCCAGTATCAACGTGGTTGTTTTTAGGTCCCCTCTGAACGCGGCGAACAAAATGTACACCACGCTGCTTGAGGTTGGTCCTAAGCTCCTCATCAGTTTGAAGGAGGAGGTCCCGGTGGAATATTACATCCTGTACCATATTCAGAGATTTGTGCAGAAGTATTGTCACTGGGATGTCGCCAAGAGTGGTTCAGGCGCGCAAAGTCTCAGACTGAGCTGCCGAGACTTTTTTAATAAGCAATGAGCCAGATCTAAGTTTACTCATGGATTCCACTTCACCAAACTTGTCCTCTATGGTCTTGTGGGAATCACATATTGCTGAATAAACTGTACAGTGTATAGTTATTATTCTTTGAGCAAGTGAAAGACAGTACATTTATTCTTTGTCTTTATATATGTTTTTTCGTAGGTTTAGTTTTTTGTTTTATTATTGTTTCAGTTGTTGAGTAGTAACATTTTCGATATATGAATAAAGGAGTTAAATGATGAATTCTGAATTTATAAATACCCTTACGGGTACTTGTTATGATAAGAATAGTTCCTATAAAGTGGTGACCCCGCAAAAGACAGACAATAGGGAGATACAAAATCAGACAACATCGTCCTCACATAGCGCGACGAAGACGCAGGCAAGAAGACAATTAGAAGAGATCCGCGACGAGCTGCAAAAACATATTGAAGACTTACAAGCAAAAGTAGTGCAACAAGAGAACGCAGAAATGAGTCCGATAACCAATAGATGTGCAACGGTAAACGGACCGCACTTGAAAGTACGCACACCACAGTTTATGCCAGACAAACCGGAACTTTGGTTTGCTATGCTCGAGCTGGCTTTCGAACAGAATGGAATCGCAGAAGAACGTATGAAATTTGCAATAGCAGTGAATGCGTTGGATTCCAGAGCAGCTGTTATAGGTGGAGATGTCATCCTTGCACCACCGTTGGAACGCCCATATACAAAATTAAAATCACTGCTGATCGATAGAATGTCCAAGCCACAAAGTCAACGAATACAACGAGTACTCAAGAGCGAAAATATGGGCGATAGGACACCTTCCGAATATTGGCGTCATCTACGCGGCATCGTATCTGAAGCAGACGTATCGGACGTTATGTTACAGCACATATGGATTACGCAATTGCCCGGAACGGTTAAAGCGGCGGTAGCAGCATGTGAAAAAGAAAATACTCGTTCCCTAATAAAAGTAGCCGATAAAGTTCATGCAACATTGGACAATAATAGTGCGTCAATGTTGGCAATGGTCACAGATAACTCAGAACAACAAATGAACGTAGAACAACAAGAAATGGCATCGATACAGACTAGCAGGAAAGTAGACACCGCTAAGCAGTTATACGAACTCACGCAAAAGCTAAACGATCTGCAAAGCCAAGTGTCACAGTTATTGCAGGTAAAAAACGTTTACAAAGACTGTAGTTCAGCTAAAGTTCAAGGAAACAAACAAGATAGCGGACAGAAGGACGTATGTTGGTTTCATCGACGGTTTGGCAGCAGGGCGACGAGGTGCACGAAACCTTGTGCATTTGAAGGTGAGAACAACGGGGGACTCAGCATGGTGAGTAACTTGTCAACTTCTCTTATTATATCACAAAGATTGTACGTTGCAGACGTGAGAACAGGACGATGTTATCTAATTGACTCCGGTTCTGATATAAGCGCACTACCAAGTGGTTCTTTCCAAGGTGCATCATCGTATATAAATGACAAAGCTTCAACTGCTACAAAATCATTGCTTCTTGCAGCAGCTAATAAATCTCCAATAGCGACTTTTGGAAAGTGTGAGTTAGAAGTAGATTTAGGTTTTCAACGTAGTTTTAGGTGGAACTTTGTACTAGCTGAAGTATCAGAAGCTATACTAGGTGCGGATTTCCTAAGTAAAAATAATATTGAAGTGCATATCAGTGCAGCACAGATTAAGAAAGATGGTGAAGTGGTCACTTTTGGAAAGTGTGAGTTAGAAGTAGATTTAGGTTTTCAACGTAGTTTTAGGTGGAACTTTGTACTAGCTGAAGTATCAGAAGCTATACTAGGTGCGGATTTCCTAAGTAAAAATAATATTGAAGTGCATATCAGTGCAGCACAGATTAAGAAAGATGGTGAAGTGGTTACGGGTATACGTGGAAGATGCACATGTCACGCTACTGATTGTTTTAATGCTGTGGCAGTAAAAAACGAGATTGATAACGCAGGGACGCCAATGCCGAAGTTACTGCATAACACGGTACATCGCATTAAGACGACTCCTGGCCAACCAGTTTCACAACGGCCATGAAGACTGTCTGCAGACCGTTTCGTAGCAGCTAAGAAGGAATTTGAAAGTTTGTTACAATCAGGTGTATTACGCAGATCGGACAGCCCTTGGTCGTCACCTATACATCTCGTACGAAAAAAAGACGGCTCTTGGAGGCCCTGTGGCGATTACCGGTTACTTAATGCCCGTACAATCCCTGATCGTTATCCAATACCCAAATTAAGGGATTTTACTAATGTTTTAGCAGGTGCAACAATATTTAGCGTGATCGATTGTAAAAAGGCATATCATCAAATTCCAGTAGCAGAAGAAGATATACCCAAAACGGCAGTCATCACACCTTTTGGGCTTTTTGAGTATGTCAGAATGCCTTTTGGATTGAAAAATGCAGCACAAACCTGGCAACGATTTGTGGATGAAGTACTCAGGGGACTGCAATGTTGTTTTGCATATTTAGATGATATTTTGGTATTTTCTGCGTCTAAAGCATTGCATGAAGAGCACCTTAAGGGCATTTTCGAACGGCTAAATAAATATGGCATCATAATCAATGAGGCAAAGTGCACGTTTCGCCAAGAGAGGGTCACATTCTTAGGCCACACAGTATCAGCAAACGGAATACAACCTCCGGAAGAGAAGATAGCAACCATAGATAAAATGCCTCGTCCCACAGATTACCAACAACTTAGAAGATTTTTAGGAGCGATTAATTTCTATCGTCAGCACTTACCAGGAGCAGCTGAAGTACAGGCACCCTTGACAGAAGCATTAGCAGGGATGAACACAAGTGGGCGACGACCGTTAGCGTGGACACCAGAAATGCAGCAAGCATTTGAGTTGGTTAAAAAGAACTTAAAACAAGCAGTTTTGTTGTCTTACCCATTACCGAAAGCAATGTTAGCTATAGTAGTTGATGCCAGTCAGCAATCAATAGGAGCAGCTCTTCATCAGAGTGTACAAGGTTGCTGACAACCTTTAAGTTTTTTTTCACGCAAACTCACGCCAACACAAATGAAATGGAGTGCATATGATAGGGAACTCCTTGCAATCTATGAAGCAGTGAGATATTTTCGCTCATATGTAGAAACAAGACCATGTACGATTTACACCGATCACAAACCTATTACGTTTGCATTCAACAAGCTCAAGGATAATTGTTCTCCACGACAGTTCCGACAGTTAAGAGTTCATCGGTCAATTCACAACAGACTTGCGTTACATAAAAGGGGCAGACAACATCGTTGCTGATTTCTGGTCAAGAATTGGAGCCATTTCTCAAACAATAGATTATGAAAAATTAGCAGCAGCTCAAACCACAGATAACCAATTAAGAGATTATCGGCTAAATACCACCACAGGATTGCGACTGCGTCAAGTCCAACCAGCGGGAGAAACAGTCAACATCTGGTGTGATGTATCACAAGGCAAGCCTAGACCTTTTATTCCCGAAGGATTGCGAAAAGAAGTCTTTGATAGCATCCATGGAATAGCTCACCCAAGCGCTAACACTACAGTGAAACTGATAACGGACCGTTTTGTGTGGCCAAACGTTACAAAGGACTGTCGTACCTGGGCAAGAGCATGTATTGCATGTCAAAGAAGCAAAATTGGGCGACATGTCCACAAACCAGTGGGAGAATTTCCGCCAACTACCGCACATTTCACACATGTCCACATTGACATTGTGGGACCTCTACCATCTTCAGAAGGATACCGTTTTTTGCTGACGGCAGTGGATCGTTTTACAAGATGGGCAGAGGCAGAACCGTTGGCTGACATTTCGGCAGAGACAGTGGCACGGAAGTTTTTATCTATGTGGGTTGCACGTTTCGGCTGTCCTGTGTATGTGACTACAGATCAAGGACGTCAGTTTGAGTCTACATTATTTTTAGAACTAGCCAATCTATGTGGTTTTCGCCATCACCATACGACTGCATACCATCCAGCTAGTAATGGCATGGTCGAGAGATGGCATAGGACACTCAAAGCTGCCTTGATGTGTCATACTGAGAACTGGATTTCAGCATTGCCACTAGTTTTACTAGGTCTTAGGACTGCTTACAAACGAGAGTTGGAAGCTTCTACTGCAGAGCTAGTTTACGGGGAAACTTTACGTCTGCCTACAGAATTTTTCGTCGCGCCACCAGCAGCAACAACAGAGGACATCCCTTACGTCCTGCGGCTGATACGAGAACATATAACCAAGCTTCGCCCTGTGCAAGGCTCTCGTCACGGCGTAGAAAAGACATTTGTGCACAAAGGACTTAGGTCTTGTTCTCATGTGTGGTTACGAACAGATGCTGTAAGACCGCCGTTACACCCTCCTTACTCCGGGCCACATAAGGTGCTATCAAGAAGTGAACATACCATGAATATTTTATTTAATGATAAGCCGCAAACAGTTTCCCTGGACAGAGTTAAGCCAGCACACATGCTTTGGTCCGAAGAGGATACAGGGGAAGCAAGAACAGAAGAGAGACGTTATATACAGCTGAATCAACAAGATACACATGTCGATCAAGAAGATTACACGCCACCATCAACAGAGCAAACGCCTACTGAAGAAAAGCCAAATATTCCTATTGGTACCTCAAGAGCAGGACGGCGCATTAAATACAAATTTCCATACATTCCTGATGATCCGCTTTACCGCAGGGGGGCTATGTGGGAATCACATATTGCTGAATAAACTGTACAGTGTATAGTTATTATTCTTTGAGCAAGTGAAAGACAGTACATTTATTTTTTTGTCTTTATATATGTTTTTTCGTAGGTTTAGTTTTTTGTTTCATTATTGTTTCAGTTGTTGAGTAGTAACATTTTCGATATATGAATAAAGGAGTTAAATGATGAATTCTGAATTTATAAATACCCTTACGGGTACTTGTTATGATAAGAATAGTTCCTATAGTCTTAACAAAGAACAGTGGTTTTGTGGTAGTGAAAGTTCCTCCATCAGTCCTTGTGCAAACCAGGTAGCGAGGAAAGGGTGTTCCTCCTAACCAGTGAGCCTGGCCTTCCTCCCAAGGGGTAGTGAGGGAGGGAAACATCCTCATATCTGCAGTAGCAACATTGAAAGACCTCTTCCTTGAGAGATGGCCAATGCACGACCATTTTGAAGTCTAACTCTTTCCATAGTGCTAGACGTCTGCCCTGGTGTCACCCATTCTGAAACAGGGGCTCTCTCCATGGACGCCACCCAGCCTCAGCTCAGGCCACCTGGCACGATGGCCATTGCCGGGAGTTCTGATACCCCCGAGAACAGGCATCAACTCCTTGGCTTGCATGGAGAGGTCGCAGCTCAGGCACCAGTAGTGTGATCCCTGTGGTGTCAGGGGGCTCAGCCAAAGGGTACATAACAGCCCTCCCACATGGACTGGCTACACATGCTGGGGACCTAGCGGGGGAAGGGGTCTACGGCAAGGAAATGAAGTGGAAAGGAAAGGATGGGACCCGTGCCGTAGGGGCTAGATTGGGAGTTCTTCCCCAATTGGCTCAGATGTTATCTGAGGATTTTGCTATGGAAGGTCAAACCACGAGGGGGACCAAACTGGGCTGAAAACCAGTGTAAACAGCAGACAAAACCAAAATTGCAGGACAATTGGTACCATGGGATAGCCAAACCGTCATCTAGAGAAACGCCGAGATACGGGGTTGGAGAGGGTGGGAGGGAGCGACTGGGAAGGAAAGGAGGGGGAACTAGGAAAGGTAATGCAGCCTGGGGAAAGCAGGAAAAAGGCTGCAATGGCTCGGGGACCAGTGTGCGCCATACACGTACCCACAAAAGAGCTGTGAGCCCCTTGGAGGGGGGGGGGGGTTGGTTCTTTGTTGATATTTTTGAGGTGTTGGGTGTTCTATCTGATAGTGTCACTATTGTGCAAAATTTTGATATTGTAACATGTTATATTCATCATTTGTTACACCGAGACTGTTCTTCAAATGGAATGGAGCCAGTATTGCATGTGTGCCCTTTCCCCTTCATGACCAGTAACAGATTTCCCTTCTGTGGTCACTAAACACGTTCATGGGTGCCCTACTTCAGTTTGGTACATCTGACGCCACAGTGGCATTCCATTTTCAGTTTGGTGTGCCTGTTGGTGCACTGGTATTCAGTTTTAGGTCTGGCGAGGTTCCACACGCCGCTTCAGTGGTATGTACCCTTTGGGACAATCATAGACATTCCATCCTTGGGCCAGTAGGTCCAGTGCTCTGACTGATCATTTCCCATCTCTACACTTTTAGTTATTTTTGTAGAGTTCTTCTACAGCTCCCATTGTATTTCCACCAATTCCAGTGCAGAATCCCAAGCTCTATAAATTTAGTACCCAAGTGTCACAATTCATGATGTTTTTATTTACCTTTATCTCTATAGACACACTGGTAACATCATCCCAGTATCTGCAAGTTTGTGCCAGAAACCTCACTCATTTCATTATAATTTATGGAATTATTTGGGCTCTACAGTAATCAGAAATGGCTGAGATTTTGCATATCTTGATCAGGCATGCATGTTATTTGCACCTTATGGCTGTTCAGCCAATGTAGAATATGCCGGAGTGTCAAGGCATATGCAAAATTCCTGGGTCATCTTTCACATTTCCCAATAGTCTTTTCATTTTGCTAAGTAGACAGAACACACACACTTAATGATGTGTTTGATTGGTCCGTTTTGTTTTAGTGGGACTAAATTACGGAGGTCATCAGTCCCCCATTCCATCACAGGGCAGCACAAAAAGCATCAATAAAAAATAAAAACACACAAAATTAAAAATAGCAATGGGAGGAATATCCCAATTAATCAATCAAAACATGAAATAATCACACAACAACCAAGGAAACAACACAAAGCCGAAGTCTAGTTGACCGACCATGAACTGAAAAAGAGGAAAAGTCAACCACGCAGAAACCTCCAAGCAGAGGACATGAGACAGGAGGAACACAGACAGTGCTCTAAAGCAAAGCTTTAAAGAGTGGTATAAACCACCGCCATGAATAAAACTTAAAACTGAATCGGTCATTTTGGCATGTTACATAAGACATCTGATAAAATAGGAGGAAGATTAAAACCATGCCGCAAAGGGGCTAAAATAGGACAGTCCAGTAATATGTGGGGTCACGGTCAAGTGGGAACTACAGCGACACATAGAGGATACAGCCAAGGTGGCCAATGCAGAGCCGGCACAGGACTACTGAGTCCCAGCAGGAAGCCCACACAGAGGAATGTCACAGACTATTTCATATCCAGTATACTCCACAAAGAACTGACGGAGGGCCTCTGGGGGAACTGGCACCTTAGGCCTGTGGGCCAAGTCCAGCCAGTTATGTGGCATTGACATGCACCATGGAGGTGTGCATGCATGGGCCCAATACAGAGATGGAAGCGGTAAAGACTAGTTCCAACATAAGGGACTGGATGCAGAAGGTAATTGTATGACCTGAACAGGGTCACTGTTGTTGAGGACGGACGACCATGTCAGAGAAAAGCAAACATTACTTTGGATGGCTTGGCGAGATATGGACATGGGCTGCATAGGCCACAAGCAGTTGTTGGTGACGGATCTACAGAGGTGGGACCCCGGTCACCACAAGTAAACTGTCCACAGGGCTGGTATGGAAGGCACCCGTTGCGATGCGAACCCCGCAGTTGTGAATGGCGTCAGTCAGTAGTCTTTTTTTTTGTGGTTTTTAGGGCGCACAACTTCTAAGGTCATTAGCGCCCAGATAAGAACAGAGATTCGATACATCTCAAAAAAATTGGTAACTACCAGATAGAGTATCAAGAGAAGGCTAAAAACGAAAGATAAAAACAATTAAAAGGGTTAAATATCTTTTGATATTGATAAAACGCAAAACTTGAGCAGCTGCTCATGTGTCATCAGCTAAAAGTTCCTCCAGAGTAGACGGAAAGTGAAGGGCTACACGGAGATGATTAAAATTAACACAAGACAGTAAAACATGTCGCACCGTCAGCAATTCACAGCAGGAGCACAACGGTGCAGGGTCGGCGGTTAGCAAATAACGGTGGCTGAAACAGCAGTGACCGATCCGCAACCGGGACAGGATGACCTCCTCTCGCCGAGAGGGGCGTGAGGTAGTCCTCCACATGGTTGGGATCGGTTTTACAGTTCTCAATTTATTGTCATGGAGTGAGAACCACATACTGTGCCAGGACGATACAATACTCCGGCAAAGAGCCTGTTGAACATCGTCTGATGGGATGCAAAAAGTAGCCATGCGAGGTAAAAGAGCTGCTGCCTTGGCTGCTATGTCAGCGGTCTCATTCCCAGGCGCACACACGTGGCCAGGGACCCACAGAAAAGAAACGTGACAGCTGTTATCCGCTAGCAACTGGAGGGAGCGTTGGATTCGATATACGAGAGGATGGTTCGAGAAAGGGTGCTTAAGACTCTGCAGGGCACTAAGGGAGTCAGAGCAGATGGCATAAAAAGGGTGGCAATGGCGGATGTATAAAACAGCCTGGTGGAGGGCAAAAAGGTCAGCCGTGAAATTCGAGCACCGGTCAGGGAGCTTGTATTGGAACAGGTTGTCCCCGACGACGAAGGCAGATCAGACACCGTCAGTGGTCTTGGAACCATCAGTGTAGATAAATATGGCATTATCGAACAGCGAACGGAGTTCGACAAGCCTCGAGCAGTATACCAAATCTGGAGTGCTCTCCTTGGGGAGCGAACTAAGTTCAAGGTGGGTGTGAACCTGGGTCTGATGCCACGGTGGCAATGGGCTGTCGCTCAACTGAAAGGTGGAAGGAAGGGTAAAATCGAGCCACTGAAGCAGGCGGTGAAACCGAACTCCAGGTGGAAGCAAGGCTATCGCCGACAACCAATATTGGCTATCAAGTGAGTCATCAAAGAATAATGGGTAAGATGGATGGTTGGGCATCGACAGCAGTCGACATACATACCGACACAGGAGTATGTCATGCTGAGAGGTCAAGGGTAATACAGCAGCTTCGGCATCAAGGCTTTCAACAGGGCTGGTATAAAATGCACTGGTCGATAGGCGTAATCCCTGATGGTGAAGGGAGTTGAGACGGTGGAGAATGGATGGCCGTGCAGAGGAATATACAAAGCTTCTGTAGTCGAGCTTCGACTGAACAATGGCCTGGTAAAGGTGAAGTAGGAGGGTACGATCCGCTCCCCATGATGTGCCACTGAGGACACGAAGAACATTAAGGGATCGGGCACAACGGGCAGCCAGGTGGGACACGTGTGGGGACCAGCAAAGTTTCCGATCCAACATTAGCCCCAAGAATTTTGTTGTCTCCACGAATGGGAGAGCAACAGGGCCGAGACGTAGATGTGCTGGAAGAAATTCCTTGTATCTCCAGAAGTTTATACATACCGTTTTCTCAGTGGAGAATTGGAAGCCATTCGCAATGCTCCAGAAATATAGGCAGTCAAGACAGCGTTGAAGACGACGGTCTCAGAGACACGTCCGCTTGGCGCTGCAATAATTTGCGAAATCGTCTACAAAAAGGGATCCGGAAACGTCGGCTGAAAGGCAATCTACGATCAGATTGATTGCGATGGCAAAGAGAGCCACACTCAAGATGGAGCCCTGTGGCATCCCATTCTCCTGGCGAAAGGTATCTGACAAAACAGTGCCCACCCATACCCGGAACTTGCGATCCACCAAAAATGCTTGAATAAAGAGAGGGAGGCGGCCATGAAGGCCCCATGTGTGCAACGTGCGGAGAATGCCCACCCTGTAACAAGTATCATATGCCTTCTCCAAGTCGAAGAACACTGCTACTGTTTGACGATCCTTAGAAAGTTATTCATAACAAAGGTCGACAAGGTAACGAGGTGATCAGCACCAGAGTGGTGTCGATGAAAACCACATTGAACATTAGTCAGGAGGCGCCGAGATTCGAGAAGCCAGACCAACCGAGCGTTAACCATGTGTTCCATCACCTTACAGACGCAGCTCGTCAGGGAAATGGGGCGATAACTGGAAGGAAGATGTTTGTCCTTCCCTGGTTTGGGGATGGGGACAACAATGGCTTCACGCCAACTTGTGGGAACCTGACCTTCAGTCCATATGCGATTATAGGTACTTAGAAGGAAACAATTGCCCGCAGGAGAAAGGTTCTTCAGCATCTCAATATGGATGGAATCGGGCCCGAGAGCAGAAGATCGGGAGAGGGCGAGAGCACGGTCTAGCTCCTGCATGGTGAAGGAGGCATTATAATTTTCACGATTAAAAGAGTGGAAAAAAGGTGGCCATGCCTTCTCTACCTGTTTGCGAAGGAGGAAGTCAGGGTGGTAATGGGCAGAGCTCGAAACCTCCACAAAGGAACGGCCCAGTGCGTTAGAAACAACAGTGGGGTCCACGAGGACTGCGTTCTCGACGGTCAGGCCAGGAATCGGGGAGTGGACTTTGATGCCGGATAAACGGCATAGGCCACCCCAAACAACCGTGGAGGGAGTAAAGCGGTTAAAAGAACTGGTAAAAGTAGTCCAGCAAGTTTTTTGCTGTTGTTTATAATACGACGACATTGCGCTCTCATTCATTTATAATTTATACAATTCTCTAACGTTGGGTGGCGGTGGAAGGTGTGTAAAGCACGTCGCCGGGCTCTAAGCGCATTGCGGCAGGCTGCAGTCCACCAAGGGACTGGGACACGACATGGAGAAGAGGATGTATGAGGTATGGAATGTTCGGCTGCAGTGAGAATAACCTCTGTGAGGTATTCAACCTGACTGTCACAGCTGGGAAAATTCTGATCGTGGAAAACAGCCATGGAAGAATAAAGCCCCCAGTCGGCTTTAGAGATTTTCCAACTGGTGGGACGAGGAGATGGGGAATGATGCAGAAAGTGGATGATACAAGGGAAATGGTCACTCGAGTACGTGTCAGAAAGTGCATACCACTCGAACAGACGTGCAAGCTGAGGAGTGCATATCGCAAGGTCTATGTGGGAATAAGTATGGGTGGTGTCAGAAAGGAAGGTCGGTGCACCGGTGTTGAGGCAAACAAGATTGAGATGGTGGAAAAGGTCCACTAAGAGGGAGCCTCTCGGACAAGGTGCTGGAGAGCCCCATAGGGGGTGGTGGGCATTAAAGTCGCCTACCAACACGAAAGATGAAGGGAGCTGGTCAACGAGGTGTAGCACATCTGCCCTGGTAAGGGCAGATGACAATGGCAAATAGATATTACAGAGGGATAAGGAAAAGCTGGATACAGTGATGTGGACGGCAACTGCATGCAGGTGAGTATGTAATGAAATGGGATGGTAATAGACGTCTTGAATGAGCATCAGAACCCCTCCATGGGCTGGGGTAACTTCCACAGGTGGCAGGTCGAAACGCACAGAAGTCTGCACGATCACTTGGACGTAACTTAGTTTCTTGGAAACAGACTAGAAGCGGGCAGTGCAATCGAAGGAGTAGTTTTAACTCCTCCTGATTGGAACGAATGCTGTGAATATTCCATTGCAGGAGCGCCATGATAAAAAATGAGAGACGAAAAGAAGATAAAAAGGAACAAGCAAGCGGGGTCACCTGGACGGCTGCTGAGGAACGGATTTCGAGGGAGCACTGCTATCGCTATCTAGGGGCAAAGGGTCATGTTGCATAGGTTCGAGCGACGCATCTGCCACCTCCCTGTGTTTATCAGGAGGGGCAGCTTCCACCCCCGGTAAAGGGCCGGGTGCCCGGCAGACGGAGCGTCCTGGTGAAACAGAAGACGGCCGAGGCCGGCAACTGTTGGATGGTGTGACTGAAGAGTCACACTGCGGCGGGGAAGGAGGGGGGCTATTTTTTTTGTGAGCCTTCTTAGAAGCATCATGGGCAGAGGAGGCGGTTGACGATTGAGAAGATTTAGTCTTGAGGAAGTCTTCCCGAACGGGTTCTTTTTTTGAACTTCGGGCAGCGGATTTAGGTGCCCGGGATGTGTGGGAACTGGCCGACGAATGCAATGTAGAACGGGCAGAAGGGATCGGAGAGGTGGAACAAGCAATTTTCGGGCTAGCCGACCTGTCAACAGTGTCACAGCAGCTCTGAATGCCTACCTCTTTAGTTGGTCGAGGAGAGGTGAGGACCTGGCTGTACGTGATGGGAGTACAGCGGGCTTTCCACTCGCTAATAACTTCCGAGCGGCATAGGTTGAGACCTTCTCCTGGACACGAATCTCCTGGATGACCCGCTCTTCTTTATAAACTGGGCAGTCCCGTGAAGAAGCAGCAAAGTCATCCATGCAATTAATGCAGCGAGGTGATGGAGGTAGACATTCACCCTCATGGGCGTCCCTGCGACAGGTGGCACATTTGGCTGCATTAGGACAAGATTTACTGGTATGATTATATCTCTGGCAATGGAAGCAGCGCGTAGGATTGGGTATATACGGGCGAACGGAAATGACTTCGTAGCCCGCTTTCACCTTAGATGGTAGGTCAACCCTGTTGAAAATGAAGAAGACAGTATGAGTCGGCACGAGGTCATTGTTAACCTTTTTCATTATGCGATGTACAGCCGTAACTCCCTGATCGGACATATAGTTGACTATATCCTCGCCTCGGTTGCACAGTGGTAGAGTGCCAGACTACAAATCTGAAGGTCGCGGGTTCGATCCCCGCCAGGTCCTACGATTTTTATCTGTCACTTTCCACTTTTCACCTCTGGCAGTATCGCTCATGTGAAAATTACCGAGTAGCACCGTGGTTCGGAATGCACGTTAAACTGTAGGTCCCCCTATAACTGGCTGGGTAAGTCAGTTCGAAGGTCGGAGGAAGGCAATGGCATACCACCTCCAAACAGGACCATGCCTAGTAAAGCACTGTGGTGTTCAAACCAATCTTCGGATTGTTGACTGCTTTACCTTACCTTATCCTCATCGGATAATCCATCCAGGCATCTCGTGAAGACTACCCCCCGTGAAGAGTTGAGGGTGCGGTGAGCCTCCACTTTTACTGGAAAAGTATGCACAAGCGTAGCCCGAAGTAATTTTTGTGCCTGGAACGCATTCTCAATCTCAAGTAACAAGGTCCCATTGCGCTGTCTGGAGCAGGTCTTCAAGGGACCTGCGATCGCATTGACACCCTTCTGATTGACAGACGGATTTACAGCAGAAAAATCCTGATCATCAGTATGCGATACCACCAGGAACTTAGGAATGTTTGGCAAGACTTTCTGTGGCTGAGAATCATCATGTTTCCGCTTTTGGGTCAAGGTTATAGAAGATTTGGCCTTTACTGGGGGGTACGTATGTGCCCTACATGTATACCCGGGGCGGGGAGTTATGCCTTATCCCGTCACCGGCTACGCAGAGCATGGGTTGACCTTCAGACATGCACAGGGAGGAAAGAAGGGAGGAAAGAAGAGAGGAAGGAGAGAAAGGGAAAAAGGAGGGAGATTAAAGGGTGGGTTGAGGATAATGAGAAAGGAGCAAAGGGGGAAGGCAAAAGAACAGGAAAGGAAGAGGACCAAGAAAAAGAGAAGTCTTGGAGGAAGAGAAAAGGAAACCTTTGACTCACTGAAAACACTGTCTCCAGGCAAAGGCACAAACCGGGGGGAAAGAGGGAAGCTGCCTGGGACGGAAAAAAGGGCGCTTCGGCTCAGGGCCCTGTGCGCGCCACACAAAAGAGCTGTGGGCCCCCTGGGGGAAGTGTTCAGTTTAAGAGCCATCTAATACTTACCTGTACTGTAAGGCAGCAGTACATCCACTCCCCACACAACCATTGTCTTGCATCCCTTTCTATTCCCCCTTTCCTCTAATCCCTGCTGAGCATTATTGAACAGGAGCTGAAGGTGATCCATGTACGTTTATGAGTGTGTTTTATGTACGTTGTGTGGTACGGGTAATGTCTTTAGCACGAGTTGTAGACATTACTATCTTGATTACATTGTTCGATTCCAACCTGAACTTTCTCCTTAATTCTGTGCATTAGTCAATTTATTTTTATGCAAGACATCAACTAGCCTGTCATGCATAACTCGATCCTTTCCTTTCAGTAGATATAATTATTTCAGTCACATGTCCTACCCTGTACTACATTTTATATTAATCATAATTTTAAGGCTTGCTCCAAAATGTGTCTTGATTACAATTCTGCCTTTATACATAACAGGGATTGAATTACTAATTTAGCAGCATGATAAAGAGAAAATAAGAAATTTAGAATTGTGATCCTTGAGCAACAGAAGACCACTAAAGTATTCACAGGCCAGGTCACTGCGGCCTTTGAAATAAAGTTTTAACATCCCATTGACAGTTTGGACATTGGAAGTCAGCCATGTCATGTTATAGGAACAATCACCTTTTTTTTTTTGTGGTTTTTAGGGCGCACAACTTCTGTGGTCATTAGCGCCCAGCCAAGAACATAGATTCGCTATGATCTAAAAAAATGTAGACTGTCAGAACATCAACAATAGGCTAAAAACGAAAGATAAAAGACAATTAAAAGAGTTAAATATCCTTGGATAAGTTGGCCAAGTTGATAAAACGCAAAACTCGAGCAGCTGCTCGTGTGTCATCAGCTAAAATTTCCTCCAGAGTAGACGGAAAGTGAAGGGCTACACGGAGATGATTAAAATTAACACAAGTCAGTAAAACATGTCGCACTGTCAGCAGTTCACCGCAGGAGCATAGCGGTGCAGGTTCGGCGGATAGCAAGTGACGGTGGCTGAAACGGCAATGACCGATCCACAACCGAGCCAGGATGACCTCCTCCCGCCGAGAGGGGCGTGAGGATGTCCTCCAAGCGGTCGGGATCGGTTTGACAGTTCGCAATTTATTGTTGTACAGTGAAAGCCACACACTGTGCCATTGTGACACGATACTCCGGCGAAGAGCCCGTTGAACATCGTCCGATGGGACGCAAAAGGTAGCCATGCGAGGCAAAAGAGCTGCTGCCTTGGCTGCTATGTCGGCGGCCTCATTCCCGGGCACACCCACATGGCCAGGGACCCACAGGAAAGAAACGTGACAGCTGTCATCCGCCAGCAACTGGAGGGAGTGTTGGATCCGATACACGAGAGGATGGTTCGAGAAAGGGTCCTTAAGACTCTGCAGGGCACTAAGGGAGTCAGAACAAATGGCATAGAAAGGGTGGCGGTGGCGGCAGGTATACAAAACGGCCTGGTGGAGGGCGAAAAGCTCAGCCGTGAAGTTTGAGCACCGGTCAGGGAGCTTGTATTGGAAACGGTTGTCCCCGACGACGAAGGCAGATCCGACACCGGCAGTGCTCTTGGAACCATCAGTGTAAATAAATATGGCATTATCGAACCGCGAACGGAGTTCGACAAGCCTCGAGCGGAATACCAAATCCGGAGTGCTCTTCTTGGGGAGCGAACTAAGTTCGAGGTGTGTGTGAACCTGGGCCTGATGCCACGGTGGCAATGGGCTTTCGCTCAACCGAAGGGTGGAAGGAAGGGTAAAATCGAGCCGCTGTAGTAGGCGGCGAAACCGAACTCCCGGTGGAAGCAAGGCAATCGCAGACAACTGATATTGGCGATCGAGTGAGTCGTCAAAAAATAATCTGTAAGATGGATGGTTGGGCATCGACCGTAGGCGGCATGCGTACCGACACAAGAGTATGTCACGTCGATTGGTCAAGGGTAATACAGCAGCCTCGGCATACAGACTTTCAACAGGGCTGGTATAAAATGCACCGGTGGCCAGACGTAATCCCCGATGGTGAATAGAGTTGAGATGGCGGAGAATCGACGGCCGTGCAGAAGAGTATACAAGGCTTCCATAGTCGAGCTTCGACTGAACAATGGCCTGGTAAAGGTGAAGCAGGACGGTACGATCCGCTCCCCATGACGTGCCACTGAGGACACGAAGAACGTTAAGGGATCGGGCACAACGGGCAGCCAGGTAGGACACGTGTGTGGACCAGCAAAGTTTCCGATCCAACATGAGTCCCAAGTATTTTGTAGTCTCCACGAAAGGGAGAGCAACAGGGCCGAGATGTAGAGAGGGTGGAAGAAATTCCTTGTATCTCCAGAAGTTTATACACACAGTTTTCTCAGTGGAGAATCGGAAGCCGTTTGCGATGCTCCAGGAATATAGACGGTCAAGACAGCGTTGAAGAGAACGCTCCAAGAGGCACGTCCGCTGGGCGCTACAATAAACTGTGAAATCGTCAACAAAAAGAGATCCGGAGACGTCGGCTGAAAGGCAATCCACGATCGGATTGATTGCAATGGCAAAGAGCGCCACACTCAAGATGGAACCCTGTGGTACCCCATTCTCCTGGCAAAAGGTATCTGACAAAACAGAGCCCACCCGTACCCGGAACTTGCGATCCGCCAAAAACGCTTGAATGAAAAGAGGAAGGCGGCCCCGAAGGCCCCATGTGTGCAATGTGCGGAGAATGCCCGCTCTCCAACAGGTATCGTATGCCTTCTCCAAGTCGAAGAACACTGCTACTGTTTGACGCTTCTTTAGAAAGTTGTTCATAATGAAGGTCGACAACGTAACGAGGTGGTCAGCAGCAGAGCGGTGTCGACGAAAACCGCATTGGATATTAGTCAGGAGGCAGCGAGATTCGAGGAGCCAGACCAACCAAGCGTTAACCATGCGTTCCATCACCTTACAGACGCAGCTCGTCAGAGAAATGGGGCGATAACTGGAAGGAAGGTGTTTGTCCTACCCTGGTTTGGGGATGGGGACAACAATGGCTTCACGCCAACTTGTGGGAACATGACCTTCAGTCCATATGCGATTGTAGGTACTAAGAAGAAAGCACTTGCCCGCAGGAGAGAGGTTCTTCAGCATCTCAATATGAATGGAATCGGGCCCGGGAGCAGAAGACCGGGACAGGGCGAGAGCACGATCTAGCTCCTGCATGGTGAAGGCGACGTTATAATTTTCACGATTAAAAGAGCGGAAAGAAGGCGGCCGTGCCTCCTCTACCTGTTTGCGAGGGAGAAAGGCAGGGTGGTAATGGGCAGAGCTCGAAACCTCCGCAAAGAAACGACCCAATGCGTTTGAAACATCAGCTGGGTCCACGAGGACTGCGTTCTCCACGGTCAAGCCAGGAATCGGGGAGTGGACCTTGATGCCGGACAAACGGCGGAGGCCACCCCAGACAACCGTGGAGGGAGTAAAACGGTTAAAAGAACTAGTAAAAGCAATCCAGCAAGCTTTCTTGCTGTCGTTTATGATACGACGGCACTGCGCTCTCATACGTTTGTAATTGATGCAATTCTCCAAAGTTGGGTGGCGGCGGAAGGTGCGTAAAGCACGGCGCCGGGCTCGAAGCGCGTCGCGGCAGGCTGCAGCCCACCAAGGGACCTGGACACGACGTGGAGAAGAGGATGTACGAGGTATGGAATGTTCGGCTGAGACAAGATCGTGGTGGTGTAGAATGTCCACCAAAAGGGAGCCTCTCGGACAAGGTGCCGGAGAGCCCCATAGGGGTTGGTGGGCATTAAAGTCGCCTACCAACACGAAAGGTGAAGGGAGCTGGTCAACAAGGTAGGCACATCTGCCCTAGTAAGGGCAGATGACGATGGCGAATATATATTACAGAGGGAGAAGGTAAATGTGGATAAGGTGATGCGGACGGCAACTGCCTGTAGGTGAGTGTGCAAGGAAATGGGATGGAAATAGACGTCGTCTCGAAGGAGCATCAGAACCCCTCCATGGGCTGGGACACCTTCCACTGGTGGCAGGTCGAACCGCACAGAGGTGTAGTGTGGAAAGTCTGCACGATCACGTGGACGCAACTTAGTTTCCTGGAGGCAGACTAGAAGCGGGCAGTGCAATCGAAGGAGTAGTTTTAACTCCTCTCGATTAGAACGAATGCCGCGAATGTTCCATTGAAGGAGCGCCATGATAAAAATGAGAGAAGAAATAAGGATAAAAACCAAGTAGCGAGCGGGGTCACCTCGACGGCCGCTGAGGACCGGATTTCGAGGGAGCACTGCTATCGCTGTCTGGGGGCAAAGGGTCATGTTCCATTGGTTCGACCGACGCGCCTGCCACCTCCCTGAGTTGATCAGGAGGGGCAGTTTCCACCGCCGGTAAAGGGCCGGGCGCCCGGCAAACGGAGCGTCCCGGTGAAACAGAAGACGGCTGAGGCCGGCAACTGTTGGACGGCGTGACAGATGGGTCACGCCTCGGCGGGGAAGGAGAGGAACTCTTTTTCTTGTCAGCTCTTCTGGAAGAGTGACGGCGGGAAGAGGCAGTTGACGGTTGGGAAGCCTGAGAACGCAGAAAATCCTCACGGGCGGGTTCCTTTTTCAAGGTCCGGGCATCTTGTTTAGGTGCCCGCGGTTTACTGGAGTTTGACGAAGACTGTACCCTAGAAGCAGCAGGAGGAAGCGGGGACGTGGAACGGGTAATCTTCGGGCTGGCAGATCGCACAACTGTGTCAGCGAAAGTGAAGTCACATGTCTGGGTACTGGAATCCTTGGTAGGTCGAGTTGAGGTGAGTACCTTACTGTATGTACCCGCTGGGAGGACAGTGGGCTTTCGACTCGCCAACAACTTTCGAGCGGCAGATGTTGATACCTTCTCCGTAACCCGAATTTGCTGGATTACCTTCTCATCCTTGTATACAGCGCAGTCGCGAGAGGAAGCCGCATGGTCACCGTTGCAGTTTAGGCAGTGAGGGGACGGAGGTGGGCAATCCCCCTCATGGGCGTCCCTACCACAAGTGACACACTTTGCTGCATTTGGGCAATGTTCACGGGTATGGTTGTACCTGTGGCACTGAAAACAGCGCGTTGGGTTAGGTACATAAGGTCGGACGGAGATGACTTCATACCCTGCTTTGACCTTCGACGGGAGGTCAACTCTGTCGAACGTCAAAAACACAGTACGAGTCGGTGTCAATTGGTTATCGACCTTTTTCATCACCCTGTGGACGGCTGTCACACCCTGATTGGACATATACGATTGGATATCTTCATCAGACAACCCGTCAAGGGATCTCGTGAAGACTACCCCCCGTGACGAGTTGAGTTGCGGTGCGCTTCGACCTTAACTGGAAAAGTGTGCAACAACGTAGTACGTATCAGTTTTTGGGCTTGGAAGGCACTTTCCACTTCCAGCAACAATGTGCCATTTCGCTGACGTGAACAGGTTTTAACAGGGCCAGCAATTGCATCTACACCTTTCTGTATAACGAAAGGATTGACAGAATTGAAATCCTTTCCGTCGGTGCGAGAGACAACCAGAAATTTAGGTACATTAGGCAGAGTCTTTTTAGGCTGAGGCGAGTCTAACTTACGTTTATGGGTCAACGTCACGAAAGAAGATAAGGAAGTCATCGCGGAAGTGTCCCCCGTGATTACCGGCGTCTCCGATGGCGCGCTCCTTCCTAGTGGGGGCCCTCTCCGAGGGCTTACCCGCCTTAGGTGATTGTTCACACCTCAGGTCACACCTCCCGAGAACTGACGGAGGGACCAATCGGCATGTTCGGAAGGTACCAGCTCGGGTAATCACCTCTCCCTGGGCCTGGCCTTTACCAGGGGGTACGTACGTGCCTTACTTGTCTACCCGGGGCGGGGAATTACGCGTTACCCCGTCACCTGCTACGCACGATAATGCGTGGGTCGGCCTTCAGACACGCACAGGGAGGAAAGAAGAAGAGGATAGGAAAGGAAGAGAAAGAAGGAAAGAAAAGAAGTGTCTCAAACGCCGAGGCGGAGACTAATGAGGAGAAGAAGGCTAGGAGAGTTCAAGGAGAGAAAGACAGAAAACGATGGGTAAGAAAGGAAGGAACGAAGGAAGAAAAACCACAACAAGAACCACCGTATCTCACGAAATATGCCCGTCCCCGGGCGAAGGCATAAACCGGGAGGGAAAGTGAAGCAGCCTGGGGCAGAAGAAAGGCTGCTCCGGCTCGGGGCCCCGTGCGCGCCACACACGTACCCACAAAAGAACTGTGGGCCCCCTGGGGTGAGGAACAATCACAATTGCCTGAAATCATTTAGGGAAATCAACAAAAACAAGCCTGGATAGCTGGAGGAAAATTTGAACTGAACTGCTGTCCTCCCAAATGCGATTCCATGTACTAAACCGTGTCACCTTCCTCCATGTACATCTAAGAACTTATGGTAATTGAGAGCTACAAAATAGAAAGCCGTCTCAGAAGCACCTGCCTACGATAGTAATACAATGACAAAACTAGACCTCATGATAAACATGGTGAACACTGTCTCTGGAGGTTGGGGTGGTGGTTGTTTAGAGGGGACTAGACTGCACGATCATCAGGTGGGGGAGGAAGGTTTGAAATATGATTTTTTGTTTGAAATACCAGAATGACACTGTTGGTTCATCCAGATTGAGAATCAACTGTCTCAAGGAAGTAGAGCAGCAAACACTACAGGTAGAAAGGAAGGAAAATTGTGTGTAACAGCCCATCTATAAACACTATAAGCTGTAGCTAGTGGTAGTTACATATAGTGCATTTTTCATTATGTTCAAAATATGCATAAAAATCTTCACATTTGTTCATTTGCTTACACAAGATTTTTGGATGCATTTTGCAGTTTTAGTGGGTCAATTGATGTCCACAATACGACCCATCAGCTTTGACCAATGACGCCATATCCGAGTTAAACATGATGGTTTGTTTACAAGTAGAATATGGATTATAGATTACAATTTTGTGTTTAAAAAGTTACCTGTAGCTTCTCTCTGATGGTTAGGTATAGGTTAACAGAGAGGGTGTTTTTTTAAGTGAGCACCGAAGGCATGAAATTTTGGCCAGAGATCTGCAATTGATGGTACATTCTGTTGTAGTAATCTGTAATTTATGAGGATAATCACATCTTAATTATTATCTACAATACACAAATATTACAATACTATCCCATATGTTTATTTTTGTTGATAGTGTTTGTTTTGCTAGTTGGTATATTGTGAGACTCATGATGTCATTGGTCATAGCTGAAGGGTTGTATCGCAGTCTTCAATTATGTCATTTTAGTTTATGATGAAAATTGCATTAACTATGACACAAATGAAAGAAAACATGGTTCAATCTGTCGCAACATCCTTTACCTGACATTAAAATTTGTAGGTTTCATCAACTCAAAAAAATTGTCCAACTGTCCTAGGCCTGACAACACTGCAGGCAAGTCCATCAACAAAACCAGACTTCCAAGCCTTATCCAAAAGCTGTACGGAGAGCAAAGCTGATGATAGTTGTTGAAAGAGAATGTGATAGAAAATGAAGGTTGTAATGCCAGCTAAATAAAAATGCACTTTTAACTGTGGGTGATCAAAATTAAATACTAGTTAGAGAAAATGACACGAGAACAGTAAAATGCAGCAAGTGGTGTGTGTTAATGATATTACAAGTAGAAAATATGATATAACCATAGAATAACAATTCTGATCAAACGTGTCAATGATCGCGGTTAAACCTTAGAAATAAAACGCCCCGTAGATGCACCAACTGACAGACCAAAAAAATTGACATGGCCATTGCAGACTGTTGGAAAGCCAATACCCCTAAACACGTCCAAATTGTCAGTCTGTTAGTCGTTGCTTGTGTATGGCGCTTAAACTGTACGAATAGCCAGTCAGACAAGAACCCATAGTGTTTTAGTCGGCACATACCGGTATGGTAGTGAGAGAGGCAGGGTAACTAAGTTGAGATTAGGATGACCAGTAGCTACTCGATAATGTACCGATGGAATTTTTTTTTTTTTTAACTTAATGTCTGTTCCCGACAAGTGCAAATCAAAGGAATTTTCTGTTCCGTAGCATATGAAATTATGATGCCTGTCACGATATACTTACGAGTTCTGTCCCTGTTCCATGCATGACATGTTATAGGATTTACACCAAAGCTGTGTCTTTCTACCATTTCTTTGGCTCAAGCTTCACCTGAAAACACAATCCATAGATATATTTCTAGATTTTGAACTATCTACAGGTAACGCCCAGATGAAACGATAAGGATCAGTACCACTTTGAATGCAATAAATGTTGAATTAATGACATACTTGTTTCGGGTGTCGAAAATAAGGAATTCGCGGACTCTGGTCCGTCTACACGAATACCTTCTTCCGAAATTTCTTTTTCTTCTACACTTCAAACACCCATCACTTCACGCTTGCTTGTAACTCAGTACTGAACGGCGAACGCCACCGCCCAAAGATGATGTCACCACAGTGAAAGTAATCATAACATTCATGTTTACACGGATCAGAAATCATATTAGTAATTACAAATAACTTGCAAATAAGAATTCAATTTCTCCTCATGTTGCTCTGCCCATCTGTAAACTATTTAGATCGTGTTGTTATACGTATAAGAAGCCCATAGCTTTAAATAATAATACCGCACGAAAGTAATCAACGGCATATCTTTCCGCTACATTGTTTGAGTTGTAGTAAACGATTTGACAGGTAAACAATTAACATTTTCGCGGTTATTGAAAGTTGATATGACTACATTAGAAGACAAAATTCTGGGTGAGAAAGCTCACTGCTACTGTAGCAGCAGTGAAAGTGAAGAAGAGAAATCTGAAGATGAGAGTGAAACAGCAAATGCCTCAGCGGTCGCTGAAGGAACGGCTTCGTCAGAAATACCTCCACCTGACCCATACAAATGGGAGGGATATTCGACAAACACAGGCCCTAAAGGAGTAGTTCAAGATTGGCGGCGATATAAACAACTGGAGAATGAGAAGCGCGCCGAACAAGAAAAGGAGCGGTTGGACTTGATAAAGAAACTCTCATTGACGTGTAGATCTGCATTAGATGAGGAGAAAGAGAAAAACAACGAGGAACTAGATCCGGAACTTGCTGAGCTTTTGAACGATGAAAACATTTTGCTTGAATATCAAAAGCAAAGGATGCATGAAATGATGCAGCAAATAAGTTCGCTTCCAAGATTTGGCAAAGTTATCACTTTGACCAGCGGGGAAGAATTCCTTGATGCAATAGATAAAGAACATAAATCTGTCACTATCGTCGTTCACATATATGAAGACAAAGTACCTGCATGTGAAGCAATGAATGGCTGTCTCCTGAACTTATGCCAGGAATATGTGAATGTTAAATTTTGCAAAGTTATTGGATCAGCTGCTGGTGTCAGCAAACGTTTTAAAATCAATGGAGTACCGGCATTGTTGGTTTATAAAGGTGGACAGTTGGTAGGAAATTTTGTGCGTGTTAGTGAGGAGTTGGGCGACGATTTTTTTATGGAAGACGTCGAGAGTTTTCTTCTTCAGCATGGCATGCTTCCTGACAAATCATGTGTGCCTGCAATTATAAGACAACAGAAAGATGACGATGATGGCAACGCTAGTGACCTTAGTTTAGAATGAGAAGTGTATTTTTTTAGACTGTCGCAGCTAACTATTTCATCAAAAAACTTTTACGTGTTTCGCTTGTGAGTAAATGTTATTGAAATCATCACATTTCATGTTAACACAATTTAAAAAAATATATATTATGGTTGAAGCCCTTATTGTCAAATATATATAGATACGTATGTGTGTTGTGAAAGAAAGAAGAAATAATGTAGTGCTTTAGAAGCTACTTTAAAAAATATATTTGTGATCTACATACTTTACCTACTTAGTTGGAAAATTCATTAACACATTTCCTCTCCAGCTCATAATGGTTTTTATTAAAATTTGTTTCAGAATTCTAGTGTTGAAGTAGGACACCAACACATACTGAATGCCAAAGCTAACATTATAACATTCAAATCAGACTTAGCTAATAATGAACATCACATTTATTGAAACTCTTTTGAATTTGGAAGAGAATCAAAAATTGTAGCTGTGATAACACTTTGGTATTTATCTAAATTAGTTCACCCTGTTAATGAGAAATAAAGTAAAATTTGTTTTAACCATTATGAAACATGAGAGGACAGCTTACACTGATTTAACTTCTCTGACAATAACAATAGATGAAGACAAATTGAAGTTCTTAAGCAACAGATAAGTTAAACCAATTTTCCTTAACTGTCACAGCATTGGTTAACACTTTCGCAGCGGCTGATGCTATCCTACATTGAGCTTATAAGTGTCAGCCGCAGCGGAAGTGTTAAATGAAATCAGAAAGATACTGTAGCCTACAGTAATTATATAGTTTTCTATAATTGTTTTACAGTTTTGTAGGTGGTCAGCAAAATAAAATGCCATATATGCACAGGTGCATAAATACATACAGTGGGCATGTAATTTGTCTTAATAATATTTTTCTGAGGTGATTAGTAAAATGTAAATCAGGACAGACAGAGCTCGAGCCTTCTCCATTCCTAAAGTGAGAGTTTTGTCGTAACTAGTACAATATCTCATTTGGTTTAGATCTAGTGTGCATTTCCATGTTTATTTAGCACTTCAAACAATTTTGTGTGATAATATGGGAAGTAAATACACACTGCTCATTGCATTTCTTATCTCATCACCTCAGGACCATTATGTTACATTTGTCACTTATTTCTATTGATTCCTTGCATGCGTTCTGTACATCATCTTTAATGGTGTAGTAGGGTAGGCCTATATAAATTTTGTAACAGGTGTAATTTCCCATTTTAAATAAGGTTATTTTAGCTTTGTATGACTGGACAATGGAAGCATTTGACCATCTAGATCTTCATAGGCCTATACCAATTGCTAATGTTGCTAATCATATAATTGTTACAAACATATAGGCCTATATTACCAATTTCATGCAGTGCTGCCATCTGCATCATGAAATGTGATAAAATAAACATTTTAATTTTCAGTAGGCTTGTAACTAGAATTTATTCCTTATAATGATACTGTTTGTAAATTGAAATGGTGTCATATTGGTGAAACAAGAAATGCAAATATTTATGCTAATTTGGAGATCTTGGACACAATAATTTATATATCCTGATTGGAATTCAATAGAATAATGAAGATATACTGCAAAGATGCTCACCAAGCTGCAGACAGGCCTGAACAAAAGACAATCGTGTACATGCAACTTGACCTTCGGCCACGGCTTTCATAGGTACCAAAAACACACATTCATAAATCACATGGACACAGCTCATTAACAGACAACTGTTTTCTCCATCTTTGGTGTACTGTGTAAATCTCCTTAGTGAGTGCAACTGAGTGTTGGGAAATAAGGAGTGGGGGAAGGGGAGGGGAGGGAACCAAAACGGAAGAAGAGTAGAGAAGGAAGAAAAATAAGACAGTTGGTGTTTGGTTTCGAAGCTATTTCTCTATAACCAAAGCCATAAGTTGTATGGTATTCATTTACCAATAATGTTTTGGAATGCCTTGGGGAGGTGGTATTGCCAGGTGGCACATTTGGAACCTGAGTAAGGCTTTTGATTGTTTCATCACAGAATACTTTTAGAGAAAGCACACCCACTATGGACAAATTGATACGGTATTTGGCTCAAATGTTATTTACAAGGCAGACAAGAGCAAGCAGTATTATATAATAATAACAACGACGACCTAGAGGTAGAGAGTGACTGGGGAACTGTTCATTATGGAGCCCCACAAGGATCTATTCTTGGTTCCCATATTAACGGCCTCTCTCTTTTCTTAAAGACAGCCAGCAATCTCACAATGTTAGCAGATAACAAGTATTTTGATATACAGTACGCATCCACAGATTTAGAATTCCAATCATTTCTTGCCATTGTTCTGCACTGGTTCACAGTAAATTCCCTAAAAAAAACCAGTAAAACCAATTACATTCATTTCCATTCAAGTCACAAGAGCCCACCAGATATTAACATTGCATATGAGTGTCAGCAGTTACATATAGTACATTGTACAAAGTCAACTGGGAGCAACACACCCACCAAACATTGAAAAATCTTAGTTAGTGTCATTTGCCATCTCTATAATCTCTAAAATCAGAGATGTCATTGTGTCAAAATCTGCTTATTTTGGCTACTTCTTTTCTGTGAAATAACCTCATGGGGCATTTCACCATAAATAAATAAATAAAAGTTATGTGCAAGTCTGACAAAGATTACCTGAACCATGTGTGGATTACCTCCAAGAACATCATGTCACAATCTATTTAAGCTGTTAGGGAAATTTACGACTGCCACATGGGAATGTCCATATGGTCTTTGTCTTGCCCTTGAAGTAAGTTACTTTAAGTTGTTTGTAAGTTTAGGAACTGATGACCTTGGCAGTTTGGTCTCTTAACATTACAAACATTTTAATGCTTGAGATTAATCACTACTTCACAGTATCTCTTTATGCTCATGGTATTCATACTACTAAACAGCCCTTCTCATAAAGGAAATACCCCATCGCAACTCCCTCAGATATGCTGGTAGTAGTAACATGGCTCAGTTGATGAACAACAATCAAAGATAAAAACAGGAAGAAGGTATATGGAACTGAGAAAAAAAAAAAAAAAAAAAGTAAAATAAAAACAGTGAATTATCCTGGTTGAAGTTGTGCAACATTGGGCACATTGGTAGAGGCATGGTGGTGTGGTAAAATGTGATTATGGTATTGGACTGTGAATGGGGAAATCATCTGATTGCTGATGTGTCTGATTGATATATTCAGTTTTGTATCTCTGTCACCGTATAATGTCTGCAATAGCAAGATGTAAGGAAGAGAACTATAATATGTTTTATAGAAGGATCACGTTATGACACTTGCATTTGGAGTTTTTTATTTTTCTAGTAAGATTGTTAAAATATTTCTATCTGTTTTGCACTCATCTGGGCCAGCTATGACATATATAAGTAGATCAGGACATTATTAAATTCTGTTGCTATATGAAAGATGCTGCTTTGTGAATACATTATTTATTGCTACAGGCCTGTTATGGCGTGATAGCCATCGTCATCATCAGGTTATATCAGATGGTCTTGATTTCTGCGTAGAATCAGTGTCATGCTATTTGCCCATTTTTTTTTTTTCCTTTTTTGGTTGGATAATAAATGGCTTCTACCTCTACATATATACTCTACAATCCACCACAAGTTCCGTGGCTGAAGGTACACTGTACCACTACTTGACATTTCCTTTACTATTCCACTCCCAAAAAGAATGAGGGAAAAATGTCTATATGCCTCTGTACGAGCCGTAATTTCACTTGTCTTTATGATCTTTACGCGAAGTGTAAGTAGGCGGCAGCAAGATCGTTCTGCAGTCGGCTTCAAATTCTGGCCCTCTAAATTTCCTCAACACAATTTCTCGAAAAGAATGTTGTCTTTCCTCCATCGATTCCCATTTGAGTTCCCAGAGAATTTCTGTGACACTTGCACATTGGTCGAACCTACCAGTAACGAACCTAACTGATCCCTTCTGACTTGCTTCCATGTCTTCCTTTAAACTGATTTGCTGTGGGTCCCAAACACTTGCGCAATAATCCTGGTAGGAAAAATATGTATATACTCAAGGTACAGTTGTACAAGCATTTCATACACGGTGTGCTTTACAGATTATGGGATTGTTTTTCCTACTTACGTGCATCACCTTACAGTTTTCTACAGTTCTACAACTAGATATTCTGTCTAAGTCATCCTGTATGCTATTACAGTAATTTAATGATGACACCCTCCCATACACCACAGCATCATCAGCAAACAGCCACAAATTACAAGTTACTCTGCCCATCAGATCATTTATATAGGTAGAAATTTAGATGAAATTGTTCTTATGTAGACATCAAATTAAGGACTTTATTTTTTTAACAATGGAAAATCTGATACGAATATCAATAATGGAGGATAGGTAACAACTCACCATAAAGAGGTTTGCTGAGCTGCTGATACACACAAAAATAATCACATTTACACAACTTAAATTTTTGGTCATGGCCTTTGTCAGAAGAAGAAACACATACATTCACTCAATCACTCGGACATTTATACATACACAACTATCATGTCTGGCCACTCTAGTGATATTAGATAATGATGTTACATGACAGCTATACTGACAGTTAAGTCACCGATGTAACAAGCTGACTTTGTTGTGTGGTTTTTCACTATTATAGGTACAATTTTTACCTTATTTGTTTAGCATTTTGGGGCCTCTACAGATACTAAATAGGCAATTATGTTCCAGTCATAAGCCAGAATGCAGCCATCTCCAGTGTAATAAACCAGTATGCACATGAAAGTTTCCACAATAATGATTTACTGAATATAAACACAGAACAAAGTTATTCACAGAGCAGAGGATGAACAGCAGTGAGACCGAATGTGATCTGTGCTGCTCTTAGATACTCAGTCCAGGTGGCACTAGTGGATCGCTGTGCCACGCCCTTCTAGCCTAGTGGTCTTATCAGCCTCAGCCTGAACTGTGTGGCTGACAGACAGGCAGTCTCTGATAGTTAATGGAGGAAGAGACAGTCCATCAGATCATGGATATGTCTTAAGAGAGATTAGCTAGCAACCTAGACACTAATGTGATCATATACTAGAAGGTGTCATATAGGCCTATCCTGATAGTTTTCCTCTGACCACATGAGAGTGTACTACAGTGGCAGTAGCAATTTGTGTATATTCTCGTAACTGTCGCAAATGAGTTCTACTATTGGCTTGTTCATGTCTAAATCATTGTCCACTGGTATAAAAGGTGGAATCATAGGTGCAAGGAATGATTCATCCACTTTTAACCTATACCTTCTGTGCAAAGGTTTAACTAATGAGTACTAACCAAGCTTTAAAGTCTGCCTTTTTAACTGTAACTGGCAATTTGTTCTGGTGTGAAAGTGGGTAAGTATCCACAATAGAATGAGAATTAATTTTAGAACAGAAATCACCACAAAAGAGTAGGTTGCTCAACAGCTTATTCACAGTGTAAAGGGAGGACATATGTTCACTTGTCTCATGTGGTTGAAATATTCAAAGAGACTGAAGTATTTCACTTTTAACTTGGTGCACAATGCAGTCAGAATTTAGGCCTGGTGGTGTCTTTCAAGGAAATGTGGGTCATAAAAATTTTGACACACCTGATTACACCCGAAAACAAATCCAGAAAATCTGTGCACAAGGAGTACGGCAGCTGATCTGAAATAAGATGCACTGTATCAGTTACAGAGAACCTACAAGCTTGGAAGGTGGCCAATCCAAAGAGATTGGCAACAACCAAATTTTTAGTAGTATGCTCCTTCGATTATATAGCAGGTGCCATGAAATCCCACAACACATCAATATGTTGCTTCTTATAACTGACAAGAAGCCTCTCCTGCAATGACAGCTAACTGATGTCTATGCATGTTCCAGAGTTTAAAAATGGGACAGCAGTTCTCATGTATACCTGGTGTTATACAACCTGACCATATACATATTATCTCAAGAACAACTTTGGAGCTGGAGGAAACATGGGGCTCACCAAATAAACATCCATATCCTGATTCAAAGTACTTAGAATGTCACACAACAGCTATGTGCCTCTTTCTCTAACCCCATTGTGTATACTCAATCTAGGTAGCGTTGCCAGACCACATTGTCTTGCACCACAAGGCTGATGGTTTCATTGGCTGCGGCCATATCTAAGATTAGATTAAATTAGTTGTATGTTCCATAGATGCATGTTGAGGAGATTCTCATGGATGTGCAACTTGTCAAAACATAATTTTTAGTATTTATTTATTTATTTTACAAGCTGATATAACAAAACAATACAGATACAAACATCACTTAATTTTATTCAGAAATTCATCAGTGGAGTAGAAGGAGTTGGCCACTAAGTTTTTCTGGCTCCTTTTAAACTAATGTTTATTGTTAGCTAAATTTTTTGGTTGATGGTAAATTATTGAATTGTTTGTTCCTGAGTAGTGACTCCTTTTTTAACTATACTAAGAGCTTTTAAGTCCTTGTCTACATTGTTTTTGTTCCTAGTGTTGTATATATGAACTGAACTGTTAGTTGAAAAAAGGGATATATTATTTATGACAAATTTCATCAAGGAATAAATATACTGAGAGGCAATAGTTAGTATACACAATTCGTTGAAGAAGCTTCTACAGGATGTCTGTGAATTTACTCCACAAATAATACTTATTACTTGCTATTGGGCTCTGAAAACTTTTGTCTGACTTGAAGAGTTACCCCAAAATATTATATCATATGACATTATGGAATAAAATTATGCGTGCTTTTTTGTTTTTATATCTTGTAAGTCTGATAACACTCGAATTACAAATACAGAGTTGTTAAGTCATTTCTGCAGTGTGCTCCTCCCATCTGAATTTATTATCCAGTTGTAACCCCAGGAATTTAATGCTGCCAGCCTCTACTATCTGCTCTTCTTCATACTTTATGCATATACTGGATGGAAACCTCTTACAAGTTCTGAACTGTATCTAGTGCATAATTTCAAAGTTTAATATCATTGAGTTGGCTTTAAACCATTTATTAGTGTTTATGACAATATCATTAGCAGACTTTTCTAGAACTATGCTCAACATGCTGTTTATCACATCTACAAACAAAACAAGCTCTGCTTCTGGCAGTGTGACTGATGAGAGGTCATTAATGTACACAAGAAAAAACAATGGCCCTTGTGGGACACCACTTGTAATTTCTTATGCCAGTTTGATGGTGACTGATGGATTTAATTCACTAGTCCCTTTGCACTGACATCCTTTGTTTTGTAGTTAGTGAGGTATGACTTGAACCATTTCGCAGTATTGCCTATGACACCATAGAATTCTGATTTTCTTAAAAGGATGTTGTGTTTCACACAATCAGGTGCCTTTGGAAGATGACAGAAAATACCTGCTGTTTGTACTTTATTATCTAATGAATTAAGTACATTCACACTATAGATGTAAATAGCCTTCTCGATATCAGAACCTTTCAGAAATCCAAACTATGTTGTGGACAATAGGTTATTTGTGGTCAGGTGGTTGAGAAGCTGCTTGTATATTACCTTTTTTAGAATTTTTGAGATTGATGGCAAAAGTGAAATGGGTCTGTATTTTGATGGTATCTCTATATCCCCTTTCTTAAATAAAGTTTAATATCCAAATATTTTAGCCAATTTGGAAAAGTTCCAGTTGTATTAGACTGGTTACACAAATAACTTAAAATTGTGCTAAACTTACAAGAACATGCCGTAATTAACTTTGTCGATATTGCATCATAACCACTGGAATGGTTTGTTTTTAAAGATTTTATCATGGAAATTATTTCTTATGGTGAACAGAGTGACATATGTACCTGAAGTTATTTGTAAATGCTTGTTTTAGATATTCAAGGGTATTATTTACTGACCCTGACAATCCCAAACTATCAGAACAGATATAAATAATAGATTTGCCACACTATGCCCATCGGTTACTAATATATCATCTACTCTTAATGCTATCTGATCCTGCTCCTTTGTTGTTCTACAGTCTCCTCTTTCACTTTATCTGATATTGTTTTTATTTTGTTGCCTGCCAGACCTACCTTCTTCTCATGGTGCATTTGTTTAGATGTCTGAATGTTTCAGTATTTAGCTAAATCATCAGAATTAGAGCTATTCTTGGCTGATAGATACATTTTCCTTTTTGTCTTACAGGATGTGATGTGCAGAGAGGCAAATGATGTTAAGTGGGTTAGAGGAATCTATTTCACCAGTACAAATGAATAGTTCATCAAGTCCTGTAATGTTCTGATGTAATAAAGATAACTGATATTGCATGTTAATGGTTGGACAAAGATTTACTGGTAATTTCTGAGTACTTTCTGTGAAACATTGTTTGCCACAAACTGTCTCCTGTTTATCTGTTTTCTCAAACTGAAAGTATCTTCCAGACTCTCTTAAAACTGGTTTTCTTCCACCCCCCCTCTCCCTATCTTAACAAAGCCATCTCTCTGACCTGTAACCACTGGTATTTTACCATTTGTGACACTCCCAGCCCCTCTGTAAGTTACTTGCAATCGACCCAGACAGTTTTCCCTTCCTTTTCCTGTTGACGTGTAGGCCATGCGTAGTGTAATCCCACCTACAGGTAGCATCCACAGGAATCAAACCAATATGGGGCCCTATATCTGACATAAGCAGCTATTCCAACTTTGAGTTTACTCTCCTGATGGAAGAGTTCAAATGAGTCTGATCATGGTGTCTTGAAACACACACAAATCCCACACTAGTATTCTGTGTTGCTGATGTTATCTTCACTGAGTCACTCTCTAGACTGATGTTCCGTATCACTGCACAACACTAAACAGTTGCTCATACTCTGTATCACTGCACAGCACTAAACAGTTTCTCATACTGGCTGTAGGCCACTGAAACCACTGCCACCAGCAATATCAGCAGTAGGAAGTGGCTGGTTTGTATAAAGCATTTAAAAAGGATGGTTATAAGATTTTAATTATTGCCTCAAAAAATAAAGTTATTTAATTTATTGTTTTGTTTTCTTGCAGGAACATCTTTACAGTTCTGCCTCAGACTGAAAATTTGTGCCTCAGAACCACAGTAGTACGTCACAAGGGGACCAAAATTAAAGTAAAATGGTGCAGCCTATTGAATGTGTAGGATATTTATTGTTATCAGCCATTCAGTATATTTTCACACAATTGGCTTTGTCAGCATGTAAGGTATAGTTAATAGTTCAGCTTTATAAGTAACAATGATTTCTATAAACAGAGCAAAAAAAGCAATTTTCTTGTACACTTATGATCACCTATATGTAATTACTGGAACACTTGTTTACATAATATACAAATGCTTGAAAACAGTGGTTTACTGATTACCAATATTTACATACGAATCTTATCTGTAAAAATGGATGTGTGTATATATGTTACCTATAGACTTCAAGATGGCTAGAGTAGTTTTGCTGAAATCTTCAGATTAACCCAGCGGGTGCCCCTGTGTAATTTGTTAGTGATCACATCAAGATATTTATTAACAAATACATAAAAATTTATCTTTAGCATTTGGAGTGACAGTAGCCCATCCTCCCCCAGCAGAGAAAGAGCCAACTGCCATTCTTCTGTAACTATAGTGCTGTCGCTTGGAGCATTAGCATTACTCCTGTGACTGTTAGTGATGGGTATTTGCAGTGAACAGATAAGTTTATGGATCATGACAGCAGCCAGTAATGATCCAACAGTACATATGTGCTTACTTAGTTGGAGTAACAGTAACTGTGCAGTCCATAATTTATGACTGAATACTTCCTGTGATGACAACTGCTTGCACATTGATGATTAAAACACAACTACACTTTTAACAATAGAAAATCCGATAGGAATATCAATAATGGAGGATAGCTAAGAACTTACCATAAAGAGGTTTGCTGAGCTGCTGACAGAGATGAAAATAGATAATCACATCCACTCAACTTAAATTTTTGGCCAAGGCCTTCATCAGAAAAAGAAACACATACATTCACACAATAACTCAGACAACTATACACACACAACTATCATGTCCGGCCACTCTAGTGACACAAGCATCTAGACTGTGAGGTGAGGTTGGGAGTAGAGGGGAAGGATGCCGGGTAAAGATGAGGATGGAAAGTTCCGTGTTGCATGATAGGCAGGAATTTGAATTGCGTCAATGAATACAGTGAAGGGAAGGGTTGGGAAAGGATAAAAGGGAGGTGTAGAGGAGTGAGGGATTTGAAATGATAAGAATAATAAGGAAATATAAAAATAGGGAAAAAAGGAAATAAATAAAGTTAGGAAAAAATAAAAAATAAGTAAAAATAAAAAGTAATTAATTAAGGGGATATTGTAAGTGGTGACACACAGTTGTAAGAAGGTATGAGATACAGAATACTGGGTGGGGAAGGAAAGGGGGGGTTGATGTTAGGCATAGGATGTAGGAATGTGACCAGGAGGTTAGGTTGAGGCCAGGATGGTTGTGGGGCCGTAGATTGTTTTGAAGGGACAACTTCCATCTCCACAGTTCGGAAGAGCTGGTGGTAGAGGGGAGGATCCAGATGGTTCAGGTAGTGAAGCTTTTTGCCACAGTTTAGCGGTGGCCATTCAAATGACAGACAGTTGGTTCGTTGTCATACCGATATAAAAAGCTGTCCAATGATTGCAGCAGAGTTGGTATATCACTTGGCTGCTTTCACAGGTGGCCTGACTTCTGATGGGGTAGGATAAGCTTGCAACAGGACTGGAATAGGAAATGCTGGATGGGTGGATTGGGCAGGTTTTTCTCGGGGTTTTCCATAGGGATATGATCCCATGGATAAGATGTTGGGGTTAAGAATGGCATAGGGATGGACTAGGATGTTGTGGAGGTTGGGTGGGTGACAGAACACCACTTTAGGAGGGGTCGGATGGATCTTGGGTAGGATGTCTCTCATTGCAGAACTTGATGACAGATAATCAAAGCTCTGATGAAGGATGTGGTTAAGTTGTTCCAGTCCAGGGTGATATTGGTGACAAGGAGGACACTCGATTGTAACTGGTTACTGGGGTTGGGGAAGGATTGGTGGTGTATGAGGATGCCTACATACCCCCTTTTATCCTTTCCTGTCCCTTCTCATCACTGCATTCATTGCCGCAATTCAAATTCCTGCCTATCAAAGCCTTTAAAATCTATCATGCAATGCGGAACTTTCCATTCCCACCTTTACCCGGCATCATCCCCCTCCACTTCCCACCTTACTCACAGTCTAGAGGCTTGTGTTGTTGGAGTTGCCAGACATGATAGTTATGTGTGTATAGTTGTCTGAGTGACAATTACACTTTTGTGGATATACTATTAACACAACAGGCGGGCATGATGGTGACTGAGCGGTTACGTTATAGATATTGCAATAAAGGTGTTTGGGTTCAAATCTACTTAGATACTGAAATTTTCCCCTCTCTTATCACAAGTTGTCCCTACTGCATCATTCATAAAAGACAATTTTAAGAAAACTACCATATCACAACATACAATTGCATTAGTTAAGCATACTGTCAGTTTAGAGAGCATTTCACATTAATGTTTTTGAATATTCAGGGCTTGCTGAAAGACAAAATGTACTGTAATAATTGATAAGAGAGTCTAAAAAAAAAAAAATAATATCTGCACCAAAACGATTTGTGGATGTAAAAATTTTGGTGTTGGGAAATGTTTCAGTACAGCTCTTTTTCCTGTTTACTTCCTTTCATCTTTACAACATGAAAGCTTTGATAACAAAGATTGTGTATTGAGTAATATCTGTAGTCAAGGAGCAATAATCATCTAGATAGTCAATTTTAGCAGTGTTACCATGCATCTTTGGTGCTAACTTCAATCAATGTCGGCGGATCTAGGATTAGCATTATACAATAGACTGGAGTCCTGAACAGAGTTTAATTTCTGATATAACATCAGATTTTAGCTCCAGTCAGTGATGTTTATACAATCAGCTTGTAAACTTTTAAATGTATATCACACAGTATATTATTAGCTATGCACATATTGATTAAACATCATGGATTTATAAGCACAGTATGCATTGTGTTTAATCATGTTATGTAGAGCACAGTAATGACTAATATAGAGGGAAACTTTCCAGATAGGAAAAATATGTATAGAAAATAGAGATTATTTAACTTACCCAAAGCGCAGGCTCTTTGGCAGATACACAGAAACAAAAATAAAAACACACACAAACACAAAGATTCAAGCCTTTGCAACCGTTTGTTGCTTCATCAGGAAAACAGGAAGGAAGGAGATGAAGAAGGAAATCCCAAGAGTGGAAGGACTTACCTTAGGGGAAAAAAGGAAAGGTAAACAAACACACCCACACCCATACTCATACACACGCAAACAAACCTAGGCACCTCTCAGGGGCTCAGCATTAATTTGCTGAGTATGGGAGTACGGGCTTGGCAAACCCGGGATCCTGAGCCATGGGCTGTGTCACGCCAACAGTCCATGAGTTTGCCCCAAATTTTTCAAAGGTAATTTGGTACATCTATTTGTCCCGGATTTAACAGTTATGTTCCAATTTAGAAATTTATCTCACCTGTATCGTATTATTTTATTATTAGTTTTAATTATGATGCAAAACTGAAACCAGTGAGAAAATCAACGAATGGACGCTAACACCACTTTTACAGGCTAAAGATGGATTGATATTATTTCTCAATTCAGAGAAAATCATGTGCCATTCTCAGATGTGCTTAAACTAGTGCAGTTTCTCTTCTACCTTTCCGGAAATAATGCTGTTACTGAAAGGGTATTTTCCTCAAAAGAATAAACAACAAAACTGCATAGGGCCAATTTGGCCCCAGAGGTTATGTAGTAGCTCGCATGCGATTCTGGCATGGCTTGAAAAGGAATTGATTCATCAGGTTTCGGTGTAATGTAGTGAGAGATTGTTTTTGTTTTCGCCAACGTCCTGCAAAGATGACATTTTAATGTGTGTACAGCAATTCCTCCTTACCTGGTGCAGCGTTTGCCTGAAGTACGAACAAGTGTTCTGTTAACCTAAACTAGGGCTTACTGTGGCCCATGGCCGTAGCCATGGAGGGGGGGGGGGGCATGAAGGGGATCAATCTCCTCCATTCCCCCGAAAAGCCTCACTACTCACCTATTCCTGATAAACTAATTTAAACGTATGTTGAAGTTGCTCCTACGATATTTGTATTGAAAAAATGTACGTAAAGTCTCAATTTTAGTAAAATAATTTTATAAATAAAGTTTGCCACATCAAATTTATACCTTATTATACCAAGTTACAGCACATTCTGAGAAAGAGCATGACTAAGATATAAACTTGCTATTACAAACTACTGCACACAACAGAAAAAAAGTCAGGGGGGATGGCACGGTTCTGATTCTGGGTCCAGGGCCTGCAATCGAATGTGGGGGCCATGTCCAGGAGACTTAGTTCCCAGCAATGCGTACCCCTGCCCTTCGTGGGTACAGGGGATACTACAAAAGTTGCAGCATTTAATGTAGGGTGTCAGGTGGAGTCTGTGTCTACATCCATAACTTTGTTTATAGTCAACCCGTGCCCCTTCAGACACCTTTAGAAGAGTAAGGATACAACATGACGTAAGTATCTGCAGCTTATATCTCCCACCAGATGATGTTGTACACCACACATATTAGCTGCACTGATATCCCAACTCCCACCGTTGTTTTTACTATTGGGCGATTTTAACACCCATAACCCCTTGTGGGGTGGTGCAATAGTCAGTGGCCATGGCAGAGCTGTCGAGAACTTAATATCCCAGCTCGATCTCTGCCTCTTACACACTGGTGCCCCCACACACTTCAGTATGGCACACAGCACTTTTTCGGCTATTGACTTGTTGGCTTGCAGCCCTGGCCTCTTACCATCTGTCAACTGGAGGATGCACGACGATTTGTGTGGTAGTGACCACTTTTCTATCTTTCTGTCACTACCCCATCATCAATGCCCCGGACGCTCCCCTCAATGGGTTTAAATAAGGCACACTGGGATGACTTTCGTCTTGCTGCCACTCTTGACCCTCTCATGAACAATACGATGGACGTAGTGGTAGAGAACGTCACTACGAGGATTGTATCTGCTGCTAAGCACGCAATCCTCCGTTCATCCGGATGCTCCCGGAGGAAGACAGTGCCTTGGTGGTCGTCGGAAGTTGCGGACACCATCCTAGACTGTAGGTGTGCTCTTCAGCGTCATAAGCACCACCCATCACTCGATACTCTAATCGCATTTAAACGGCTTCGAGCTCGTGCTCTGCAGATAATACAGAGCCGCAAACAGGAATGTTGTGAGAGGTACAACTCCACCGTAGGGTCATGTACCTCCCCTCCCCAAGTTTGGACGAAGATCCGACACCTGTATGGCTACCAGACCCAGACAACAATTCCTGGGATCTCTATATGTGGAGCTGTCTGTAAGGTTCGCGGCGTCATTTCTGAGGCTTTTGCCAAGCACTACGCTCGTGCTGCTGCTTCCCAAAATCCACGAAAGAGTCTGGAGGAGGATAGTCGTCCATAGGCTACGGTATTGATCGTATCTCTTCAAGAATTACATCAGCTGCTGTCTCAACTAATCGAATACGTTCTTCCCGTTCTGACGGACGTCTTTCCATGTACCACGCTTCAGCCAAAATCTTATGGCCTGTATTTTTGAAACATACGACTGTATTCTGTTTGATCTTTGATACGATAATATCTTCCCCTTATCTATCCAATAAATGTTGTATTACAGTTATTCTTTAAGGAATTAAGTTGCCCTCTATCTAAGTTATTAGCTGATCTAATGAAAACTGACATTCCTCGTCATTCCTTTCCATAAAATTGAAAATGTCATTCATAGCTCTCTTAATCTCTTCAGCATACGGGCCAACGGTTTTCTTTTTATCAGCCTTAGACCTACTAATGTAAAGATATTTTAAACATTTATCATGGTACTTACAGTCAGCAGCCACCATGTCTGTTATCAGCTGGATCCTGTTAATAACTGCTGCACCGAAATCATCTCCACGTAGTTGAGCCTGTTTCATAACTGTGTCTTTCATCTCAATTTTCGTCACCAGATGCACCAAATTACGTTGATGAGGAGGCAGTCGTTGTTGTGACCTTGCGTAATCTTCAGGAATACCTGTTCCATACACAAAACAATGTGTTTTCAGATGGAAATAGTCAGAGGATGATCTTAATTTTCCTGAAGATGTGCTTGGTTCAGCAGCTTTCTTCAAGTAGGCAGCTATAATTGTTTCATTTATGTAACTTTTCTGGCATGAAACATGTACGCTGACAGATGTTTTAGCCGCTAAAACAGCCACCTTCCTATCATTTCTTTTTTCACTAGCAGCACGTAAAGTTATTATTCCTTTTTCCTTGACCACTATCACTGCATCCTCACCTAAATCTTTTTTACAAATAAAACACTTATCACTCGACATTGCGCCCGAGTTGTTGCGCTATATCTCAAGGAAAACACTCAAACATAGCTTCACTTCTTTGAGAGAAAGGGAAGTAACACGATCACGGCAGCAAACGCACACAAACTGGAGAATTGAGGACAGTTAGGTGTTTCGGCAGGAAACCCCCCCCCCTTCGCCTGTCATAAATTTAAGGGCGTTGTTGTTGTTGTGGTCTTCAGTCCGGAGACTGGTTTGATGCAGCTCTCCACAATACCCTATCCTGAGCAAGCCTCTTCACCTCCACATAAGAACGGCAACCTACATCTGTCTGAATCTGCTTACTGTCTTCCTCTGCGGTTTTTACCCCACACACTTCCCTCCAACGCTAAATTCACAATTCCTTGATGTCTAAGAATGTGTCCTACCAATATATCCCTTCTTTTAGTCAACGTATGCCAGAAATTTCTTTTTTCCCCAATTCTGTTCAGTACCTCCTCATTAGTTACGCGGTCCACCCACCTAATCTTCAGCATTCTTCTGTAGCACCATATTTCAAAAGCCTCAATCCTCTTCCTGTCCGCACTGTTTATCGTCCATGTCTCACTACCATACAAGGCAACACTCCATACAAATGCCTTCAGAAAGGACTTCCTTAGGCTTAAATCAATATACGATGTTAACAAATTTCTCTTTTTCAAGAACGCTTTTCTACCCATTGCCATTCTGCATTTTATATCCTCTGTACTGCAACCATCATTTGTTATTTTACTGCCCAAGTAACAAAACTCATCTACCTCCTTTATTGCTTCGTTACCCAATCTAATTCCTTCAGCATCACTGATTTTCTTACACTGCACTCCATTACCCTAGTTTTGCTCTTGTTAATTTTCATCTTATATGCACCTTTCAGCACACTGTCCATTCCGTTTAACTGCTCTTCCAGGTCCTTTGCTGTCTCTGACAGAATTACTATGTCGTCGGCAAAACGCAAAGGTTTTAATTCTTCACCCTGAACTTTAATTCCTTCTCCAAATTTCTCCTTGCTTTCCTTTAGAGCTTGCTCAATGTACAAATTGAATATCATTGGAGAAAGGCTACAACCCTGTCTTACTCCCTTTCCAATCACTGCATCCCTTTCATGCCCTTCAACTCTGACAACCGCTGTCTGGTTTTTGTACAAGTTGTAAATAACCTTACGCTCCCTATAGTTTACTCCTGCTTGCTTCAGAACTTGAAAGAGTTTATTCCAATCAACATTGTCAAAAGCCTTCTCTAAATCTACAAACGCTAGAAATGTAGGTTTGCCTTTTCTTAATCTATCTTCTAGGATAAGGCGTAAAGTGAGTATTGCCTCCCGTGTTCCTACATTTCTCCTGAACCCAAACTGATCTTCCCCAAGGTCGGCTTCTACCAGCTTTTCCATCCTTCTGTATATAATTCGTGTTAATATTTTGCAACCATGACTTATTAAACTGACGGTTCTGTAGTTTTCACACCTGTCTGCACCTGCTTTCTTTGGAATGGGGATTATAACATTTTTCTTAAAGTCTGAGGGTACTTCAACTGTCTCATACATCTTACACACCAGGTGAAACAATTTTGTCATGGCTGGTTCTCCCAGAGACTTCAGTAGATCTGAAGGAATATCATCAACTCCAGGGGCCTTGTTTCGACTTAGGTCTTTCAGGGCGCTGTCAAATTCTTCTCTCAGTACAGTATCTCCTATTTCATCTTCATCTACATCCTCTTCCCTTCCTACAATATTGTCTCGAAGTTCATTTCCTTTGTAGAGCCCCTCTGTATACTCTTTCCACCTTTCAGCTTTCCCTTCTTTGCTGAGAACTGGTTTTCCATCAGTGTCCCTGATATTCATAGAGCTGTTTTTCTTATCTCCAAATGTTTCTTTTATTTTCCTGTAGGCTGTATCTATTTTCCCCCTATTTATACATTCTTCTACATCCTTGCATTTGCCTTCTAACCACTCCTGCTTAGCAATTTTGCACTTCCTGTCAATCTCATTTCTTAGTCGTCTGTACTCCATTTTGCCTGTTTCATTGACTGCATCTTTATATTTTCTCCTTTCATCGATTAAATTTAGTATCTCCTGTGATATCCAAGGATTTTTTTGCAGGTCTTGCCTTTCTACCTATTTTGTCCTCTGCTGCCTTCACTATTTCATCTCTCAATTTTACCCATTCCTCCTCTACTGTTTTATTTTCCCCTGTTTCTGTCAATTGTTGCCTGAAGCTCCCTCTGAAATTCTTAAGAACTTCAGGTTCCTTCAATTTATCCAGATCCCATCTCCTTATTTTCCTACCTTTTTTTAGTTTCTTCAGTTTCAGCCTACAGTTCACAACCAACAAGTTATGGTCAGAGTCTATATCTGCCCCTGGGTATGTCTTACACTTTAAAACCTGGTTCCGGAATCTATGTCTTACCATTATAAAATCTAGGGCTATCTGGTATCTCCCGGTGTCTCCTGGTCTCTTCCACGTATACAACCTTCTTTTGTGATTCTTAAACCAGGTGTTTGTTATAACTAAATTATGTTCTGTGCAAAATTCTACCAGGCGGCTTCCTCTTTCATTCCTTTTGCCCAGACCATATTCACCTACTATCTTACCTTCCCTTCCTTGTCCTACTACCGAATTCCAGTCGCCCATCACAATTAAGTTTTCCTCTCCCTTAATTGTCTGAATAATTCCTTTTAGCTCCTCATATATTTCTTCGATTTCCTCATCATCAGCAGAGCTAGTTGGCATATAATCCTGTACTACTGTTGTCGGTGTTGGCTTTGTATCTATCTTGACAATGATAATGCGATCACTGTGCTGGTCATAGTAGTTTACCCGCATTCCTATTTTCTTATTCATTATCAATCCTACTCCTGTGATACCCCCAATTGATTTTGTATTTATAATCCTATACTCACCAGACCAGAAATCCTGTTCATCCCGCCACCGAACTTCACTAATCCCCACTATATCTAACTTCAACCTATCCATTTCCCGTTTTAAATTTTCTAAATTTCCTACTCGATTAAGGGATCTAACATTCCACGCTCTGACCCGTAGAATGCCAGTACTGTCTTTCCTGGTGATCACATCCTCCTGAGTAGTCCCCGCCCGGAGATCCGAATGGGGGCTATTTTACCTCCGGAATATTTTACCCAAGAGGATGCCATCATCATATGTTCATACAGTAGAGCTGCATGTCCTCGGGAAAAATAACGGCTGTAGTTTCCCCTTGCTTTCAGCCGTTCGCAGTAACTGTGTGGCCAAGCCACATTAGCTGATGTTACAAGGCCAGCTCAGTCAATCATCCAGGCTGTTGCCCCTGTAACTACTGAAAAGGCTGCTGCCCCTCTTCAGGAACCACACGTTTGTCTGGCCTCTCCACAGATACCCCTCCGCTGTGGTTGCACCTACGGTACGGCTATCTGTATCGTTGAGGCACGCAAGCCACCCCACCTCGGCAATGTCTGTGGTTCATGGGAGTGGAATTTAAGGGCAGCGGCCGCAAAGGTGGGACGGAGGGGCGGGCCGCAGCCACAGGTAGACGGACAGCGTGGGCGCGCAGCTGAGTGCACCGTCACAAGGAACAAAAAGAAGAGCTGCTGCCATGGTTCACAAGGTAAACACGTTGAAAGGCAAGGAACTGCTGATGAAATAACCACCCGAAAAAACATGTAATTTTTTTTCTATTTTCCAAAATTTACTGATTTCACCGCTTTTTCACCGCTGTTTTACGTGGAAACCACACGACGTACAAAAATATTGCAAACATAAATTGTTGGTAATTTTCTCCTCTTCATTTCATTACTGGGCCACTTTTTGCGTAAAAAGCTTGCTTTGCAAGTTATAAGCTGAAAACTACTGAAAATTGTGATTTTTAGTTGTTTTTTGATGATTTCTCATATTTGCCGATGAAGTTTTTGTTGGAAAACTTGAGATTCGTATTCAGCGCCCCAAAAAACATTAAATAAGCCACTAAAAAGAATTACACAAAATTTTTCGACTTTGAGCCCTTTTTGTGCACGATTTGACTGGACTACTAGTAGAAATTTTTCTAGAAACACAAGCAAGTGCAGTTTTGTTTATCGGGAAAGGTTTCTTGAAAACTCATCACGTTTTGCGTAGTAACTTTACAAAGCATGAAGAAGAAATCGATTCAGTACAATGCGACACAGGAAATCTGATCTTAGGTTTTGAGCCTGAGGGTATATCAAACATAGCGCGACATATTTACTGGCTGTTTGATTGTTGTTTAGTGCATTGTTTGACAATGAAATAGCTACGCCGGATACATTATTGTTTGTCTACGATTGTTGTTGACGATTCGTGCGCTGGCTATTGGCAGCGGCAGAAGGCGTGTTCCATGACTGCTGGGAGGCGAGGAGCAGTGAACGGAAGGCAACGTCGCAGTGTTGGAAACGTTACCCGTAACTATGTGTGCAGTAATATATCGTGTCTAGGAGCAGCGAAACGTTGGTAGCGCTCCGAAATAAATGGATGCCCTGCAACTAGTGCAGATGTTTTCTGCTCCTTGCGTCAATGGGTAAAATCGACTTCACTTGTCGAATTAATATACCGTACTTCCATCTAACTTCCAGTACCTAGTTTAGATGCACTATGGCGTCATTCTTAATAGCCTATGATTACAAAAAATATTACAGTGATTCGCGCAAATTAAACAGTGAAAAGTTTACCAATTTACCACAAAATAAAAAAAAAAGAGTATCGGGAGTACGGAACTCTACATTTATCAAAATGACAATCAAACCATATGCGCCGTTTGGAAGTGGCCGTGTGATCTGGGACGCAACATCGCTGAGTATGCAGCTGCTTCCGGCAGGGGTTCGAGTCCTCGCCTCGGGAATGTGTGTGCGTGTACATAGAATGAGTTAGTTTAAGTACTTTGTAAGACTAGGGATCGAAACCTTAGCAATTTCGTTCCTTACAAACATTAAAAAAAAAAAAAAATTGTGAAGCATATGCCCTAGGTTTTTATACAGTCACCATTAATTCATTTGGCTCATTTAATATCATAATTCTTTGGGCATCATTGTACAAAACTTATTTTTCGACCGTATTGTACAATTGTTTCAGATTTCAAGTGGTGAGTCTTATTCAATCTCATAGTCCAATTATTCGAAATATGTAAATATGTGGAGAAACCAGAGCCAATTTCGCATGGCTTCCTCTGTATAGGGATTCGCGAGCTCGCGTGTGTGTGTATGTGTGTGTGTGTGAGAGAGAGAGAGAGAGAGAGAGAAAGAGAGAGAGAGAGAGAGAGAGAGAGAGAGAGAGTATTTTAAAATTAGTCTCACAACGCCTTTAAGTTCATCTTCACCGTCCTCAACTATGTGGTCCCCACCCCAACCACCACCACCCAGAAAAAAATTCTGTATCCGCTACTGAATCTGATGATGGTTGCACTACAGAATCGGAACAGCCACAGACTTATGGATCTATAGAGTACAATTTCCACAACATAAAACAATTGGTAAGGGTAATAACTTCTTAAGGTGTTATTTTAAGTAATAGTACCTTCATGATATTGCGATATTTTATTAGTAGTTGTTAGTTTAATTGAGTAAGATTAGCAATATTGTGTTTAATGGATAACTATGCTAATGGTAAGAATAAGACGGTTTGAGAAACCATTTAAAGTCAGGTCATATCTTTTAAAGACGCCTTTCATCTATAAGTTAGTAAATTATTTTTTTCCCCACAAACCAGCGTTGTTTGGTTAATTTTTACTGAAAATATATCACTTTACTGTTGTATTTATTTACAAAAAGTGGCAATAGGCTTACAAATGTTTCAAATGTTTGTATAGCTTATGGGGTTTAACTACGGGGTCATCAGTCCCTAAACTTACAAACTACTTATGAACTAACTAATACTAAGGACGGCACAAATATCCATGCCCGAGGGGGGATTCGAACCCCCGACCGTAGTGGCCGTGCAAACCGTGACTGGAGCGCTTCAGTCCCCTCGGCCACCGCGGCCGGCATAGGCCTACGTATCTTTGGTGAACTATGGAAGGCAAAGTGTGATGATGAAAGTAGAAGACCTGAAACATCGACTGAAGTGAACAGTGACGAGCAGGTTTTCCCAAATGTATATGTTTTACATCAAACATTTGCGATCATTATGGTCACCACTAGTAGTGAAGAACAGAGCTTCTCCATTTTGAGACGAATAAATACTTATTTTTGTGGTACAATGGGACAGGTGAGACAAATAGATTGGGTCTTGCAAATATGCATAAAGAAAGAGATATAGTCATTGAAAATATCATTGACATAATTATTCAGTAAAAAGAAACAAATATGAATGAGCCTGACATTGGCCAGAAGATGGAAATAGGCAGTGATTTTTGTTACACTTTTTTTAAACCATGTCAAATACAAGTTTTTACAATCATGTCATTTTCTGTATCAAGAAAATTAAGGAAAATTTGTTTTAATTTGACCTCTTTAATTACTTATGTACCGGGTGATCAAAAAGTCAGTATAAATTTGAAAAATCAATAAATCACGGATCCGACAGATAGCGCTTCATCTGATTAGAAAAGCAATAATCAGCATAACAATTAAGACAAAGCAAATATGATGTTCTTTCCAGAAAATGCTCAATATGTTCACCATCATTCCTCAACAATAGCTGTAGTCGAGGAATAATGTTGTGAACAGCACTAAAGCAAGTCCAGAGTTATGGTGAGACATTAGCGTCGGATGTTGTCTTTCCACATCCCTAGAGATGTCGATCGATCACGATACACTTGCGACTTTGGGTAACCCCAAAGCCAATAATCGCATGGACTGAGGTCTGGAGACTAGGGAGGCCAAGCATGATGAAAGTGGCGGCTGAGCACACAATCATCACCAAACAATGCGCGCAAGAGATCTTTCAAGCATCTGGCAATATGGCGTGGAGCGCCAGTCCTGCATAAAAATAGTGCATTCCAGCAGGTGTTTATCAGCCAGGCTGGGGATGATGCGATACTGTAACATATTGGCGTACCTCTCACCCGTCACGGTAGCATTTACAAAACCAAAATCACGCAGTTTCTCGAAGAAAAAAAGGACCGATAACGGTAGATGTGGTAAACCCAACCCATATCATGACTTTCTCGTCGGGCAATAGAGTTTCCACGACATTCTACGATTTTCAGTAGCCCAAATTCTGCAGTTGTGGGCGTTGACAGACCCTCAGAGCATAAAATGAGCTTCGTTGGTCCACAACACGTTACTCAACCAATCATCATCTTCGGCCATCTTTTGAAACGCCTACACCGAAAATGCGCTCCGCTTCACTAAATCGCAAGATAACAGTTCATGATGCCGATGGATTTTCTAAGGATAGCATCGGAGGGTACGCCTAAGTGCCAACCAGACAGTGGTGTATGGAATGCCGGTGCGATGTGCGAATGCACGAGCGCTGCCTTCCCCGTCCATAGACGAACCCGCTACAATCTCCATTTCTTCCTGAGCTGTCTCAGCAGCATTATCCACTATGGGATCTATCGTCCAAACAACCCGTGGCTTCGCCACAGTTGCATTTTTCAACGGGCCTTTACCCATTTGAATTCCCTTCCTTTGGCAATAGGATCGTAACGCTGAACTAGCACTTTCCCCATTCTGATAATACAGCTTCACTAAAAGCCCTTTTTCAGGTAACGTCAACATGCTGCGACTTCTGGTGCATCTGATTCTCTCTCTCATTACAGCTCCTTTTATACATGATTTTCATGTACAGTCACTGACGTTTTGCTGTCCAGCGCCATCTGTCCGACATTTTTGAACTTTTTTCTTCCCCTTATAAAACCTCATGTCATTCCAAGCACGTGTGGCAATTTTTACCTCTCTATCTACATTATTCCGTGATTTATTAAGTTTTCAAATTTATACTGGCTTTTTGATCACCCGGTAGTTTAGAAAAACTCCTATGTGAAAAATAAGTTTTTTCTTATCTCTTTTTATTATTATTATTATTATTTTTCAAACACTGAACTTCAAAGTAGTTACCAAAATCTAAATAACACCAAATTTTACTAATTCATTGTGGGAGGACCGAAACTGCACTTTCATGCTGCCAAATCACTCCCTCTCCTCCCAATGAGTCCCCCTTTGACCGATTTCCAGAATTGCTCCTGACACTGAAGTATACATTTCGTACCCGCTTCGCTACTGCTGCCAGCGTCACCTGTTGCGACTTAACAGATGTTCGTGCCCCCATTTTCCTATCCACACAGGAATCCTGCATATGTTTACTCATGCGTGTTCTGATTTGGTTTCGATTCGATGCCCGGTGTCACAACTGTGCCGCTATCTGCTGCATCACATGATGCTCTGTCCGTGTCGCTGTACAATCTGCATTTGACGCACAGTGTGACTATTGGCTCTGCTGTACAATCCGCAAACGACACCCAGCGCCATTGCCACTACACTGTCGTCTACATATGCAGATTCGTAGTTGCATCGTTTGCACCACAGTATGATCCATTAACGTCACCTGACAGCACCCACGTTCTGCGACCTGCTGCGTCACCTATGTTGCGTGGTTACCTGTCAGAGCACACAATGTTCAGTGAGGTGACAATGGCTCCTAATACCACAATTCTGGTGATGCCTTCCTATCGTCATCTCTTGGCAGGACCTCAGTTGAATGCAACCTTACATCACTTCCACTTCCTGAAGTTGCTACTTTTGGATAAATCCAACCCCATAACATGGTTCACGGTGGTGGTATCTACCTTTGAGTTACACAATGTCACGAGCGAGGATGCTCGTTTCTTGTGTCCAGTCACACATCTTCACGACTTTGACTTCGCAGACGATATCATCCTGTCATCGCCACCTGCCCTGAAGTTCCGCAATGTGAAGGAGGTTCTTCTACAACGCTTGCTGCACATTATAGAAGAGGTGACCATCAGTGCACCACAAGGCAAGACGCTTATCGGCACATAAACTGTAGGCTGTGAAACTTATTGATACTGATATCTTGCGCCTCTCCGGTTTGAACTGGTAATTCCCAATTCATCTGGCTCAAAACAAAGCTGTCACTTACCGACTGTGCAGCGACTACAGCAAGTTTAACGCCAGAACAGTCTGGAACTAAAGTTGCCTCAGTTGTAGACTGTCATGAGACCTGCCACCACATTCCAATGGCCCCAGATGATATACACAAAACGACTATTAGTACTCCTTTTGGGGCTCTATGAATACAGTTTCACGCCCTTTGGCCTAAAAAACGTGGTGTGTACATGACAGCATTTCATTATTTCATCTTCTTCCAATTTCCATTTTTCTATGCACACCTTTTCTCACCATCCCCATAAGAGCACGAGGAATATTTGGCAAGCGTACGGAAGGCATTGCAAGACAATTGCGTCTGCATTAAAGATAAAAGTCTCAAATGCACAAAGACTCTGTCACCTTTCTTCAGGAAAGAGGTTTCTGAGCATGCCATGCGCCCCTCCTCAGACCATGTTTCATTTATCTCATAGTTTCCAGTATCCGAGACCTGTAAAGAACTACATCTTTTATTTTTGGGGAATGATTAATTTCTCCAGGCACCACATTTCGCACGCTCTAGCCGGCAACAATATCTCAGGGGAGCACGAGGTCCTCTGGATGGAGAGCATGACTGTTACTTTCCACCGCTTAAAAGACAACTCGCACACATAACCCTTTCCAGATGCTAAAATTTCCATTACCACGGATGCCAGTGGTCCGCATTCAACAGGGAGCTTTACGCCATTTACGGTGCCATCAAATATTGTATGGAGAACATGGCAGGATGCCCCCTGTCGGTCTGTACTAATCACTGGCCTTTCATTGACGCTATACGTAATGCGTCAGGTGACTCCCACCTCTTCACTTCTGGCAGCACTTAAGACTTCATTTCACAGTTCACAAGTGACGTTAGATATGTACGTCTGCAGCAGAGACACTGTCATAGCAGACTATATGCCGTGTGTCAGTGCCATCTCATTGTCCCTGCATACAACAAATGAACGAAAAAATAGGAGAGTACTTCATTCGCCAGATATGTGCCTGCGCACTGAACCACGTTCATTACCGAGCTTGCGCACTCCTGTCTTTTGCAATTTCTATTGGCCTGGCATGTGTAAGGGGTCAAAATATTTTTCTGGTCCGTTATGGAGTTGTCAAACAGGTTTGTTTCAATTTAATACGTAAATATGTTATATTAATGATTATTTCTGAAATTTCTGATTTCTCAGGATCTATGCACCCAAATTGTGTGAAAATGTAATCACATGTCAGTTCTAGTATAATATATTTGTTCAATGAATACCCGTTTATCGTCTGCATTTCTTCTTGGTGTAGCAATTTTGACGGCCAGCAGTGTATTACAAAATAATTTTAAAGTAAAGAAGAAAAGGATATGATTTTTATTTCTGTTATTGGAAGCCTATCGTTTGTATGGTAGTAATTTCATTGGTAAAAATTACGGTTGTATCGTTCCTTTTATTAGCGAATATCAATTAATATATGAATAATATTCTTGTATAATGACTAATGCTAATGATGTAATTAATTTTTATTAATATTGTGGCAATTATGTAGGTGAATGTTAACTTTGAGTGGTAACAACGTTATCTTATGTGACCATATATTTTAGTTGAGTGACCACGCTTTTTTATTCAATATAGTTCCTACACATCTCTCTAAGGATGGTTTTGTGTTCACAACAGAAGTAAAAATATTCATCCTGGGTGGTATCTGAAGCATTTAGAACCTTTTCTGGGAGAAAAACGAGTCAGATGCTTAACATTTATAGCATCAATACTACAATATTGTAACATTGTCATTAATTCTAACTTAGCAGGCGACCATAGAGATAACTAATAACAACTTTTAAGGCTAAGGACGTGACAAAAATCAGTTTTTCGCTATTATAAGCCTGACGGAACTTTCTAATAGAATTATTAAGAGCGTAACACATGCCCCTTGTTTCTTTGGCAATGCATGCAGATATTTTCCACTTTCTCCACGGCCTATCCCACCCCGGGGTTAAGCCAATCTTGAAGTGCATCTGCGAGCCATTCGTTTGGCATAATATGTGATGCGACTGCCAGTGGTGAACCCAGGCGTGCATATTGTGATACTGCAGCAAAGTTGACAGAACAAGCAACCCCCCCCCCCCATTTTTTTGGGAAGAAAACTAAGTAATTTATTGTGTAAAATACAAAGCCCTTGAGAGAAGTCACAAGAATTCAGATTATACAAGTAAGATACACATTTTTCGCAACCGCGCCATCTGACCATGGTGAATTATAGAAAACAACCACTACCTAATACTGAAACAGACGCAAACACACTGAACACTTTGCCTGTGCACAAAAACACTGGAGATCTAATAAAAAAAGTCAATATTAATGACACAACAAGGGAACAGAGTTTCTTGGCCTCTATATTGCTACCCTTTATCTTTCTCTGAGGGCACTAATATGTTATTTATGCGAATAGCTCATCGCCTATCTCGCCTGGCGCCTGAACCACCGCCTCCCCTAGAACCACCACCACCCCAAGATGATGCACCCCTTGCTTGTATTCCACGTCCTCTTCTACAGGCAGCCTGGGCTCGTAAAATCGCAGATTTTCATCTACCATCACCTCCAGTGCCTTTGTTACCTTGCCTATTAAACATCAGAGCGTTGTTTAATATATATGCAATATCAAAAATCTAATTTTCGATCCTGGAATGTAAACATTTTCAGGCTGTGCAACTCTGCCATTTCTGTACGTTACTGTAATATTAGTCATCTGGCAATTCATATTGTCTTCAGCTTCAATCAGATTCCCTCGTGCAGAACTTTTATATGAACACCGATAGACATTTTTACATACTAAATGGATATTACAATGCACTTTAAGTTAGGAAGTTCAGAGTCCCTAGGGGCTGTTTCATATTCACTTGAAGCTCACTCGGCCTCTACCCATTTTGGGCAGGTAACATTATATGCTGTCAATGATTGACCTCACTATGCAGTGGGCTGAAGCCATCCCCCTCAAAGACACTTCCGCAGTGTCCATCACGCACACTTTTATCGATGCATGGCTCTGAAAGTTTGATTGCCTGTCCTGTCACCGCTGACCAAGGACAACAGTTTGATTTGGCACTTTTCAATAACTTGTGTGATCTGTGCGGTCTCACTAAATTCTGTACGATGGCCTACCACCCACAGAGCAATGGTCTCATGGAAAGATGGCACCACACCCTCCAAATGGCCTTCATATGTCTTCGCGGCAACTGTATTAACGTTCTCCTGTGGATGCTTCAAGGATTATCTACACGCCTCTCTGGCCGAGGTGGTTTACAGCGAACCACTTGTCCTCCCTGCGGATTTCGTTATAGTCACCGATCATCCTGCACAAACCGATTTGCCTATGCTCTTTGAGTGCATATGTGAACATATTGTGTACATGCAGGCACTTCCACCGCAAACCCACTGTACTCTGCACGTGTTTGTACATAAGGTGCTGGTGGACTGTGAGTTCATGATGCTCTGCGATGACAGGGTGCACCCCCCACTACAGATGCCTTACTATGGTCCACACCACGTTGAAGACAGATCCATGAACATTTTCGACATTTCCCTCAATTGACGTGTGGTTACTGTCTCCACAAACCAACTAAAACTGACCGGAACGCTCTCTCCTGCATGTGATATCCCAAAGGCAGGCAAAGTGACGATGCAGGTGATACCCTCCGACAGGACTGAACACAGTGTGTGATTATCCTTCACCAGCTCATAGTGTCCTTGCGTTTGTGTTTGACAGCTGTGTGTTGAGAGATAGTTTCAGCAGTGATCATGCTAACAATCACACTGATACCACAGCAGTCACTGACATCGCCTTGCAGTAGCTGCTTTTGGTGCAGACCACTTGGCACTGAGCATAGCACCTGATAGTTTGCCTACATTTGCAGGTATTTCTCTGCCCCAGCTCGGCAAAACACCGCCGACAACACACCTCACCAATTTACATGCTAATGACACAGACACCTACGTTACAAATGAGATGGAAGTCTCCACTTACCCACAGATCGATGTGACTGTCTAGCTGCGTGACAAAACGCTGTTTGTGTTATACCTATAGTCCTGCTCTGACAACTCCTCCAATCTGGTAAACATCACTCTGATCAAACACCTCTCTCTACCCACCTTTACTGACACATCAGAGATCTCCACATCCTTAACCACGTCGAGCACCCTACATCTGTCAATTCTCCTCCTTTCTCTTCGTATCCTCCATCTCCAGTTCCGATCTCTCGCGTGGTATTGCTCCTCTGTCGCCCACGCTGTTTGGAGGACATATTGTCCTCCCCACTGCTTGACCGTCTCCAGGAGCACTACCCACGACGCACTCCATTGCCCTGGTCAATGAACGCACTGAAAGCGGCCATGTCTTCATGTGAACCACAGCCCGCGTGGACAACCCCCAACTAGGCACACTTGCACGGCTACGCCTCCCTCAGCACCTGTATTATGTTGTGTGGCCTCACAACCGTGAACACATCACGTTCTTTGGCAGACTATGTACCACAGTCACAAAACCACCTGACCTCGACATTGGGCGATGATACACGTACACAGTGAACGCCGGCACCTCCCCCATGCTGCATTCTACCAGGGGAGGAGGGGGCATGTGGCGTCTCATGTATCGATAGCAGACAGGGGTGCAAAGTAATCTCTTTGGTGAATTGTATCTATTGTTACATCGGAAGCCATAACAGCTACTGCTTCTCTGTACCTGCTAGTATTTATCTAATAACTTTCGGTGTAGTGTACTGCCATAGTGTTGGCAGAAACCACAAGTTAAAAGACTATTCTCATAACATTTCTTACAATTCTCTTCCTCGATGTCACTGTTGGTATCACACAAGTAATTATAACAAGCAAAGTCTTCCTCCATCACGTTTGAACCGAGCGAGGTGGTGCAGTGGTAACGCACTGGACTCGTATTCGGGAGGGTAGTGGTTCTAATCCACCCCCGGCCATGCATATTTAGGTTTTCCGCGATTTCCCTGAATCACTCCAAGCAAATGCCAGGATGGTTCCTTTCAAAGGGCACGGCCGAGTTTCTTCCCCATCCTTACCCAAAAACCCTGAGCGTTAGCTCCGTCTCTAATGACCAAGCTGTCGACGGGACGTTAAACCCTAAGCTTCATTCCTTCCTTCCATCACGTTTGCCGAAGATGCATACTTCCAAACTTTCATAGTAAGTTTAAAAGTGATCAGAATTGCCGTGCGGGAGTAGCCGAGCTGTCTGGAGCGCCACGTTACGGATCGCGCGGCTTCCCGGGTGTGTTGTCCTTAGATTAGTTTAAGTAGTTTGTAAGCTAGGGACTAATAACCAAGTTAAGTCCCATAGAAATACAAACATTTGAACATTTGGTGATCAGAATCGGAAAATCGTACTGAAATAAGTTTATTGTTACCTACCTGTAAATATTAAACGCAATGTCTTAAAGTCCAATATAGCCTGATTTCTACTTAATCAGTCTACTGCTAAAAGTAGAGTGATACTAAATAATAATTTCGTGTGGCTCATTGGCCTGGTGCAATTCTTTCAATTGGACGCCACTTCGGCGTCTTGCATGTTCAACCAGGGAAAGGGGACCTCAGCTTAACGTGGAATCCGATCCACTTGTCGTTTCTGGCGACTCCTGACATCGTTGAGAGGTAAAGGATGGGTTAAAGTTTAAACTGAAAAAATCCGAGATCCGATCGGGGTTGCAGTCGAGCACTTTACCCCAAGACCACCGGGCCCGACTGAGTGACATTTAGATTTGCTACAATACTATGAGGACTGAATGCAAGATGCCTCTTTATTTATTGAGAAAGTTAAATATGCCTCCTCGTCACTGTTCTGACTCTACTTTCCAGTTATTCCTACAAATCTAACTCCAGTAAAAGATAAGAGAGGAAAATCCCGTTGCCTTCTCTTGAGCTGAAACAATTCTTTGCGCCGAATACTAATTTCGCTTTCAGAATATAAAACTGTATCTAATCTAGATCTTAAAGGTGTCATAAACGATGAGCTTATGAATGGAAATCTTCTTAATGGGATTATCTTCGGATAACAAATTGTTTTGCCACTTTTTGTCATCAAATTCATGCAACGTTCCTTCAAAAGCAGGTGCCGTCTTGTTTCTATGACTATGTCCAACAGATTGACCGTTACTTAAAGGGCTCCCTACGTTTCTTGAGATTTCTATCGCACTAACTAACCTTCTTTCGAAACATGAGTATACTTTTATACTTTCCTTACTTTAGAATCCGCTATAAAATTCCTATTGCCTCTAACTTACTGGTTCTGTCTCTTGACTTGACAAAACTAACGGATTTCACATCTTTCCTCTTTGCGTCACTATTACCGTTCCTACTGTTTTCATCCCGCTTATTTATGTACTTCCCATCTTCCCTAGCATTGTCTAAAATATCTAATTATTCAAGATAACATAATAAGTCACTTAATTTCGACTACACATTCAAAATAAAATGTTTATAAATCCAAGAGACTTCACTACATTTGTCATAAGCTTCTGGGCTTACAAACTACTTAAACTAACTAATGTTAAGGACAGTACAAACAGCCATGTCTGAGGGAGGACTCGAACCCCCGACGGTGAGCAACCATATGCTCTGCAGCAAAGCGCCTTAGAACGCTCGTCCACCCCACCGCGACTACTGCTCCTTCCCTACAACATTTTTCCCCTGACGTCCTAGGTAGTTGATTGATAAGATCTCTAAGTAGATGCGTCTCACTAATGGGCTCTTCCATCAGTCTGATTCTAGTCAAATGTCATTTAAAAAGCTAATGGAACACTCCCCACTTTCTATAGCCTGGGTCAAATAATTCTAACGTAAAACATTGTTGTTCATCTTCTGACTAATACTCCTGCTTGAATCATGACACAGAAGCATTGCAGGTTGAAAAGTCTCCTTTATGTAGAACTGCCCATTCAGCAGCTTCTGCCTCCAAATGACCAACAGCAAATTGAACTTTCTGTTGATCGTCTTATTTATTAGGCAACTATCCATTAAAAGACTTAAGAAACCATTCATTAAATGAACCAGTTGAACAATGCTCCCATTGTAGGAGTTTGGAACACTGACAGAAAAGTGAGGAACCAGTTTCCCAGTGGCAGCGCGTCCTGTGTTCACCGGTTCAGTGAACCCCCAGCAAAAAGCTCACCATGAAAAAAGTAAATAAATAAATGAATAAAAAGTGTTTTTAAACTGTCATTCTTCGTTTCGTTTCGTATTTTTATCACATGAGAAACGTTTTACGTCATGGAGACAACACTTACATGAGTCGTAGCGCGGCCACTTAATATACGCAACAGTGGTCGCAACGTTGCAATGCGCATGTGTGGCTGAGGTGCAAAATCTCTCCTGAACCCCCTGGAGGCAGCCTGTGGGCGCTGCCGCGGCAGGGAGAGGCGAGAGACAATGCCACTTTTAACATTGGCGTTGGAGCTGGTAGAGACACCAGCTCCTCACTACTTGAGCTTTGGCGGTTACGCACGAATGGTCTTGAAGCAAGACAATGGAGATATTGTACACCTCGCCTTGCATATCGGCAAATCCTCCATTAAGGCAACGTCTGCCCTTCAGATTTGTTTTTGGCGCATTGAAGATTAATCAAAAACATAAATATTTTATAACAATAAATTAAAGACTATTCTACTGTAATAGCCTTCTGAAGATCCGATCATGAATAATAATGAATCCGCTACTCTCCATCTAGCAAAAACTGCAGAGTGGTAAGCGGCATCACTCTGTGCTGACGAAGGTAGTGGGTTCGAGACTGACTGCAAGAAATTTTTTTAACCCAATCTTCTTTTTAACAGTTATGGGAACAACAATGACTTTTATATGTTTACTTGCCGCATAGGTTTGGACGTTTCAGCAAATGTGTCGCTATTTTGAGGGTAAATGACATTTATACTCTTTGTTGTAACAAATATTTAGCTGCTGGAAAAGATATGGGGGAGAGTAGCCTTTGCGCTTGTGTAAGGTTAGAAGGGGGTTACTGTTTACAGTGTCACGTGACCTGAAGGTAACTTGTCTTCATCGTAACATAGGGTTACCAGACGTCCCGTATTTTACTGGATCGTCCCTTATTTTGCCTCATTGTCCCGACAAAGTAAATACGGGACGCATATTGTCCAGTATTTTACTAACCGTCCCATATATTGTAAATTAACATTCCAACTATACAAATTCAGTGATTAATCAGTTCATTGCAAGAAGACAGCGTGCTAAAAGAGTCTGATTTCATGGACATTTCCAATTGTTTCACGAGACGTTAACTGATAATAGCGCAAAATGGGCTTACCCATTTCATGTACTCAACGCATTTAACTAATCTCAGCTCAAATATTTTGTCCTATGAAGTCAGTTCAGTAAAGAATTAAAAATTTATCTGAGTTTAATGAAAATACTTTTCGAGAAAGGTGTGAAGGTTAGCTTAGATCAGCTTAATGAGAAAGTGAACCACCTTCAAAATATACGCGAAGAGAAAATTTCTTAACTGAGAAATTTGTAGCGTGATGGTATAAACTGGTTTTTCATTTTCAACTTATTTGCATCTGAAGCAAATGATGGAGTGGAAACAGCGTTCTCCATCACAAATATTTTATGGACTCCGGAAACAACATATTTAGTGTGAAAACTGTGAAGCAAGTAATTAGAAAAAGAACTCAGTTTCACAATACTTTATGTCGTGATCATTATATGAAAATACCGACCTCCGGAATAACACAAATTCTTCAGCAAATAATAATTTGCCGGCCGCGGTGGCCGCGGGGTCTGAGGCGCTCCAGTCATGGTCTGCACGGCCACTACGGTCGGGGTTTGAATCCCCCCTCGGGCATGGATATTTGTGCTGTCTTTAGTCTTAGCTAGTTCTTAAGTAGTTTGTAAGCTTAGGGACTGATGACCCCGTAGTTAAGTCCCATAAGTTCTACAAACATTTGAACATTTTTAGTTATGCGACTAGTTTGTTGAAAATGTTCAAATGATTGTAAACGCAAGTCCCTAGACTTACCAACTGACTTGAACGAACTTGAGGACAACACACACTCATGCCCCAAAAGGACTCGAACCTCCAACAGCGAGAAACCGCTCTCCGCAGCAAGATGTCTTAGAATGCTCGACCACTTCACCGCGATGAGTTGCTACGTTTGGTTAATTTTTGTATTAGCATCTGAATGGTATTCTTAGTTATTGAGGCTGCCTTATATGTAGTTTGTCCCGTCCCAAAAACCCGTAATTCGGATGCTACTCCCGTTGCTTTCATGTTCTTTAAGCAATTAAATACTATTCCTGTTGTGTTAATAGTTTTCTAAAATAAGTGATTTCGATATAAATCATATGTAAAGTAAACACTAGAATTACGAAAACCACCGAACACGACACGTCAGCCCGGTGAGCGGGGGTGGGGGATAGGGGGCGGGAGAAGAGAAACACTGGTTGTCTTTCTTCACCCTACTGTGTGTGCATCAGTCCATGTGTTTATGTATGCTTTAATGCTACAGGCAAATGCAACATTTAGTGTCACACGCATCGGTACCCACATGTGTCCCGTATTGTTATTTTGGAAATCTAGTTACCCTATCGTAACAGTCACTTAACATTGTAATCAGTTACTTACTGTGTTTTAGTGTTCATGTGTATATTCGCATGTTATTGGTGTTTATTATCAAAGAAAAATGAAAACGTTCATTATATTTTAGAAACAAATTACTGTGCTTTAAGCTTGGAAGAGAAGTGTGAAATAAAGAAGCTTGATAGGCCGAAGTCTCAGCTCGAGTTGAAGTAATTGCAAACAATCCGAGGTAAGACATTCTGCAGATCTTTTAACGAAAACATATGTAAAGGGAGGGGGGGGGCGGGAGCAGGCAAACCGGGCAGTTCGCAAAGGTGCGTCAAATTGTCTCTTTGGACGCCGAGCAGGGGGTGGTGGGGTGGGCGCCGACACGACTCGCGCCAAGTAGAGGGGTACAGTGGCATCACTATTAAGATTCGGGACTGAAAGAAGTGAACTGCCAGTCATCTGAAGCACCAGGCGCCACTGTAGATGTCTCGGTCTTCATTCGTCGTTCCTCACTAAAAATTTTGGCATGGGAACATACTTAACACACGACACGCCAAGTCCTTTTACCCAGTCTCTCATTATAATGTTTTCAAACTAAGCATTTGCCATTCACCGTCACTATCTACATAGCCTCTCTCCCAATGTCTCCTTTTCCTTCCATTGGCGCTTTCTCCTGTCTCTGCCTCCTATTCTCGCTAGCTTCATCCCTATCTCTCAATCTTCTTTACTTCTGCTGTGGCAGCCGCTGACCGTATAGAGTGCCCGCATAACAGGCAGCCAAGGCGGGCTGCTGAGCTCCCTTTCGTAGGCGCTCACTCGTAATCACATAAACATAAACAGTGGCCAACAACAGAAGAAACGGCGCTGTACGACGGCACTACATAACGGTCAGCCATGTGACAGTGCCCAGCCAATGACAGCGCAGTAACCGGTTGTAGCCCTCCGCCGATTCAGGCTTCATAAGCGCACCGACGGAGTCTGGAGGGCAGTGCATACTCAGCCACCGGCCGCTCCACGCCGGATCCAGCTACCGCCGCACTCAGCGCAGTTTGCTCCTTGGTATAGTTGTTTGGCCTTGAACTAGACTTATAAATAGTCTGTTTATATGTTGTCACTATCATACTTCTTGTTCTGTTGTCCCTATGTGACTGACTACCTGTTTTCTTGATGTTGTGTTGTTGTAGGCCCAGGAGGTTCTTTTGTTTAATAAACCGTTGGCAATTTGAGGAGTTGTTGTTTTTCCTGCAGATCTCAGGACTTAACAACTACTGCCTTTACCACTTTCACTGTCTCTTTCTTTTTCACAGTCTACTCTGGGTTTATTCATTGATCATTTTCTCCTCTCTATATATGTATTTGCAAACCTTGGGCTTAAAACCTTAGACCAAGCAACTTCAATATATGGATACAAGAAAGGTTGAAAGTGTAGAAAAATCTTCTCACTGAAGTTTCCCAGTCTGGAGAAACCAGACCCACAAAACGTATGTGTAGTAACCAATCATCTCTCTTCCTCATTCCACTGTCCCCTCTTCCTTTTGCTTCCGTTACATTGTCTCCGTCCTATCTATTTTACAGCCACTGTCTCTCCCCCACCATACCTGTGTGCTCTTCCTTTATCTCCAAATGTCCAAATGTTTGTAATTCTATCGGACCAAAATGCGTGGTCATCAGTCCGTAGCTTACAAACTACTTAAATCTAGGTAAACTAACCTAAGGACAAACTCACTCACCCATGCCCCAGGGAGGACTCGAACCTCCACGGCGAGCAACCGCGCGCTCCGCAGCGAGACGCCTTTATCTCCCACTACCAGTGTCTGCTCACTCTTCCACCGTCACTTTCTACTGTTCTCTTTCAGCACAAAAGGGCAAATATGTTCACATGCCAAACTTTTTGGTGAGGAAGGCAGAATGAGGACCGAGGCAGGTGATTCCCTGATTTTATGTCAGTCTTTTAAACTGGAATACATATTCCTTTTTTGTGCTCCGACATGAGCATTTTTCAGCTGGTTCCCGCTTTTCCTTGCAGCAGCATGATGTACTGTATATACATTGGTTAAAACAATTAGGTCAGTTGAGATATCTAGGTTCTAAAGTACTGTCCGCCTCTGTAGTCTAGAGCAGTGGTTCCCAGTCTGTGGGTCGGGAACGACTAGTGGGTCGCATTATCTATTCAGGTGGTTCGGCAGGTGAGCTCAGCATACCTTTTTATATAAGACTTAGAATTTTCATGATATTTTCCATCTCTTCAAGAAAAATCACAATTAAGCTCTATTGCTTCTTTATTTCAAATGATAATGGTTATGGACCAAAGTTTTAAGTTTAAAGATTTTGTGGATTAATATTTTCACGTTACTCAAAGCGGAACTTGATTGTTTCTCTAGGAGTATTATTTAATATTGGTTCTGGTATTTGATTGTCTAGAATTGAAGACCTAACATTCTAAATGTGCTAAAGACCAAAAATAAAGATATAGCAAAAAAACTGTATTGTTTATCGTACGAAATTACTACACACATTTTATAGTAGTATACCGTCTATTAACATCCAGTTAATACAAACTACGGAGCAAGTCAAGAGAAAATTGCATAAAATTGGCGATAAGAAGAAAATTAAAAACGTGAAAGCAGAAGGTGTCTTACAAAATGCGGTATTCAGACTAAATGGGCTAAGTCTAACAGAGGTATCAAGCTGTAGCGCTTGACGAAACATATCTAAAAATACGAAATGAAACAATGTGAAACAAATATCTTCAGTTTGCAGCATCATTACGCAAATCAGTAAGAAACAGACGATGACGATGTAGTGTAAAGGGTACCATAGCAAGCAAACCATCATTTTTTTTTTCTTCTTCTTTCTTCAGCAGAAATTGTGGAACACGTGGCAACACTGAAAGTTGTGTTTGAATGAAATCGTCTACAGTTTTGCCTTTCTTTAGGATGTTTACACTTTCCCACTGTTCAATTTCACTGAATGTCCTTTTGGTGTACACTCTCCCAGGTGACGTGATTTTAATTTGTGCAGCAGAGCTGATGTGTAGCTTTGTTGTGTTGATCAAATTATCAGCAGAAGCCTGGAAGTCAAAAAGGTCTTTTACTTCCATTCTGAGTATTTGGATGGTAGACAAGGGCGTGCTGAAGTAATTACTTCTAGTAAATCATCAGGTACGTAATATTTAATTTCCTTCTTGCGCTTATGTATTAAGGCAAAATTTCTATTGCAAGATATGAAACTATGACCTGAAACCAGATACTTATGCATTATACAGTCAAATAGACCACAAGGCACTGAAAACATGTACATATACACTCCTGGCCATTAAAATTGTCACACCACGAAGACGACGTCCTACAGACGCGAAATTTAACCCGCAGGAAGAAGATGCTGTGATATGCAAATGATTAGCTTTTCAGAGCATTCATACAAGGTTCGCGCGTCGGGGACACCTACAACGTACTGACATGAGGAAAGTTTCCGACCGATTTCTCATACACAAACAGCAGTTGACTGGCGTTGTCTGGTTAAACGTTGTTGTGATGCCACCAGAGAGGAACTTTTGTCGATGCGCTTGATAACAGAAACAAAAATGAAGTAAGACATATTGCAAGGAACTTGTCGCCGTAAAAACTTTATGTTGGACAGTGGTGCAAGATGTTCATAATTCTGAGAAAATTACGCGAAAGCTACAGGGAAAGAATGCTAATACACCATATGTACAAGAATCAAGAGGGAAAAATAAGACTGTAAGACCAAGAACGAAGTGTTCAGATTGAAAAGCGTATAAGACAACGATAGTGCCTTTCACCTCTACTGCTCAGTATATCGATCCAAGAAGCAATGATGATAATAAAAGAAAGGTTCAAGAGGGGGGTAAAAATTCAGGGTGGAATAATTTCAATCGTGATATTCATTGATAACATCCTCAGGGTAAGTGCAGAAGAATTACAGGATCTAGGATCTGTTGAATCGAGTGAACAGTGTAATGTAGTGTTTTTCAACCTATGGGTTGTGACGCCAGGGGTTGCAAAGTCTTGCTGGGAGGGGGGGGGGGGGGTTCGCCGACACTGAGGCAAGTAGCTGCACCTGAGCGTGTCTGAATAGGCTTACTAGGGGTTCTGTAACACATAAACATTTTCCTAAGAAAAGTGAGATGGACGCGATTCCTTGTTAATCATCAATTCTCAGTTGAATACAACAAAAATTGATCAAAATATCCACGGGTGTACTGCCGGTCTATAGTGTCTCTGCAGGTTCCGTGCAAGACCGTCATCAATCTGAGTGGCATGGAGTTGAGTGATGATGCGGTCTCAGTTTTAAAGAAAGGACTCAACTTTACTCCTACCCCCAAGTTCACACCGGTCGCAGAAATTATTAGTGCTGTTGAACAGGTTGCAGCTCGACTTCCGCCTGATTCAGCTGAGGAAATACGTCGTGAAACTTGTCGTGCATTGACGGAATCCAAGCCCATGAAGTCGAACATCACTAGTAAAGAGAGGGTGGTCATTCGTGACCTGAGGGAGCGCCCTGAAATTATTGTCTTACTGGCTGACAAAGGCAATGCTGCGGTTGTTGTCTCCCATAAGGACTACACGGAAAAGATGCAGAGCCTGCTAAATGACGATTCCTACCGGAAGATCAGCGTTGACCCCACAAAGAAGGTGGAAAACAAGACGAGGGCGCTTCTCAAGGATGCGGATTTACCGGAGGGTGTCGCCAAGAAACTTTTACCTCAAGGTCCGGTACCGCCAAGACTTTATGGACTCCCTAAGGTTCACAAAGATGGGGTGCCGTTACGTCCCATTGTCAGTAATATCAGAGCACCTACATATTTGTTGGCCAAATACTTGACGGGAATATTAAGTCCTTATGTGGGTAAATGCCCTCATCACATCCGTAATTCTGTGGATTTTGTGAAACGCCTTAACAACTTCAGGCTGGATGAGTCAGATATCATGGTGAGTTTTGATGTCGTTTCGTTGTTTACGAGGGTGCCCCTTCTAGAGTCACTAGATTTAATTGGTCAGAAATTTGACGAGAATACCACCGAACTTTTTAGGCATGTCTTGACCTCGACGTATTTTCTTTTCAATGGCGAATACTACGAACAAACGGAGGGAGTCGCCATGGGTAGCCCACTCTCCGCTGTGGTCGCAAATTTGTACATGGAGAATTTCTAGGAGGAAGCCCTGGCATCATCTGAATGGAAACCTACTTGCTTTTTCCGTTATGTGGACGACACTTTCGTCATCTGGCCACATGGTATGGATAAACTCCTTGACTTCCTTACACGTCTGAACTCCATACACCCCAACATCAAATTTACTATGGAGACTGAAACGGAGGGTAAATTGCCGTTCCTTGACGTCTTGGTCAAGAGAAGAGCTGATGGCACCCTGGGTCATAGTGTATATCGGAAGACAACGCACACTGATCTGTATTTACACGCAGGCAGCTGTCACCACCTTTCACAGAGGAATGGGGTACTTAAAACTCTAGTACATAGGGCGCGCACTATCTCCGACGCAGAGAGTCTACCCCAGGAATTGGAACACCTGAGAACTGTATTTCGATAAAATGGTACTCAGAGTGGCAGATTCAGCGGGCTCTCCGCTCAACCACTACAACACAACCTGTGGAAACGGATGACAACACAAGGGAGGATGTAGGCACTGCGTTCGTTCCATATACCGGCGCACTCTCAGGGAAGATCGCCCGCATTTTGAAAAAACACCTGGTTGGAACTATTTTCTGTCCGCCGAATAAAATTCGTGCACTGGTGGGGAGCGCTAAAGATGATCTCGGTTTGAGGAAGGCGGGCGTGTACCAGATGCCGTGTCAGTGTGGAAAGTCATATATTGGACAGACGATGCGTACCGTCGAGGATCGATGCGTTGAACACCAGAGGCACACACGATTGATGTATCCGAGCAAGTCGGCGGTCGCTGAACATTGTTTGTCGGAGAATCACGCCATGGAGTATGAACACACTAGGATTCTGGTACAGACGTCGAGATACTGGGACTGCGTCGTTAGAGAGGCCATTGAAATTCGCACAAGTGACGACCTCATAAACCGTGACTCTGGCTATAATCTTAGCAAAGCTTGAAAACCAGCGATTGGGTTAATTAAGAGTAAATCTAGCAAACGTAACGAAGTGACGACCACGGCGGACAGTGCCCTCACAGCGACGTCTTCTCAGACGCCGGCGCAATCGGTTCCACTGCGCGGCCGCGGCGCGGGGCGCGGACCGCGGAGGGGTCGCTCCGCGGGCCGAGGGTATTTAAATGGCCCGCTACCGGGCTAGAACCCAGTTCCCTTCGAGCAGCCGTAGCGTGCGGATCTCCGTGCCGGCGCGTTTCCAGGAGCTCAGTCCGTCAGTTCACCTGATGATGGCGACATGTATGATCGCCGAAATATTGTGCCCGTTGGACACTATAGACCGGCAGTACACCCGTGGATATTTTGATCATCAAATACGCCGGGAGAAACTGAAGAATCACATAACAAAAATTGTTTTAACCCCATAAGTTCTGAATTATTTTAAAGATAGAATAAAACATATTCTTGTATTTTTTCATGTCTATAAGACCCTATGTATTGCATATTCGAGCTAAATTAAAAATTTTCATAGTTGATTTCCAAAATAATCTCAAATAAATTGGACGCCGCACCCTTAAGGCAGTTAAGGATATTAAATAATAAGTCAAAAGTTAATAATATAGTAAGGACAGTTTACAACTCACCGCAAAGACGTGGTAACGAGCTGCGACAGGCACATACAAAAGACACACACATACAACACGTTCAGCTATCGGCCATGGTCTTCTTCAGAAAATAGAACATTCATGCAATCACACAGGAACACAACACAGTCATACAACCATCACCTCGGCTGCCGCACTTCGAATCACGGTCTGAAGAAGGCCATGGCTGATAGCTGAAAGTGTTGTATGTGTGTGTCTTTTGTATGTGCCTGTCACAGCTCGTCACCACGTCTTTGCGGTGAGTTGTAAACTGTCCTTACTATATTATTAATTCCAACCTGGACTTTTCATTATTATATTATTAAGTCAAGAGTTATATATGTCACTTCTTATGTACTGTAGAACTTATGTCGTAAAGTGGATTTTGTATAAAATTCATAAATTAACACATAAAAAATTTAAACTACTGATATGTCTGACGCACTCCGCAAGGGGTCCGCTGTGTTAAATGTTTTTCATTGTAGCACGCCATTCTGGTGACAGATGCCAGCAACAAGCACGAAACTAAAAGCGACAGATGTGTACTAAACAGGCAAGTGCGTCTCAAAGTAAAGCTAAGTAGTATACAGTTCAAAAATTAATAAAAAGTCGGTATCCAATATATTGGACGCCAGGTCTGAAGGGTTACAATAAATATGCCATGTTAACAATGAATAAACAAAAGGCCTGAAAATTTTTCAGGCACCAGGCGATAACTAAATTTACATGATACAATAAGCAATTTTGAGAAATTCGATAGTTTTCGGATTAACTACACAGTGGGATATTTCTCAATGAGCATAATTCGTTTCTGACCTTCACCTGCAATGCGAGAACTCGCTATGCTACTTATATTTTTCTGTCATATAATAATAGGATGTGTTAACAGTAAAAAAAAAAATGGATTAAATTTATCCTATACTGTACTTTTGGTTTACAAGAAAGTTGTTTCAGCGCAAGAAAATTAAAAAATTAAATTAGTTGCCTTTGAAATGACACCTGTTATGGTTCGTGGATTGCGTGGGATGGGGGGGGGGGGGAGGTTCGCCAAAATATTTTTAGTTGAAAGGGGGTCGGATATTCAAAAAGGTTGGGAAACACTAGTCTAATGAGTACAGTACATGATTTGAAGTACCGGTAACCGGAAAAAGACAAAAGTAATGAGAAGTAGCAGAAATGAAAATAGTGAGAAACTACATATAAAAACTGGATATCCAACGTAGATGAATTTAAAGAATTCTCTAACCTTGGAAGCAATAATGACGGCCGAAGCAAAGAGGACGCAAAAATAGACTAGGATAACAAGAGAGGGCATTCATGGTTAAGATGAGATTACACTGTTACCAAGCTTTTGAAGTGCGGTGCTATAGAACAATGTTGAAAATTATGTGGACTGATAAGACAACGGAGTTTGTTAGTAGAATCAGCGAAGAAAAGAAGACTGTCAAGACGAAGGGACAGGATTATGTAACCAGTGTTAAGATGCAGGGACTAGTCTCGTTGGTACGAAAGGAAGCGGTAGAGGGTTAGAAACTGCAGAGGAAAACTACTACTCTAGCCCGCCTCCAATGGCCACGGTGACGACGGAAATTCAAAACCCGAGCTTCCTTTCCCTTATCTACTTTGAAATAAAGAGGTTGGCATAGGAGAAGAATTCATGGCGGGCCACACAAAAATGTCATAAGTTGACGACTAAAGGAAAGGCACCAATTGTAACGTCACTTCTATCCGTATTGAATTGGTGCCAACAAATTGCCCAAGGCCGCATATACTTGGGTGACTTCAGCGACAACATAAAACACAACTCTACAAAAAAAAAAAAAAAAAAAAAAAATCCTTGTTGTCAGGGATATTTGAACGAATAGTGGTTATATTTGGCATGCTGAATCTGAAAATGGATTTCCCCAGTTGGCTCTAGTTTCCTAGATACATGCTATCTCTGACGTGTAGCGTTTAATAGTTAAATTATCAGTATATCGGTCATCAATTCCATAATTCTGTACACCTATTCATTTTATGTTTTGTGATTGTGTATGTACAAATGCAATAACTTATTTGTTACACGTTATAGAGGGAAAGGTGAGTTATGGGACGAGGTAGTAATTTGAAAGCACCCTCTTTGTCTCACAGTTTCAAGGAGAGCCAGTTGGTCACACTGCTGCAGTAAAGGTCAGGGTCCCCCACTCCCTTTGTGCACAGAGCGGCAGTCGTGAGAGGAACGTCCGGATGAGAGGACTCTTGGCGTCTGGACTAAATGAGAAGAATTGTCTACAACCAGGAACTAAAATCATAGCTTACTGGATAAGAGAAGAACTACTTCTGTACTTCAGTCAGAATGACGATCTTGTTTCCTGTAGTGACATCTCTGGTTTACTACTGTACTAAAACTGGGACTACCAAAATGGCAACCTCAAGACGAGGCTTTTTATCGATTGCTCAACTAGAAGCCTAAAATATGTGCTGCTATATAATACTAACTACTATGCATCCATCCCAACCGGCCACTTGACAAAACTTCATGAGGAATACATAAACATCCAGATGATTCTCCAGAAACAACACTAATGGCCTACCTGTGTTGATTTAAAAACTGTTAACTTTTTGCTTGGACTGCAAAGTGGATGCACAAAATTCCCTTACATTATTTGCGTATGGAACAGCAGAGCAAAGCGTGATGGGAAAAAGTGCCATCAACAAATAGGTTTGTTGTGTGATCAAGAGATAACTTTACTGTAGTAGTAGCTAATAGGCTAAAATAATCATTAATTTAGTTGTCAGGGACAGACTCATTCCTCCTTCACTTCACACCAAGCTTGGTCTAATGCAATTTGTAAAAGCATGCGACAAAATTTGTGACTGTTACAAATACGAGTATATATGCAAATAATTTTCTGGACTATGTAATGAAAAATTAAAAGCTGGTAAATCTGAGGGTCCCCAAGTTCGGGATTTTGTATATGATTTGAATTCATTAAAGTTATGGATTTCATTGAAGAATATGGCTGGAGCAATTTTGTCTCTGTTGTCAAGAATTTCTTGGGTAACCAGAAAGCACTTGATTATGAGGAACTGGTGTAAAACATGTCCAGAAACTTCAAAAGCTTGGAGGCTAATATGTACATTAAGGTTAGCTACCTCCGTAGCCATCTTGATAATTTCCGAACACCTTGGTGACTAAAACGAGGAACAAAGTGAAATATTACATCAACATTTTCAGGTGATGGAAAAACGAGTTCAAGGTAGATTGGGCAAGCGCATGATGGCAGACTACTGCTGGAATCTTCAGCATGACTGTACTGAAATAAGCAAAAGAGAAAATCACACAGTCGGAATTATAATGTTTATAAAAGACTGTTGACTTTTTCCTTTTTATTGTATTAAATGTAATTAAACAATGAAACTGCATTTTTGTGATCTTTTCATATCTTTTTTTTTTTTTTCGTTTGACTGTGTAAAAAATGTATCTCAATTAATATTTTGAATTTTTGTTTGTTTGTGTATAAATAGAAGCAACCTAGCAAAACGAATGAATATTCTTATTCAGGATCATAAAGTTACCCTAAATCCACTTTCAATTAATTGGCAACAAAATCACTGTTGAGCAGTGCGATGTATAGGCAGTCAAGGAAATGAGTCGCGTCAGTGGAAGATGCTGTAACGAAGACATTCTAAAATCGTTGTGTGAACGTCCTGTTCACACAGCAATTTTAGGACCGAATTTATTTGATCGAAGACGTGGAAGGCTGATACCTCATTCCGACTATTGTTCACAGAGAATTGGCGACCATATTGAACATTACTGTCACTTTGAAGTATATCGCATCAGTCAATAAAAGTTACTTGGCCTCTCATAATAATGTGTATTTCACTTTTTGAAATCCCCTCGTACGATTATTAGCAGAGAGTGAAGCGTAGCACCCTTGTCGCAGTGATGTTCCTAAAAAAAAAAAAAAAAAAAAAAAAAAAAAAAAAAAAAAAAAAAAAAAAAAAAAAAAAAAAAAAAAAAAGACGTTTGTTAAGCTTATGGGACTTTTTAAATATGACACAGGTTCTTATTGTACCTCGATTATAGCTGCCAACAAATTGAGATTCACTGCTGGAAAACACGAACTGCAATGCCGTTTAAAACAATTTTAATATAAAACTTGAAACTTCCTGGCAGATTAAAATTGTGTGCCGGAACCGGGACCCGAACCTGTGACCTTTGCCTTTCGCGGGCAAACATCCCTTAGGCTGTGGCTAAGCCATGTCTCCACCAAATCCTTTCTGCCTGGACTGCTAGTCTTGCAAGTTTCGCAGGAGAGCTTCTGTGAAGTTTGGAAAGTAGGAGGCGAGGTACTGGCGGAAGTAAAGTTTTTCAATTTCTTTGGATCCTCTACAGATCTATGTTATTGTTTCAGCAGTCCGTCGTGTCCATGTATGATGGTTATAATCAGTGGCATATCCCGGAGGGGGTGGGGGGTGGGTTGCAGCCCCCCCCCCAGACCCTCTTGGAGCCCTCCCTCACAGATTTTTTTTTTTTTTTTTTTTTTTTTAAGAACCACGTTAGCCCCCTCCCTCCTACCGCAGACCACGATCGTGGATATGCCAATGGTTATAATTACTGTTCGTTTTTCAGACAAATAACACATGTTACTTGGTACTATATCAGCAACTAACGACAACAGTGGAAAATAGTCGGGCGCATATCTGATCTGCTTTGTCAACTAGTGCCGTAGTAGGGAAAAAATTAGGCGGTAATCATAAAAAATCACTTACATAGGTTCCAGATGGATTCGTAGTGGACTTTTAGTGGACGAAGTGTTCGGCATGCTGTTTCTTCAGATGATCTTTTTTTCTGATCTGAATCATGACTCCATACAGATTTTTACATTAAATTTTTCGAAAGGAGCTCATTACTTACTACGAAAATTATTCTCCCCATTCTTCCTACGAACAAACTGTTCCTGATTCACAGCACTAAATGCAGCACTTGAGCATTGCGGTGTGGAAACAGGAATTGAATCAAAATATTTTTCTGCATTTTTTGCCCTTTTCAAAGAGAGTAACTTTCCTGTCAACCCACTCTTTAATGGTTTTAATCCTGCACCTTACTTTGGATCCCAGCCATGACTGATAACTTCAACACAATAATAGCAGCCAAGCTTTTCGATTTTTATTATTAACCACCCGTTTTTATTTTTAAAATAATTGTACTGAGACTCCGACAAGCATTCTGGATATTTAACAATCACTGAGTTTACTTGACCAGAATGAATAATGAAATAACTTTTTACATTCTTAAGTTCACCCGCAAAATATTTGTCCTTTAAGTTGATAATTTTTTCGAAGAACTTGGTTGACCATGCCTAGCACTGTTTTCTGCAATTTCCCTGAGTTTTTCATTTGACACTGTAACCACTTAAGTAAGCTCATTATTAGTTTGAAATTATGATGTATATACTTGTACATGCACACACTCACTTCACACTAACAGTACTTAACGAAAAAGTCTCAATTCAAACAGTGGCATAAAGTGGAAGTGAAAACACACAACCAAGGCTTTACCGCCAAAAGAATCAAAGCTGACAATGTTACCAACACCTCAACATGTGTTACATATCTGGCCAGTTTAAACAGCATCAGTGGATGCGGATAATATTAGTTTCTGTATTATTTCCCAGTTGTGCCAAGGAGATTACTATAAAGATGTAAATGATAATTTCCGAGTTTTCTTTCAGAAATCCATTCACCAGTTTGCACTTGGGCTATTTTTTATTTTTATTTTCTTACAGATGTAAAAAGGTACGCAAGTAACGAAATTGGATTTTAGGAGTTATACCGTACCGGCCCAACCACAACACTAGTGTCAAGTGGCTACGCTGACGCGAGTATTCGACATCTGGCGCTCTTGTTTTATCAGCCTGGCAAAACACTGAACTCTGAATTGTCCAAACTGCTTGGGGAGTGCATGGTACTAGAGCAGCATTTGCCACATATGACAGTAAGCTTACTCAGGGTCGTAGCCATGGAAGGGGGGGGGGGTCGATTCCCCCACAGCCGAAATTATGCTTTAGAAGTTATAATATGTGTAATAATAATATACAATTTTTACTATATGATTCCCCCCCCCCCCCCCCCCAATAAAAAAAAGAAAAGAAATCTGACTACGACCCTGTGCATATCGAAATACAATTGTGCGACAGATGAGTACATTGGCGGATACAGAATTGTTTTATGTGGGAGGCTCAAGGCTGACGACTGGCAAGGAGTCATTGTCACACATAACTGCTTTTCCGCGGTGGAGCGCATTGAGGCGCTATGCTACGATTCGCGAGGCCGTTCCACGTCGGGGGTTCGATTCCGCCCTCGGGCATGAATGTTTGTGCTGTATTTAGTATGAGTTAGTTTATAAGGTTATAAGTATTTTGTGAGTTTAGGGACTGATGACCCCGCAGTTAAGTTCCTTAAGCTTAACAAACACTTGAACATTTTATAACTGCTATAGGAAACACACAAAATATGATTCAGAGGTACAGTCGCTTCTTAGAAAAAAACGTTTTAATACACTTCCATCTAACTACCAACGCTCTATTAGTTTCTGCGCTCTACGCAGTCATTTTAAAATGCACATGATCACAAAAATATTACAATTATTCAATCACATTAAACAGTGTAAATTTTCTAAATTTACTACAAAATAAAAACAACCAGAGAATTCAGAGCCTGAATGTCCCGTGTACAGCTGTGGGTACACTTGTTTCATCCTTCTTCATCACAAAGGTTGCCAACAGGTGAACAAGGACAATTCAGGCTCTGAATTTAGTTTCATTTGTAACTGTTTCTGAGCTTCGCAAGATGGGTATATGCGAATCTTGCCAACAGGTGAAAACAGGACATTCATGCTCTGAATTTAATTTTATATGTAACTGTTTCAGAGCTTCGCCAGATGGGTATATGCGAATCCGTATACAGAGGAAGCCATGCGAAATTGCCATAGGTTTCTCTACATATTTGCAACTTTCAAATAATTGGATTATAAGACTGAATAGACTGACCACTTGAAAACTCAAACAGTTGTACAATATGGCCGAAAAATATCAGTTTTGTACAATGATTCCCACAGGATTATGATATTAAATGAGCCAAATGACTTAATGGTGATTGTGCAAAAACCTAGAACATATGTTTTTTTTTATTTTTATTATTATTTTTTTTTTTTAAAGTTTGTAATCCAAAGCGACCAAACTGCTAAGGTCATCGGTCCGTAGTCTTACAAACTGATTTATTCTAAGGACAACACACACACCCATGACCAAGAGAGAATTCCAACCTTTGGTGGCCATTTCCGTGCGGCGCACATGTTTGATTGTCGTTTTTGTAAATATAGTGTTCCGATACTCTTTATTATTTTGTGGTAAATTATTATACTTTTCAGTGTTCATGTGGTTGAATCTTTTAATATTTTTTTTTGCCTTCATAGGAACTTGAGAATGCATTGGTAAATAGATGACGACGATTTTACCTGGTGATACCAGCAGCAGAAAACATCTGTACTACTTGAAGGACATCCATTTATATCGGAGCGCTGCCGACGTTACGCTGCCCCAGACGCGAAATATTACTGTATTCATTGTTACTGGTAACGTTTCCAACACTGGGGCGCTGCCTTTTGCTTATGATGCACGCCCCCGGCAGCCATAGTATATGCCTCCTGCTGCTATCAACATCCACCGCACTAATCGTGAACTTACCGTGGACGAACAGTAGAGTATTCGGAGTAGCTGTGTCATTACCATATAATGCAGACATTGGAAAAACAGCGTATCCTAAAAGGTCGCCCAATTACGGGTCAGAAGGAAACAGACCGTAAATATATCGCGCTAAGTTCGATATTCCCTCAAAACCCAAAATCAGATTTCCTGTGTTTGCGTTGTACGAGCCCTGAATCAATTTCTTCTTCATGCTCTAGAAACATGCTACGCAAAACGAGATACGTTTGCAAGAAAGCTTTTGCGACTAACAAAAATACATTTGAAACTTCCTAGCAGATTAAAATTGTGTGTCAGAAACGGGATTCGATTCTGGGACCTTGGCCTATCGCGGGCAAGCGCTCCACCATCCCCCCCCCCTTCTCTATGTGTAGTTCTGTTCTTTGCGATCGCTGATGGTGTTTGTTCGTTGTTCTTCTATTTGTTCTTAGCTCAGCTGTTTCTTTTCTTTTTTTTCTTTTTTAAATTTTTTTACAGAGGGTGCTCAGCCCTCTAATTGGGCGCACTGAGCTACAGCCTCCGGCTAACCATCTCAACTCTTCCGGCACGCTACACAGTTCGTCCACACAACTTTACTTCTGGTAGTACCTCGCCTCCTACTTTTCAGTGAACCTTTCAGGACTAGCACTCCTCATTCTGGAAACATCCTTTCTTCCAGGAGTGTTAGTCCAGCAAGGTTCGCAGGAGGACTTCTGTGGAGTTTTCAAAATAGTAGGCGAGGTACTGGCAGAAGTCAAGTTGTGAGGACGACTGTGAAAGGTGCCGGGATAGCTCAGACGGTAGAGCGCTTGCAAAGGTCGCAGGTTCGAATCCGGAAACCAGCACACGATTTTAATCTACCAGGAAGTTACCTATCAGCGCACACTCCGCGGCAGAATGAAAACTACATTCTGAAAGTTATATTTGACCGTGTTTCAAGAAGAATTTCTGCTACCTTGAAAATCCTTTTGTATCTGATGTGTCGAAAAATACCATTGAAATTTCTAATTTGCTCCAATAACTGGAAAATCAAAACGTGTAGCTTCAAATAAACTTGGTTTTAATGGGTGGCAGTACTGTTTCTTAGTGAAAGGAATCCAGAGAGATAAACCGTTTATCGAAAACACCTGAATTCTCAAAATGTTCAAATGTTTGTAAATTTATCGGGCCAAACTGCGTGGTCATCAGTCCATAGCTTACAAACTACTTAAACTAAGGTAAACTAACCTAAGGACAAACACACATACCCATGCCCCAGGGAGGACTCGAACCTCCGACGGCGAGCAATCGCACGCTCTGCAGCGAGGCGCCTTAGACCGCTCGGCTACTCCACCGGGGCCACCTGAATGCGTCAACTGGAACGCAGCCCTTGAAATTAACAGTTTTTCATATAGTTAAATCCTTTATTTGAGTATGAGTAAAACGTACACAATAGCTCATTTAACTTCCATGCAATCACGAAAACAATAAACAACTTTTATTTATTTTTATCGCAAATCACTGACAAAAAAGAGCAATTAAATGGAAGCATAACACAAAAAGTTAAATTACGTGATGTTATTTACAGGGATTTTGCATTTTTAAACTCACAATTACATGCTGCCCGTAAGTAAAAGTTAATTATTCTAATGCTGAGATTCTTTCCCTCCCTCCCTTCCTCCCTCTCTCTCTCTCTCTCTCTCTCTTTCCTTCTCTCTCTCATTTTTCGTCGGGCCGTTTGGGGTGGGGGGGGGAAGGGAGGTTAGGTGCTTCTGTGCCCCCCCCTCCCCCCGAATCCGCCTTTAGATGAGTATAATCGATTGGGCGCTGCTTCCAGGTGGATGCAAGCGCCTACTGACAAGTGTAGTAGTTGAGATACAGCCGCGGTGAGTCAGGTGGACGGCTGATTTACACGAGCTTCTATCTCCTTCCTCACTGTCCTGGTAAGCTCTCAGCAAATTTACTTCTGGGAACAAGGTGTGCGGGTTGTTCCACCCGTCAGTGCTTAAGATGTCCGTGACACTGGTATGCTCATTATTACGGTGCACTAGCTTCACATATCTTAGTGACTAACTCATTATTCGCACAGAGCTGCTTGAGTGAAAACAATTGCGTGACGTCGCCGACCGCGAAAGAGAAAAGCATACACACGGCTATCAGTAGTCAGAGGGACGCCTGAATCTTTCCTGATGAGTGTCGCTTCTAATGCAAGTGTAATTTGAAACTTGTTAAGGTCATGCTCCACCATTATTTTGACTGATCTGGTGCTAAAGTTTCAAGGTGGTGCGGAGCCTAGGAGCATTAACGAAGGGTCTTATTGTGGATTATATGTTACAAAATATTTTACGGTCATCAAAAGCGGCAAGGTAATACCTCATAAGCATTTTTTCAGAAACTGCTAACGGATGCTATGTAACTTATTTTTGAACCATTATCTAAGCAAATAGAGTCAACCTTAACTTTTTCTTTATGGCAGGGAATGCCATTAACTGCCTATTGAAGGCGTGTTTACAGTGAAACTAATCAAATGAATAAGGTGATCTTACTGTCGCTTTCACTATTTATGAAGAACTAGCTGAAAACTCGGCGTTGGACGGGTATTTATTTATTTATTCAAGCTTTGAGTTAGTACTTTTCATATCCTCTCTCTCTCTCTCTCTCTCTCTCTCTCTCTCTGTCGATCCCGTTTTTTGTAATAACATGTCTTATTTATGGGAGAGTATTCAAGAAATAAGGCTGTCTTGCATTATGTACAAAATAATAACTGCAGTATCTAAACAAAGAAAGTTAGTCAACAAGATACAAATGATATGTAAATATGTAACTTTAATACATTCATTTAATTCAAAACTTGATTATAAACAATATTTCTGGTTACTTATCCAAAATCTGAAGTGAATAAATTCTTTGGGGAGCCCATTCCTGAGCAAGCCAGATGTAGCTGCCCGTGTAAGAAATATGGAGATGCCAAAACCACTCTGCAGTATTTACTAGGTTGCCCTGTGATTAATTAATCGTAATAGAAAGTGCAAGTCTTATTGGAAACTACAGTCTCTTGAAGTTAAAACCTACGTCTGCCGGAAATAAAGGGTATTCGGTGGATGTGCACTTTTTTTCATTCTCTTCCTTTTCCTGTAGCTCTATAGATGTGAAAGGTTTTTACCCCTTCACAGTATATATGATCTCGTATTTATCATACCGCGCCCATATCTCAGGTTCTATTCTCTCAATGTGAAGGGGTAAAGTGTTCTGGATATATCTTGACCTAGTGCTCATTTGCGTACATATTAGAAGAATGGGTATACTATAACTATCATACAGTATATCGTCAAAGTTACACACTTCCTGGAGCCCATCCAAATTGAGCAAATCAGTTGGCTTTTGTACATGACGTGTAGTCTATGGTGGGCTTTAAACGGCTTACAAAAGCACAATTCATTCATGGACGGTTCCTGTGAAAATCTAAAAAAAAACTGGATACTGAAAAAACGAATTTTGGGGATGATCACTTCCATACGTTCTATTCATTGCAAATCTTCGAAATTTTTACCGTATGTTCTTATGATGATATTCTCGAGGCCGTTTGTAAAATTTTTCGATATCGTTATCCGTTACCGAGATCCAGAGGTTGAAACTTATCATAGTTTTGCACAAAACCCAATTTTAGCCGTTTTAGTACCGTGAATTGCAAATATCTAAATAACTAACAATAGAAACTTGTTCAAGTATTTGAAATACATCTTGTAGACATTTACCTATAAACGGCATTTTTCAGTTTTCGTAAATCTTAGTCCGTTAGCAACATACGGCCGAAAAACCACGATATTTTGCTAGAAAAAGTGCGTATTGTGCTGAAAGATGGCGTTCGGACAGCTCTGAAACTTACCATGCGATTTGAAAAAAGGTAGTCGGCGAAAAAAATTGATTTTTGTACATCTTAAAGATTGAAATCTTCGATCGATGAAGGGGTGATTTTTGTTTTCGTTTACAGTTAATATGCGACTGGAAAACGTTGCCGTTTAGTCCCTTCCAACAACCAACCAACCAGTTAATATGCAGCATCCGGTTTAATGACTACTGCAACATATTTTAAAGTGAAACTTCCTGGCAGATTAAAATTGTGTGCCGGAACCGGGACTCGAACCTGGGACCTTTGCCTTTCGCGGGCAAGCGCTCTGCCGACTGTGCTATCCCGACACGACTCACGATGCTGCCTCACAATTTTACTTTTACTTCGCCTCCTACTTTCCAAACTTCACAGAAGCTCTCCTGCGAACCATGCAAGACTAGCACGCCTGGAAGAAAGGGTATGGTGGAGACATGGCTTAGCCACAGCCTAAGGGATGTTTACAGAATGAAACTTTCACTTGTGCGCTTTCCCGCGAAAGCAAAGGTCCCAGGTTCGAGTCCCGGTTCCGGCACACAATTTTAATCTGCCAGGAAGTTTCATATCAGCACACACTCCGCTGCAGAGTGAAAGTTTCATATATGAAAGTGTTTGCAGAGGTAAAAACACATTTCGTAGACTTCTCGTATGGTTGATTTTAGGTTACACATAGCTGCGTATGAAATGTAGATAACATATCGAGATTTTATTTAAAGTTTAGAGCAAAATGATATCTTACTTGGTTCTTGAGACAGCGTTCCGTGGATGACAACACGCGACAGTAATAGGTTCGGAAACGCTATTTCTGATTGTGAGGTAACGTATCTTGAAGAATAGGAAATGACTAAAATGTTAAGTGTATGTTGTATAGGTGTTTATCTGAAGAATCAGTTTCCCATTTTTGGAAATGTGTATTCGTTATCGCGATACGCTACAAAAATCATAATTTTTGGTATCAAAAGGTCCAACTGTGTGCATTGGCAAATCTACTCTTTTATTCATGGCAAATCGTCGAAGTTTTTACGATGCGTTTTAATATTATACTATCCAAATTTTAGTCACCATTGATTTCATATTATATAAGCAGCACACTCTGATGTAACAGAAAAAATACGGGAACCAGCTGAAAAATGCTCCTGCCAGAGCACAGAAAAGGCGAATATGTTCTCTGACACAAATGTGTGGAACCAGCTGTCTCAATCCTCATTCCGGCTTCCTCACCAAAAGTCTGGAATGCGAACGTATTCGCGCTTTTTTCGGCTGAATGTATGACAGAGACAGAGAGAGCCATATATGATGGAACAGAGAAAGTGTCAGTTCAGTAGAAAGGCATATGCATGAAAACAGCAGTGGAAAGCGATGAGCGTGCGGCTCTCCAATACTGTAGCACGAAACTATTTGTCCAATTTTTCCCATCCCCAGTACCCGCGTGCTAAAGTTTTCCGCTCTACAGGTCAAACCCCAAGTAAACTATCCCCATGGACATATGTGTAAAGGAGACAGTCGTGATTGAATACAATGAAAGCCGTCTCTAAGTGAGAAAGAAAGGATACTGTCAACAATACAGGAAGTGGATTGGACAACGTCAGTGGGGTAGAGAGACGACGAAAGTGGCGGAAACAGACAGCGGTGAGGAATCGCGAAGGAAAGGGCTGAAGACACTGAAAGTTTGACACAGACAGAAAGCAGCAGTGGGAGAGAGCAAACAAACGGGCAGAGACATATATAGACACTGACAGTGAGATGACATTGCTGACTATGACGGCTTAACTGGGCAAAAGTATTTACAAAGTTATGCGCTAAAAGTGCGCGAATATGTTCGCATGCCAAAATTTTTGGTGAGGAAGTCGGAATGAGGATTGAGGCTGCTGGTTCCACACTTTTGTGTTAGAGAACATATTCGCCTTTTCTTTGCTCCGTCAAGAGTACTTTTCAGCTGCCTGAATTATATGCTGTAAAAGTGTATAATTTTGTAGGTATATATACATTTGTATATGTGCTGCATGTTGGTAAAATCTGTTACGAATAAGTTAGTGGTAAAGAAGTAATAAATTAAAGCCTCGTGCGTGAGGGGGCGGTTTTCCACGAATGTTACTGTTCCTGTCCACGTATCTCATGAACAACCTGTGAAATGTTCAAATGTTTGTATAGTCTATGGGACTTAACTACGGGCCGGCCGCGGTGGCCGAGGTGACTGAGGCGCTCCAGTCACGGTCAGCACGGCCACTGCGGTCGGGGGTTCGAATCCCTCCTCGGGCATGGATATTTGTGCCGTCTTAGTTCGTAAGTAGTTCATAAGTAGTTTGTAAGTTTAGGGACTGATGACCCCGTGGTTAAGTCACATAAGCTTTACAAACATTTGAACATTTTGAACTTAACTACGGGGTCATCAGTCCCTAAACTTACAAACTACTTATGAACTACTTACGAACTAGGACGGCACAAATATCCATGCCCGAGGGGGGATTCGAACCCCCGACCGCAGTGGCCGTGCAGACCGTGACTGGAACGCCTTAGTCCCCCTCGGCCACTGCGGCCGGCGAACAACCTGTCGTTCGTGATACAATTTAAAAGGCTCATTCAGCTATATGTGTTTATACTGTCTGTAAAATTTCCTGCGGCTACAATTTGTGGTGCAGAAATTATAAACTGCAATGTCATACCAAATGCCGTAGTTTTACTCCACGAACAGCGGAAAAGTAGTAAGGGAAAACCAGTTTTCCTTTCATTACTTTGATGTGTTGTCAGCGAGAAGAAGTTTAATAAAGGTTTGAAATTATGTTTAAAGTTTGTTGGAAATCTCTAAGTACTGTCATTCTGATTGGTGTATTTATAAAGTATCGTCGCATTATGTGGCAGTTTTTTGCAACTCTTCCTGTTTATGACGTTATGTCTCCCGAACCATGTGTCGTATGTGGTTCTTACTCCTGCAGCAACTGTCATCTCATGTATGGATTATTTGTACCAAATTTGGTTGAAATCGGTCCAGTGGTTTAGGAGAAAATGAACAGCATTGTCGCTTAATGCAGCAGTTTTTCGCGCATCTCATTGTTTATGATGTCATAACTCGTGAACTATGTGTTGTGCGTGATTCTTACACGTCATAAACAATGATATGCGAGGATAACTGCTACGTCACGCGACAATGTTGCATATTTCCTCATAAATCACTCGACCGATTTCAACCAGATACACTTATTCGTTACCGTGAGGTAACAGGATTAAGAATCACATACGACACATGGTTCAGGAGATATGACGTCATAAACAATAAGAATCGCAAAAAACTGCCACTTAATGCGACGAGGTTTTATTTATGCACTGTATGAGAATGAGAGTACTTAGCGACTTGCAACGAACTTTAAAAATATTTTCAAAACATTATTATGTTTTTTATTGCTGATAACCACAGTAAAATATTGAAAAGACAAAATTTCTCGCTTAACTAGTTCCCGCTGTCATGGACTAAAATTACGGCATTCGTTATGACGTTACAGTTTGTAATTTCTACACTACAAATTGTAGCCGCAGAAAAGTTTACAGACAGTATACACACATATAGCTAAATGTACCATCGAATTTGTATCACAGTTCGACTCGTAGTTCATGAGATATGAGGGCATAAACAGTAACGTTAATGGAAAACCGCTCCGTCATGCACCAAGTTTTAATCTATTACTTCTTTACTACTAATTGTATTTACAACAGATTTTACAGACATACAGCTCTTATACAAAAGAATATATAGCCTACCTGAAAAATTATACAATTGCCGAACATGTAACTCAATAAATATGAGATCGTACGAATTTTATATGTCATTTGTATTTTGATTACAGTCTTTCTTTGTTTGGGTACTGCAGTTATAATTTTTGTACATTATGCAAGACAACCTCATTTCTCATATATTCTCCGACAAATTTAACATGTTTTTAGAAAAAAATGAGCTGGACAGAAGAGAAGGGATAGGAGAAGTACTAACTCAAGGCAGGAATAAATAAATAAATACCCAGGCAACGCCAGGTATTCAACAAGTACGAAAAAAAGGCAAGCTGAGTTTCGCACACACGGTGATTTCTAAAGCCGTACTGTTGCATAAATAAACGCCTTTGTGCCTTCCGGAAATAAATTAGTAAACCTGGAAAGACGACGTCGATTTTGATCGGCCATCTGGCGGATAGTAGATGCACTAATAATGGTTTCAACGTCGTCCGCCAACAAATAACGAACTGACGTAGATGCCAGGGCGCCATTTGTGTGTACAGTTTAATAAGGTATGGGTACAGTACGGCGGGGCTTCTTTTTTAAAAGACAGGAAGGGAAGGTCAGTGCATAGTTGACAAAGTTCCTAAAACACCTCCCCTCTTTCATGCCTTTCCTCGGCGATGTTACCATCGCACTTCGTGCCAGTGCCCTGGATTGTAAACGGGGCAGCACTGCACGCGATGTGCCGTGTCGACATGCAACTTCAGTGCAGGTCTGAATTCACTCTTTTACTAACCTTGTGTCTTCTGTGGTAGTTGATGTCCCATTGCGCAGGTGAAGCACACAGGTCGCACATATCCGTTGTACTTGAAGTGATGCTAAAAGAGGTGTTGAGATGTGGCTAGGAAGTACTGCACTACGAATAACTTTAGCTTTTGTAGGATGCCAGTGCTTGTTTTTATTGAAGAAATGCCAGTGTATAACCAAGCACAAATATACCGACTGAGTAATGTTAAAAATATAAACGTTGCATAACGTATAAGCTGTCCCTTGCCCGCACTGAACTAACATGAATGTGCAAGGTATCGCGGTCGGCGCTCGACTGACTGCCGCCGTAACTCGCTGCGCGCCACAAACCACCGTTTTGGCGCCAAGCGAAACTTCTAGAATACCATTGTTCAACTTATTACAAAATACAAAAATAATTAAATCCTTGAATTAATCAAATATAGCTTAGCACAAAATCATTACAGAAAGTATACAGATAATTTTAATAGACATAGGAAAGTTAAATATTAATAAAAGAAGCTTAGTTTTGGCGGACAGCTAGTATAGGCGAGAGCCAATCAGATCTCAACTTGCAATAGGGGCGGAGCTTTCCCATGGGATACAAGCTCATCTACTGTCTTTCTCTCACCCTTTCTACTATTGCGTCACACGGTTCTCCAGCCAAGAGAACTTCTTTAACACTAATATATTGATATGCGAAATAAACGGCTCCATATCAGCCCCCTCACAACAGACGTAAGACTCAGTGTGATATCAACATGAGAAGCAAGCAAGCGTCGTGCCACGGAGATGGACTCGCACTTGATACAGGCAACTGAGCGAGTTTGAAAGGGGTCAAACTGTGACCTTCCGAGTGGCGGGATTGTCCTGTAGTGGAATTGCCACACAAGTGGACATGCTGCGTCATTTGAGCAACAATACTGATTGAAATGGTCGCGTAAACATGTATTACACCTAAAGACGAGGTTCTAGACGGCCAAGCAGCACAGACGTCTGCCAACGGCGCCACTGGCAGACCGTACAGCTGCCACAGCACAGATAAGAGGGATCGTGACCCGAGAAATGTCAATAACTTATGTGAAGGACAACACACAATCCATGCCCGAGGGTGGAGTCGAACCTACGGCGGGGAGAAACCGCTCACTCGGCAGCAATACGCCTTAAATCTACATCTGCACGGGATAATCTGCAAATCACATTTATGTGCCTAGCAGGGGGTTCATCGAACCACTTTTATACTATTCATCTACCATTCCATTCTCGAATAGCGCGCGGAAAGAAAGAACATCTGAATCTCTCCGTTCGAGCTCTGTTTCCTCGTATTTTATACTGATAATCATTTCTACCTGTGAAGGTGGGAGTCACAATATATCTTTACATTCGGAGGAGAGTGTTAGCGATTGGAGTTTCGAATTTAGACCACGCCGCAACAATTAACACCGTTATTGTAATGATTCCCATCCCAGACCCAGTATCATTTCCGTGACGCTGTCGGCTCTGTATCGTGACAATACAAAACGGGCTGCTCTTCTTTGGACTCTTTCGATGGCTTCCGTCAAACTCCCTTGATAAGGATTCCACACTGGGCAGCAATACTTCAAATGAGGACGGACAAGCGTGGTGTATGCAGTCTCTTTAGTAGTTCTGTTGCATCTTTTAAATGTTCTGCCAATAAAACGCAGTCTCTGGTTCGTCTTTCCTACGACATTATCTACGTGTTTTTTCCAGTTTAAGTCTGACGTAATAGTAACTCCTAGCTTAATGGAGATTACGGGCTTCACATGTGTTTGATTTATCTTATAAACAAAATTTAACGGATTTCTTTTCGTAGACATGTAGATGACTTCACACTTTTCTTTATTTAGAATCAATTGTCAATTTTTACACCATTTAGATCGTTCTGCAGTTGGTTTTGATCTTCAGATGACTTCACTAGACGATAAATGACGGCGTCATCTGCAAACAACCTAAGAGAGCTACTCAGATTTTCTCCCAGATCGTTTATGTAAATAAGGAAAAAAGGATCAATAACACTACCCTGTGGAACGCCGGATATCACCTCTGTTTTAGTCGATGCCTTACCGTCAGATGCTTCAAATTGTCCTGTCTGACAAAAAAATCCCCTATCTAGTTACAACTCTGGGACGATATTCCATAACTGCGCATTATATTAAAAGTCGTTTGTAAGCTACGATGTCAAAAGCCTTCTGGAAATCTAGAAATACGGAATCAATCTGAGATCCTTTGTCGATAGCAATCATCACTTCGTGTGAGTAAAGAGCTAGTTGTGTTTATGAACGACATTTTCTAAAGCCGTGTTGACCTTGGCCCTAGATCGCACGGCCACTGCCGCTACAACACATCCACCATCACAGGCAGAAGCGTCGTCGTTGTCTTAACAGCGCCACAGGATCCACTGGGGTGAGAACAGAGCCTAGATAAGACTGAACGCGCATCACCGCCTATGTGACCCAATATTGTTGTTGTTGGATTTTGGAAGGGAGTAAACTACAACGGTTATCAGTCCTTGTTTCACTCATAGAGGTAAAACAATGAGTTAAACTTCTTCGAGTGCAGGCGGTAACACGTAAAAATGAAAGTAACAAATAAAAAACGAAGAAACGATAAAAGGGCTGCAACAATAAAGAGAGCTTTTTTTAAAAAATAAAAGTAGCACAAGCAGCCACTCTGTTACACGTTAAAACCATCTACATAAAAGTCTTATGACCCAACAGAGTAGTTTGAGCCAACACAGGCAAATTCTATCCTAGAATTTACGTCCGTTTTAACGAGAAATCATCTGAGTAATTCATCACTAATATTTTAAACAAGGCTGCACATCAAAAACGGTTATAACGACAGAAAATTACGATAATCATCCAACCAGTTGCAGGAATTGTAGATTTAATAAACCTTAATCAAGGTTTCAACAGGTTTATACCTGTCTTCTTCAGAAGTGACTAAAAGTCATATTGAAATAAATATTCCAATAATCAAGGGAATGTCAAAAGGATTAAAACCAACAGTAAAGCTACAGGAAGTGAGATACTGAATGAAGAGACTCACATCGACTTAGTAATGGTTTACTAAAACTACGATTCGTGCAAATGGTTGACAAATTTTACTAATTTGCTTCAGTCCGGAGACTTGTGTGGTACAGCTCTCCACCCTACTAATCCTGAGCAAGCCTCTTCACCCCCTCATAAGAACGGCAACCTACATCCATCTGAATCTGCTTACTATATTCGTCTCTTGGTCTCCCTCTGCGACTTTTTCCCTCGCACACTTCTCTTCGATGCTAAATTCACAATTCCTTGATGTCTATTAGCGTGTCTTACCAATCGATCCATTCTTTTAGTCAAGGTATGCCAAAAATTCATTTTCTCCCAAATTCCGTTCAGTACCTCTTCATTAGTTACGCGATAAAGCCACCTAATCTTCAGCATTCTTCTGTAGCACCACATTTCAAAAGTCTCTATCATCTCCCTGTCTAAACTATTTATCGTCCAAGTTTCACTCCCGTACAAAGCAACACTTTACACAAATGCCTTCATAAAATACTTCCTTACACTTAAATTAATATTCGATGTTAGCCAATTTCTCTTTTTCAAAAATACTTTTCTTCCCATTGCCATTCTGCATTTGATATCATCTGCACTGCGACCATCATATAGTATTTTACTGCCCGACTAACAAAACACATCTACCACCTTCATTGTTTCGTTACCTAATCCAATTCCTTCAGCATAGCCTGATTTTCTAAGACTGTGTTCCATTACCCTTTTTTGCTCTTGTTAATGTTCATATTATACTTTCCATTCAAGATACTGTCCATTCCGTTCAATTGTTCTTCCAGGTCCATTTCTGTCTCTGACAGAATTACAATGTCATCAACAAACGCAGTTTTTTTTTTTTTTTATTTCTTCACTCTGGACTCTAATTTCATCTCCAAATTTCTCTTTGCCTTCCTTCACTGCTTGCTCAATGTATGAATTGAATGACATTGGAGAAATGCTACAACCCTGACTTACTCCCTTCCCAACCACTGCACCCCTTTCATATCGGGGGAGACTTCAACCTTATGAGTATAGATTGGGACCTCTCTAGTTACATTTCAGCGGTACAGACAATTAATCTTGCGAGCTACTTTTGGACACATTCCCCAATAGCTGTCTTGAGCAGTTAAACCGGCAACCCACGCGCAATGGAAATATATTAGACCATGTAGCTACAAACAGGCCTGACCTTATTAACGATGTCTGTGTAGAGACAGGAATTAATGATCATGATGTCGTCATAGCGTCGATGGTGACCAAAGTTCATAAACTAATCAAGAAGGCTAGGAGTGTGTTTTTGTTAGGAAGACCCGATAAGCAATTGTTCGAATCGCACTTAGAAAAATGAATGGATATCGTTCAGTTCCGGTACAATGGTTGTAGAGGAATTGTGTACTAAATTTAAATGCACTGTATATAAAGGGTTAGAGAAATATGTGTCTGTAAAGGCGATTAAGGATGAAAAGATCAACTGTGGTATAATAATAATGTTAGAAAGCTACTGAGAAAGGAAAGACTGTTGCACACTCGGTTAAAAAATAAAAAATAAGAAAATACCACGCAAATTATGACAGGCAAAAGTTAGTAGAGATTCGTGCGTCTATAAAAAGATCGATGCGCGTAGCATACAATAATTACCACAGCCATACCTTAGCAAAAGATCTTTCCGAGAACCCGAAAAAATTCTGGTCCTATTTAAAATCGATATGCGGGTCAAAGCCCACTGTCCACTCACTCGTTGATCATTCCGGGGCAGTAATAGAAGAAAGCAAACGGAAAGCTGAAGTTCTAAATTTAACCTTTAAGAAATCTTTCACGCAGGAGAACCGCACGAATGTATCATCATTTGATCAACGTACTAATTCCGAAATGGACGATATAGTAATAGGTATTTCCGGTGTAGAGAAGCAGCTGAGAGAGCTAAATACGAAAAAGTCTCCTGGTCCGAATGGAATACCAATTCGGTTTTACAAAGAGTATACTACGGCATTGGCCCCTTACTTAGCTTGCATTTTTTGCGAATCTTTAATTCAGCGCAAGGTTCCTAGTGATTGGAAAAAAGCGCAGATGACTCCCGTCTCTAAGAAAGGAAAGAGAGCTGATTCACATAATTACAGGCCAATATCGTTGATATCAGTTTCCTGTAGAATTTTGGAGCATATTCTCAGTCAGAATATAGTAAATTTTCTTGAGACGGAAAAGCTTCTTTCTATGACTCAGCACGGGTTTAAGAAACATCGTTCATGTGAAAATAAAAATAAATAAATAAATAAATAAAAATGTTCAAATGTTTGTAGAACTTACGGTACTTAACTATGGGTTCATCAGTCCCTAAGCTTACAAACTACTTATGAACTAGCTAAGACTAAGGACGGCACAAATATCCATGCCCGAGGGGGGATTCGAACCCCCGACCGTAGAGGCCATGCAGACCGTGACTGGCGCGCCTCAGTCCCCTTGGCCACCACGGCCGGCGTGAATCTCAGTTTGCCGTTTTCTCATATAACATCTTGCGAGCCATGAATAAAAGATTACAGGCTAATTGTGTTTCTCTCGACTTCAAAACAGCTTTGGTTGCGGTGCCACACTGTAGACTGCTAACAAAGATAAGTGCTTATGGAAAAGGTTCAGAGATTTGTGACTGGCTGGAGGGCTTACTAAGTAATAGACATCTCTTTGGCGGTTTCTTATTCCTGCATGAGTGGTATCAGGCATAGGAGACATAAAAAAAAAAAAAAAAAAAAAAAAAAAAAACCCTTGCATACTTTGCTTACTTTCATTCCATAATGTCATATGGTATAATATTTGGGGTTAACTCTTCAAGTCAAGCAAAAGTTTTCAGAGTCCAAAAGCGTGTAATACGTATAATTTTTTGTGTAAATTCACGAACATCTGTGACGTACTATAGGTACTTCTCCTTCTTCTTTTTATTTATTTATTGATTTTTATTTTATTACTTTTTTTAAAATTTTTATCGTAGGCGACGGTTATATGAGGTGCAAGGCTTTCGTCGTCGTCGATGTATTGGTTTACTAGGCTCTCAAAATTTTAGTTTCATCGTAAATCAGGAATTTAGGTTGGTGAGCCTGTCAGTTCCTAGTATATTCAATTACAGCTTTTTGTTTTTAACGAAGTACAAACAGAACAATATCTTTTTCTTTTTTACATAATAAAGTCTTTAGATAACCTTTAGAATGTTTGAGCATAAGAATTTGACCCGATAGTTTATTTTATAGAAGTACGTCACATAAGAAGTTAATTACGAATTCTTTCATGAAAAATAGTCTTTGCTAATTGGCTTTAACCTTGATTTTTTATTGAATAATGTTTTTAATAAATTTATCCTCCATATTCCTATCTCAAACAAAGTCAAGGATGTTATTTAAAAGTAATTTTCAAATATCATCGATTTGATGAAAGAATGCCATCTACGTAAGAAGGTTTTCGAGAAACTTTTTTAAAACACAATTCCTGTTATATTTTTCACTTGAAAAGCACACAGTTACAACATACACTGAAAAAAGTCACGCGTTATTTGAGGCACAATTCTCAAAGTATATTTCTTCACATTGATAGTTCATTATATCTCTGGTACAATTCAAGTTCAAAATATTTTCCCAAAGCCAAATTAAAGTTCCTTAATATACTCTATCTTTTCTCAATGACATTAATTGTCAGTTTTTTTTCTTTTAAAGTCCCCTTGAATGTTAACTATCTCGACGGGAGGCAGAATTTTTCTATGTTCCGTAGCCGAAACCCGAATTAAAGTCCATAGATAATGTAACTACGCAATCCAGTAACCTTTCGATCATTCATTGTTAACTATCAAGGTCTTTAATTTGGAATAATTTAAACGCGAATTTAAAAATTTCCCAAACATTTCCGTACATGATTACAGACTATTTTGCAAGACAATTACGGTAGTCACAGAGAGATCTTTACACACCGTAAAACAATGAGAGAGAGAGAGAGAGAGAGAGAGAGAGAGAGAGAGAGAGAGCAATGATACTGCGGTTACTATTTATACTATATTTACGACAAATGATAACTGTGATTGTAGTGTTTTGACTCAGTTACTCTATGACTTTAACTATTCTGACTTTACAAAGATATAACAGATTCCTTTAAAATTTTGAAAAAATACATAAATTCTGCCTCTTACAAAAATTAATAAAAATTAAAATGTACTGAAATCGATATTCCAATGCGATGACTGCGATGTCAGCCCCCCAGATGGAGTTTGTTTACTTGTCAACAAACTATATTTAGAACCTTAACACGACATCGCAATACACCTCATTAGGATCGAGTGGTCTCCTTCTCTTTTATTACAAATTCTGATTTTTTTTAATGATATGATCCCATGAATCTTCCTAACATGACACACACACACACACACACACACACACACACACACACACACAAGGTTTCTTTTTTTCTTTCAAACAATCATGATGCAGCAGAAGGCTTCTTAATCCTTACGATACTTCATTATATTTCAATATAAATAAATGAAGCTCCCTCTAAATATTTCTGTGTTTTTTTAAATCTTTTATTTGAAGAAAACTTTTCTGTGAATTACATAGTTTTAAGTTGCTACTATTTATATGCAACACTTAACCTTATAGGTAGCTTGAACAGATGGCCAAAGATTAATTTTAGCATTTACACGTAAGATGTACAAACATTCAAGTAATATATTATGCCAGTCTCTTGTTTCAACTACGAGAAACTCGCATTACCGTCACGTAGTATGTGTCCTTTATGAGCTCGCGCCTTGTGCTGCCAACCTTCCGGCTACACTCCTAGTGATCCGCTTAATGGAATTTTACTTTCTATACTAAAGTATCATGCTACCGTTGCCAACCTTATGGTAATACTACAGGAGTTCATAAGTAGATTTTTACTAAATCTAGTTTCTCCTATGATGCAACATTACTATCGCGTTACCAACATTATTTCATTACTTGATAATCACTTATTAAAATTTAAGTTGCCCAAGTTTTGATCACTGTACCAGCTCAAGCGTCATATTGACATATCACACTATTTTTTATGTCATAGCGACAACAACATAGTAACAAAGTATCACATACACATTATCAATTACTTATTACTACATATTACCTATCGAAACACAAAACACATGATATATTTATATATAGGACATACATATTTAACAAACATACTATATATACACTTTACATGAAACAATATTCATTCACTAAACTTTTTAATGACCTTATAAGGGTATAATCCTTGGATTAACTATCTAGTAACTATTCTCATTTGGAATGTTCAATATTTCGTAGGGTCCTTCGTATAATAAAGACCATTTTTTATTTTTATTTTTAATTTCACAGGACTGAGGATGTGTTCTCAGCAATATGAGATCTCCGATTTTGTACTTACATTCTTAGAAGCATTTTAGTCAAACTTTCTCTTACGTTTAACAGCACTTAATTGTAGTGCACGTGAAACATTAGTTATAATAGTTTGCTTATCATACTGATTATTATTAATCTTAGGAGTAATATTATACCATAAGTTATCTTTCGACTCTTGAAACATAATTTCATCGGGGGTATGTTTCGTAGATGAGTGAGGTAAGTTGTCATGAATATTTTCAAAAAGTTTTATATATTGTACCCGCTTGGTATTCCTATTGGAAGCATATGTTCTTATGAAGCGGTTGAAATGCCGGAAGATTCTCTCTACAGATGATGCTTCAGGATGGTACTAGGAAATGAATACTTTTTTAATACACTGTTCCTCTAAGACATCATTCCACTTCTTAATGTTAAAGTAACTGGCATTGTCTGATACTATTGTTAATGGTTTTCCTACTTGAGCAAAGTAACTTTTAAATTTTCTGATTATTGCAGAAGTGGTTGCTGTTTTTAAAGGATATAATTTCACATGTTTTGAAAAGACATCATATACAGCTAACATATATCTCATTCCACCTCTTCCAGTAGGCAGACAACCACACAAATCACAGGAAACGTTCTAGAGGTTTACTTGAAACTATAGGGTGCAGATATGTTTTTCTATTGAACAGGTTAGTTTGGCTTTTTGACAAATTATACAAGTACATTAGGTCTTTGATGCAATTCTTTTAAATTAGGATAGTAACAATGTCTTAGAATTTTTTCTGCACACTTGTCTGGTCCAAAATGACCTCAGCCAAAGTGTGTAAACCAGATAATTTGGTTTAAATGTGATTTGGGCAAACACACTCTCCAATTACCAGTTCTATAGTTATCTTTATAATATAAAATGTTATCTACTAGCTGGTACTCAGTTTGTATTTGCTAAATTTCCTGATTTAAAATTTTGCTTAATCTGCTGCCATTATGGATCAGCATCTTGCAATGCTGTAATGTTTTTGAACATGTTGATGTAGTCTTTTCTAAATGGAGAGTCCTTAATTAACATGATTCTATAAGATCCTGTCTACTCTACGATGTTTGGGTATTCTGATAAACCTTCAGGCAGTCTCGAAAGACAGTCCGCTATGATGTCTTTTCCTTTTATGTGCACTATTTCTAGGTCGTAACTTTGCAAGATCATTGCCCATCGAGCTAATCTATTGTTAAGTAACTTACAAGACAATAGAAATGTAACTGCTTGGTGCTCACAATATATTTTAACCTTGCGTCCAAAAATGAAGTAATTAAATTTTTCCAAAGCCCATTTTACTGCCATTACTTCTAGTTCAGTTGTGTGGTAAGTTCTCTCAAGATTTGAAAGGATGCTGCTTGCAATGCTCACTATACGAATTTCTGGTTTGCCATCTACTTCATCCCATTGGAACAAAATTCCACTTACTCCTGTTAAACTAGCATTTGTAGCTATACAAAATTATTTTGACATATCAGGATGGTAGAGGATATTTGTGTTTACTAATGCTTCCTTTATATCGTCAAATACGACACAGCATTCCCTTGTCCAGTTCCAAGGTACATTTTTCCTCAGTAATCTGAACAGTACATCATTATTTATTAAATTATTTGGCAAATACTTTCTAAAGAATGAAATTAAACCAATGAATGACTTCAGTTGCTTTTTACATGTTAGATATGGAAAATTCCTTATAGGACTAACTTTGCCCTCATCACGTAATATTCCTGTTGGTGAGATTATGTGTCCCAAAAATTTTAACTTCTGTCTGGCAAACTTGGATTTTTGCAGGTTTGTTCTTACTCCATATTCTTGAAAGCGAGCTAACACGGCTTTTAATAATTCTAAATGCTCTTCCCAAGTTTTTATGTCAATTAATAAATCATCAACATATGCTGTTATTCTGTTTATTAAATCTGCTTGAATAAAAAGTCCGCCACGAACGGATAGTCCGAAAGGCATAACACAAAACTGATATCTTCCAGCAAAATTAAATGCAGTGTATTTTCTAGATTATCGGTCTAGCAAAATCTGCCAATAACTTGATTTTAGGTCTATAGAAGATTAATATTGCACACCGTGGAATTTCTGTAGAAGCTCATCCAGTTTTTCCGGGTGAGTTCTCACAGGCACTATTATTTTATTATCTTCTCTTGCATCTAACACAAGTCTAACGCTGTTGTCAGCTTTGTAAATTACTAGTAGAGGACTACAATATTCGGATTGTGATGGTTCTATTATTATCCAATCTAGCATCTTTTAAATTTAGTCTTGAACCTTCTCCCTTTTAGACTACGGTACCGAATAAGAAGATCTACAATACACCTTATGGGGATATACATTCATATGATACACATATCCTTTAATGATTCCTGGTTCTTCATCGAAGACCTGAATATAATTCTTTAACAATGATGCCAAATCAGCTTGTTGCTGATTAGAAAGATAACCTGATTCTGAAACCTTTTCCAAAACAATACTACTTATATTAGACACAGATTCTTCATTGGCAAAGTTACTAGCATGAAATTTTTCCTCTGTGTTATACATTGGAGACTCTATCCAATTAATTCTTAAATTAACACATTTCACAGATTGTTCATTCCCAACACTATTCAATGACAACTTCATTCGGCCACTTGAGCCACTTATAACTAAATAACCTAATGAGAGGTCGATCTGTGCGTCCCGCTTACATAATATACTTAGTTCCCATATGCATAGTGTGGTCAGTTTTGGGATTACGAGGTATGTGTCATTTAGTACATCAACCAGCATTGAGTTTTTATTCTTTGTGAAACTAAACCTAATGCTGCAGTTACCGTACTAGATTGTACAGATAGTGTGGGAATTGATACTCTTTTAGAAATTATTTTGTAAAAACTTTCGCTTATAGCTGAAACTGCCGATCCTGTGTCTAATATAATATTTACTGGTACATCATAAACCTTAGCACTTACTACTGCTTGAACTAGAGGTTCTTTCTTTTGAGGTATTTTAACAGGTTCTTCATTCAAATCATCAAAAATGTTTTTACCATCATTGAATCGTACGACTTTAACATTATTGGTATCAGGTCCTTCCTTATTCGTACCGACAGGTCCAGGAAGGTAAAAACATGTCGATACTAGTTTAAAGAATTGTTAATTGATGAATTAGAAACATCCTCTGTGACTTCGATTATTCTAATCGGTTGACTTGTGTTGTTCAGGTTTTGTCTTGGCGAATGTGACGAAGACATTGTCGGTATATTGTTTGTTTGCGGAATGTGTGATTGTGCATTTCCTTCTGATGGCACAATTATTGGTGGTCCTGTTGGTAAATTGTTAACTGGCGGTATCCAGTTCGGTGGTGGATGGTTGTACCATTGCCAATTCGGCAAATGATATTGGTTCGGTGAATTTACATCACGAAAATTGCCATCATAGTTTCTTTTGCGTGGTTTCGAGTTGTAGTTACTATTGTATTGGTGGCCATCGTTTGGTGATTGAAAACTCTGATTTCGAGAGTTATTGTTATTATTATTGTTTTCCGAATTCTGTGAATTACCATTTCCATTACTATAGTTGTTCCTGTGTTTTCCGTTTGGGAGGCCATTCTGGCGCCAATTACGGTTACTGGAATTTTGACCATTTTGGCCATTACGGTTTCCGTTGTTTGAGTTGTTGTTATTATTGTTACTGTTGTTCCAGTTACCGTTATTATTGTATACACCAAATACAAAATTGTGGCGCATATTTTTCTTGTCATCCTCAATTTGATCTAGGATATCTACATGTACTAGGAAGGTTTCCAAGTCGTGATCTGGCACGTACATTAGATTTCCCGTAATTCGAAAGGAATACTGCCTTTTAATATTTTCTGAACTTCCCTAGTCGGTATCGGGTTGTCCCAATAACGTGTTTTATTTATGTACTTCTCAAAATATTTTCTGAGAGTACCTTTCTAGGGTTGTAAAATCCCGGATAATAAAATTCGTTACGTAAGCGTTCCTGCTTACTTCGCGAAAAGTATAGTCTTACAAGCAGTCGTTCAAATTCTTCTGTGGATTCGCATGTTTCTATTACATAATTTGCCCACGAAGAGTCCTCGCCAACTATATGTGAAGCAAAAAACTGCAATTTACTATATTCATCCCAATTATGGGGAAATACATTGCGGAAACTTCTGATGAAAATGATGGGTGCGTATCTTCATTATCGGACGAAATGGTTCGAAAGTGTCTGTTTTTCAGTATTTTCGGGTCTCTACTTGAACACGAAAAATTAGCACAACCATGGTGACATGATTCTCTAGTGTTACCCGCGACTGGGCTTCGCGGTAAATTACATCCTATGGAATCGGTAAATTGAAATCTCGCGGATCTTGCTGCACTTGCAGTTTGCGGAAGGTTACTTTCGGCTTCGTTGTCCGGCACTTCATAAAGTTTACTAGCCGTCGCTTCCGTGCGTTTGTTATGTTGGCACTGTTGCGTGCTCCGAGTCTCGAATGGTACACTTCTGTTGCAATTTCGGCCATTCGAAATATGTTCTGTATACACATGTTCTGTTCGACTTGCTTCAGATGGAGGGCTTGTGTTATGATAATCAGTGTGATTTTGATTATTATCACATCTCAAGGCACCTCTGAGGCTAACTACCCCAGTTGTAATCACGTTGACACCTAGTCGTTAACCCCAATATAAATCATTCATTTCAGCATGATGGCAAGTTCGCTCAAAGGAAGCACTACCACAGGTGGTAACCAATCCACCATTGTCAAGGACAATGTTAGTGAGCTAACGGATTCTGGGGAGCTCACACCAACATGCAAAAGATTGAAAAGCAAGAACGTTTTATACTTTGCAACCTTCAACGTTAACTTACTCCTCAAAATTGGAAAACTGAAACATCTTACTGACACTCTGACCAATCAAAATATCGCTATAACAGCACTACAAGAAACGAGATATACAGATGAAGCAGCGTTTGAATCAGAAGGATTTCGGGTTCTGAAAGGAAAACCTGGCAAGAGAGTAATGAAGAACATACCTCAACTCGGCGCAGGTTTTATCATCAATAGACAAATCCTTGGAGCCATCACCGACTTCAGCTCTAAAAGCAGTAGGCTCTCCACACTTACCTTTAGAGGAGCAAATAAGATATATACTATGGTCAATGTGCATGCTCCCACAAATAAGACTAATAAAACAGACCCGGAGAAAGTGGAAGAATTTTGGGAAGACCTGGAGGAAACACTATCCAAAATTCCAACGAAGAATGTTATTATACTTCTTGGGGACTTCAATGCTCAACTCGGCAAAGAAAGAAAATACAGAAACATCATTGGGAAATATCCAGCGCACAACAGAATTAATAGAAATGGCGAACGACTGTTGGAAATTTTTAAGACCTTCGATCTGATAATCAAATCGACGGCATTTAAACTACTTCCTAGAAAACAGATGACATGGGTATGCCCAAATCCTCTGTTAGGAGAGTTCCAGCTAGATCATGTAGCAATATCAAAACGTGCATGGAAGGAAATTCAAAATGTAAAAGTCCTCAGGGGTGCAAATTTAGACTCAGATCACTTTCTGTCCAAAATTAAGATCAAAATTATACCGAAAATTCCATCAGCCTAGAAACACTATCCGTACCGTGAAGTATGATACAGGAAAAACGAGTACAGATTTTAAAACGAGCCTGAGTCAGAAGGATTATCAAGTGTAGGAACAGCTGAAATATGCACTGATTTACAGCGCGAAGGAAACTGTTCGCTTGGAGAAGAGGAGAAAACAAGCCTGGTGGTCGGCAGAAGGGGATCAAGCGATCGAAAAACGTCGGAAAGCATGGGCTAATTGGTGCTCCCATAAAACACTAGAAAATCTAAATAAGTTCCAAGAAGTAAGGAAAAATGCTGCCAAAACTATAAGAAATCTTAAAAGAAAATATGAACAGCCAAGCTTAACTCAAATAGAAGAGGACTTTCAGAAGATCAATACGCGAGACTTCTATAGAACTTTCAAGACTAACTTGAACAGATATGATCCCCCAACCCTCAGCTTTAAGAATAAAGAAGGGAAGATAGTATATGGAGAGATGGAAAACAGTCAGACCTTGGCAGAATACTTCGAAGAGCTTCTGAACTGTGAAGCACCAGCTGATACATTCAGCTACAATGACACAGAACCTAACCCTTACTCAGAACCACCTACTACGGAAGAGATTAAGAACATCATAAATACCCTGAAGAATAACAAAGCTCTCGGGGAAGACGGGATCATTGCGGAACTCTTCAAGTATGCCAACGAGAACGTTATCATTGAACTAAAACAAATTAAAAGTAAAATTTGGGAAGAAGAGGAGCTTCCAGAAGGCTGGACATCGGCACTAGTACATCCCATTCACAAAAAAGGAGATAAGACAGATCCTGGGAACTACAGGGGAATATCGCTAATACCTGTGGCCTATAAAGTATTATCAAACTCATTGCTAAACAGAGTGGAAAAACAACTAAACCCACAGATTGATGAGTAGCAAGGAAGTTTCAGAAAGGGTAGATCATGTGCAAAACAAATTTTGAATCTTAAAATGATAATGGCGTTTCAAAAACAGAGTGCAAGAAATTCGTGCTTACATTCGTAGACTTAAAAAAAAAGCATATGATTCAATAGACAGGCAAACACTGTTCCAAATTTTAAAGAAGATGAAATTAGATAGAAAATCCAGTGAACTAGTGAGACAGACCCTAAACAATACAACATCCAAAGTCAAGTTCAGAGGAAAACTGTCGGAGCCCTTCAAGATTAATACCTGAGTGAAACAGGGAGATGGACTATCCCCTAAGCTCTTCAACTGTGTACTCGACAAGGTGATCAGGGAGAGGCGACAAGGAATGAAAGGATTGGGCAGGATACGACTGGGGTGCAAGAAAAAAGGAATACGAGTAGATTGCCTTGCATTCGCCGATGATATTGTTTTACTGTCAGAATCATTAGAAGAGGCAGTGAACCAAACGAAAGGACTACAGAGACAAGCAGCTAAAACAGGCCTACAGATCTCTATCGAGAAGACAAAATATATGAGAAACATCACGGAAGCTCCTGGAAGGATGGCAATAGACAGAGGGAAATTCAGAATGTGGAAAAATTCAAATACCTAGGAGAATGGATAGACACTGGACTGACAGAAAAGGATGCAATGGAAGCACGAATAAACAAAATTAATTTAGCATATAAACTGACAGTGAATATCTATAATAAGAAGAATATTTCTATCAATGCAAAACTGAAACATTACCAGACAGTGATTCGCCCTGAAGCTTTATATGCAGCAGAAACACTCAACCTAATAAGAACTGGAGTGATCAAGAGGCTAGAACTGGTGGAACGGAAGATTCTCAGGAGAATATTAGGACCTCGAAGAACAGAAGACGGTCAATTTAGAAATCGATCCAACCATGAACTGTATTCCAAAGTAGAAAAAAAATATCAATATCATTAAGAAAAGAAGGTGCGAGTTCTTTGGACACATTTGCAGAATGGACCAGGGGAGGTTAACACAGCAAATTTCACAATTGTTATACAAGAAAAGCAAAATACGGTGGATCGAAGAAGTACAAAGGGATCTGGAAGAAATGGGAGTACGGGATCAAGAAATACACGACAGGGTGATTTTTAAATAAAAAATTCAGTGATTTGCATGATTTGAGGACAGAACTAGACCGAGAACGAAATCATCGTGGACAGAAGAGCGAAAGTATGAGAAAGTATGAGAATCAAAGAATACTGGAAGAGGAGGAAGAACGGAAGAAGGGACGCTAATGTGAATTAACGTGATCCAAAGATGGCCGAAACGAAAGAAGAAGAAGAAGAAGATTATTAATTTCATCAATAATCGGCTGTGTGGTGTTTTGGCCGTCTTTAATTTTATTTAAGTCGGACTGTATCTCTTTGACCTTCTGAGGGACCTCTTCGAAAGTTGTTTCAATTTCTTCTAGTTCCGATCTTAAATTCTTAAATTCCGCGATTAGATGATTTGTTATTCGATCACGGCGTGTGTCTCGTTCTTCGATTTCCGACTTGAGGTTAGAGGTTGTGTTGTGTAATTCTTGTTTAAGCTGTTCGTGTTGCTTAATCTGTCCTTCCAAGCGCTGCTTTAAAAGGTCGTAATTCTTACGATTTTCCGTCCGGATTTCATTAACAGTATTTTCTTGCTTTTTAAACTGTTCGTTTATTTGCCTGCAGTGTTCGTCTGGTTTTTTATTTTGTTCCTCACGACAATTTTGTATTTGTTTAGTATGTTCCTCACGATTTGTATTTGTTTAGTTTGTTCCTCTAATTTTTGTAAGCTTAATACAAATGGATCTATCATTGTTGCTGCATTTATGTTTGGATTCAAATTTTATGTCCGCGGGGATTCCGTCGTGAATTTCTGACCTTTAGGCGTACTCGGTTGGGGATTGAAGTGTTCAGAAACCTGTTCTGGTTCCCTGGGTTCTATATATTCTGTTATATCAGGTTCAGAAAAGCACTCTCTATCTTCCTCACTCCTAACATTACTATTGTCCTGTGAACGAGTTACGATCCTATTTACAGATGCCATTTTTGCTTTTGTGGTGGGCCTAACCATACTACAACTGGTTTTAATTCTAGCACACACAGATAAAGTCTAAAATACACTTCACACGCAAAATTAACACTTTTCTATCAAACAAATCCCTGTCCTATCCTGTTTCCTAACAAACCACAAAAATCTATTGACACTGGTACACACAGCTACAAATACAATACAAGATGTATTTTGCCTTGGGAATTCGTATAAAATCTTTTGTTGTACTTGATTTGATAACAAATTAGTAATGCACAGAACAGATGCATTTACAGGTACATAATTCCACAAGGCAAAATGCAAGTAAAAATGCTGTCCTTACCTTTCATAACTGTAGCCAGCAGAAAAGATTAAACCTTTTTCCTATTACTTTGATATAATTGAGCGTTCAGGTATGTGAATTTTTCCCAAATATGGTCATAATCCACAATAACATTATATTTTTAAGCATGAAATAGAAAAATTGTTCATATTAGTACACTTACAAATATTACACATAAAACACACTGAAAGGAATATTATAGTCTTTTAAGTATTTCACAATAATAAAAGTTTATGACGATAATCATCATTATCTCCTTATCTGCTACAAGTCCACAGCTACAGCAATGGTTATTAAATTGTCCAATTTCTAAAATTGTTCCAATAATTTGGCAAGAATCTCAATTTTTTTTCTACTTCTCAGGGTTCGGTTCGTATCTTCCGTACAACTTTTTAAAGTCCGTTTTCTTCAATCTTCAAGTTTTTATTCTTCGTTTTTCTTAGCTCGAGCCCGACGTTCTAGGGCGCCATTTATGTGACGTAATGTGGGTACATCTTTTAATTTTATTTATTTTTATCGTAGGCGACGGTTATATGACGTACAAGGCTTTCACCGTCGTCGATGTATTGGTTTACTAGGCTCTCAAAATTTTAGTTGCGTCGTAACATCAGGAATTTAGGTTGGTAAGCCTGTCAATTCTTAGTATATTCAATTACGACTTTTTGTTTTTAACGTACGTATAAACTGACCCATATCTTTTTCTTCTTTTTTAACCTAATAAAGTCTTTAGATAACCTTTAGAATGTTTGAGTATAAGAATTCATGTCTCTCAGGGCTTTCATTAAATTTCAAAGTTCTTATTTTTTTTTTTTTTTTTTTTTTTTTTTTTTTACTTTTATCTTATTTGTCCCGGTAGTTTATTTTATAGAAGCACGTCACATGAGAAGTTAATTACTAATTCTTTCGTGAAAAATAGTCTTTGCTAATTGGCCTTAACGTTGATTTATTTTAACTGAATAATGTTTTTAATAAATTTATCCTCCATATTCCTATCTCGAACACAGTCAAGGGTGTTATTTAAAAGTAATTTTCAAATATCATCGATTTGATGAAAGGGTACTATCTCCGTAAGAAGGATTTCGAGAAACTTTTTTAAAACACAATTCCTGTTATACTTTTCACTTGAAAAGCACGCAGTTACAACATACACTGAACAAGTCACACGTTATTTGAGACACAATTATCAAAATATATTTCTTCACATTGATAGTTCATTATATCTCTGGTATAATCAAAGTTCAAAATATTCTACCAAAGCCAAATTAAAGTTCCTTAATACACTCTATCCTTTCTCAATGAAATTAATTGTCAGTTTTTTTCTTTTAAACTCCCCTTGAATGTTAACTATCTCGACGGGAGGCAGAATTTTTCTACGTTCCGTAGGCGAATCCCTAATTAAAGTCCATAGATAATGTAACTACGCAATTGCGTAACCTTTCCATCTTTCATTGTTAACTATCAAATTCTTTAATTTCTGTAGGAATAATTTAAACACGAATTAAAAAAATTACCAAATATTTCCGTACATGATTCCAGACTATTTTGCAAGACAATTACACGAGTCGCTTACAGAGATATCTTTACACAGCGTAAAACAATGACTGAGAGAGAAAGCAGTGCTACTGCGGTTACTATTTATACTATATTTACGACAAATGATAACTGTGATTGCAGTGTTTTGACCCGGTTACTCTATGACTTTAACTATTCTGACTTCACAAAGGGATAAAAGATTTCTTTAAAATTTTGAAAAAATAAGTAAATTCTGCCTCTTACAAAAATTAATAAAAATTAAAATGTACTGAAATGGATATTCCAATGCGATGACTGCGATGTAATGTTACACATCCTGCAGAATCCTCTTCAAAGAATTGGGTATATTAACTACTGCCTCTCAGTATCTTTATTCCTTAATGAGATTTTTCATAAGTAATATATCCCTTTTCCCAACAAACAGCTCAATTCATACCTACAATACTAGGGGGAAAATGATCTACACAACGACTTAAAAGCACTTACTTTAGTTCAAAAAGGGGTCCATTACTCAGGAACACATATTTTCAATAATTTACCAACAACTATAAAAAAATTTAGCTACAAATGAAAATCAGTGTAAGAGGATCCTAAAAGACTTTTTTAGTGGCCAACTCCTTTTACTCGACTGACGAATTCTTAAATAGAACCAAATGATGCATATATTTGTATTCATACTATTACTATTATTATATTATCAGCTTGTAAAAAGTGTATGTACCTGTATTAGTAATATTATATTATCAACTTAAAATAAAATAAAAATTGATATGTTCCACATCCATAAGAATCACCTTAACACGGATCTATGGAACGAACCAACTAATCTAATCTAATCTATGACGTGGCTGTCGGTAGTGCGCCAATGATGTCCAGTTTTCCGGATGCAACATCCACGTCGTATCTGCTTCCACTGGAAGATAAACAAACAGAAATACAATATGACTCATTATTAGATATTTATCTTTATAGGATAAATACTGCTTACCACATATCGTAAATACATCTCTAAGTAGGACGTACAACATACAGTACTTTACTCCAGACCTGAATCTGAGAAACATGCTTGGTACTCTTACATTACTTTTAAGGAAAATTTTCTTTTTCGCAGCACTACTTTGCTCCTTATAAACTAGCTTGCTTCGTAATGGGTGTGAAGGTGATAAAAAAAATTGGACTGTACAGGAACTTCAGAATAGACAACAGCGACAGCTTTAAAATGCAGTACACATCGGTATACAAAAAGAAAAATGGCTGAATGTTGAAACGAGAAGAGAAATAAATGATGTTTAATAATAATTGGCTGTTTGCTGTATTTGATCAAGTGATTTCATCCACAGCGTAGGGGGCTCAATCTCCGTCAATATGGACAAATTAAAGATTGTTCTGCTGAAGAGAAACACAAAGAACATTTTTTCTATTGCAAAATTTAAAATAAATATAATTTTCGGCGTGTTACGGAACGGAGCAAACCGACGGTGTAAACAAGAGAATGAAGATCTTACCCTCGCTCGGACTGACGTCGTTTATCGCGAGGTGCGATGTTGCTGTCAGACGACGTGTGGCTAAATATGAGTCTCCCCACCCCACCTGGTCGCCCTTTTCTCGCCGAATCAAGTGAGGGACAGATAAAGGCATGCGTCGGGAGACAATGTTTTAGTTGATTACATGACGCCGTTGGCTTGGCGCACATCAGAGGGAACAGCAAGGAAACAGCAGCATGGCGACGCCACCTCAGGATAGCACTGGTAAGTTTCCGTTCATTTGTTACCCTAGGGTGCTAGGAAATCACGAAAGGTAAAAATCAAAAAGTTTGAAAAATGACAAAACGCTCCTTCAGAATATGCCACCTCAGAGTCTTCTAAATGGAGAGTACATAGAGACCGATTTCAGAAATCTGGCACAGTGGCTCTAGTAGGTATCGCAAAGTAGGTATTGTGCTGACAAGAGTGTGACCTTGCTGAAAGCAACAAGACCTTTCTGTTAGACACCATGGTAGTACACTGTGCGTCATAAGTTATAAGTTATCTCACTGATAACGAGACAGAACCGCTGAATCCTTCATAAGACTTAACATTCCTGACTAGGCATAAAGTGATAAGTGGCTGTGGATAACGGTAGCACTATTTTACTTTCAAGCCACGAATCTCAGAACTGTTACTTTAGCAAGAAGGCCGGCCGCGGTGGCCGACGGGACTGAGGCGCTTCAGTCACGGTCTGCACGGCCACTACGGTCGGGGGTTCGAATCCCCCCTCGGGCATGGATATTTGTGCCTCCTTAGTCATAGTTCATAAGTAGTTTGTAAGTTTAGGTACTGATGACCCCGTAGTTAAGTCCCATAGACTATACAAACATTTGAACATTTTACCAAGAAGTTATTGAGTTGCGGTTCTAGCAGATAAAAAAAAGTCTGTATATATGCTTAAGAAACATTGTCTTTAAAAAAACATCAGATCTGTGAGGATGATTTATGAGTTTGCTAATGAACATAATAAAAGTCGACCACTGTTCGAAACAAGAGCTGTGTTTTATCACTAAAATTAACAAATGAGGTCTGTGTGAAATACTGGTTACTCCCTGTTACAAAGCCTTGTTCCCTGGCCCAAACTGAAAACTGACTCGTTTCAAATAACTTCAATAACAGGAAGTTAATACTACAGTGGTCAATATACATAGCAGCTCACACGTTATTACACACAGACATTAATGAGCAAGCCACCACAATTAAAGTTGTTTTAGAAAGGTGACTAAGAAAACATTTATGGCGCAACGGAATTTAGACATAAGAAAAATTGCATCTGAGCTTGTTCTCAGCATTTGTGAAGAACAATATTAAATAATAGAGGAAAGGTGCTGTAAAACTACAATTTATAGGTAACTTACGGATTATGCTGAACTTAGACTTGTTTATTCAGATAGAAAACAAGCAAAATGGGGAACCAAATTTGTTAATACAATAAAAAATGCATCTCTTACATGGATTAATGCGGACGGCACCCAACCTAAATTATACATGATTTAACGCTACTGGCGGGAAGGATTCACAAACATACTCATCCTCTCACACACACGCAATGCCACAGCGAAACGCACCAAAATCAGCATTCTAAGACGAAGCAGAAGCATGCGCAGCTATACTAGGCGAAATTCAGCAAGTCGGAGGTAGCACAAAACACAATATACAAAAACACTTGGAAGCTGGCTATGGTCTGTCGTGCCTGTTTTGAGATGGTGCACGTGTATAGCCAAGTTAAATTACATCTGAAATGGACCGCGAACAAACACGCTAACGGCGACATACGGCTACGTTACATGAACGCACTCCACTGAAGGTGAAGTGGTTGAAAATCGGATTCATTATACTAAATCATGGTGGATTCTTCTAGGTACTCGTTTTATATGAGGTGGCGTGAACTCAGTCGATTAGCTGCAAACCCCAGAAGTCGGATCTCGGACCCACATGGTTCCGAAAACTGATAAAATTGAATAAATTCAGTTTCCCAAAAATAAAGAAAATTAACTACAGCATGCAACCCATAGAAATGCTTAGAATTATATAAGGAAGCGAAAGAAATGCAGCTACACGCGATAGGGGGCGATTACAGAGACGGATGAGTTCCTGTCTCAGAAAACTCGTAAAAGTGAAATAATTACAAAGTCGAAAAAATAAAATTAAGAATTACAGCAAGGAACCCATAGAAATGTTTAGAATTACCTAAAGAAGCTATTGAAGGAGGTTGAACAAGGCTCAGAGAGAATTACTGACAAAGACAGAGTGCGTACTACCAGTCGGAGAAGAAACAGCAAAATTAAAATAGGCGGGGAGAGAAGATCGCGAAATATTAGTGGAAATCAGAAGGAGATGCGCATAGTTACTTGCCTGATGGGCATGGAACAAACAAGAGTGGAACCTGGAGGCTTTGTTCTATGAACCAACCACGTGGAACACATATCACTCACGGAAGGAAACGATGAGAAGATTTTTACATGCAGTGTACAAAACTGAACATATCACTATTAGAAATCGGGACCCACAAAGCTAGAAAGTATTTATACAGAGTTCATACACCGCCACATGATCACAAAAGGTTTTAACATACCAGGCCATTATCAAACTGCAACTAGAATCACACAGACCGCGTTTATCTATTAGAAATCACTGAATTGAAAAACGAGAACACATTTCCGCACACGATCAGAGAAAATATTCCAAAAAATGATTCTAAGTTCAAGAGTCTAAGTTAAATGTGCTAGTCAATGAAACGCAACCATCTCCAAACACAAGAGCAGAACCAACCTTACCTCACAAGAAGACCAGCACAGAATGACCAGACCGAGCGGCCAGGAGACGTAGGAAGCCACCAGAAGCTGGAAAATCCAAGATCAGTGATGGTGGGGACGGAGATCGAGTAGACTCACGCTGGAGAGGGCTCGCCGACTAGGTTGTAACCAAAGAGTGTAGAAACCTCTTTGGTAGTATCAGCAGCTATCGACTCTGAGCCAGAGAGAACGATGCAAAGCGAGCTATCATTCCCCACATTCAGACAGCCATAGATTCTCGCACATCCACTTAAAAGTAAAACAACTGCACATTCTCGCAGGGACAGTGACGTGGCGGAGAAGACGTACTTATGCCACATTAATTAATATAATAATAAGTTATTAACAACAAAATAAGGAAAACCTAGCAATATTAACTAAAATTTTAACACATGAGGTAAAAATGCTATTCCTCAAGGCTTGAAAAGAGTGGGGTTCAAGTTTTAACAAAATGATAATCTAGCGACATTAAACAAATTATAACTTTACAGAAATATACAAAAAATATATGGAAGACGACAGACGGTCCTCTTTCAATAATAAACTCATTACAACATTTTAAAGCACAAAAGCACTTATCAGTTGAATGGATCGGCAGATTCCTTAGCCGTAATGGAAAAATTTTTAGAGCAATTGCGAGAATTGCAGTCCATTCTGGATATAGAGTCACGTTGCACCTTTCACGTACGGCATGTTCACTTGAGATTTAAGAAAGCACTACAGCCCTGTTAACGAATCCATACATTTATCAGCTACTGCGTCTATTTGGTCCGGAAGAAGAAGGGATAGGTCGATACTGGCTGGCGAAAATTGTAAGAGTGACAAGAAACCAAAATGTGGCAAATAGTGTTCGTAGCTACAGCGGAGCACGAAAAGAAGATTTCACATCAAGATTAAAACTTTGACTAAAATAGTAGAAAGTGGTAAAGGAGTTAAAAAAAACGAAGCGGGTGACCATGGCTGATCCATCGCACCAATAAAAGGGTGTCCCAGCCACTCTGCAACACACTGAAACCTCCAGTCTATAAGCTTATGCTACAGACCAGACACATCACAAAAACGTAACATGTTCATCACACTCGCCTGTTTATCATCTGAAATCAGATTGCCACCATGATATAAAATGCACTATGTTAAAATATGGTGTACGGTGATTTCTACGTCACAGGCATCAGACAGTGGGGGGAAGTAGTAGGGCGATAGGGTTCCGAGCACATTTTGCATCAAACTGATAGTCCAGAATAGCTATGGAAAAAAAAAGCATTTTTGAAGAAGCGAAATTTGTTGTCATCCAAAATTAATTTAAATGTTGGAGAGTATTTTCTGAAGGCATCGTTTTGGAGTGTAGCATTGTATAGGAGTGAAACGTGGACGATAAGGAGTGCAGACAAAAATATAATAGAAGCATTCGAAATATGGTGCTACAGACGAATGCTGAAGATTAGGTGGGTAGATCGCACAACTAATGAGGAGGTGCTGAACAGAATTAGGGGGAAAAGAAGTATCTGGTATATTTTGACTAAGAGAAGGGATCGATTGATGGGACTCATTCTGAGACATCGTTGAATCGTCAATTTAGCATCAGAAGAAAAGGGATGGGGTAAAAATTGCAGAGGGAGACCGAGTGACGAACACAGTAAATAGATTCAAATGGATGTGGGTTGCTGTTCTCATGAGAAGATGAAGAAGCTTGCACAGGATGGAGTAGGGTTGAGAGCTGAGTCAAATCAATCTCCAGTCTAAATACTACAACAAAAACATATCAATTAATTGGATTAAATTTGACATCCACGATGGCGCTTAGGGAATTGCGAGTTGTACGATGGCGGGTCCAAGATGATGGATTTTGTTTAGCATTTCAAAAATTCTGAATGTAACTTCACACACATTACAAATTTTACTTAATATTGTTTATGGGGATTCAATTTATGAGCAGCTTTTCGTCGGTTTCTGATGTCGCTACTGCACATTGTTTAAATAAATAAGTGAAGCAAGATGGGGGAAGCTTCAATTTATAAATTATTGTTTAAAATCGATGCAGTTTAATGGAAATAGCTAATTTACGAAAATGTTTAAACAAATAAGCAAGTTAACTGGCGATTTCATTTATTAATAGTTGTTTACACAATGAAACAAACAATATGCCATCAAATCCTCGTCATATTTTCAGGGCATGTGTGACATCACCACTACACATTGGTTAATCAGTTAAATAGACTAATTAAATAAATATGTTGGCGGAAGATTGAATTTACAGGCAATTGTTTAAACAATTAAATAAACGAGATGGTGGGAAATTTTCGTCGTATTCTGAGGACTTGCGTGACGTCACTTTTCTCCCCACCACCACTACACACACACACACACACACACACACACACACACAAACACACACAAACACACACGCAGAGAGAGATAGTGAGAGAGAAAGAGAGAGAGAGAGAGAAATAGAAATAGAATGAGAGAGAGGAGAAAGACAGACGTCAATCTGTGATACCACATTGTACAAATACAATGTGATGGTATTTTAGTGGGTAATGTAGGTAACTTTATTATTTTTCTACATTTATTTTCCTTGTACAGGGGTCGTTCTGAAATAATTCAGCGATGGGAGTAACATACTGCAAAAATGTTGAAGGCGTTTCACATCTTATTAAAATAACTCTTCCACTACATAATGGCATTATTCAGCATAGTTTATGTTACAAGCGATACATTTCCACCATCGTTAAATGGAGCAGTCTAATTCTCTTTGGAAAAATTCAGGTTTGCACTGTCAAACCCACTGCTTCATTGCCACTTAGCGTTTTCTGTGTCCCTAAAGACTGTGCTTCATTGGGCCAAAAAAGTGGAAGTCCAAACCTGATAAATGTGGACTGTACAGCAGGTGAGGGACCACTATCCGCCTCAATAAAATCTCCTGACTCGTGGACAAAGACTCGTGCAGTTTTGCGTTGCCATGATGGATTTGGATCGATTTCAAATTCTAGTTTGGTCTCTTGTTCCTTATGGCTTTCCGAAGCTTTCTGAGTGTTGTAGTCAAGCTGTTACTCCTCATGATACAACCATGTTCGAGAAAATCAACGAGAATGACTCCCTTGTCATCCCAAAAAAAAAAAAAAAAAAAAAAAAAAAAAAAAACTGTCACACACACACACATGAGTTTCTTTGGTGATTGCTGGCTTTCGAACTTTTTATATCTTGTTTTCGATAGCTTCAAAATATTTCCAGCAACTCAGAGCAGACTTTCACCCTTCTGTCGTTCAAGTAATGTGTCAGCTGTCTCGGTTCCTACTTTGCATACAGTTTCTGATGTCCTAAGTCTTTCCCCGTGCATCAAGCTTAGGAACTATGATTAGTATTTTCGTAAGAATTAGTTCATCCAATCGTTTGGGATGCACGTCAGTGGTGGCAGTTACGGGCAGCTCCCCAGCAGGCCGTCCTGGATCCACCCCGTGAGTCCTGCCAAAGTTACGAGGCAACGGGGCGTCATATGATCAAAAGTAATTGATACGGGCATATTTCATGGTATAGGTTACGCTTCCACCTCAAACGGGGTGATTGCGGACAGTTTTTACTATAACTTTTCACTATAACTTTCATAGGTTTTGTCTGATTTCATTGTTTTTTACTGAAGTGGTGGGGTATATCTATCACCAATGAAATACCCTAGAAACAGAACGTCCATGTGCATCTACTTCTGCATGAGACAGACAAAGTGTACGACATCACTCCATGGACTTTGGTGATTTCGGATAGATGTGTATTTTCAATCACTGTCCGGTGTCTCGAAGTGTATGGGGTGATTTTGGCACAAATTGACTTATTTTTATTATACTTTCTTTCTGTTTACTTTTAATGACTTTTAACATATTTTAAGGACGTCCATCATAAAAATAAGAGATAAGGACTGAGATAAGAAATTTTATTTATTACAGGCTTTTCTATACGTTAATTTGCTACACTGAATATCTCGAACTGCTTTCTTTAAAATTTCTGGGTCATAATTACACCGATCTTAAACATCTCTTTTACTTTTATACGTTGTCGGCATTGTCCGAAATCGCCCCACAAAGTACTTAATTTTTTTTTTAAAAAAAAAAAAAAAAAAAAAAAGACCCCTCCGTTACTTTGAAACTTCACACTAAACTCGTGACAAACTGTTACAAAACTTCTCAAAGTGCTGCAGCCCAGTGATCTCGTTGGCAACTGACACTACAACAGAAAGTTTCCGCTCCTTGACACAGCGAGAACTTTAGACAATGAGACTGTCCGACTGATTATTGCATCGGAAAACAATCGATCCAAACGCGGGAGCGCGGGATGCGGGAATTACAGTCTGGTGCATAAAATACGCAGCGCGCGGATGTGGAAATTAGCGTTAATTCGTTGCTCTGCAGCGGGAAAGAGAAGATATACACCAGTGTCTGAAATTATCCCGTTTGGCGGTATAATAAAGGGACATACATAGTTTTGAAAAACTGGGAGTTGTACAACACAACAACAGTAACACGCACCGCCACTGCTCAGCAGCACTCTAAACAAAACTGGGGTCATGTAAAGTATAGAAGTTAGGGTGTTTCACTAATTGTGTTTGCCTCTGTTACTTATAAAATAATAGGTGACGGGAAATTTTAATGAGGTAGGTCAACACAAGAAATGTTACACTTTCTGCGGAGGTATGAACATAGTTTATTGTATCATTTTCCAAGGAGATACAGCACAAAGATATAATTTTTTAAATGGAACAATAGTTTTTTCTATCGTGCATTGGATTCGATGAAACCAGCTGCGTCCAAATCAATTTAAACTACATTCCTATCACTGTTAGTTTGCGAGCTACAAACCTTCAAAGTTTCAGGGGCAGATAGCACAAGCGCTGCGCATAATGCAATGCGCCTTCTAAATGTGGTGCGGCCGAGTTGTAATGTCGCCGGTGTCACGGAGCGAGAAGCTTCAGTGGCATCGTGTCGGCACTCGCCGAGCATCAGCAACATGTCAACGTACTCGTTGTTCGTGTATGCCATCGTCATTCGATGTCAGTAACTGTGGTATATTGAGCCCCGGTTGTTTGTGTGGCTCCAACTGTCAGGCATACGGCCGTGTGCGGCGACAGTAGGCAGTCTAGCAGCGCATCGAGGAAGCTTCTCGCTCCGTGACACCGGTGACGTTACAACTTGGCCGCACCACATTTAGAAGGCGCATTGCATTATGTATCACTGTTAGTTTAGGAGCAGTGGGATTGTTTATGTACAGCGTGTGGTAGCTGCCCCTGAAACTATGAAGGGTTGTAGCTCTCAAAGAAAAAGTTATAGGAATGTAGTTTAAATTGATTTGGGCGCAGCTGGTTTCAACGAATCCAATGCACGATAGAAGAAACTATTGTTCCATATAAAAAAATTATATCTATGTGGTGTAACTCTTTGGAAAATGATACAATAAACTATGTTCATGTTGTTGTTGTTGTTGTGGTCTTCAGTCCGGAGACTGGTTTGATGCAGCTCTCCACAATACCCTACCCTGAGTGAGCCTCTTCATCTCCACATAAGAACGGCATCCTACATCTGTCTGAATCTGCTTACTGTATCCATCTCTTGGTCTTCCTCTGCGATTTTTTCCCCACACACTTCCCTCCAACGCTAAATTCACAATTCCTTGATGTCTAAGAATGTGTCCTATCAATCTATCCCTTCTTTTAGTCAAGGTATGCCATAAATTTCTTTTCTCCCCAATTCTGTTCAGTACCTCCTCATTAGTTACGCGATCCACCCACCTAATCTTCAGCAGTCTTCTGTAGCACCACGTTTCAAAAGTCTCTATCCTCTTTCTGTCCGCACTGTTTATCGTCCATGTCTCACTCCCATACAAGGCAACACTCCATACAAATGCCTTCATAAAGGACATCCTTTTCTCAAATCAATATTCGATGTTAACAAATTTCTCTTTTGAAGAACGCTTTTCTACCCATTGCCATTTTGCATTTTATATCCTCTGTACTGCGACCATCATTTGTTATTTTACTGCCCAAGTAACAAAACTCATCTACCTCTTTTATTGCTTCGTTACCTAATCTAATTCCTTCAGCATCACCTGATTTTCTTAGACTGCACTCCATTACCCTAGTTTTGCTCTTGTAAATGTTCATCTTATATGCGCCTTGCAGCACACTGTCCATTCCCTTCAATTGCTCTTCCAGGTCCTTTGCTGTATCTGACAGTATTACTATGTCATCGGCAAACCGCAATGTTTTTATTTCTTCTCCCTGCACTTTAATGCCCTCTCCAAATTTCTCATTGTTTTCCTTTATAGCTTGCTCAATGTACAAACTGAATAACATTGGAGAAAGGCTACAACCCTGTCTTACTCCCTTTCCAACCACTGCACCCCTTTCATGCCCTTCAACTCTGACAACCGCTGTCTGGTTTTTGTACAAGTTGTAAATAACCTTACGCTCCCTATATTTTACTCCTGCTTGCTTCAGAACTTGAAAGAGTTTATTCCAATCAACATTGTCAAAAGCCTTCTCCAAATCTACAAAAGCTAGAAATGTAGGTTTGCCTTTTCTTAATCCGTCTTCTAGGATAAGCCGTAAAGTGAGTATTGCCTCCCGTGTTCCTACATTTCTCCTGAACCCAAACTGATCTTCCTCGAGGTCGGCTTCTACCAGTTTTTCCATCCTTCTGTATATAATTCGTGTTAATATTTTGCAACCATGACTTATTAAACTGATGGTTCTGTAGTTTTCACACCTGTCTGCACCTGCTTTCTTTGGAATGGGTATTATTACATTTTTCTTAAAGTCTGAGGATACTTCGCCTGTCTCATACATCTTACACACCAGGTGAAACAATTTTGTCATGGCTGGTTCTCCCAGAGACTTCAGTAGCTCTGAGGGAATATCATCTACTCCAGGGGCCTTGTTTCGACTTAGGTCTTTCAGGGCTCTGTCAAATTCTTCTCTCAGTACAGTACCTCCTATTTCATCTTCATCTACATCGTCTTCCCTTCCTATAATATTGTCTCGAAGTTCATTTCCTTTGTAGAGCCCCTCTATATACTCTTTCCACCTTTCAGCTTTCCCTTCTTTGCTGAGAACTGGTTTTCCATCAGTGTCCTTGATATTCGTAGAGCTGTTTTTCTTATCTCCAAATGTTTCTTTTATTTTGCTGTAGGCTGTATCAATTTTTCCCCTTTTTATACATTCTTCTACATCCTTGCATTTGCCTTGTAGCCACTCCTGCTTAGCCATTTTGCACTTACTGTCAATCTCATTTCTTAGTCGTCTGTACTCCATTTGGCCTGTTTCATTTACTGCATTTTTTATATTTTCTCCTTTCATCGATTAAATTTAGTATCTCCTGTGATATCCAAGGATTTTTTGCAGGTCTTTCCTTCCTACCTATTTTGTCCTCTATGTTCATAACTCCACAGAAAGTGTAACATTTCTTGTGTTGACCTACCGCATTAAAATTTCCCGTCACCTATTATTTTATAAGTAACAGAGGCAAACACACTTAGTAAAACACCCTGTATATATATTTTGCAGAGATGTGTGGAAGTTATTAAATTAATTACCTCATGTGATGCTTGAAAGATTGACTGAGGTGCTTTACGTGGCCAGGCTTGTGGAAGACACGCTACACGGTGGCGCTGCTGTGCCTGCTCGGGCTGGCCATCAGCCTGGCGATGCGCGTCAACCTGTCGGTGGCCATCGTGGACATGGTGAACGAGACGGCCGTACGGGAACACGCAGCCAACGGCAGCGCCCTCACCTTCTTCGACCCTGACGCCTGTCCGGGAGAGACGGTCGTCAGGGGACTAGGTGGCCGGAAAGTGAGTCCCTCCAACAATGGAAACGGTGCCTCGTTCCTGCTCTCTGGAGCTACAAATTGCAAGTAGCCATATGACAAGATTCTCGAAATGTTCCTACCAGTGTTTCTAAAAGGCCTAACAAGACACCTTCTCAAAGTGTCTCGCCAATACTGAAATAATATCAATTACATTGGAAATTTAAGGTGTAATCATTATATAAATACTCCAACACGAAAATTGTGGTACAGATTACTAATTTATTCGTACAAGAAGGCCAATGAAAGTTACATAATTCGAAATATTGTTTGTCGTAGATTTCACGAATATAAATATTATGTGTGCATTTAGCCATTAAAAGTGGTAAAAGGATTTAAAAATTTTCCTATCTACAGCTTGAATCAAGTTCTACATTCTCCAACATTCAGCTCACTGATTGGCTATTCGCCTCGACCAAAGACGCTGTAATGCAGCGCATCTGCAGTATTAAAATACCGTATTAAAATAAGTGAATATCGAAACATGGAGTGCTCCCAACTCACTTTCTTGTGCCGTTCAAATGCTTCATTTTCGCAGTGATTAAGAGTGGTTAAAGGAAATGAATGTTTTCATATGAATGCCGACATAAAGGATGATGCGCTGGGGAGGCATCTAGCGGTGCTCGGATGGAACTACAAAGTCGAGAATGCCGATATAAATGATGATGCGTCGAGAGAGGCATGTAGCGGTGCACGGATGGAACTACAAAGTCGACATGTTGTCAGCTCTAGAATTCTGAATATCGCAGTATCGAAATAACATTATTTCTTGGCGTTGTATAAATATACGAACACCGAAATTGTAGTTCCATTTCAAATATTACGCTAATGAAAGTTATATAAATGGCATGAGAAGTATATACTTCCGTTTTTATTTGTTGTTATTGTGTCAGGCATTTTCCTTAACACATAAAAGATACCGTTTCATATCTCCCAGTGCCGGTTAAATTTTACCAAATATCCCAGCGGCCTCCTATGATAATGTTGGCAACTGACGCTGCATAGTGAGAATCCTATGAGTCTTCATTTTAGCCAATCGCTTGACAACGCTGATGTTTTCTCATGGAATCTTCGCTTTACGAGGGCAATTATTTTACTGAGCGGATGACGGTACATACAAGAACCTGTCAACAATAAAGCAGGAACAGCATTATTTGTTTACTTCATGGTCTGTACGATACACTAATCGAGTCACTCTATGTGGTTCGAACAAATGGGCAAAGATTTTCTATCGTGTTGTTGATGTTGCCAATATAATCACGCGAGGTCGCCGACATGATACGTAAAATTTTACCCCCAGTGACCATTGTAAACACAATTGGTCGATTTTCGACCACAGGCAATACTAGTACCTATAAATATCTCATCCACCCTGTTCTTTGCTCTGCCAACCCTGCTGGGATATCGGCCTCCCCACACTTTTACACGGATCCTATATGATCTCATCCTCTTCCCTAACCCCCTCCTCTTCCTTGAACACATCCACTTCCAGTACATCTCTCGCAAACGGGACCCTCCTAATCCCATTGTTCAAACCCTATCTCTGACCCCGGCCCACTACCACACCTACCCTGATGCATCCCGCCTACTCTCCACGTCTCCGCTCTCCACATCCTATCAAATGGCAAACGCTGACACCTTCCCCTCCCGGATGATGCCCTCAGTCCAAACATATAACCCTCCTATCAACTCTGATCCCTCTCTCCTCCCTCCTCCCTTCCCCACTCCACCCCCCTCCTGATGTTATTCTTGCCTCCCTCTCCTATTCCCCCTCATTCCCTCCCATCTTTGCAAATGTCCATGGCCTCCTTCCCCCTATGTTCTCCTTCCCTTTCCCCCATTGACTTCTCCCGTCCTCCCGCAAGTCATCCAACTCCACTCTCTATTACGATCGCATTTTAACTGTCCCTGTGCTTCGCCCCCCTTGCGTTTCTGTAATTTTCGCCAATGCAAGACTCCATATGAGATCATGTTTCTCATCACATGCCTTCTGTATTTTTATGTAAAGTCCACAATGTTTATCTTCTTTGTTAATTTGGTTAAAAAGTCCATTTCTGTCTTCCTTTTGTAAAATTCCATCTCTCTTTCTATATACAAATGTCACAAGACCAAAGAGCGGCACCTTGTTCTTCTGGCAGCTCGCCTGTATTTTGGAAGGAAGGAAGATCAGTGTTTAACGTCCCGTCGACAGCTTGGTCATTAGAGACGGAGCTAACGCTCGGAGTTTTGGGTAAGGATGTGGAAGGAAATAGGCCGTGCCCTTTTCAAGGAGCCATCCCGGCATTTGCCTGGAGTGGTTCAGGGAAATCACGGAAAACCTAAATCAGGATGGCCGGAGGTGGATTTGAACCACCGTCCTCCCGAATGCGAGTCCAATGTGCGGAGCTTACGCTCGGGTGGTTTGGGTAAAGATGAGGGAAGGAAATCGGCCGTGCCCTTTGAATGGAACTTTCCTGTCATTTACCTGGAGTGATTTAGGGATATCACGGAAAACCTCAAAAATCTGGTTGGCATAAGGTGGATTTGAACCACCTTCCTCCCGAATACGAGTCCAGTGTGTTACCATTGCTCCATCTCGCTCTGTCCTGTACCTTGTACAGGAATCGTAAATCACAATAAGGAAAAAATAACTGAACGTGTAATCAATACCACTGCGGTCGGGGGTTCGAATCCCCCCTCGGGCATGGATATTTGTGCCATCGTAGTTCGTAAGTAGTTCATAAGTAGTTTGTAAGTTTAGGGACTGATGATCCCGTAGTTAAGTCCCATAAACTATACAAACATTTGAACATTTGATTTTGTAATCAATAATTACTACATCAATTTTAGCTGCCCATAGTGGTAAATATACGTCATGTTGGTCAGCCTTACAGATAGTAGTGCAATACTGTAATGAATAGGACAATAAACGCAGGTACCAGTTAGGGTGATATGAGTATTGAAAAGAACTTTAATTCTGAAAAATTGATGTGCAGTTCGTGAACATATACGCAATAGAACAGGACCGTAACGTGATTTTCTCGCAAACATTGCACGAGTACGTACCGTTTTTACGATTTGAATTCTACCACGTATTACGGTCATGTGACGTACTTAGTACTCTCCCGTTGTTTGTGGAGTTGTGCCGTGTAAGCCGCCTTGTGTAGTTTACCGCTGACGGATCGGTTAGCTGTGTAGTGTATGGTGTTAACTGTGTTCATGCAAGTTCTGCTAACAATGACACACGCCTACAGTAATGAGGAATACGCACATGTGGTGTATGTTTATGTCACTTAGTGCTGGTTTTTGCCGTTGGACTTGATATTCGTGCTGGAGTGCCGTCGAACGGCTGAGCTGGAGTGGTGTGTGTAATGCTAAGTGACGTTCTTTTCACTATTTCTGGCTTGGTATGAAAATGCGTCGCGAGTGATAATCTACGTTCTGCAAGTTCTTTTCCGAATATATTCGCTAGTACTGGCTGAAATATACTGCAGAATTTGTGTTCTCCTCTCTCCCTTCAAAGCCATTACCTGGTAATTCTGTCTCGTATTCCTTCCCCTACTATAAAACGTACCCACCTTCCATTGTTCTTCGATTTCCCCCTCCCTTTACAGAATGTGCTATGTTAAACACACATTTGTGAAGTCGACAAGTATAGCTAAAATAAAGAGAATGCCAGAGTGATGGACTTGGTTCTATACCTGTGTCTGTTTGTTGCAGGATGGCGACTTCGCGTGGGACAAGCAGAAGCAGGGCGAGATCCTGGCTGCCTACTACTACGGTTACGTAATCGGACACTTTCCTGGTGGCATGCTAGCCGATTACTTTGGAGGGAAGATCGTGTTCGGTGTCGGCATCCTCGTTTCGTCTTTGCTCTGTATTCTAACTCCAGCTTCAGCGTGGGCTGGTGACTACGTTCTGTTTGCCAACAGACTTGCCCAAGGGGCGATGCAGGTACTTTTTGCACCCTAATTTGTTTTCTTCCTGGAAATTTATACATTAGAGTCACTACGGTCGGGGGTTCGAATCCCCCCTCGGGCATGGATGTTTGTGTCGTCTTTAGTATAAGCTAGTTCATAAGTAGTTTGTAAGTTCAGGGAATGATGACACCGCAGTGAAGTCCCTTAAGCTTAACAAACATTTGAACATTTTTATATATTAGAGGGAACGAAAGTTCCTTAAACCATTTATTTGGAAACAACAGTAACATGAATTTTCTCTCAGCAATTACTTCCTCTTCCTTCGACACATTTTCTTTTTGTATCACATAGTTAGAAAGGGTGCTTATAATTAACACGTTAAAAACAGTCTACAATCCGAAGATTGGTTTGAACACCACAGTGTTTTACTAGGCATGGTCCAGTTTGGAGGTGGTATGCCGTTGCCTTCCGCTGACCTTCGAACTGACTTACCCAGCCAGCTCTACGTGGGTTCCCAACCATGGTGCTACTCGATGTTTTTCACATCAACACTGCCAGAGGTGAAGGAAGTAACAAACGACAGATAAAAAGCCTAGGACCTGGTGACTCGTCGACCTTTGGATTTATAGTCTGGGACTCTATCACTGTGCTACAGAGCCACCTGTTATAATACGGAGAATAATTACCGAACGAATGTCAAAGTTGGTAGCATTAATATCCAGAGTATAGCGTGCATGATTTCGATGTGTCACAAAGCCACCGTCCAGTTGCAACCGTGGCAACCAGGTGCCGTGATCAGACATCAGTCATCGTCACACACACACCTGATCATTCGCAGTGCGCTTGTTGACGTGTCAACACGAGCTTGGTGTATAGGAGCAGGTCGTTATTGGTGAATCTCTATTATCAAAAGAACATTAATGATGCAGTTGCACTTGGAGAATATCGCCGACTGAAAAGATTACGGAAAGTTAATTTTTCTCCACTTGCTGTGAAGGATATGATGAACGACTCAACTGGAGAACTGGGAATCGCTCCAGGAAGAGGCTCACGACCGATTGCAGCACAGGTAGTTGATGAAATCGCAGTTGCTATAGGAGACAACGCTGTGCGCAATTGTCGCTCGACAAGCAGTACGCGCACTGTATCACATCTCGTGGTAGTGTACGGTAGAATGTGCACCATTCTGCTGTGCAGAAGACAATCCTGAGCTTTCAGACTCTTCAGGACACTGATAGGCGCCACGTTAAACCCATTATGTACCGGCCAATGGTACCGGAATGTAATGGTACGATGTATCGAAGCACAGGGGTGTATACAGGGTGTCCCATTTATCTTGACCACCCAAAATATCTCTGGGGCAACAACAGCAATTGTAAAACGACTTTCACCGGTATCAGTATTAGCCCAGTGCTCATGAACGTAAATATTCTGAAACATTCTAAAACGAAAGCAACTTATGTGTGGACGCCATATATTGTTTCATCAGCAATCTATAGCGTGACAAATCACATAAACAATGGCGTAGATTGCATCACAATACGCCAATTACATCCCGAGATGTTGACGCTTGCCGGCCGCGGTGGCCGAGGGTACTAAGGCGCTCCAGTCACGGTCTGCACCGCCACTACGATCGGGGGTTCGAATCCCCCCTCGGGCATGGATATTTGTGCCGTCCTAGATCGTAAGTAGTTTGTAAGTTTAGGGACTGATGACCCCGTAGTTAAGTCCCATAGACTATACAAACATTTGAACATTTTTTGTTGACTCTTGAAATACGCGAAACTCGCGGCTAGCGCACGTCCTAGACTCAGCAGGGGATTCTCGCCTGAGTCTTGGACGTGCGCTAGCCGCGTGTTTCGTGTAATTCAACGTCAACTTCGCTTCGAAGAATATCGGGATGTAATTGGCGTATTGCGATGCAATCTACGCCATTGTTTATGTGATTTGGCGTGCTATGGATTACCGATGAAATAATATAGGGTGCCCATTTAAAAACACATAAGTTTGCTTAAAACACATATGCTTCCTCTTTGAATGTTTCAAAATATTTACATTCATGAGCCCCTGCCTTACATTGAAACCGCTGAAAGTCGTTTTACAGTACTTTGTTAATAGGGACAATAGATGCTGGGTAGGAATTCCCGTCCATTAAAAATGTTTACGAATATCACTCTCTGTATTAGTCAGGAATGACTGTTAGTTTCTTTTTTTTTTTTTTTTTTTTTTTTTTTTTTTTTTTTTTTTTTAACTTATGGGACTTAACGACGGGGTCATCAGTCCCTAAGCTTACCAACTACTTATGAGCTAGCTAAGACTAAGGACGGCTCAAATATCCATGCCTGAGGGGAGATTCGAACCCCCGACCGTAGTGGCCGTGCAGAACGTGACTGGAGCGCCTCAGTCCCCTCGGCCACCGCGGCCGGCCTGTTAGTTTCCGTCAGTCACAAAATATTTGCTCAGTCTGCATGACCTGGGTTTGAAGCCATGTGCAGAACGAGAGGGCTCGTCGTCTCATTTGAAGTTCATACATATTCTCAACTAGCTGCTCGTGAGTAACTTAAATTTTTAATGTCATTTTGTGTTCAATATTAAGTACGGTATGTTACTTTGAACAAGCAGTCGTGAATACGACGAATTTACTATGTGCATTACCTATATCATGTAATAATGAGAGTGGTAAAATTTCAGGTGTGTCATTACTTGTAACAAATGTGAGCTTACAAGCCTTAAGGACAGTCTTTTCTGTGATAAGGTGTTCCCTGATGTTTGTAGTATCGTTGTATTACTTCACATCTTGGGTTATTGCGATACAGAGCAGTGTTTTCCAGTGGTGACTTGTTGGAACCATTTTCAATAGAGGAGCGAATAGAGGACCTGCTAGACAGCTGCGTTTTGAGGGTTACATGCGAATCAGGCGAAATGCAATTCAGGTCGTTCGGATACTTTTGTGCATGACTGTACATGTACAGACAAACATATTACAATTTTAGAAATATTGGATGATTTATTCAACTGAAAAAACTTCACAAGTTGCAAATGAGTATCGGTCTGGTCCACTCTTGACCTTTAAGCAAGCAACGTCGGTGAAATATTTGATATATTGACGATGCGGTCCAATACCCAGATGAGTTTTATCAACAATGACAACTGCCGCGGAACCCTTCGTTTACATTTAAGCAATCAGTTATTCGGCTTGCCAATGATTGACATCGGATGGCACGCATATCATGCCAATCCTGTCCGATTGACGCGATAGATAGCCAAAATCCCGAGCTCCGGCTGTTTTGAAGGCCTTGTCTAAAATCCTCCAAACTTTCTCATTTCAGGAGATGTGCGGCAATAATAGGTAGTGTTTAGAAAGCACGAACACAAGCAGTGAAACTCTTCGCCATGCCGGATCGGGCAGTTGAAAGACAGGAAGCTTAGCCTTTAACGTCCCGTGGACAGCATGGTCATTCTTGCAAGGTAACCATCCCGGCATTTGCCTGGAGCGGTTTGGGGAAATTGCGGGAAACGTAAATCTGGATGGTCAAAGGTGGATTTGAACCACCATCCTCACGTATGCGAGTCCAGGGTGCCAACCACACTGCCGCCTCGCCAGGTTTCGGGCCGTAAGCAGCGGACACAAAATGACATAGAGAGGGTACAATGCCAATGAAATGAAGCCGGCACTAGGACGCCATGTTGGCTGCGTGTTGCGCTGTCTGTTAATTCCTTTTTCATATATTTTAAGGCGTTCCTTTTTAGACAATCTATTTTTGCCATAAATAATTACAAATGTCAGCTAAGGGTAGCAAATCATTATATAAAACAGAAGTACATTTATCTCTTTCACCTTTTATAACTCGAGAAGTACTGAACGTATCGTCATGCGCTTTGTTTCAGTTTCTTCTTTAGAATCCTGCGATAAATTAAGGCTACATTTAATGGGAATAGGAATTTGTGAAACAACTAAAATAAGAATAATAACGTAGAATGGTTTACCGCTTCTACACTTTAGTCAGCTCTGGAGCCTAAACTATAAGAACTACGCCATTGTACATAGTATATAATTGGAAAACTCAAAAAGATCTAAAATAAATAAATAAATAAAACTAGATGACCCGGTGAACTTCGTATCACTTACCTCTTAATATGAACCATATTAATTTAAATCATATGTATTTTAGACCCAGTAGCTTTATAAAGGCATCGTCAGATGGTATAAGTATCGGCACGATAGTGGAAGAAAGAGTGGGCAACTTGCACACCCATGTCCAGGATAATGTTCATGTCACATTCGTGGAAGTTCAGGGAAGGTTTCAACGGTGATAAAATATGATAAAATCGCGAGGAAATTTTAGAGTTAAAACATGGAAAATAATGACTTGGTTGTTGTGTTGGACGCGTTCAAAAATATACTTTGAAACAGTAGAGTTCGCTTTACATGATCTGAACCCGTATATGAACTGTGAAAGATAAAAATGAATTGCTGTTCGTTAGTTTCGCTAAAACTCGACATCGGCTGAACGGAATTGACTATACATCATTACATAAACCACTGAATCTATTGTAATGAAATCTGGTGTGGTGATAGCTTGAGCGATGAAGTACCGGATAAGATACTTCCGAAACTGCGTACTTCAAGATATTTTTTGATTTGAAGTATATAAAGCGAAATATCGACAATAATTACTCTATGGAAAAGCTGTTTACTCTTTGACTTCTAAACTATTTTTCAGAAGTTGTAATAAATTTACAAATATGCATTGTACCTTTTGTAAAAAGTGGATAGAACGGCAGAACAACAGAAGTACCTGTTATAATTTTACAGGTTTTAAATCTAAATTTTCCTCACAATTTTTCATGTGTGCGTGATTTGCCCACTCTTTCCGCCCACTATGGAACCGATACTTAGACTATCTGATGATGCCTTTATAAAGCTACTGGGTTAAAATACGTATGATTTAAATTAATATGGTATATATTAAAAGGTAAGTGATACTTAGTTCACAGGGTCATCTACTCATGTAGTCCATCTGGCAATGCTTCGCAATTTCTAATATGTATGTACTCTTGCTTTGAACGTCAAATGTGAAAAATTTTATCGCAATTGTACAAATGATATCGATATCCCAAAAAAGAGCTCTTTCAGTTTTCCACATATTTTCCTATTTTCAGGACAACTATTCCAAACTTTTACTTCACTCAAACCTTCCTCTCGCTTTGGACGTCGAATGTGCAAATTTTTATCTCAGTCAGATCAATGATATTGATATTTCGTAGAAGAATCTCTTTTTTTTTAATTTTCCAATTGTCCTGGAAACTTTTCTAAATTTTTATTTAATAACAACGTTACTCTTGCTTTGAACGTCAAATATGCAAAATTTTATCGCCATGAAACGAATGATATTGATATCCCATTAAAAAAGCTGTTTCAGTTTCTCGCGAATTTTCTAATTTTTCGGGTAACTTTCCCGAATTTTGAGTTCATAAGAAATTTAATCTTTCGTTGAACGTCAAATGATCAAAGTTTTATCGCAATCGGATGAACGGTTCTCAACTTACAGCGTTGAGTACATTTAGAAACACATTGAAAAAGGAACTTGGTTCGCATTTTGCGACTTTCCTTTTTAACTGTCCTTAGGTTTTATTTATTTATTTATTTTTTTTTTTACTGAAAACTTTTTCAAGACCATAATGAACAAAACAAAAAAAGGAATTACCCCTTTCCGTCGTGCGAATAGCCAGTTATAGTGCTGAATTCAATCAGAAACACATTGAAAAACGCACTTTCAGTTTTTCTAAAAATTTCCAATTTTCCGGTAGATTTTCCGAAAAATTTATTTCTTTTAAACCTTGTCCTGTCAAGCCGTACTCAAGTGATGCTCTTATAACCATGTGACAATTGATTTTTATTCATAGAAGAAAATGGCTTTTGTTTTTCCTCAATTTTCCTACTTCCCCAGCGACTTTTTCAAATTTTTGTTTGATAAGGACGTTACTCTTGCTTTCAACATTAAATGTACAAAATTTTATCGCAATTAGACGTACGGCGTTGATAACTCACCGGAAAAAGCTATTTCGGTTTTTCCCGATTTTCCTCTTTTCCGAACAACTTTTCCATATTTCATCACCGTTTAAACCTTCCCTGGACTTACACGAATATTTCAAGACTAGAATTAGCCAAATCGGTTCAGCCGTTCTCGAGTTTTAGAGAGACTAACGAACAGCAATTCATATATATATATATATATATATATATATATATATATATATATATATATATATATATATATACTCAAGACCATGTGACTAACTTTTACGAGTGAACCACATTTATCATTTTTCTCTTCAAATCGCTGACGCCAGACGGCTTCAGACTACAGATATAGTTAATAAAACTCTTCTGGATATTGGACCGCATAGTCAATATATCAAGTATTTCACCAACGTTTCGGCCGCTATTGCGAGCACGAGAGGTACTGTACCTCCAATACCCAGAAGAGTTTTATTTACTATATCTGTAGTCTGAAGCCGTCTGAGGGGCGATCAATTTTATTTTCCACACTGCGTGACCCACTCGAACTTAGCCTCTGCGTCGGCCGGCCGGCGATCAATTTTTTTGTCTAAGACTGTACATTCGGCTGGGGCAGCATACAAAGTCGGAAGTATCTGAACACCAGGAAGAGTGCGACAAACAGATATGTTTTCAGCAAGTCACTGTACTGGCAAAACAACCCTACACTTTGAAGAGGAATATCAGGGAAGCAATAGAAATAGCTAAGCGACCCGGAAATATGAACAGAGAAGACGGGTATAGACTTCCCGCGTCTTGGTTGCCAGCAGTAGCAGCGCTTCGCGACGACACCGCGTGCAGTGCAGTCCATAGGGGCCCGCCCGCAGACAACAGCGGCCGCGCGTACACAGAGCAAACAGCACGCTCTAGCCGGCGCTAGGCGTCACTGCTACGTCACTGCTACCAGCGCTCCTCATTCGCCAGTTTTAACCAATGGCAAACATTAATATAAACACCAATCCTGGACTCCCTTTTCCACCAATAAGAAGAAATAAGGCAAACACCAATGATAAGAGCCCTGAAACCACCAATGATAACTGCCAACATTTAATATTTAAGACACCAGCTTTCCCTCATCCAGCAGTAAACATAACACCCAGAAGTTGGCCGCTTGCAATAGCGGCCGAAACGTTGGTGAAATACTTGATATATTGACGATGCGGTCCAATACCCAGAAGAGTTCTATTAACAATGACAACGGCAGCGGAAGCCTTCGTTTACATACAGATATAGTGATTGTGGGAGATCTGTAAAAGTTAGACATATGATCTCGCGACCATTTTTTAAAAATCGTCCTGAGGTCTATAATTCTATATTATGTACTTTGGCGCAAGTTTCATAGTTTACGCTACACGAAAGTGCGGAAGTGGTAAACCATTCTACGTTATTATTCTTTTTTCAACTATTTCACATTTTCGTATTGGAATTTAATATAGCCTACAATGATCCCAGACTTATAACGAAGAAATTAAAGAAAAACCGCATCACGAGACGTTCTGCAGTTCTCGAGTTGAACTTCGAAGATTAACCGTGCAAAGTAGGGGCGGGTTCAGCTAGTTAATAATAAAATAAATTAAAAGTGTTAGGTCATATTTATTTAATACCGAAAATTCTACCCCAGATTAAAAAATGTTTATCGCAATAGGTCACAAAGTACTAGGTGAATGCTGGAGGTGGTCGCTGGACGGTAACGAGTAGAATTTGAAAGTTTCCACCGCTCTATTCTGTCTAAATTTGTTAGAAAACTAGGGGAGCTATAAAAAAGTTGTTTAAATAGAAAAGTTCATTTCATTATCTACAACTTTCTCGCTGTCGAAAATTTTCTGACCCCAAAACAGAAAGAGTGGCAGGCGACTAACTATTTCATGTCCTAATTTTAATTTCATATAACAGTAATAGTTTCAATTATTATTTTGATACAAACACAATACGATTTGTACTTGCATTCCTTCAGTTAAAGAACCTGTCTGCCTGAAAAATTTGGTAATTTTTTCCTATCCTAAGGGATTTAAATGACAATGTAATTTAGGCGAGCGCCATTTGAACAACTGCGCATTTATCGGACCAACTCCGTTTCTACACCCAACCAAGATGGCTGCAGTGGCGTCACTGCATGTACGCTGATATAGGCGGTGTAGCCTCTCCGTGTAATTCTGTGCTCGCTGCCCGTAAGGCGGCCCAATCCGGGGCTTCTCACTGGTCGTTGGCACTCAATTATACTGCAGTCAATGAGATTTCGGGGTTGATGTACCCCACAAACTGCAAACGGGCTTGTTTGTGTACAGAGGTCAGTGGGCAAGGGGGTGGCGTGAGACTTTCCTGTACTCTGTGAGTCACTTACTATTGGCCACGCAAGCACCAGTTGCAAGTCAGATAGATAGCAATGTTGAATGCGACATTCTCAGTGCACCTGTGTGCTAGCTGTAAGTATAACTAAGTACACGAAATGAAATTCGCAAAGACTTAATGCACTGGTATGGGCATGCCCCTTTTTAGGACTCTAGGCTAGCCGCGCGGTGGAATTATGTTCAACGTATCGTATTCCCCCATCGACCAACAATGTTTACAATTTTGCATTTTCTGTCGGCATCTGCTTGCTACCAATTTGCTTAACTTCTTCGTGGTATGTGTTTTTTGTTTATTCTTAGAGTCCGCGTGCCATTGCAGTGCTGTAGCATAGATAAGAAACCGACTTAAGAGACTAGGCTTGAAACGGACGATATAACATTCTCTAGGGAAGTTAAAGAGAACAAAACAGCAAATCATTAACATGCCAGACGTTCATCCTGTATTCCAATTGTAACAGCACTTCAAATGACAATATTTTTAAACAGTATTTCTAGGTATGTATGTAAGCTGCAATTTGTTTTAGTTCTTTTTCTAAACTGTAATTTGAAGTTCCCGGATTGGTGCACACACTGATGTAACTATCTTCACCAGTGTTCGAAAAAGTATGTTCCAAAAACAACCACGAGCGTTAAGTAACAAACAAGTCACTTGTAACCAGGTGTCAAGATTACGTATTTCAGAATAAGAATCCTAACATAGCACTCTTTTTTTTCAGGCTGGAATAGTACCAACCATACAAACTCTTATCTGCAGATGGGCACCAGACCACGAAAGAAGCAAATTCTCTATAATTTTTCTAGGTAAGTTGCAAAATTTATGGCGATTTAATTCAGCTCACCTGGATGTAGATGATCTTTAGTTGAGTATACTCGAGATGCCTTGTCAATAGAGTCGTTACTTACGTCGAGCTCATCATCCTGTTGTCATTTTCGTCATATTGGCAATAATGTAACAGCACTACATTCCGTTATTAATTAGCACAGACTTAGTTTTTCTTTGCGGCACTATTTTAATACAACTTTTGTGTCTAACGCTGTAATTGTATCTTTATATATACAGCAGTGTGTCCGTATGTTTGTGTGTATGTACATTATGCAAGACAGCCTTATTTCTTATATATTCTCCGTTAAATATGGCATGTTTTTAGCAATAAGGAGATGGACAGAGAGAGAAGGGTTTGGAGAAGTACTAAATCAAGGCAGTAATAAATAAATACCCGGGCAACGCCGGCTTTTTAGCTAGTCATATATAGCAGTGTGTTCGTGTGTTTGTGCGTACGTGTTGTATACAAATCTACATTTTCTTCCAATGTTTATGAAATTTTACACACGTAAGCTTCAATTCATGAGGACGTAAGTGTTAGGATCACGTACAACACATTCTCCACGAGATATGACGTCATAAACAATGAGATGCGTGAAAGACGACAGTGTTGCACATTACCTCCTAAACCATTGGACCGATTTCAACTAAATTTGGTGCACATATTCCTTACCGTGAGGTACTATTGCTGTCGGGGTAAGAACCACATACGACCATGGTTCAGGAGATACAACGTCATAAACAATATAGTTGCAAGAAACTGCCACATAATCCGACGAGGCATAATTACACACTGTATGAGAGAGATTCACGGTACTTAGCGACTTGCAGCAAATTTTAAACATAATTCCAAACGTTTATTGAACCTTTTCTCGCTGACAACCATAGCAAAATTATGAAAGGAAAAATGGTTTCTCTCTTAGCCGCGGCGGAGTGGCCGAGCGCATTGTGGCGCTATGCTCCGATGCGCGAGGCGGTTCCTCGTCGGGGGTTCGAATCTTCCCTCAGGCATGGAAGTTTGTGTTGTCTTTAGTATAAAGTAATTTGTAAGTTTAGGGACTGATGACCCCGCAGTTAAGTCCCATAAGCTTAACAAAAATTTGAACATTTTGTTTCTCACTTACTACTTTTCCGCTGTTCATGGACTAAAACTACGGCATTCGGTATGACGTTACAATTTATAATTTTTACATTACAAATTGTAGCCGCAGGGAATTCTACAGACAGTATAGGTACATATAGCTGAATGTACCTTCGAAATCGTATCACAGTACGACACGTAGTTCATGAGGTATGAGCATTTAAACGTAACGTTAATGGAAAACCGCCCCATCACGCACCAAGTTTCAATCTATTACTTCCTTACTACTAATTGTATTCGCAACAGATTTTACAGACATACAGCATATATAGAAATGAATATATTCCTGAAAAATTATACAATTGTACAACATATAACTCAAAAAATATGAGATCGGGCGAATTTTATATTCAATTCGTTTTTTGATTGGTATCTTTATTTCTTTGGATAGTGCTTGTTTAATTTTCTACATTACGCAAGACAACCTTATTTCTTACATCTTCTCCGATAAATATAACATGTTTTTAGAAGAAAAGAGATGGACAGAGAGAGAAGGGATAGGAGAAGTACTAACTCAAGGTAGGAATAAATAAATAAATAAATACCTGGGCAACGCCGGGGTTTTAGCTGCGTGGAGCCGTAACTGGAGTTTGAAGTTATTCTTATTGTTGGATGGTTATTATTATGAAGGGAGCCCGGGGATGTTTTTTCTTCGTTTCCATATCAGATATGGCCATCGGAAACTGAGAGCTTCGTTGACTTCTGGTGCCAGCAGCTGGCGCGCCACTTGGTCGGCCTGACGCAACGCATTCTGCAGTGAATGAGCGTTCGTCAACCTTACAATGCGGCTAACAGTGCTCCGGCGCGCTAAAGACTGTTACCAATTGCTTATCTTCTGTAGCTCTAACTCGCAGCTGCCACTGCGCGGACTCTATAAAGGGTGTGAAACCGTTGTGGCTTCCCGCTGGTGTCGACGGATCATCGGTATAGTGGTGTAGTGGATCCGTCATCTATCGGAGATGCCTCTAAGAAGATTACCGGCAATGAGTTCTCCAACTGAATAACTGAACGAATATGACTGCTGAACTCTCAAACAGGGGGACTATTTTTCTGGTCTTTGCGTCCTTGTTGCCCGAAAAGTAAAGATTCAAGTCGCGCACTAGGTAACAGCTTCGTAACACGTCCAGGGGAGCGACCTTTGGAGATGCTGTTCTACCGCAATCGCTGTGTTAGCGGGACTTTGAGTTTACGCTGGACAATATTCTGTCATAAAAGGAGCCAATATCTTAGCAAAAAGTTGAAAGTAGCATGTTATTAAAATAAGCAATATCTCGGGCAGCTGAGATCTGCAAATGTAAGTTAAAACGCTCACTGCTGCTCTAAATTACTTTATGGGTGGCCACAGTATATGCGCAACGGAAATTTATCCAACTGCTCACTCCTTAAGGGAGCAGCCAACGTTTAAACAAACACAAAATCAACGTTAAAAAATAAATGAATAGATAACTAAACATAGGACGGAGGGAATGAAATCATAATACAGAGGTCTGATACTTTAAAATCATAATATATTCAGTAAAATAACAAGCAAATAAATGTGGGGAGACCAAATTAAGCACACACCTTGCACAAAAGTGAATCAAATCTTATAATTACTGCCCATATTAAAATTGTTTCTGCCCATTATAAATATGGAGGTAGCGTGGAAGGAAATTTTCAAATACACAATGGGTAGCTGAAAGCACATTCATTCATTCACAGACACGTGCATATAGCTAGGCGGTACATTACAAAACTGGAACACTTGAAAGCAATGGCGATACAAAGCGTCGGTGGCGTCTTGACGAGATGGCAGGTGTCTTGATTACAAATTTAATTAAACTGTGTACTAAATGGACTCATGTGCAGGGAGACAGTGGCTCACTGTTCGTAAGTACCACATGGTGTGCAACCATGCAGAATTTCATAACATTTACAAACAGAAATTAATTTAGAATAAGTCAGTAAAGCTCACACGAGAATTCTTATAGAAGAAAGCTAGTTTTAGCAAAAGCATGGCTGAAGGCCAAAGTCACAACCGTTATGAAAGCACATGGTGCAATTGGTCATACAAGACAGGAAAAATGGCAAACAAGAAAATCGGAGAGATATTTAGCATACTCGCAGATACAGGAGTGGCATGAAAAGTCAGTTAAAAACAGCAAGGAATTCAAATACATTAAGTTTACACAAATGCTGAAGGCCACACTCGTGTATTCTAACTTGATAAAAACCGGACACAAAATCATCACTGGAATGCAATGCAAATAATAAATTTACACTGAATTTACTCGAGTTCTGTAAATTAAGAAATGCTTCGCCTCTCATAGCGAAAGAATTACTCAAGAGAACTATAACTGAAGAACCAAGACTGCCTTATCACAAATAAATCAAAGTCCTAACAGCGTACCTATCCCTCAGCATGATTTGCCGGAGTACTTTTTTCCATAGTAGGCTGAGAGTGAAGACTAAAGCTCTAAGGCCTTGGACAAAACCTCCCCCTGCCATACACTGGATGTGGAGCGCGCTAAAAGTGACGCAGAGTGCATTCAGAGACTAGTATTTACCAACCCTTGCTACCTGGCCAAGACAATTCCCTCTAAAACCTCTCCCAAAGAGGTCTCATGTCACCTCTTTTTTCCAAGATTAGGTTGGTACGACACTAAGAACACGGCCACCTCGCCAAGTAAGCTTGTCTCTGGCCAGCCAGTAGACGCCAGCGCATACGACAATCGAAGCCATGAGTTCTTAACTACAGCAAAACGAGGTCTAAAGCGGGAGGCGGCAACTGTAAGCCATTGCACGTTAGTCAGTCAATAATAAGAGCACACATTCACATTCACATCAACACACGGTTGGAAACATTTATAAATATGGGGCAAACATACATAAACTTGGGGCATTGATCATTAATAAAAAGAATAAAATAATTAACACACAGATAGGTAACAGTAATGGTGCAGAAACACTTTAGGTTAATGAATAAATCAAAATGAAACATGACCACACATTCAGTGGACGTGTTTCAAAGTGGAAAGTAATAATTCAGATTCTGTGCAATACATACTGATTTTATACATCACTGTACGTCTCTTACAATTAATCAGTGCTGTTCAATTGATTATTGAGAGTAATATGGAGTGAGTGTGAGATTGCTTTACTTTCTTTTGCAATACCAAGTTCAGATACCCTGTAAAGTAAATTTAATGTACATATTAATCTAACGCTGTAATGCCCTGATGTTATGTGCGTAACTATGGCTAGGAAGAAGGCCGCACTTAGTGCAAGGCTCCGTGCTGTTTTCGGATAATGGTCTACACCCGTTGTATTGTAATTTGAATTTAAAGAAGATTTCTGCAAACAGGAATCCAAATCCTACGCTTTTAAATTGGAAGGCCATTTTCCAACAATTCTTCCGAACCAATAACTTAGGTCTTCTTCCAACAAGGACTGATAAATATTAAAAAGTGTTAGTTCCTTAGAATTACAATTTTTATTCCCTTGTATGTAAAACGCGTCCACTGAATATGTGTTCGTGTTCCATTTTGAGTTATTTATTACGCTTAAGTGTTTCTCTGCCATTAATATTCTCTATTTTTATGTAAATTAAATTATTCTTTTTATCAATGATCAATGCCCCATGTTTATGTATGTTTCCACCCGTGTGATTGAACTTATGTATTCATGTGAATGTGAAAAGCTAATACTAGCTTTCTTCTATATGCATTTTCACATGTGCTTTACTTGCTTATTCTAAATTAATTTCTTTTGGTAAATTCTATGTAATTCCCCATGGTCACACACCACATGGTACTTACGGATAGTATGCTACTGCCTCCCACCACATGAGTGCGTTTGGTGAATAGTGTTATTTTAATTTGTGCGTCAAGACACACGCCATCTTGTCAAAACGCCTTAGTTTCGCCATTGCTATCAAGTGTTGCCGCATGAGTAATGTGTCACAAGAATTATGCGTGTGTCTGTGAGTGAATGAAAGTGCTTTCCTTTATCCACTTGCAAATTTCCTCCCACGTTACCTCCATATTCATAAAGGGCAGAAACAATTTCACCATGAGCAGTAATTTTATGATTTAATTCACTTTGTACCAGGTGTGTGCTTTATTGTGCTTAATATGGTCTCCCCACATTTATTAGCTTGTTAATTTTTTTTTAAATTTTCTCAAAGGAAAGCACTTCAACTCGGATGATGAACTTAAGGACCAGTGGCAGCGCGTCCTGTGTGTTCACTGATTCAGTGAACCCCCTGAAAGACGCTCGTCGTGAAATAAAAAAGTAAATAAATAAAATAAGTAGTGTTATTAAACTATTATTCTTCGTTTCGTTCTTCTATCAGATCATTTTATATGCACATTTAAAGTATAGTTATTGCATGAGAAACGTGTTACGTCGCGGAGACAGCACATATACGAGTCATAGCGCGGCCGCTTAATATAGGAGACAGCGGCCACAGCGCTACATTGCGCATGCGCGGCTGAGGTTCAAGTACTCTTCTGAACCCCCTGGAGGCAGCATATGGGCGTTCCAGCGGCAGGGAGACGCGAGGGGAAACGCCCCTTTTTAAAATTGGCGTTGGAGCTGGTAGAGACACCACCTGCTGTCTACTCGAGCTCTGGCGGTTACTCACGAATGGTCCCGAAGCAAGAAAATGGAGATACTGCGCACCTCGCCTTGTGCATGTGCGAATCCTCCATGAAGGCAACGTCCACTCTTCATATTTGTTGTTGAAGCATTGAAGAATCATCAGAAACTCGCCATATTTGCTAAAATATCTTATAAGTATAAATTAAAGACTCTTTAATAGTGATAGCCTTCAGAAGATCCGATCATGAATAATAATGGTAACTATTCTCCACCTAGCGAGAATAGCCGTGTGGTTAGGGGCATCGCGCTTCATTGTCGAAGGTAGTGGGTTTGAGACTGACTGGATTAAAATTGTGTGCCGGAACCGGGACTCGAACTTGGGGAAAGTAGGAGGCGAGGTACTGGCGGAAGTAAAAGTTGTGAGGCTGCATCGTGAGTCGTGTCGGGATAGCACAGTCGGTAGTGCGCTTGCCCGCGAAAGGCAAAGGTCCCAGGTTCGAGTCCCGGTTTCGGCATACAATTTTAATCTGCCAGGAAGTTTCATATCAGCGCACACTCCGCTGCAGAGTGAAAGTTTCATTCTGACTGCAAGCAAACTTTTTCTTCTTTTTAACAGATACAGAAACAACATATATTTTAGACGTTTTTGCAAATGTGTTTCGATTTTGTGGGTAAATGACATTTATACTCTTCGTTGTAACAATTATTTAACTTCATATTCACAGAAAATATGACATCAACTGCGCATGGGCAAAGCTGAAAATGTGTACCCAGCCGTGATTCGAATCCGGGTCTCCTGATTTCTAGGCAGTTTCGCTGTCCTCTACTCCACTGAGGAAACATCATTACCGCACCTGCAAGGACTACCTAAGCACGCCTCGTGTCAGATACAAATTCCCAGCTTTACCCTGCCCACAGTATTTAAACTCATAGTTTTGAAATTCATGTAAGAGTAAGGGCCAAAACTTGTCCACCCCTCCCCACTAACGAAAGAATCATTCCCCGTCACCAGCATAATATATATATATATATATATATATATATATATATATATATATATATATATATATATCGTCTGTTCCGGAAGAACAGACGTCACTTCTGATCCTGCAGTTGTTATTCTTTCATTTTCACAGAATATGTGTTCTTTCGGAACACACCTTGCAGGTGAGATGATAACTGTGTACCCAGTGGTGCAGTGGTCAACGCAACTGCCTAGAAAGCAGGAGACTCAGGTTCGAATCCCGGCTGGGTACGCACTTTCAACTTTCCATATTCTCGGTTGAAGTCATATATTCTGTGAATATGAAAGAATAACAAATGCAGGATCAGAAGTGACGTATATTCTTTCGGAACAGACGCCACATATTTGTTAATTATTTAACTATTTGAAAAGATGTGGGGGAGGGAAGCGTTTGTGCATGCGTAAGATGAGGAGTGGGTGCTGCTTACAGTGTCACGTGAACGGAAGGTAACTCGTCTCTTCATCGTAACAGATTCATTTTGTTACAGTCACTTAACATTGTAATCAGTTATTTACTGTGTTTTATTGTTCATGTTCATATTCACATGTTCTTGGTGTTTATTATCAAAGAAAAATAAACAACGTTCCGTATCTTTTAGAAACAAATATTCAGCTTTAAGCTAGGAAGAAATATGTGAAATAAAAAAACTTGGTAGGAAAACTTCCGTCACCTCCCCCTCCCGGATGACTCCCTCCGTCCTGAAATATAACCGTCCTTCAAATCCCGATCCCCTCCCGTGGATGAAGAGCCCCGTCTCCCCTCCCCCTCCTATTCCCTCCTCCCGCTTGGTTATTCCTCTTCCTGCCCTGGAGTCCCTATGCCTCGACTCCACCCAATCTCCTACCCCCTTCTGCGACATCAGTTTTAACAGTGCATCGTTCAGTGTCATGTGTAAAGTGCTTCAGTGTGTTTTTATCCGCGTCCGCCGTTTTCAGACAAGTGTCGCATCGTTTATTTTTAAAGCAATGTCTCCGAGTGCTCACCGTCTTGTTTTGGTGTCATAATGAATGTTTTTAAACGTCTGCGTGACTCTTTAACTGACTATATATACGTGGCGCGTCCAGAAAGTAAGTTCCGTTTGGTTATAAAATGACATTGTACACAGATACAGAAGAAATTTTTATTGCACAAAATTCTACAACTCTTAAACTACTTTTCCACATAACTGCCGATATTTTGTAGGCACTTATCATAGCGTGCCACAATTATTTGCATGCATCCTTCACAGAAGGTTACCACCTGTGTATTCAACCATGTGGTAACAGCTCTTTATCATCATTGAAGTGTTGACCACCAAGGACAGATTTTAGGTGTAAGAAGAGATGAAAGTCGCCAGGAGAGAGGTCCGAGCTGTATAGAGGATGATCAAACAGGTCCCATTGAAATTTCCGTAAGAATTGTTTGGTCACATTCGGTGTGTGAGGTCAGACATTATCGTGAAAAAAAAATCTTTTGACAGTAATCCTCTTCTTACACCTAAAATCTGTCCTCGGTAGACAACACTTCAACGAAGATGACGAGCTGAAAGAACATGTTACCACATGGTTGGATACACAGGCGGCTAATGAAAAAGGCACACAAAACCTTGTGCCATGCTATGATAATTGCCTACAAAATTTCGGAAGCTATGTAGAAAAGTAGTTTAAAAGTTGTCGATTTTTGTACAATCAATATTTTTTCTGTATTTGTACCAGTTCGTTTTATATGAGCAAACGGAACTTACTTCTGGACGCGCCTCGTATTTTTATCCATCTGCCAATCAATACTGCAAGTACTTCATAGTTTTCTTCTCATCTATATTTTAATTCACCATTAACTCCATTTCATGTTCAGTCCTCACGCCCATGCTCTTGTTTCTCTCGGCCGAAGAGCAGCACTTCATGCTGCTGCCAGCATATTTGCTGGTGTGGGAATACAATAAAGAAAAAAAAAGTAGGCCGACACCTCAGCTCGAGTTGAAGGAACCGAAACAAGCCGCGGTAAGACATTGTGGAGATCTTTTAACGAAAACATGCCGGAGCGGTTTCCCCCGGTGCCTCTAAGAGATGCGGCAAATTGTCACTTTTTATGGGGGGAGGGACGAGGTGCCAAAATATAATCAACGCGCCAAGCGCGGGGGGAGGGGAGGGGGGGAGCGGGTGAGGGGGGGGGGGGGGAAGGCGCAGATCCAGCACTTGAAAGAAGTAAACCGCCAGCCATCTGAAGCACCAGCCGCCACTGCAAAAGACGCAGTAGAGGACTGGCTCCTGTCACAGCCACAGGGATTCTGGAAACAGGGAATCCTTTGGTTCCTTAAACAGTAGGACAGTAGATCTCTGGTGATTACTTCTGAATAAAGACTTCAATAAACCCACAGTGTCGTTGCTTGACTTTTTGTATATATCATGCCTTGTGAGTAATATCGGCGACACCTGAGGGGTTCAGTTCTTTAGCGCTGCATTGTAACGTAGCCGGACTGCTTGCATTTCGTGCAGGGCTGTACGGCGGCATGGCGGTGTCGATGGCGGCGACGGGCGCCATGTGCGCCACGCCGGCGGGCTGGCCGCTCGCCTTCTACGTGTTCGGCGGCGTCGGCCTGCTGTGGTGCCTGCCCTGGTGGCTGCTGGTCGCCGACTCGCCGGCGCAGCACACAAACATCGACCCGGCAGAGCGCCGATACATCCAAGCCACCATACAGTCCAGTGCCAAGGTGCGCTTCCTATCTCTTTCTCTCTCTTTGATGCAGCCCCTCGTGGCTTCCCCTCCTGTGCCATCTCAAAGATAACACCAGTGGCGGCGCGACCTGTTTGTTCAAACAATGTTTATAAATCTGATAGGACTTAACGCCCAAGCCTACAAACTACTTAAACTAACTTAAACCTAAAGACAACACACACATACCGATGCCCGAGGGAGGACTCCAACCTCAGACGGCGACCAAACGCGTGCTCTGCAGCATAGCGCAGAGCCTATTTGTTCACTGGTTCAGCGAACCCCTGGAGAAAAGCTCGTCATGAAAGACACTAAAAAAACAAATTAAAATGTCAATAATGATAAATCTGTAGATTAGATTTAAAATTTGTGATGCGGCCGGAAATCGAACCCGGACCTCCAGGCTTACTAGACAGACGTCTTACCGTTTCGTATTATTATTATTTTTTTTCCATGGGTAGGTCTCTTTGTTGCGGACGCTGATCGTTTTTGTTTGTTCTTGTTCGGTGTGTTGTTGGCTCAGCTTTTTTTTTATTACAGAGGGCGTTGAGCCCTCTGACCGGGCGTGCTGAGCCACGGCGCCCGGCATACCGTTAGACCACCACACCACTAACGACTAAGGCGCCTCGGAATAGTATAAGTACGACTTCCCTCCACATCACAAACTTTAATTCAGCTTCTATGTACCAAAGATAATTGGAACACAGAAGCTGAATTAAAGTTTGTTACATGGAGGGAAGTCGTACTTATACTATTCCGAGGCGCCTTAATCGTTAGTGGTGTGGTGGTCTAACGGTAAGACGTCTCCCTAGTAAATATGGACGTCCGGGTTCGATTCCCGACCACATCACAAATTTTAAATCTGTGCTTCAGATTTATCATCATTGTTTTTGACATATTCGAGACGAAAATCCGTTTCAGGGATTGTTTATTTGTATTAAAATAAAAAGTATTTTTAAACTAGCATTGTTCGATTCATTCTTCGATCAGATCATTTTATATGCACGGTCAAAGTATTTTTATCGCTTGAGAAATGTTTTACGTCGCGGAGACAGCACCTATGCGAATTGTAGCGCGACCGCTTAATAGAGGTGGCAGTGGCCGCAGCGTTGCAATACGGATACTCGTCTGAGGTTCAAATTCTCTTCTGAAGCCCCTGAAGGTAGCATTTGGGCGCTCCCGCGGCAGGGAGGAGTGAGGGAAAACGCCGCTTTTAACATTGGCGTCAGAGCTGGTAGAGACGTCAGCTCCTGGCCACTCGAGCTCTGGTGGTTACGCACAAACGGTGCCAAAGCAAGGCAATGGAGCTACTGCACACCTCGCCTTGCGCATGCGCAAATTCTCCACGAAGGCAACATCCGCCCTTCATATTTGCTTTTGGTGCATTGAAGATCTATTAAAAAAAAACTCTCGACATATTTAGTAAAATATCTTTTAACTATAAATTAAAGATGCATCCTGAACACGACTTCAGCTCCGTTCGTGAATAATAACGAATTCACTACTCTCTAGCTAGCAAGGATAGCCGTGTGGTTAGCGGCATCGCACTGCACTGTGCACTATCGGAGGTAGTGGGTTATTTTGTGGGTAAATGACAATTATACTCTTCGTTGTAAAAGATATTTAACTGTTTGAAAAGATCTGGGAAGAGCAGCCCAGCGGCGGACTAAGGGGAGGAGCGGAGGGGGCGGACCGTCCCAAGCCTCTCGTCTTTGAGGGGGCTCCAAATACTTCGAAAGCACACTTTTTTTTTCGGTAGCGCCCTTGGCCTCTCGTTTTGGGGCCTGCATAAATAGAAAGCTTCTTTTTGGACTGTCCCGTAATCTCGTCCTGGAGGACCTCCAAATCTCAAAAGTTATTTTTTATAGTAATACCTGTATTTCCAAGTGGACGGGGAGCCTCATTTTGTATTGCCGCCGACTCGGACCTCCGGCAACCTTAGTCCGCCACTGGAGCAGCCTTTGCGCATGCTCAAGGTTAGAATGGGATGCTGCTTACAGTGTCACGTGACGCTAAGGTAGCTTCCCTCTTTATCGTAACAGATTTTGTTACAGTCACTCAACAGTGTAATCAGTTACTTACAGTGTGTTCGTGTTCGTATGCATAATCATATGTTCTTGGTGTTTAATATATAAGAAAAATGAACAATGTTAAGTCTCTTTTAGCAACAAATTACCCAGCATTAAGCTTGGAACAAAAGTGTGAAATAAAGAAGCTTGGTAGGCCGACACCTCAGCTCGAGTTGAAGCAATCACAAACAAGCCGAGGTAAGACATTCTGCATATCTTATAACGAAAATATATCTAAAAGGGGGGGGGGGGCAAAGCGGTGGTGCGACTCGTAGAGCGTAGAGGTGGCCAAATAGTCTCTTTGGACGCCGAGGGGGTGGAGGCGCGGCGCCACTATCAAAGAAGTGAACCCCCAGTCATCTGAAGCACCAGCCGCCACTGGGTAACACACTGACCATCCTGCATCTTCTAATGGATTTGTTCCAATCTGTGTTGTCCCCAACAATGTTTGTCCTTCACGACTCCCTCTAATTCTCCCGTGATGTCTTCATATATCTCCAATCACCCTTTCCATCTTTCTTAACAGTGGCGCCTGGTGGTACCTGAAGCTAGGCGTTGGGTGCAAGTTACAATGTTACATTTTTGTATGAGACGCTTACAAAGGACAATTTTTTTTTATCTCAGCGCCTGGCCTCTTGATTTTAGTCATAGTATAAACGTCCCTAGAATTCTTCACGTATGAAGCTCACAAAATTCAATTTTTGCAAATCCAATTTGCTATCCTGTGAAAAGTTAGAGATGCCGCCTCGTAACATGTTCGACAGTGACGTCACAGAGGGTTGAAGCCAGCGTGCGAACCCCCTGGACAGAAGCAGTTCCCACTTCCCAGCGGCCTGCTAGGTAGCCCCGCTCTAGGGAGAACACTTCTCCCACGCTTCTCCCAACATTGATTCTTCTGCCACCCAATTACTGACACGAAAATTTAGATCATTGTCTGATGCTGCTAGCGTTGAAAAGTTCATAATAATCAACAACCTAGGGAAGATGTTCACTGCCAAAGATGTAATGGGCCGTGCTGTCTGCCTGGGAGTTGTATCAGGAATGCAAAACTTCTGAGCTGCTCACGAGTCGGGACGACAGTTCGTTGTACGACCAAAAGCAGTAAATTGTAACTATTTCATGATGCATAGTTTTAAAAAAATTGGGAGTTGTGTAACACTGCAACAACATCATGCATCGCCACTAGTGTTATGTCCAAGGGAATGTCAGTGTAGATTTTCGATCCATCCTGATTACGTCGGGTTGCACGCAAAACATTTGCGTAATTACTCAACGTTTAACCTCAAATGAAGTGCTGAAAGATTCAGAAAGATTTGAAGGTCACAATTCCTGTTACATATCGGAACAGATGAAAGTGACAGGGCGCGTATACTAGCAACAAACCAGACAGTATACTTGGTACCAAAATTGCTTAAAACTCTCTCACCGTTTTTTTCTCTTTGTTAATGCTGTACAACCAGCGCTGTTCGTTTGATTACACTGATGTATCGTTGTTGATCTGCTAATTTCTCCAGGCACCGCAATTTGGAACCTTGCGTTCGATGATGATAGTTTGCTAAAACTGATGCTAAAGCGCCCAAAATTCCACAGAGACTCATCAGTCCTACTGAAAGGACGGCTGGCCCAATTCATTATCAATGAGCAGAGCCAGAAAGCACTGCCACAAGAAATAGACTTACAAATCAACTCTAGTTCAGAAACGAAGCTGCTGAAATCGAGAATCGGCGTTATGAATGTTTCACAGCCGTGACACGAACTCACTTTCCTCCCGATGGAGGGGATTTTCAAAGCTTCTCACCGACGTCTAGCTGTAGGTTGTTTGATTTCTGATCTAAACCACCTTGGTCCGGGGCTCGATCTAAGACACTGCTTAATATCGAATCAAAATTACCAGCAAAAGAGGTCGACACGTCCTTCATAAGAAGTTACCCTGGTTCTGAAATTTTTCTTGTGAAAGAGAGGAAGAAGAGGGAAGGAGCGAACACTGCTTCTCCTGGGGACTGGAAACTGTCCTAAAAGGTGACAGGATCAATAATAGCAAACGGCACGAGAATGTAAAAAGCATTCATTAAAAAAAAAAAAAAAAAAAAAAAAGAAACTCTTAGTGTGTATAGACCCGTACATGGTCTCCTCCTAGACAGTGTTTTGTGCAGAATCCTGCTTGTCAGCCGCTTGCCCAGCCCTGTCCACCTGTGTCTTTCCACTGTGTGTTCTTCCCCTCTCACCGATGACCGCGGGCGTTTGGATGCTCGCAGCTGACACCCAAATCTCCAGACAGTCACAGACTGTCCTAAACGCTGTATATCAATAGAGCATCAATCAAAACTCCGATATAATTAGCGATATTGTGCTGTCTTGCAAGAGAACGTGCATAAACTATAATAACACCTGACCTAAGAGGAAAAGCATAACTGCGAGTGCATATCTGTTGAGCTCTTGTGGGCAAACTCATAGTAAGGAAAGAAAGAAAGGTTGATGTTTCGGTTATTGAAATTAATTGTTTTTGATTTGATAAGTAAACGTGTATTGTGTGTAATAATTGTTGTGTAACCTTACTGACCTGATCTTAAACTCGTTGTTCGCTACGTTTAAACTCGCAAATAAAATGTCAAGTGAATGTAATTAAATTTTGATTAATTTGCAAATCAATTAGTGTAATCAACGAAGCTATGGCCCGATCTGACAATATAATACTAGATGTCACTTACTTTCATCTTCCTTACAATATCCTTTCGGAGACGTGCATACACCACATAGCTGAAAATACGTAAATCTACCGCGTAAGTGCAATGCGTATTTTGTAATTTGCATGCGTATGATAGCAATAATTTTGAATAATGACTTTCTATGATAATCAAGGCGACGAGGTTGGTAGGTGGGTGCAAACCAACCACTAATCTAAATATTTTATAAATAGCACTTCTTTTGGTAAAATTGCAAGTTTTACTGCGGCGCGTTAGTCACAGTCTGCACGGCCACTACGGTCGGGGGTTCGATTCCCCCCACGGGCATGGATATTTGTGCCGTCCTTAGTATTAGCTAGTTCATAAGTAGTTTGTATCTTTAGGGACTGATGACCCCGTAATTAAGTCCCATAAGCTCTACAAACATTTGAACATTTTGTTGTTGTTGAACTCAGCTTTCAGCGAGCCTCTAATTCAGAGCTTTCCAAACTGGGTGGCGCGACACCCTGGGGTGTCGCGTAGTAGTATCAAGGGTGTCGCGAGACTAACAAATTTGGACTCTAAACAAAAAACACTTGTCATAAAATAACACAAAATATCCTCTTCATACTACCCTGAAGACTCGCCTGCAGCTAATCATCCTTCTCTTCATTCAGTGCGCCACAGAACACGTATTAAAGGAATGATCGGTGCGTGCTCAGCCGCTAGGCGGCAGCTCTGCTTCAGCAGCAGTAGACACTCATGGTTCGTCCAAGCAGCTGCCAGTTGCCAGATTCCAGCAAAATGCGCATGCGCAGAGCGCTGCTGATATTCGATAACAGCTCTTCCCATGCGGTTTGCTGGAACTGGCAGCTGCTTGAACGAACCTTCATTGTAGTCTGCTTTTCTTTCTGAGCGTTTTTAATGGATTTATCAAAGCCACGTCACCCTCGGTAGCGTTTCTTACAATTAAATGCCAATCAATGACACAGTCAAAGATTGTAAAAGCAGTCACAGATTGTAAAAGCAGTCACAATTGTCACAGACTAAAGCTATTCAGTAGCGATGTTTAGTATGGAGTATGGCCGGGTGATTAACGGAGAGTAGTATTTTAAATGCAGTGATCGTTGGTTCGAACCCTAGTAGGCGTTAATATTTTTTTTTTCTCTCTCTGTTTCCTGTATGTAACAGATTCTGGGACCAGAAATGACATTCATATTCTTACTTGTCACAAATATTTATCCATATGTGGGGACTTCCGAGGTCGTGGTGAAGCAAGAACCTAACAATAGAACTTAAATAATAATTCATCACTTGTCATAAATACATCCTCTTTATTTCTGAAAATAATGTGATAATATTGAACTGAAAGGGAACAGCTACTGTGCTGTCTAATTCAGAAATCCGAGCAGTTAATTTCCAGATGCCATTTTCAGTCGATCCAGCAAAACCGTATCTGGTCCTGACATGTACACACCATAGCGAAAAATGGTTTCCGAAATTCAGTTTTCGTGTTTCGGAAGTTGGGTCGCATGTAGAAGAAGCAAGTATTACTGTGTGAGTTAGGCATTGTTGACTGCGGTGTTACTCTGTTGTACATCTCCGTAGTTCCTGATGTTTCCTTTTCTTGCGATGAGAGTACGTAATTGCTGCAGTCTGGATCAACATTAGACGTGTCAATTCGTACGAGGATTTCAGTTTCGTTTACAAACTACATTTAAGCGATACTTTATTTCCGTCCCCCACTCTCCCCCCCCCCCCTCCCCCCGCTACAACCATCTAAATTCTACCATATGTATTTATATTAGTGAAAGGGTGTCGTGCAAAACTGTAAGCTATAAAAAGGGGTCGCCATGAGGGAAAGTTTGGAAAGCACTGCTCTAATTATTAAGTTATGCAATTAATAAAATTTGAATTGTTGTTATTTTAAAATAATGTTTGATCAATATTAGTGATTATCAAAGTCCTATCAGAGTTCATTTACTAATCATCAACAGGCATCGTAATAATTGTGTCTGCCATTCTAAGTTCAAGTGCAGTTAAGTTAATCAAAATTCACAGGCAAGATAATTATTATTCATTACTGAACTTGTATTCAACGAATCTCTCTCTCACTCGCTACAGAAATAATTATCTCAAAGTTTAGGCTAGATTATTCTATTATCATTAATGTGTTTTGTTAATTAGATCAATAATAGGATTACTACTCATTACAAAAGGAGAAGTTACATAACTTTAACTCTATGTTTGAAAATATTAAATTCAGCAAGCAAAGTTACATCTAACATTAATTACAAATAGTTTGACATGCATATGCAGTTGCTACGTATTTCAGTTAATTGTCCAAATGCAATAAATGGAGCAAAATCAAAATGCCGGTATCACACTGCTATAAATTTTTTTACACGTCAGGCTATTACATTCATGCTTCTCCCCTACTCCGTAAGTCAACTGTTATTTACTATTGCAAGTTATGCACGTTCTCCTGGACGACAGTACATAGCACAAATTACATCGTAGTTTTGGTTGATAATCGATATACAACGTTTTGTACCCATCTGAGTGTTTTGACATGTGAAGGTTTGGGTGTAACCTCTCGAACTAGAACAACCTGATGTAGATTATAGAAATTGTAGCATTTGTCATACGTGATAGTTTAATTGATTTCGTGTTTCAGATCTAATTTGTAGCAAGATGATTAATTTCAATGCCGCACATCGTTTCAAGGATGAGGTGAAGGAAATTGGGCCATACTTTCTCTCGTGATGTGATGGTGCCTTACTATTATCTCTATATATAAAAGGAAGTGTCCCGATTGACTGACTGACTGACTGACAGACTCATCATCGCCCAGCCCAAGCCAATGAAGATAGAAACTGGACATTTGTGGAGGGTGTTGATCTTACTCTGTAGGCGTCATTTAAGAAGCGATTTTTCAATATTCCGTCCGTAAGGGGGTGAAATAGGGGATGAAACGTTTTTTGAAAATATGTAGCTATTTAGGCAATTTTGAAGCTAGAACTACAAAATTTCGGATTTTAATTCAGGGCTCGAATTTAAAAGACACATGTTTCGGCATTTTTTGAAATTCGACAAATAAGGGGTAAAAATAGGTGACGCAAAAAAATGATTTTCAAAAATATGTTGCTGTTAACTCAAATTTTAAGCTACAACTACGAAACTTCGGATATGGAGTCTTGGTCAGGATTAAAAATTCATGAGTTTTAGTATTTTTGGAAATTCAACAAGTAAGAGGGTTAAATAGAGGATCAAAAATTCTTTTTGAAAACACGTTGCTATTGATACAATTTTGAAGCTAGAGCTGCAAAAATTGATATTTGTATAGTTGGTTAGACGTTAAAAAATACGTGTTTCGGTATTTTTGGAAATTCAACCATCAATGGGGTCAAATTGGAGAGGGGGGTGTTTTTCGAAAATCTGTTGCTATTTAGGCAATTTTGAAGTTAAAATTACAAATTTTCGGATTTGGATTCGGGGTTCAAATTTAAAAGACACGTGTTTCGGAATTTTTGGAAATTCGACGAATAAGGGGGTGAAATACGAGATGATTTTCAAAATTATGGTGCTGTTAACTTAAGATATGGATTCTTCATCAGGATTAAAAAGAAACAACTGGTGCAGACCAATTTGCCAACGAAGTAGCAACCAATCTGCATGCGAAGCAGCGGGGGTTCAGCTAGTAATTAATAAATTTATACAACAGTAGAGCTCTTTCTTTCAAGTTATTTCTGTCGCTCAGTATTCCGATGTCGTAGCAAGTAATTTTGCTTGAAGACCACGTTTTGTGGCGTTGCAGCAGAAACTGCCCGTCCCCTGGCGGAGCCTGCTGTCCTCGCCAGCCGTCTGGGCGCTCGTCGCCTTCCTCGTGACCCTGGACGTTAGCTTCTACCTGCTGGTGTCGTCGCTACCGCTCTACATCGCCGACGTCCTGCATTTCAACGTGGAAAGTGTAAGTCCAGCAAGCGGCTACCAGTGTTGTCAGCGGGAACACAATCTGAAAACACGTCGAGCCACGCTGCTTCATATTACGTTGGTTAGCATTCTACTAATAGCAGGCCTTTTCTTAGATTAGTAATGGTATTGGCCGCCAGTGATGTGGGAAAAGAAAAAAATATGAATCTTATAATCTCAACGAAATCTGTTTATAAATCAATGTGATTCGCAGTGGCGGCCCAAGGTACGTGTAGCTAGGGGTTTGCACCCAAGTTTCAATGTTCCATTTTTATATGAGACGCTTAAAAGGGAGACAGTTTTTTACCTCAGCGCCTGGCTTCTTCACATTTATCATGATATAACCATCCTTAAAATACGTGAGGAATGAAAGTCACAAAAAAAGTAAAAATTTGTGTCTTAGTTCATGCTACAATTTATCAATAAATTTTACCTAATGAGCTAAATTCATAGTCGACATGAAATTCATTCGTCATTTGGAAAACTGGAAATAATACACATGATACATTATAAATACACTTATTATTTTATCTTATGTGAACTTAAAATTTCCCAACCGGCTTTTTCTTAAGGACGAAGATTAGTCATTCACCCGATAATTAAAATCTGCGATCTGTATCAGAAGCCCTCTTTCAATGGAAAGCATCGACAAATCCGAGAGTCTTGCCTGGAGCACAGAGCTTTTTTTTTCTTTTATTGTTATTTTAATGCTGACGATATAATCAGCTGCTGGCAGCAGCTTCAACGCCGCTTTTCAGCCTATAGCATTTATAATGGAAATGAAGAAAGTTAAAACAATGCCATGGAGATAAAAAAAGGCGAATCAGTTAACATGACATTCTGAAACTTCGAGACCGTGCAAAAGCAAACGATGATAAAAATACATTTGGAGTTAAAATAATGCCACGGTAGCTAAAACAAAAAACACTGAAAAACGTATTACATAAAACGATGAGAGACAGATGCACTGAGTAAAATATATTGGCAACAATGGTTCTGTCGGCGGTGGTCGAAACTTGTTAAAACATACAACGTGGACGCACTGCACAAAGCAATTTACGGACGTTGCACTAGTTAAAATCTTGCTCTGAAGGCCCCATGGGAGAGAGGAAGGGAGGGGAACGGGAAGCGCAGGGAGAGAGAGAGAGAGAGAGAGAGAGCGAGCGAGAGAGAGAGAGAGAGAGAGAGAGAAGGAGGTGTGTAAGGACTCTGGGGAGGGAGAGGGAGGGAGGGGTAAGCCAAGTGGGGGGAAGGAAAAAGAAGGGGAGGGGAGGAGGGGATGTTGGATCTATGGGGAAGTGGGCTGATAGGACGGGTAGATATTGGGACGGAGGGCGTCATCTGGGAGAGGGAGGTGGCGAAGTTAGCCTGGGAAAGGAAGTGGAGAGTGTGAACGGGGAGGGAGGGAGGGAAGGGCGCAATGGTGAAGACGTGGCAGAGGCCCAGGATGGTTGACGATGGGGTAGACCAGTGGGTTGCGGGAATCTATTTTGAGGGTGCTAGAAAGGATCTGGATGCATTCTAAGAATTGCAGGAGGTGATGGAATGGGACAATCTCATAAAGGATCCGCATGGGGGAAAGGAGTCAGATACGATAAACGAGCGGAGGGCGTGGCGTTCGAGGACTTGGAGGGTTTTCTAAGAGGTGGGGACAGCGGAAATCCAGGTGGGATGGAAGCTGCATAGGACGGGACAAATGATGGAACAATAGGTGTAGAGGATAGTGGATGGATCGATCGAGTCTGAGGCCAAGATATTTAAGTGTGGGGATGTGCCGGATGAGACGATCATGGAGGGTGAGGTAAAAATTATGGAGGCGAAAGGAGTGGGTGCTTTAACCTTTGATGACTGCCTGGATTTATTAGTGTTGACGGAAAGGAGCCCCTGGTTACGCCATTCGGAGAACTCGGTGAGGTGAGACTGGAGCAAATGCTGGGAGTGGGCAAGGGAGGGTTGACTGTGAGGAAGTTGGTGTCGACAGCACATTGCATGAAGTTGCCAAGAGGTCGGGGTTAGAGATTTCAGCAGGGTCGATGAGGCGTTTTGTGGCACCCTTGTGGAGGAGTAAAACAAACGGAAATTGGAGTTACAGACATTGAGATAGGAAAGGCGATGGGCGAGGAAGGAAGCAAAGAGGCGGACATAATTAATGGGGCGTAGGTCTGGAGCTTGGATACGAGGCTGGAATGCCATACACAGTAGTAGGCTTTCTCTTTGTCAAGAAAGACAAAGATGTCAGAGCGACAGGTGTTAAGCTGGATGGAGAGGAGGTGGGTGAGGTGAAGGAGCTGGTCAGCGGTGGAGAAGACGAGAAGGAGGAGTTGGTGCTGGTGGAGATGCTGGTGGATGTGGTGGGAGAGGATGGTTTCCAGGACCTTGCTGAACACGGAGGTAAGACTGATGGAACGGTAGGATGCGTTTGGGACCATGGTTTGTCAGGTTGGGAAACATGAGAATATGGGAGGTCTTAACAAAGGTCGAGGAAGAAGCCGGTGAGAAGGATGACATTGTAAAGGAAGGCGAGGGCATTTGGGAAGGAGAAGAGGCATCCAAAAATTTTCAAATGTTTGTAAAGCTTATGGGACTTAATTGCAGGGTCATCAGTCCCTAAACTTACAAACTACTTATGAACTTGTTCTAAATACAACACAAACTTCCATGCCCGAGGGAGGATTCGAACCTCCGACGTGGGAGGCCGCGAGATCCGCAACGTGATGCTCCAGACCGCTCAGCTACTCCCGCGCGGCAGAGGCATCCCCAAAGTGCCTGTACGTTAAGCGGTCGTGACCGGTAGCATTGTTACATTTCATGGATACTGTTAATTTAATGTCGATGGCAGTGATAGGTGTGTTGAGTTCCGAGGGAAGAATGGGCTCCAAGTACTGGAAGCCAGGGGTGATCGGGGGCCGGGGGGGGTGGGGGGCAGTGGTATCGGTTTGCTCATGGAAGTCAGAAAAGAGTGAATAGTCAAATCTAAGATTGTCAGGGATGGTGAAAATTTCGGAGAGGTAGGAAGCAAAGTGTTCGGCCTTACTGTTTGGTGTTTGTAAATCTATCCAAACTGCGTGGTCATCAATCCGTAGCTTACAAACTACTTAAACCTAGGTAAACTAACCTAAGGACAAACACACACACGCATGCCCCAGAGAGGACTCGAACCCCCACGGCGAGTAACCGCGCGCTCCGCAGCGAGGTGCTTTTGATCGCTCAGCTACTCCACCGCGGCTCGGCCTTACTGGCGATGTCAAGAAAAGGACGGTCATCATGAAGGAGTGGGTAATGGGGAGCAGAGTGACTGCCAGTAAGGCGGTGGAGTGCCTGCCAGTACTTGGAGCAGTTGACAGGGAGCATAGAATTAAGACGAATGCATGTCTCGCGCCAGTGTTGGCGTTTTGGACAAAAAGTTTTGAATGTGACGTTGGAGTTGACGGTCTCAGGTGACTGTGTTCTGCTCGGAGATCTGCAAGAAGGAACGGTAGTGGCAGCAGGATTCATGGAGGAGAAGGATGTCTTGTACAGGAAGGATGGAACAATGAGAATGGAGAGATTTGGTGGGGATGTGGACTTGTAACACTTCAGAAATTAGGCATTATTTCATAAAAATGGGCCACGGATATTTTTATGCTTCACCGTCTTGTTTCTCTGTTTGAACACGCTAATTTCCGAAACTACTAAAGAAATTTTCATTTGGTCACTTGACCTTATTTGAGGCAATACATAGGCCTTATTTTATCAATATCTGGCCAGCTGAGAGAGAGAGAGAGAGAGAGAGAGAGAGAGAGAGAGAGAGAGAGAGAGAGAGAGATGAAGAAAAGATCTCATGGGTAAAAATTTTAGAAGTCTGCTCTGTTCAGTAGTATGGCATACTACACCAAAGAAACAGCGAATGGTGCTGTTAAATTCGTAGTATGCCAACGAACCAATAGATGGTGCTGTGACAGCAGTAATTTTCGGAAGCTTACGTCAGGAACAGAATAATCTTTACAAATACAAAGTAAGGTAGATGGATTTAGAATTTTTTCTCCATATATTTAAAACTTTATGAACACAAACTAAAGATAGAAACTAAGGATACATGGATTTAGAAATTTTATTTGTCTATTTAAAACTGGCCAAAATTACTAAGCTTCTTTTGACAGCTTTTATTTATCTTTGGCTTCCTGTCAATGAATCCACCCCACCTGGGTTTCCGTCTTTTCTGCCTATTACAAGTCCCTCCAGATACTTGTGTGCCACACCATGCACATCACTTACTGCATCCGTCTCCCTTCCCCAATGTGGATCATATACGACCTTATTCCTTTTCCACGCCTCCTCAAATTCCTGGAGCACATCCGTGCCTCTGCGTTTCCCATAAAATATAATCCCATCAACCTCTGGTTTCCCCCCACCTCTTAAATCCCGTGCCTCTACCGCGCCATTACCAACATATCCCTCCTTCCCTTCACCTCCACACTCTCCATATCCTTTCCGAGAATACTTCTGTCAGCTTCCTCTCCCGGATGATGCCGTCCCCCCTACCACCCTTAATCCTTCCACGTGTATGATAGGTCTCCTCTCTCCCCCTCCCCTCCTTCTACCTCCCTCGCTGGGATCTCCCTTCCTCTCTCCTCTCCCCGTAGTCCTTACGCCCCATTCTTCCTCCTTCTCCCCCTCCCCTCCCATTCCCGTCCCACCACTCTCCCCATCCTCTCCCTGTCCCTTGTGCGGTCACTGTGCTGTGTTTTAACTTGTGTGCCAGTGCTTTGTGTTCCAGTGTTTGTCACAAATCGCCGTGTTTTAAGACTTCAGCGACCTACGAGCAGGCAGAACAATTGTCGCCATGTGTTTTTATTTTGTGCTCCCGTCTCGTCGACATTCTCGTGATCAGTATTGACTTCACAATGTTTTAGCGACCGTGGCAGTTTTAATTTAGACTATGAGTGTTTCTACCTTATTTCTATGTTATTTTAACTCATCATCATTCACCTTTGTTTTAAAAATGAGAGTAACGGTAACGTTCGCAAAATGTTATACAATTTATTTGATAGGGTGACCGGTTGCGATCTGCTCTGAGATCCTCATCAAACCGATTCGTCTCTCTGTTGATGCCGTGGCAATAAGCATGCAGTGGGCCACACGCTCATCGCCTCGGCATCAACAGCGAGACGAATCGGTCTGATGGTGGTCTCAGAAGAGACCAAAGCCGGTCACCCTATCAAATAAATTGTATAATATTTCTGGAACGTGACTGTTATTCTCATTTTTAAAACATATACGAGTTCGCTGTTTTTCCAAAAGAAAAGTACGTCTTCTAAACTTATCAATTCACCTTTTTATTTAAAATTTCTCCTTTTCTTTTCTGATGTTCATCAATTACTACTTGTCCAATGATTTGGCACTCAGCAGAAGAGCGGCAGTGAAGCCTCTGCCAGCCTGCCTCACAAAAAAAAAGTCAATGAAAATGAAAAATTTTGATTTGGTTTTTATAAATCATTTGACCTTATTTCTAGGTAATATACAAGCCTTATTTTATCAAAGTCTGGCCAGGGAAAGAGAAAAAAGAAAAGAAATGAAAGAAGAAGATCCTGTAGTTAAACATTTTAGGAGTCTGTTCTGTTTAGTAGTATGGCATGGTACAGCAAAAAAAAAAAAAAAAAAAAAAAAACTCACTGACGTGTTAGATTTGTAGTTTTATAAGTTTTTTTTTTTGCAAATATTTTGGACCAAAATGATAATCTAAATAATAATAACTTAATTAATAAGAGGATCTGAAACCCTTTTAGGAAAAAAAAAATTAGATAGTCGCGGGTTTCGTACGACCGATCTTTCGCGTCACCGTTCTGCACCTTGCCCACTACGCTACGGCTATAAATCAAAACAGAAGTTCTAAAAATCTCATACTATTGATGGTCGTTGTTAACTGATGTTAATATGGCATTTGTAGACATTAGATTATCATTTATATCTCTGAACGGCTGGTTTTCGTTAATTCAATGGAGGGTGTCAAAACTCCGTTATTTTTGCAAATATGTCTCAAACGATGCGAGATATAAAAAAAAAACATAAGGGAGATATGTTGTAGAGAATTTTCTCCTCTACCAATTAGATTATTCAATTTTCGTGTCAGATGAACGGTTCGTTTACAATTACAATTATATTACAAACGACATTTTTTGGTTTTACTACCGTATGTTTTGTCCGAAAAATTTGAACATGGGAGCTTCTGGTCTCTGGCGACCTACAATCATGTCTGTAAAATTTGGTATTGATCGGTTGAATGGTTCGTCTTAAAAACAGGGAACACGTTACGGAGAGACAGACAGACGGACAGACAGACATACATCCCAAAATAGCCATTACTTTTTGCAACGCTACGAGATATGAAAAAGAACATAAGAGAGCAAAGTTGTAGAGAATTTTCTCCTCTACAAATTCGGTTATTCAATTTTCGTGACAGATGAATAGTTAAGCCGTTATTTTCATTTAAATTTCGAGCTGTCAAAAGACGATCGCAAAGGCCCATTTTTAGTGTTACTACCGTAACAACAGATAGTGCTGTTAATTTCGAAGTATGCCAAAGAACCAATTGATGGCTCTGTGACAGACGTATTTTTCGGAAACTTATGTCAGAAATCTACCCCAATGAACCACAGACATTGCCGAGGTGGGATGGCTTGCGTGCCTCAACGATGCAGATAGCCGTACCGTAGGTGCAACCACAGCGGAGGGGTATCTGTGGAGAGGCCAGACAAACGTGTGGTTCCTGAAGAGGGGCAGCAGCCTTTTCAGTAGTTACAGGGGCAACAGTCTGGATGATTGACTGAGCTGGCCTTGTAACATCAGCTAATGTGGCTTTGCCACACAGCTACTGCGAACGGCTGAAAGCAAGGGGAAACTACAGCCGTTACCTTTCCCGAGGACATGCAGCTCTACTGTATGAACATATGATGATGGCATCCTCTCGGGTAAAATATTCCGGAGGTAAAATAGTCCCCCATTCGGATCTCCGGGCGGGGACTACTCAGGAGGATGTGATCATCAGGAAAGACAATACTGGCATTCTACGAGTCGGAGCGTGGAATGTTAGATCCCTTAATCGAGTAGGAAAATTAGAAAATTTAAAAAGGGAAATGGATAGGTTGAATTTAGATATAGTGGGGATTAGTGAAGTTCGGTGGAAGGATGAACAGGATTTCTGGTCAGGTGAGTACAGGATTATAAATACAAAATCAGTTGGGAGTGTCACAGGAGTAGGACTGATAATAGGACTGATAATAGGAATGCGGGTAAACTACTATGAGCAGCACAGTGATCGCATTATCATTGTCAAGATAGATACGAAGCCAACACCGACAACAATAGTACAGGTTTATATGCCAACTAGCTCTGCCGACGATGAGGAAATCGAAGAAATATATGAGGAGCTAAAAGAAATTATTCAGAAAATTAAGGGAGAGGAAAACTTAATTGTTATGGGAGACTGGAATTCAGTAGTAGGACAAGGAAGGGAAGGGAAGATAGAAGGTGAATATGGACTGGGCAAAAGGAATGAAAGAGGAAGCCGCTTGGTAGAGTTTTGCACAGAACATAATTTAGTTATAACAAACACCTGGTTCAAGAATCACAAAAGAAGGTTGTATACATGGAAGAGACCAGGAGACACCGGAAGGTATCAGATAGATTTTATAATGGTAAGACATAGATTCCGGAACCAGATTATAAACTGCAAGACGTACCCAGGGCAGATATAGACTCCGACCATAACTTGTTAGTCATGAACTGTAGGCTGAAACTGAAAAAATTGCAGAAAGGTAGGAAAATAAGGAGATGGGACTTAGATAAATTGAAGGAAAGTGAAGTTGTGGAGAATTTCAGAGGAAGATTTAGGCAACAATTGACAGAAATAGGGGGAAATAAAACAGTAGAAGAGGAATGGGTAGCATTGAGAGATGAAATAGTGAAGGCAGCAGAGGACAAAATAGGTAGAAAGGCAAGACCTACAAAAAATCCTTGGATATCACAGGAAATACTAGATTTAATTGATGAAAGGAGAAAATATAAAAATGCAGTAAATGAAACAGGCAAAATGGAGTTCAGATGATTAAAAAATGAGATTGACAGGAAATGCAAAATGGCTAAGCAGGAGTGGCTAGAAGCCAAATGCAAATCTGTAGAAGAATGTATAAGAAGGGGAAAAGTAGATACCGCCTACAGGAAAATAAAAGAGACATTTGGGGACAAGAAAAGCAACTCTACGAATATCAAGTACTCAGATGGGAAGCCGGTTCTCAGCAAAGAAGGGAAAGCTGAAAGGTGGAAAGAGTACATAGAACAGCTCTACAAAGGAAATGAACTTACAGACAATGTGGTAGGAAGGGAAGAGGACGTAGATCAAGATGAAATAGGAGCTGCTATGCTGAGGGATGAATTTGACAGAGCCTTGAAAGACCTAGGTCGGAACAAGGCCCCAGGAGTAGATGACATACCCTCAGAGCTACTAAAGTCTCTGGGAGAGCCAGCCATGACAAGACTATTTGAACTGGTGAGTAGGATGTATGAGACAGGCGAAATACCCTCAGACTTTAAGAAAAATGTAATAATCCCCATTCCAAAGAAATCGGGCGCAGACAGGTGTGAAAATTACAGAACCATCAGTTTGATAAGTCATGGTTGCAAAATTTTAACACGAATTATCTACATGAGAATGGAAAAGCTGGTAGAAGCTGACCTCGGGGAAGATCAGTTTGGATTCAGGAGGAACATAGGAACCCGGGAGGCAATACTCACTTTACGTCTTATCTTAGAAGATAGATTAAGAAAAGGCAAACCTAAATTTTTAGCTTTTGTAGATTTGGAGAAAGCATTTGACAATGTTGACTGGAATACACTCTTTCAAATTCTGAAGTCAGCAGGGGTAAAATATAGGGAAAGGAGAGTTATTTATAACTTGTACAAAAGCCAGACCGCAGTTATTAGACTCGAAGGGCATGAAAAGGAAGCATCAGTTGGGAAGGGAGTAAGACAGGGTTGTAGCCTTTCTCCGATGTTATTCAATTTGTACATTGAGCAGGCGGTGAAGGAAAGCAAGGATAATTTTGGAATAGGGATTAAAGTTCAGGGGGAAGAAATAAAAACATTGCGTTTTGCTGATGACATTGTAATTCTGTCAGAGACAGCGAACGACCTGGAAGGGCAGTTGAATGGAATGGACAGTGTGTTGAAGAGAGCGTACAAAATGAACATTAACAAGAGCAAAACAAAAATAATGGAATGCGGTCTTAGAAAATCAGGCGATGCTGAAGGAATTAGATTAGGTAACGAAACAATGAAGGTGGTAGATGAGTTTTGTTACTTGGGTAGTAAAATAACATGTGATGGTCGCAGTACAGAGGATATAAAATGCAGAATGGCAATGGGAAGAAAAGCATTTTTGAAAAAGAGAAATTTGCTAACATCGAATATTAATTTAAGTGTAAGGAAGTCTTTTCTGAAGGCATTTGTGTGGAGTGTTGCCTTGTACGGGAGTGAAACATGGACGATAAGGAATGCAGACAGGAAGAGAATAGAGGCTTTTGAAATGTGATGTTATAGAAGAATGCTGAAGATTAGGTGGATAGATCGCATAACCAATGAAGAAGTACTGAACAGAATCGGTAAGAAAATGAATTTTTGGCATACCCTGGCTAAAAGAAGGGATCGCTTGGTAGGACACATTCTTAGACATCGGGGAATCGTAAATTTAGCATTAGAGGGAAGTATATGGGGGGGGGGGGGGGGGATCGCAGAAGGAGACCAAGAGACGCGTATAGTGAGCAGATTCAAGTGGATGTGGGTTGCCGTTCTTATGAGGAGATGAAAAGGCTTGCTCAGGATAGAGTAGGGTGGAGAGCTGCATCAAACCAGTCTCCGGACTGAAGACCATAACAACAACAATGTCAGAAATTGTATAAGCTTTACGAATACAAACTAAGATAGATTGCTATGATACAGGGATTTAGAGAATTTTATTTGTGTATTTAAAACTTGTCGAAATTTCTTTGCTTAATTCGACAGGTTTTATTTATGTTTGCCTTTATGATACATGTGGTGGGATGGCGAAACGTGATGGTCAACATGAAAATTATTTTTCTTCTAATTTATAAGTCGTAGTACTTTTTTAGTTTTTGTCAATGAATTATTTCCGATGACATGATTATTCTCTAGTAAATGTGAAAATGACATGGATATTTGCGCAGAATAATTGCATGAAATAGTTCCATGGGGAGATTAACGTTTTCGATAGTAAAACAAAATATAGACACATCTCTTGTTTCAAACCACATAAATTTTATTACAGTCATTGTCGCATTAAACACGGTAAATTTTCTAAATTTACCCCAAAATAAAAATAAAAAGAAGGGAGAATTTAGAGCCTGAATGCCCCGTGTTCAGCCGTGGGCACACTTGTTTCACCCTTCATTATCATAAAGGATGAAACACTTGCCAACAGCTGAACACGAACGTTGGAATAATTGGACTTAGGACTGAATAAGAGTGACCACATGAAAATTCAAACAAAACTGTACTATATGGTCGAAAAGTAAAAAGTTTTGTACATTGATGTCCACAGGATTATGATATTAAATGAGCCAAATGACGTAATGGGGATTGTACCAACACCGCCTATGCCTATGTCATATGGTATTAAAATAATAATAATGTCCAGATGTTTGTAATCCGAAGGGATTAAACTGCTAAGGTCTCGCTCCCTAGCCTCACAAACTATTTAACCTACCTCATTCTAAGGACAACACACACACGTATGCCGGAGAGATGACTCAAACTTCAAGTCGGAGTGGCCGTGTAGTCCGCGGCAGTGCACCCCAGATCACACGGCAATTCCCGTGCAGCGCTCATGGTTTGACTGTTTTTTTGTTAATTGTAGTGTTCCGAAACTCTTTTTTATTTTGTGGTAAATTATTGAACTGTTCACTGTTTAATGTGGTTGAATCATTGTAATATATATATATTTTTAATCAGAGGAACTTGAGAATGACTCCATAGCGCACCGAAACTAGTAGAGCATTGGTAATTAGATGGAAGTATTTAATTTGACAAGTGAAGACGATTTTACCTGGTGATGCCAGCAGCAGAAAACATCTGCACTACTTGAAGGACATCCATTTATTTCGGAGAGCTGCCAACGTTACTTTGCCCCTAGACGCAAAATATCACTGCACACATTGTTACGGGTAACGTTTCCAACACTGCGACGCTGTTTTCCACTCACTACTCCTCGCCTCCTGCCGCTGCTAACAGCCAGCGCACGAATCGTCAACTTACCGTGGACAAACAGTACTGTATTCGCATAGCTGTTTCATTATCAAACAATGCACTGAACAACAATCAAACAGAACGGCAAAAAGTGAGGTTCTTCCTCTCTTCTACCGATGTACTTTTTCTGCTTTTATCACCAGAAATTGCTAGTTGTATTTGACGATAACTGTAGCCATCATTGTTGAAGATTCAAGGATAGGTTACCTCTCGTGCAGACTTTAGGCGCCTGAAACGACTTTTGCGCAGTGACCTAGAGTCTTCAGGACGCCACATTTTGGTGCAGGGTGGTGTAGCGTCCCGTTATTTTGGTTAATTATTGGCAACACTACAATATAGTTGCATCGAAAATTAATTTTTCATTTACCATAAATCATTCATGATTTATTTTTACGTATCTTAATGGAGTTGGTATGCGAATGAAACAGTATTTGTCTCAACTTCTTTTATTCAGATTTAGCTCCATGTAACTGACTAACATCAAGTAAGATCAACATCAACTGACTAAAATAAACCCAGACTTGAAATAACTCGTACTGGAAATTGAACTAACTGCACATCAATCTCTTACTTCTATTTACACATCCTTGACAATACGATGCATTAATACATTTTCGTAATTGTTCAAATCAAATGTCTGTTAAGCTTATGGGACTTAACTACGGGGTCATCAGTCTCTAAACTTACAAACTACTTATCAACTACCTTATTCTAAGGACGACACAAATATCCATGCCCGAGGGGGGATTTGAACCCCAGACCGTAGTTGCCGTGCAGACCGTGACTGAAGCGCCTCAGTCCCCTCGGCCACCGCGGCCGGCTTTCGTAATTGTTTCATTACAAGTAGTAATTCTTAATTAGAATGAAAGTTGATGGTTGCAGTCCAATTTTTCATTGATACATGTCTTTTGTATAACACAGAGCTTATTTCTTCCTGAGTTATTAATTACATATACCATAGATTACTTAAAATGTTAGTATGACATAATCTACTTGTGACATTAATAATTATCTGAAAATACATTTAGAAAAGTTCATCATCAGCACGAAAATATACAGAGATCCTTTGAATTACTTTTTTTTATTTGCTTACTTGATAAATATATTAATTATAACAATGTAGTATTATACATACTTCTATATTGTTGACTGTTGATTTTTAATTAAACAATGATACTGATGTTGAATTCTTTAACGTAATGAGCATCATAGTTTTCACAAATGAAATAGGACATGCTGTTAATACAAATGTTTGAACTATGTTAGGTCATGCAGTTCTACGGCATTTGCAGCGAAACTGTTGTTATCTATAGACTTCCCATCGTTTCATCATTTTGTGGAGGGGGGGGGGTCAGTTACAAAACGCTTCATAAACGTCCGAAATTACATGCAAACTTTGTTGCAGGTCCCTAACCACTCCCATTGTTCAATAATTGAAGCATAAATCTGGGTATTCTCATGCGGTGGCCTCTCATTATTTATGACGTCATATCTCCTGAGCTATGTGTCAGACACTTTTGTTTTTGGGTCAGGAACGTTCATGGTCGTACGGTGAACAGTTCACCAAAGTTTCATTGCAATGGAATGGTTTATGGACACACAGAGGACATACAGACAAAACCATTCATTTTTATATACATAGATATATTGGTTTTTATCAAAGTAGCTATAATTAATACATTTTTCTTTCCTCTATTCTAGTGTCTAATTTTGATTGGTGTTGTGTGTGCTAACCTACATGTGGTATTAAATAGGTGTATTGTCACATGAAATTTATTGAGCTAACACTCTGGAAAGATTAAGTTTTTATACCTTGTCTTAAAATTCGAGTTTTTGAGATATCTTAAATTAGCGGTTTCATTTACCGTCCAAACTTTCGTAAAATGCAAGTATAATAACGAAAATCGACAAATATGTGCATTAGGTTTGCGTGTATTTACACATTTCATGAAATTTCTGTTCTTTTACATGAGTGTCTGGGCAACATTGTGATGATGGTAGGGAACTCCATTTTCGCTCACAAGAAACTATAGTACGCATCATGTAGGAAGCCGAACCAGTTTTCAACCGTTCTGCGCATCCCCCTTCATTAGCGCACTGGCAGCCAGTAATATCCATGACATAGGTGCGTGGATGGACGTGAGTTACACAGTGTTTCTCGTGGAGGTTCAACTGTTGGCGCTCGGCCATAACGCCTCCCGTTCAAACTCCCCCCATCGCTCCGGCTCTGTGCACGGAAGCTCCTCCCTACATGCTGCCAACTATAGCAGCATTCGTAAAATTCTAACTCTCTAATACGAGATTAAATTTGTAATCTCCCTTTGTTAGTATAAAATCTGTCATTTTAGGTTTTAAGATGTTTTGTATTTGAAAAAAAGGAAAATTGTAGGTTTAGTCATGTGATTTTAATATGATAGCCGTACAGGGACAAATTAACCTAGATGTTACTGGATATTTCAATGAAAATAGTGAGCGTTACTTTACTGTTCATTTATGATATACAGCAGAAATTATGTAATTTCGGTATTCAACAGTCACTTTAGAAACGAATCTTGATTTCAGTGATCTTAAGCTAAAGACTCACGTCCGTCAATTGCCTTTTGACACTCTTTAAACTCGTCATATCTTAGTAATATAAATGTGTATCTGTACAGAGCTTTATGAAAATGAAACACCACTATTTTGATGCAATTCGTCTGTTCCGCATTCCTGTATTATTGGTCTGAAAGACCGCTATTTTGAAACAGTGAAACAGACAGGACGATACAGTTTTAGTATCGACCACGAATGTAATCAAAAACAGAACAGAATGTTACACGGCTGTTCCGAATCTGTGAAACATGCCGGTTTTTAAACACTGAAACAGTTCCGCATATCGAAATATTGTTTTGAAACAATGAAACAGTGGCCAACTCTAGTATTTAATCTTGTCTTAACTGTTGATTATAATAGACTTAAGAATCTCAGTTGCTAACTATTGTTCATAAAGTTTTTATTCTCATTTGCCACGAATGTATTTGCATTTTATAACAGTATTTATAGTCGTGAACTATAAAATGAAAAGTGTTCTAAATTTATTTAACAGGTCCTGAGGTGTCTTCAATAAGGATAGGTTCATCTGCATCTTTGTGTCCTAATACTTAAAAATTCAGGATAGTATTTCATATTCCCACATTATAACTTCCAATGTCAATTTTATTTTCAATGAACTGTTTGGTTGTACTATGATACATGGATTTAGAGATTTTTGTTTGTATATTTAAAACTTGTAATTTCATTGCTTCTTTTGATAGGTTTTATTCATGTTTGGCTTCTTGCCAATGAAAAACGAATGTATTGACTAGTGATCCTTTAAGGGTTCCGTTTTTACCGATTTGTGTACTGAAAACTTTCGTTGCGAAGCATGGGCGTGTAGTTAGTTTCAAATTTTAATTTCAAAGCATCAGATGTTGTATAAACATTCCTATGACAACGACAGCTGGCCAAAACCATTATCATTCATAATATCGTACCGACTTATGTGGCAGGCAGCTCATTTTATATTGCCGATCAGTAACCGTGTGATCTCTAGCAAAATCAAATGTTCCTCAAAGTATGCATATCATTCGATGGTCATCATCGTGGATTTCCTTCATTATTACAAGAGTCTCTCTACACATCCATAAGGGACTGTTATTCCTGTAGTTTTGCATGCAATACTGCTCCCATAAGTGCCATGCATGTGCCGTACCTACAACAACTTTAGACGAAGAACACAACTCCATTGTCCTTAAAACTGTCCCACATTTTCCGGACAAATGTAGCTCAGCATACCCACAATGGATTTGTAATTTGTGAATATTCTACAAAGTTTTGTCTTCATCGCTTCAATATACTATTCTTTCGTCGATTAGCTCTAGTTCTCAAATGTGAAGTTTATTTTTCGCTGTACACATGTTTAGAAACCCTTAAGATGGGCAAATGTTACATATGAATATGATACTAAAACTATTTTTGAAACAACTATATTTTGCTCTTATATGTGATGGAGAAAAACTCATTTAAAATATTTAGTTCATTGTCTTGTGCTTACCATAGAATTTAATGGAGCCTAAAGACTAGCCTTTTCCTAGTCACATCAAACTTCGTTCCATAAATCAGATGCACTCTTGAAGATGAGATAGTAGAGGTAACTTTTGCGAAATAGGTGTATTCTACAATCTCTTAATCCCTTAGATAAAAATTGTTGCATTTTGTATCTAGGTAGAAAATATTTTCAATATACGGTATAAAGTTTAAGTATTTTAATCCCAAACTCTTTTTATAATATTTATTTATCAATAATATTTATTTTAGTCTCTGGTAACTCATTTTAATATTTAGTTTTGATTAATATCTTATAATGCAACGACTGTGACAAAAATATGGCTTTTCAAAAATAGTTGTTTATACTCAAGAGTGCATTGCAAATATCGTGAAAATTCCTATATTTCACGCAGAATGGTATCCTGACTGCTGTTCCTCAAATCACTGGCTCAATTGGTAACTTAGTATTTGGATGGTTGGTTGACTTTATTTCTCGGAAGGGCTATGTCTCCGACATCCTTAAATATCGCATCATAAACGGAATAGGTAAGTTTATGCATTGTATTTTTTGTGTGATACGTTTTGCCTGATTTAGTTCTTACTGAATGAAAGCAGAAAGCGACAGCAAATGATAATGAATGATTTAGTACTGATTATTTCTATTTATTATTTTACTATTCAGATATTCTAGAGGTCTGTAGTATTTCTAGGCCTTAAACTGCCTTTCGATAACCGTTAAGAAACAGTAGCTACTGATTTGTTAATTTAATTTGGTCATATTAAAGCCTCAGCCTCTATCTTATATAGGACCACGTTTCTACACATATATTTTACTTCAGATCACAGATAATTAAATTATGATAAAATTGACAGAACTAATGCAAATGTAATCATGAGTGAGTATACGAATGTAAGACAACAGATCCAACGAGTTCTGAGAAAGCTAAATTCAGGTGGACTTAGTGGTATGGGAAAGTTCTAGTGTGAAAGGTGGATACTTATCTAAAGTAGCAATCTCGTGTTCAGACCACAGATTATAAACTGACTTTTCAAGTTAAAGAAGTGACTGATATCATTGAGACTGTAAGCAAGATCGTTTCAAAGACGGGCAGGACAGAAGCAATTTTGCATTGATGGTTTACGATTTAGATAGAATGAGTACATCCAAATCCCCATACAGTTTATGCAGAGTTAGGTCTGCCGAATTTGCTTCAATCATTAATATCTGTAAACCTTGATCTTTCCATAAGAAAATAATGTATTGTACCACATATATTTGAAAGACTGCACCCTATCACGCTGGATAATTCGCTCATTTTACTTCTTGAATGTACTGATATTATATGCTACATAACAGTTACTAAACTATGTAAGAGTTACCAAATACTGAATGATTCCATCAATTATCGTAATTTCCATCATTTTTGACTCCCCCCTTCCCTCCTCCCTCTCTCCATTGCATGGCCGCGGTGGTGTGACCAAGCGCACTAAGGCGTCTTCCTGCGCAGCGCACGGTTGCTCGCCGTCGAAGGTTCGAGTCCTCCCTTGGGCATGGGTGTTTGTCGTTCTTAGTGTAAGTTAGTTAAATTAGTTTGTACGTCTAGGGACTGATGACCATAGCATTTTCTTCCAATAGGTTTACAAACAATTGAACATTTAATTTCACTTTCATGCATTAACATACTCTGACTCAAAATTGTGGTTATTGTCAGTACTTTACTGACGACTTCAGTCAGTGGTTTACTTACATCACTTACATGATTAGATAAACAGGTACTGGATTCTAAGGCATTCAAACGAGCAGATTCAGTCTGCACAGTTTAGTAATAATAAAGAGAGGATAGAAGAGTAACAGAAGAAATATTTCAAATATAAGTGGAAATCAATAACAGACTAAGAGGCAAATAACTGACTTATTTTTTTACTTTTTTGCTCTGACTAAAATATTTAATGATGAAATGTGACCAATACTTTTATTGCCTGTGTTAGTCACACAGCTATTGCAATTTTGTTAAGTTCAATGCCCCTTTTCAATGAAAATAAATATTTGATTCTGAGAAACGTACAACACACTAAATGGCATACATGAGAAATGTTCTATTAGCTACTCTCAAATACAGCACTTTCGTTTCGGCTATCGGTTGACAAGTTGGTTTCATAATGTTGTGTCGGTAAGAGAACGTTCTTTATATTGTCAGTGGTAACTAGTGTTACTAGGTCGATTATATTAATTTTCTGGATGGTGGATTATAGAAATCAAATCAGAACATTTAGTTTTTGTAAATGAGTATTTATTTTTGTCGTTACCCAGTGGCAATAAAGTTATGTTAGTAAACTGGTAATACCCATTTCGTAATGAATGTCGAGGTACTTTCTTCAGTACAAGAAAACTATTAAATTGCTAAAACTAATTTTGAATAGTCTTACAATTATACAATTATGTTTGATATAAATCATTATTTACTTAAAAGTAATGTATATTCCTAGAATGTTTTGCAAGTTATCATATGAAATTACAACATACCTAAATTAAGTAATTTGAATGTAATTTAATTTATTAATATAAAATATTAAATTTGTCTTATTAAAATTAAAACTACTTGGTTATGAAAGAATTTTTTAATGAAATATTTTTTATTAGATTTTACATTTTACGTTTGGAACTTTTTGTCATTTTCGATTGACCAAAAATCTGAACGTTTGGCCAAAATAGGGACACCTGGCAGCATTAGTAGCAACTCCTTTCTTGAAATTGGGTCAATTAAGTACTAGTTCAAACACCTCTGAAATTAAGGTCATGATCCAATGTATCATTCTAATCTCACCAAGATATGTTTATTAAGCGGTAGACAGCTAGCTAAATCAAGTATTCATAGAAACTAATTCTTTAAACATTTACTTTTATTTTTGAATCCTTTACTGAAATGCAATTCATCTCTTAACTCCATTAATTCCTCCTGTTTCAGATAATATTATTGAAAATAACAATGATATAACACTAAAATCAAGTACTAATATACGTAATTCACTAATAGTGTAAGAAAATCAATATAAGAAATGTCATCTAACTATATCTTAAGAATACATTCGCAAGGTTTATGTCCACAAGGAACATATTCCTTCAAAGAGAACTGATAGTTTGAATACAGTACTAATTCCTCTGAGAGTAGACAATTTCATCAACTGGAGTTCGCCATATTCATAATTCAGCAATTTCTTCCATACATGAGACTTTAAAATTCTCTTATTCAATGAAAACAAAACGGTGTGGGTAATGCGATTCCTCATAGACAACAACAACATGCCCCTGAACTTCTGTGATGAGATTTGGACTATTTTGAGGAGGCAGGCTGAATGTTTTCCTTGATGTTTCCAAGTCAATAGCTGAATTCAACTGAACACACTAATTTACATGTAAACGAAGGCTTCCGCGGCCGTTGTCATTGTTTATAAAACTCTTCTGGGTGTTGGACCGCATCGTCAATATATCAAATACTTCACCGACGTTTCGGTCACTAATGCAAGCGGCCATCTTCTGGGTGTTACGTTTACACGTTTACGTAACACCCAGAAGATGGCCGCTTGCAATAGTGGCCGAAACGTCGGTGAAGTATTTGATATATTGACGATGCGGTCCAACACCCAGAAGAGTTTTATATAACACACTAATTTACAGTTTGACCTTTTTTTATAAAATAAAGTATAACATTATATACATACAAAAGAAACTGATTTGGCAAATTAAAGAAAGATACCTAGTTAACAGAAAAAATATTAACTTTTCTTTATAATATACTAGCTTCTACCTGTGGTTTCGCATGCATTGATGCTCTTGCATGCGCTTCCAAGACCAACGCAAGTACAATAATTTCGTAACTTTGCTTTTAACTTATGACCAGGATCATCAGTATAAAAGAAAAGCTTCCAATTTTCCGATTTTAATATAAACCGTGCGTAGACTGATGGTAGGTATTGTCCTTCTTTATCGAGATGAAAATAGCAATATTATTCAATACGAAAAGAAATTATGTTTGTTACATAGTGACTAAACCGCTGACGGAAGAAGCTGCATGTTATACAGTGTACAAATTGCGCAGGATTCAAATCTCATCGAAATCGGATCGGCAGTTTGAAGACGTTGACGTCTTGTGTAAGCATTGCATTCATTATGTTGAATCGTATAATGTACAACATATCACCCATTGAAATTATTTTAATAAATGTGGTAAATTTCAAAAGTCAAAGAATCAATAGCTTTTCCAAAGAGTCTTCAAGCGTCTAAGAAGCAGTAAGAGTAAGGTTGATGATCAGCTGTTCCATATTTTGAGTTATATACTTAAAATCAACAAACATCTTGAATTACACGCTTTCTAAAGTAGAGTATGTTGTTCTTCAGCGTTCAAGCTATATCTATACTCAATTTCATCAAAATCGGTTAAGTTGTTTAGTCGTGAAAGCGTAAAAAAATAGTGTTTCTTTTGCATTTATAATACTGTATTAGTATCGATTCACTTGGCAGGCACAGTATTTCCGAATTTACGCAACAAGCAAATACCATAGTGGACTGTAGAAGAGACCATAAGGGCGGGAACATTGTCTTAGTCAGTCACTACGTTTACATGCAACACATCTTCCGAAAGACGAAAAACGATTTTCGTAAACAGTTTTTTGCTGTCGTGTTTATATGGCAGAGCCTGAATTGGATTTCCTAGCCCACTTAATATGGTGTCTGAAAACTAGCTGATTCAGTTCCTGATTTAGTCAGCACAAATGCTATTTTTCTTTAATTAAATACACAGATTGATGTTCACTCTAATGTTTATATTTTATTTCACATTAGAAAATATCACTCTTTTCATATGTGCCGAAGATTCTTAACAAGAAAACATAATCTGTTAAGCCAAGAACGGTTCAAAAACGGTTGCGTTTACATGGGCACGAAAATCGATTGTGGAACTGGAAAACCGCTTTAGAGAAGCGGATTCCATAATCGATTTTGGAGCGTTTACATGACCAACCAAAAGCGGAATTGGGAAATCGGTTTACGAAATTCGGTTTTGGGAGCCCATGTAAACGGGGTGAGTAATACCAAACCTCTGAAACCAAACCTACTGGGTGCTACTGCACTCTTTCGTCAAATTATTGAAGTAGTATAAGTGAACATGTAAAAGGGAAAATAAGCAAGTCTTTTTCCATATTTTTACTAGTCAAAATAAGGCACAAAAAAAGTTCAAATGTTTGTACAGCTTATGGGACTCAACTAAGGGGTCATCAGTTCCTTAACTTACAAACTACTTATGAACTAGCTAATACTAAGGAAGGCACGAATATCCATGCCCGAGGGGGGATTCGAAGCCCCGACCGTAGTGGCCGTGCAGACCGTGACTGGAGCGTCTCAGTCCCCTCGGCCACCGCGGCCGGCAAGGCACAAAGGGTAATTAAAAAGACATGTCATATTCTATGGGCCTTACAGTATTTTTTCACACATTTGTCCCATTGCAGCACTAAATTTAAATGCCCTGAGGTAGAATTTGTTGGACTGACTATGAAACCACTACCGGGCTGTTGTCTTCACTTCCTCATTGTTTGTGAATTGCTGTCCTGCCAGAACTTCTACTGCAGTCCGAAAACGTGGAAATCGCTGCGGGCGAAGTCTGGACTGTGTGGTGGTTGTTCCAGAATATCCGAGTGAAACGTCTTGAATTTTACGGCAGTTCTGATTACCACATGTGGTTTCACATTTTCGTGGAGCAGAATCACATTCTCCATATCGAGAATCCCTCGGCGCTTTCGCCTGATGGTAGCCCTCAGACATGACAGTGTTGAAAAATTCTTGATGGTATCGATTATCGATGGTTGCCCGTTCGTCAGCAATAAATATGGCCTCCCCGATCGCTCATTGTTATGCATGACTTCGCAACCTTCTTCTAACTCTAAACACAACCACGCCACACTTCTGAAGGTCAGGCAGTCTTGTCCATATGTGACTGCATTTACCTGTAGATCTCAGTCAGCTTTCCTCCCTTGCTTCGTTCCTCTAACGCCATTGTGAAGCACAACCTCCATCTTTAAAAACTGACAGCAGCGCCGTGAAGCGGAGCTACTGGCAGATAAGGCCGACCCGAACCAAGAAAGGTCGAACGTTGGGTATGGATATATTTTTTCATTTACAATCCTAATAAGGGCAAAGATTTCATGCTTCATCGTCGTATTTTGTCTCTAAAGGCGACGTTGTACCAATTTCACTATTCAAGTAACCTGTCTAATCTTTACGTACAACACATACTCATGTAGATTTAAAACAATGTTCAAATGTTTGTTAAGCTTATGGAACTTAAATACGGGGTCATCAGTCCCTAAACTTACAAACTACTTATCTACTACCTTACACTAAGGACGGCACAAATATCCATGCCGAGGGAGGATTCGAACCCCCGACCGTAGTGGCCGTGCAGACCATGACTGGAGCGCCTCAGTCCCCTCGGACACCGCGGCCGGCATGTAGATTTATTTCAGCTTACAAATCCGTGTGTAACTTGTTCAATTTCATAGGTTCGTTCTGTTCTGCTTCTTTTTGTTTCCACCCATTTTTGATACTATACACAGAGAAAAACTCTTGTATCACCTTGGTTCGCAGGTCTCCTAAACACTGGTCATAAATGTGTATATTGCATGTTACATAATTTTCACTAAGATGTAAACAATCCCACATGAGTAATGCCAATGTGATTGAGTGGATAAGACAGTTGATCGGTGCCAGTCATAGCTCCAGGAATGAAGTACATTGCTTGTGTTGACTGTAGTTCTGCTACGCCTTGTAGGTCAATTCATAAATTTGATCTACTTACGGATTGCAGCTCGAAGGAACCTTGGAGGAACACCGCCATAATGAATTATGATTTTAGTGCAGTCACATGACGTCGTGTTTCGATTCAAACAACACGTAATAGGCTGAATGACACACAATTTCAGTCCCTACTTCATGGTGAGGTCCTGCTTTGACACTTACACAATATGCAGCGCAGCACAGACGAGTCTAACAACATGCGAATGGATGCGTCACAATTGGTATCAAGTGCTATTCACAGATGAATCTACCTTCCAGCAGACAATCGCATGTCAAGCTTTGGAGGCAGTCTGATTGACCTGAACAACTTAAACATGCCATCCATAGAATGCAGCAAGGTTCCCTGATGTTTTACTGTGGTGTCATGTGAGACCATCGTACACCGGTGGTGGCCCTAGAAGGCAGTAAAATGTCTATATGATATGGGGATGACATACTTTGACGTATGGTGCAACCATATCAGCAGAATTTCAGTGAGGGATTCGTCTTAATGGACGACAGTTCTCACACTAATACTGCACATGTTGTGAAAGCGTTCCTTCATTCCGTGACGATTATGTTCAATCAATTCAATGCAACCTTTCATGTGCAAACCAAGTCATTTGAATAATATAGGTCTTGCCACTGTGGAAAGATGTTCTGTAGAGTCCAGACTTCCACAAAGACATATCAGCCTTAACCGAACCAAGAAGAGCACTAATCTTCACAGGTGTCCAGAAGATTACTTTAACTTGATTTATTCTTAGGACCTTGCCCAATTCGATGTAAGGTTGCTGATGTGTGGAAGGAATGCCCTGGACTTTAAATCTGCTTATCCTCTTGATATTGTGGGTAGTCATGTTTCTTCCTCCTTAACATTAATCTGATTCTATGGACTATTGTGGTATAAAAATCTTGGCCGAAATGAGATTCATTGATTAAAGAATCTGTCGAAATACGTTTTTCATGATAAATTTTATTAATCGTGTCGGCAGATTTCCACAAGACAATGCTTGGAACCCGCTGATCTCTTTAATATCTTTAAATTAATTCATAATGACACGTTTAGCAACTTGCAGCGTGCTACAGATGGGCCCAACAGCATGCTGATTGGACTCGTCAGAATGAGCTACAAGTAGTGTTCAAAGGTAAGTCTTGTATCTGCCTTCAACCGGAGAATTGTCGGAGACGTTTTTGGAGGTAGTTTGGTCAACCTGAACGTCATAGACACACCGTCAAGCGAGTGCAGCAAGGTGACGAGTGGCTGATGTTTTGGGATGGCGTAGCCAGGATACGATTTCTGGAGGGGTTTCAGTGAATGGACTTTGTAATAAAGCGTTCTCTTAATGGGACTGCAAACGGCACTAATACTGGATATATAAAATTGCATTCCAAAGGACTATATGCTAGCGACTCGCCGTGGTAAGGAAACGAAATTAGTAAACTTCTTAAAAAGCTGAATATTCTCCAAAATAGGAGCAAGTCAAATCATATCATATGAAGATAGGCAAATGCGGATCGAAACACGAATAGCAATAAGAAAAGCAGTGATGACGGCTTTCAATAACTTGAAACATTGTCTTAGAACTCCCTAATTCAAATTTTTGCGCTACGAGAAAGCTGTCAATGCCAAAAAAATAAGTGTAGACATCAAATTTTATTCGGTTACATAGGAACATCAAGAAATATTACTGACTGACCTTTTAATTACTAACAAAGCAGAAGTATACTTTAGGTCATTGACAAAAATGTTCAAATGTTTGTAAATCTAATTTAGCTGCTGCGGTTATCAGTCCCTAGGCTTACAAAAAACCTAAACTAATTTAAACTAAGGACAACACACATACCCATACCCGATGGAAGACTCGAATCTCCGACGACGAGCAACCGCGTGCTCCGCAGCATGGCGTCTTAGAACGCCCAGTCAATCCACCGTGGCGGTAACTGACAGTTTCTGCACAGAATCGCGGACGGGTTTAGCCCTCCTTCTTTACCATAATTTACAGTGGCTACTTTGAGCAATAAATGTTGCTAATGATTGGGAAACAGACAAGTCAGACTCATCTATAAGGAGCCAACTAGAATTGTAAACGGATGTCAAAAGACACCTGATCTCTTTGCAACAAATAATCCCGGATACAGGTATTCAGGGACACGGGCTGTCGTAGCGAGATTAAATATCGAAAACCCCAAAGTTACAAAAACAGACGAAAAGTACATGTGTTCAGAAAAGCAGATAGAAATACACTAAATTGCTTCTTGAAAGACAGTTTCGACTCATTCCAACCCTAAACATAAGAGTAGACCAGATGTGGCTCCAATTCAAAGAAGTAGTATCGACAGCAATTGACAGTTTTATACCAAATAAAGTAATGAAAGAAGGAGGTGATCCCCCTTGGTACACAAAACAAGTCAGGACATTGTTGCAAAAAAGACCAAAAAGGCATGCAAAATTTTTACGAATACAAAATCCCCAGGATTGGCGATCCTACACAGAAGCTCGAAATTTAGCGAGGACTTCAATGCAAGATGCTTACAATACTTTCCACAACGAAACTCTTTCTCGAAATCTGACTGAGAACCCAGAGGCAAAACGCAAACAATACCGTCATTACGTTACACAAATGACGATCCCGCCAATGATAGCGCTACTAAAGCAGAGTTACTAAATATAGCTTTTCGAAATTCATTCACCAAAGAAGACGAAACCAATATTCCAGATTTCGAATTACGAACAGAGGCCAAAATGAGTAACGTAGAAGAAGATATCATCGGAGTAGTGAAGCAAGTCTTAACAAGTCTTCTGGTCCGGACTGTATACCCACTTGATTTCTATGTGATTATGCTGATGCTATAGCTCCTTACTTAACAGCCATATACAACCGCTCGCTCATAGAAGGATTTGTACCAAAAGATTGGAAAGTTGCATAGGTCACACCTATATTCAAGAAAGGCAGTAGGAGTAACCCACTAAACTACAGGCCTATTTCATTGACGTCAATTTGCAGCAGTGTTTTGGAACATATCCTGTATTCAAATATCATGAATTATCTTGAATAGAATGATCTATTGACCCAAGGTCAACACGGACTTATAAAATATCGTTCATGTGAAACACAACTGACTCTTTACTCACACGAAGTGATGAGTGCTATCGACAAGGGTCCTCAAATTGATTACGTATTTCTAGATTTCCAGAAGGCTTTTGACACCGTACCTCACAAACGGCTTTTACTCAAATTGCGTGGTTATGGAATTTCACTCCAGATTTGTGACTGGATAGGGGATTTCCTGTCAGAGATGACGCAGTTTGTAGTAATCGACGGTAAGGCATCGAATAAAGTAGAGGTGATATCGGGCGTTCCACAGGGTAATGTTATTGGTCCTCTGCTGTTCCTTATCTACATAAACGGTTTGGGAGAAAATCTGAGCAGCTCTCTTAGGTTGTTTGCAGATGACGCCGTCATTTATCGTCTAGTAATGTAATCTGAAGATCAAAACCAATTGCAGAACGATTTAAATAAGATATCAGTATGGTGTAAAAATTGGCAATTGACTCTAAATAATGAGAACTGTGAAGTTTTCCACATGAGTACGAAAAGAAATCTGTTAAGCTTTGTTTACAAGATAAAGCAATCGAATGTGAAGGCCGTAAACTCCACCAAATACCCAGGAATTACTATTACATCAGACTTAAACTGGAAAGAACACGTAGATAATGTCGTAGTTAAGGTCAACGAGAGACTGCGTTTATTGGCAGAACGCTTAAAAGATGCAACAGAACTACTAAAGAGACTGCATACACTACGCTTGTCCGTCCTCTCTTGCAGTATTGCTGCCCAGTGTGAGATCCTTATCAGGTGGGTTTGACGGAGGGCATCGAAAGAGTTCAAAGAAGGGCAGCTCGTTTTGTATTGTCACGATACAGGGGAGACAGCGTTACGGAAATGATACAGGACCTGGGATGGGAATCATTACAACAACGGCGGGTATCGCTGCGGCGTGGACTACTCACGAAACTCCAATCACCAACATTCTCCTCCGAAAGCGAAAATATATTGTTGACTTCCACATACATAGGTAGAAATGATCATCAGAATAAACTATGACAAATCAGAGCTCTAACGGAGAGATTCAGATGTTTCTTCCCGCGCGCTATTCGAGAATGGAATAGGAGATTAATAGTATAAACGTGGTTCGATGAATCCTCTGCTAGGCACTTAAATGTGATTTGCAGAATATCCTATGTAGATCTAAAAGCTACGCAAACTGCTCATAATTTCTGTGGTAATCACCATAACTTTTAATACATTTAAACCACTGTGAGACAACAGTCAATTCCGCAATGTACAAATGTTTGCAGTTAGCTGCAGGACTGTGATTTTGTCCAGGTGTGCTTCTCTTAGTCTGAAAAATTCCGATGGCCATCAATGCCTTTCTTCAGGGCTCCAACAAATATGGGAATCGCATAGGGAGAAATCGGGACTGTATAGGGCATGCGGAACGGCTTCCCAGACTTGGCCGAATATTCTATATTCTCATATAGAATAATTCCATTGTTTATTAGCTTTGTCAAAATTTCCGGAGGGGTTTGAACCCCAGAAACCCCCCCCCCCTGGCTACGCCCATGGCACCTTTCGTCAGTGGCGATCACAGAAAGCAATGAAAAGACTGTAGGGTACAAGGATGTCATCCTCAAAAATGTTCTAATGTTTGTAGAGCTTATGGGACTTAACTACGGGATCATCAGTCCCTAAACTTACAAACTACTTACAAACTAGCTACTACTAAGGACGGCACAAATATCCATGCCCGAGGGAGGATTCGAACTCCCGATCGTAGTGGCCGTGCAGACCGTGACTGGCGTGCCGCAGTCAGCTCGGCCACTGCGTACGCCTGTCATCCTCCGAAGTGTTGTGCAAAAATATCAGCAGCGTTTCGTGGAGGGATTCGTCTCAGAGGACGACAATTCTCCCGCTCATCACATACATCTTGTTAATACGTTCCTTCATCATAAGGACATTGCAAGATTAGAATGATCAGCATGTTCTCCAGACCGCTATAGAACGTGCCTTCGACACATTAAAAAGAACGAAGGAAAGGAAGCTTGGAGTTTAACGTCCCGTCGACAGCGTGGTGGTCATTAGAAACGAAGCTTACGCTCGGACTGTTTGGGTAAGGATGCGAAAGGAAATCGGCCGTGCCCTTTCATAGGAACCATCCCGGCATTTGCCTGGAGTGATTTAGGAAAATCACGGAAAACCTAAATTTCGATGGCCGGAGGTGGATTTGAACCACCATCCTTCCGAATGCGATTCCAGTGTGTTACCACTGCGCCACCTCGCTCGGTTTGAAAAGAACAGGTTTTGGACGAGACGAAGAACCAACCAATCTGATAGATCTACACAGAATTGCCACTGAGTGAGACAATCTGGATCAAGAGTCCCTTGAAGATTTAATGGGCAGTATGCCACGGCAAATACAGACATACATGAGTGGAAGACGGCGTACTGGTGTATGCTGCAATCTGGAGCGCAAATTCAGTGTCTAGGTTATTGTCGTATACTTTGTCTGTTTCCATGAGCAATAAAGAGAACTAAAATGTTGCTTTTGTATATCTGTATTCCATCTTTGTGTAAAGGACAGTGCCGTCTCGTGAACAAATTTGTTGGGCATTGGGCATGTGGCTTTTGATGAGTGGGGAGGAAGGGGCAGGAGGGAGGTCTCTTAACGTTGTTCCGAACAACGATATTATACCCCAGAAGGGAAACTAGCCGGTGTTTCCAATACTCTATCTACAGTTCTTCAGGTAGGGTCATCAACAGTGTAAAATTATTCGCTCACTAGGCTACAGAGTACGTTAACATCTTTGCCCCGCAACAAACCGTACGGCATGGGGCGAACGTGTGTGGACTTATATTCAAGGGCAACCAAACAGTAAGTAATGAGAAGGGTGCAAATACTTGTTTCGAACGATAGGCCTACACCATTGTCCAGGTGCAGGGGATAACTGTTAACAAAGTATAGTGGCGACATTTCTGTCTTATGTATGGCGCTCCTCCCACAAATTTGGCTAACTGGCCACTCTGTAATTCGCCTAAATGACATAGAAATGGCGCCCATATAACACTTTATGGGGGGAACTATCAATTTTCACTATAAGGAAGTGATGAAAAACCGGTGTCTGATAAGTGTCATACTACACTTTCACTGTCCATATTAAATGTTTAGACGCCTGACTTGGTCGCATAACCAATAATACATTCGCGGGCAATTGGGAAACAACAATCAAATCGCAAAGTTTTGGAAACCGAATTATCGCCTTGGCAAGTGAAAGGCAAGAGGACGAACTGGCAGCGCGCATGCGCACTGGCAGAGTGTGAACCTTAAAAGTAGGCCACTGTACGAAATAAAAATTAATTCTAGTAGGAGGTACACAGATCAGAGTTTACTGCTGCATAAAAACTTAATTTTAGCAGTAAAATTAGCAAAATGTCCGTGTGAACTACCTGGCCCAAATTGAGAACTGACTTGGTTCAAATTACTCCAATAACAGGAAGTTAACGATACAGTGGCCAATATACATAGCAGCTCACACGAAACTACACACAGGCATTAATAAACAAGCCACCACAAAGTTATTTCATAAAGGTGGTAAAGAAAAACATTTATGGCGCAACGGAACTTAAACATAAAAAATTGCATCTGAGCTTGTTCTCAGCACTGGTGAAAAACAATATTACATAAAAGGGGAAATTGCTCGTAAACTACAATTTACAGGCAAGTCAAAATTGAACTCAACTTGTTTATTCAGGTTTAACGCAAGCAAAATGGAGAACCAATTTTGTTAATACAATAAAAAAGCATCTCATTTACATAGTCTAATACTAACGATGCCCTGCATTGAATTTAACATAAATTATACAGAACTTAACACTACTGGGGGGAGGATTACAAATAACACTCACTCGCTCACTCGCTCACTCACACGCAATGCAACAGCGAAACTCACCAAAATCAGCATGCTGATGCGAGGCAGAAGCAGGCGCCGCTATCGTAGGTGAAATTCAGCAAACCCGGAGGTACCACACAACACAATATATATATATATATATATATATATATATATATATATATATATATATATATATATATATATATAACTGCGAAGATGGCTCTGGTCTGTCGCCTGATTTGAGAGGTGCGTAAGTATAATAAAGTTAAGCTGCATCTAGATTAGACCGCAAGCAAACACGCTAACGGCGACACACGGCTATGTTACATGATCGCACTCGACTGAAGGTGAAGTGGTTAAAAATCGGATTCATTACAGAAAATCATGGCGGACTCTTAAGTTGCAATCTGAGAGTAAACTATCTAGGCACTGGTTTTATATGAGAAGTGGCGTTACGACATGTGACTAGTTGCAAACCCCTGAAGACGGAATTCGAACCCATGTGGTTGCAAAAACCGATGGAAAATGTATAAATTCAATTTCCGAAAAATAAATAAAATTAACTGTGGCATGCAACCCATAGAACTGCGTAGAATTTCATAAGGAACCTATTGAAGGAGGTGGGAAAAGGCTTGGAGAGAATTACTGATAAGACTGAGCGCATACTACAAGTTAGGAGAAGAAACAGCAAAATTAAAATAGGCGGGGAGAGAAGATCGCGAAATGTTAGTGGAAATCAGAAGGAAAAATGCATAGTTACTTGCCTGCTGGGCATAGAACAAACAATAGTGGAAGCTGGAGGCTTTGTTCTAAGAACCAACCACGTGGAACACACATCACTCACGGAAGGAAACGATAAGAAATATTTTACATGCACTGTACAAAAGTGAACATGTCGTCTGTTAGAAATCGGGCCCCACAAAGCTAGAAGGAATTTTCCCAGAGTTCGGACACCGCCACATAATCACTAGAGGTTTGAATATTCCAAGCTGTTATCAAACTGCAACTAGTAACACATATGCCGTGTTTATCTGTTGGAAATCACTGGATTGAAAAACTAGAACACATTTCCAAGCACGATAAAAAAAAATAATAAAAATAAAAATAAATTCTGAAAAATGAATCTAAGTTCAACAGTCTAAGTTAAACATGGTAGACAACGAATCACTACCATCTCCACGGACACAAGAGCAGAACCAACCTTACCTCACCACGATCCCAGCACAAAGTGCCCATCAAACAGCCAGGAGGCGTGAAAGCTACCGGAAACTGGCAAAACCCAACGGTGGTGGGGAGAGAAGATCGCGAGACTCGCCCTGGAGAGGGCTCGTCGACTGGCTTGTAACCAAAGGGTGTAGAAACCTCTTTGCTCGCATCAGCATCAGGGAATGGTAACGATTAGCTATCGACTCTGAGCCAGAGAGAACAATGCTAAGCGTACTATTACTACCCATATTCAGACAGCCATTTGATTCTCACACATCCCCTTAAAAGTAAAACAACTACACATTCTCACAGGGACAATAATAAATTACTAAAATAACCAAATCCTAACATTTCAGAAACAAATATTTTAAAACATGAAATAAAACTTCTATTCCTCATGACTCGAAAAGAGTGGGGTTCTAGTATTAACAAAATGCTAATCTAGTGACATCAAATAGATTAAAATTTTATAAGAAATATATGGAAGACAACAGACGGTCGTCTTTCAAGCTGCCAGGACGTTGGAAGCAGATTCAACATCTTGGAGGCTGGCTGGCAGTAATAGATGCGCCAGACGATTCGGACAGTGCGGAGGATGACTATAGCATATGGAACAGAAGAATGAAACTATAATGAAAGGAAAATACGCTATAATGAAACACTATCTTTAAACAGATGAAAATAATCTATTATTTTTCATTCAATTTGAACAGAGTGTTGACACACTACTTGCACGCCACGAGAAAAACGCCACTGGTAAAGAGTCATGAACCCCTTGTTGTTATGATGTAACACACTGTATGGAAAAAAGTTTCATCTAATACTTGGATTTCCCAAAGCAAAAATACGGACCCCTGGACAAAATTTTCACTTTTTCCAAGTTCACTAGAAGTACTGAAGTCGTTTTCGTTCCTTCCACATTGTAACAGGAACAGTGCGCAGCAAATATTTTGGTGACTTGGTCTCTCCACGCCGTGCAGTGTGCCCAGTGGCAGAGGTGAGCACGGCGCCATCTGGTGTGCAGGCCTGCTGGGCTCCGGGGCGGCCATGCTGGTGGTGGCGCTGGTGGGCTGCGACGCGGCCGCCATAGTGGCGATGCTGGCGCTCGGCGGCTTCTGCATGTCCTCGCACTGCGCCGGTTTCTACATGAACATGCAGGCCATAGCGCCCAACTTCGCCGGCACCATCGTCGGCTTCGTCAACACCTTCGGCAACATGTCGGGCATCGTCGTCCCGTACATCGTCGGAGCTGTCACAAAGGCAAACGTAAGTCCTACATCAGCTCACAGTTACTATTGAAATAAAAAGTAGAGAATGTGGGCTAAGACATGTCACATAGGACACTGTTTACAAACTTACCATAACTGAAATACTTCTTTAAGATTAGCCTATATAAAGTTAAAAACAAGTTTGTTTTATTTCACAACTAGTTTAAGCAAATCTTGTTGCCATTTTCATGTGATCAAAAGCTTAACTCAAAAGTTACAGTGTACATATACATAAAAGCACTGCTCAATTTAGTGGTCTAACATGTGTATTTTGTCGTAACACACCATTATCAAAGACAAGTGAAATAACAAAAGGATATTTCGTAAGACTGCTGATACCAACTGTTGAACAGCTGTTGTTGTTTGATCAGCAGTAATTGACTGAGTGTCATATATTAGGCACACCCTCATTCATTTCTGACTACTGCTGACTTTCAGATCGTGATCTAGGCTGATCTTCTTTGAGAATTATTTCAGTTAAAACTGAAATGTCGCCTTTTATTAAATAACTTACCACAGTTCGAAAATGCAATACTCTCACGCTGTGGCTGTTAAATTGCAGCCCATTGGTGATGTGGACATTTAATCTCCATGTCAATCTACAGTGCACATTTACTGATAAAACTAGTTCAAGGTAATTGCTTAATCTGAAAGCTAGGAGACCTTAAACTTACTCAACACAGTTAGTTTTGTATAACTTATGTTTCTGCATTATTTTGTACAAACAGTTTCATTCATACTTACAACGTGGTAGAAGTCACACTAATTCGTCACAATAAGAATCTTCACTACAGAAACAGCACCGCAACAACCTCTTCCATGTTTTAGGGTGTTCCACTGAAACCATAAGAAAACATGTTTCAATTTTTGCTGTGAGTGCAAAGAATCTTCGTACAATAACGAAATCCTGTCCAACATCATGCGGTGGCTTTTGGCTACAACATACAGAAAAATAATTTTTTTCTAGCGAATAGTTTCTGAAAAATCCATTGAGGAAGCTGCGTTAGCGCAGAACATACACAAATCCGAAAATAGTGTTTTCATTTTTTTTACGCAGAAATTAAAAGTGTTACAAAGAAACTAATTACAGAGAAGGATGGATGGATGGTTTGATTTTTAAAGGGACTAAACGACTACGGTTATCAGTCCCTAGAGAAGGATGAAGCTTATATTCGCCAACATAAAACAATTTTTTTCGAAGTATCTCGGATGACTTGAAATTTCATTTTGCGACAGAGGTGGAACAGAGGCGCAGGAAAACTGTGCTCCTCGGACAACCGGACAGAGGCGTGGCCGAGGAAACGCCTGCCCTCCGCCTCGGCTGCGTTAAGTGTGCGGCAGGCTGTCCCATTGGAAAGCATGGTTTATAGACGGCTGGCGGCCTATCCTCTGTCTCTCCTCTGCCTGTGCTGCGTCAAGTGTGCGCTGGGCCTAATGCGTTGCTCCATTTTGCGTTCCATGTTCCACTCAAACGAGTTCTCACAATGACCTTGTTAGCTGGCTCGTAGCGTGTACCACACAGTCACTGCAGTGCTTTGCACGATAGGGGGTGCTTGTTGACATGTCGCTTAAATTGTATGCATGGGCAACTCAACTCCGCCAGCGCGGTTTGTAAAATATGGGACCATTCACCCAACAACTGAGACGCACCTTGTATATGAAAGATGTGATTGAATCGTCTGTGGAATGGTGTGTGTGAGTGTGAAGGAATCGCGATTATTACCACCATTAACCAGGACAGACATACTTCAAGTCTGAGTGTAATTTCTTATATGAGAAATACGGCGGACTATAAACTGAATATATTTCAAATTGCTTTGATTGACAATTTGTTACAGTAAGTCCATAACATAATGCTGGTTCACAGACTATAACTGCTCTTCTGAAACTGTGTTGTGCTTCGCTTACGCAAATAAAAAAATGTCAGTGTAATATAAAGACAGATAAATGCTTGTCTTCTTACTTTTTATGAAGTGGTTTTAAACTTTGGTCCTTTACAGCAGAGTAGATATATAATGCACACGACTAGTTCAAAAATGTTTGTATAGTCTATGGGACTTAACTACGGGGTCATCAGTCCCTAAACTTACAAACTACTTATGAACTACTTACGAACTAGGACGGCACAAATATCCATGCCCGAGGGGGGATTCGAATCCCCGACCGTAGTGGCCGTGCAGACCGTGACTAGAGTGCCTCAGTCTCCTCGGCCACCGCGGCCGGCACACACGGCTAGTGTATGAAACACAGGGCCACCACCAAGAAATATATATCATAAAAGCATAAAAATAGGCAAACACCGAGTAGCAACACCGATCGACAAAATATTTTTAACTACCAATAAGATTTGCATCTGCTCTGCCGCAAACACAAACATGCCTTCTCTGTTCGTAAAACTAGCACACCAAAAATTAACGTAACAGAGACAACAATGTGCAGTGCGGTGACATGAAAAGAATAACTTCTAAGAGCAGTGAGGTGCAACACTGCGCTACTGAAAGATTAATGCGAAATATGGTTCACTGTCTTTTAAAAGTTCTTTCAGACCGTATCAAATGACAATGTTCAAGTGAAAAAGTGTAAAATTCACCATAAATAAAGGTGTTTGTAACCCAGAAATGTGTGCTGTCACGGCGTGACTGGGCGGCAGCGTAGCTTATGTCGAGTGGAAGATACAAGCGGACCTGGCGTAGGAAAGTAGTGCCCATGACAAAAGGACTATCTCGCGCGGTATGTGCGTCGCCTGGTGGCGAAGTTGGCACTTAGAAATGGGCAAACTACTTTCTAACCGTTGAGCGTGACTTTTTATTCTAATTACTGTCCACTAACGAATAAACAATCTTCACTCCTGCCCATTAAAATTGCTACACCACGAAGATGACTTGCTACAGACGCGAAATTTAACCGACAGGAAGAAGATGCTGTGATATGCAAATGATTAGCTTTTCAGAGCATTCACACAAGGTTGCCGCGGGTGGTGACAATTACAACGTGCTGATATGAGGAAAGTTTCCAACCGATTTCTCATACACAAACATCAGTTGGCTGGTGTTGCCTGATGAAACGTCGTTGTGATGCCTCGTGTAAGGAAGAGAAAAGCGTTCCATCACGTCTCCGACTTTGATAAAGGTTGGATTGTAGCCTATCGCGATTGCGGTTTATCGTATCGCGACATTGCTACTCGCGTTGGTTGCGATCCAATGACTGTTGGTAGAATAGGAAACCGGTGGGTTCAGTAGGGCAATACGGAACGCCGTGCTGGATTCCAACGGCCTCGTATCACTAGCAGTCGAGATGACAGGCATCTTATCCGCATGGCTGTAACGGACCGTGCAGCCACGTCTCGATCCCTAACAGTTGGGGACTTTTGCAAGACAAAAACCATCTGCAGGAACAGTTCGACGGTGTTTGCGGCAGTATGAACTATCAGCTCGGAGACAATGGCTGCGGTTACCTTTGACGCTGCATAACAGACAGGAGCGCCTGCGGTGGTGTACGCAACGTCACCAGGTTCTGTTTACAGCATCATGATGGTCACATCTGTGTTTGGCGACATCGCGGTGAACGCACATTGGAAGCATGTATTCGTCATCGCCATACTGGCTTACCACCCAGCGTGATGGTATGGGGTGCCATTGGTTACATGTCTCGGTCACCTCTTCTTTGCATCGACGGCACTTTGAACAGTGACCGTTACATTTCAGATGTGTTACGATCCGTGGCTCTACCCTTCATTCGATCCCTGCGAAACCTTACATTTCAACTGGATAATGCACGACCGCAAGTTTCAGGTCCCATATGGGTCTTTCTGCATACGGAAAATGTTTGACTGCTGCCCTGGCCAGCACATTCTCCATATCTCTCACCAAACGTCTGGTCAATGGTGGCCGAGCAACTGGCTCGTCACAATACTCTTGATGAACTGTGGTATTGTGTTGAAGCTGCATGGGCATCTGTACCTGTACACACCATCCAAGCTGTGTTTGATTCAATGCCCAGGCGTATCAAGGCCGTTATTACGGCCAGAGTTGGTTGTCCTGCGTACTGATTTCTCAGGATCTATGCACCCAAATTGTTTGAAAATGTAATCACATATCAGTTCTAGTATAATATATTTTTCCAATGAATACCCTTTTATCATATGCATTTCTTCCTGGTGTAGCAATTTTAATAGCCAGAAGTGTAGTTTGAGTAGTTCGTTTATAAAAGTCGAACAATAAATTCTGATGTAAAGAGTAAACATGATATTTTTGCACTCAACATCTTTCGAAATCAAACTCCTTTTTCCTACTCGGTCGATATCACGCACAACAATATCGCCCCCCTTGCCCACCTATTTTTTTTTTTTTTTTTTTTTTTTTTTTTTTTTTTTCACGCAAAGAAAGCTAACAAGTAGATAGCATAAGAAGGCACCTAGATGTCACGTATCGACTAGGGAGGAAAGGGAAAAGAAAGAGTATATAGAGGGGCTTTTCAAAGGAAATGAACTTCGAGACAATATTGTAGAAAGGGAAGTGGAAGTAGATGAAGATGAAGTAGGAGATACTATACTTAGAGATGAAACTGACAGAGCAATGAAAGACATAAATCGAAAGAAGGCCCCTTGAGTAGATGACTCCATCAGACCTACTGAAGTCTCTGGGAGAACCAGCCACGGCAAAGTATTTCACCTGGTAAGTAAGATGTATGAGACAGGGGAAGTACCCTCAGACTTCAGGAAAAATTTAATAATCCCTATTCCAAAGAAAGCAGGCGCAGACGGGTGTTAAATATAAGACATGGTTGCAAAATTTTGACACGAATTATGTACAGAACGATGGAAAGGCTGTTAGATGCAGACCTCGGGGAAGATTTCGGATTCAGGAGAAATGTAGGAACACGGGAGACAATACTCACCTTATGAACTTTCGTAGAAGATAGATTAAGGAAAGCCGGCCGCAGTGGCCGAGCGGTCTGCGGTGCGCCAGTCACAGTCTGCACGGCCGCTACGGTCGGAGGTTCGAATCCCCCCTCGGTCATGGATGTTTGTGTCGTCTTTAGTATAAGGTAGTTCATAAGCATGAGGACATTCACCGCTATACTTGGGAAGGAAGGGGAACCAGATCTGTCATTGACTATATAATAGCAGACCAGGAATTCAGGAAGACAGTCAAGGACACACGTGTTTTCAGGGGGTTCTTTGATGATACTGATCATTATTTAATCTGCAGTGAAATTGGTTTTGTGAGGCCAAAAGAGCAGAAAGTCATGTGTAGAAGGATAAGAGTGGAGAAGCTTCAAGACAAGGAAATTAGGCAGAAATGAATAGCAATGATCTCGTAAAGGTACCAGTTAGTTGATTGTAATGATTTATAGTTACTGGAGGACGAATGGTCAAGGTACAGGGACACATTACTGGAAGCAGCCACAGAATGTCTTGGAACAGTAGTGTGTAAAGGTAGAAAGAAACAGATAGCCTGGTGGAATGACACAGTCAAGGCAGCCTGTAAAAAGAAAAAGAACGCATTTCAAAAATGGCTCCAAGTATGGAAATCAGACAGATAGAGAAAGTTATGTTGAGGAAAGAAACCAAGCAAACGGATAATTGCAGACTTCAAGCAGTAATCATGGGAAGACTTTGGAAATAAGCTAGAAACCCTGGATCAAGCCGCGGGAAAACCATTTTGGAGCGTGACTAGCAATCTTCGAAAGGGAGGGAAGAAGGAATTAACAAGTGTTTTGGACAGTTCAGGAAAGCTGCTAGTCAATCCGGTAGATGCTCTGAGCAGATGGAGGGAATATTTTGAAGAATTGCTCAATGTAGGTGAAAAGCTCAATGATGTGTCAGATTTTCAGGTAGAATGGGATAGGAACGACGATGGAAACAGGATCTCATTTGAGGAAGTGGAGAAAATGGTCAGTAGATTACAGTGCAATAAAGCGGCTGGGGTGGATGAAATTAAGCCAGAACTCGTCAAATACAGTGGAATATCAGGTCTCAAAGGGTTACACAGGATAACTGAGAAGGCGTGGGAATCGGGGCAGGTTCCGTCTGACTGGACGAAAGCGGTAATCACGTCAATTTTCAAACATGAAAACAGAAAAGATTGTAACAACTATCGAGGTATCTCTTTAATTAGCGTTGTAGGCAAAATATTCTCAGGTATTGTTGAAAGGAGAGTGCGAGTATTAATTGAGGACAAGTTAGATGAAAATCAGTGTGGGTTTAGGCTTCTTAGAGGCTGTCAGGACCAGATCTTTAGCTTACGGCAGGTAATGGAAAAGTGCTTTGAGTGTAACAGGGAATTGTATCTATGTTTCATAGCTCTAGAAAAGGCTTATGACCGTGTCCCTAGGAGGAATCTACTGTCAGTTCTACAAGATTATGGTATAGGAGGCAAACTTCTGCAGGCAATTAAAGGGCTCTACGTAGACTGTCAGGCAGCATTTAGAGTAGATGGCAAATTAAGCTCGTGGTTCAGGGTAGTTTCAGGGGTACGACAAGGCTGTAACCTGTCACCACTGTTGTTCATACTATTCACGGATCATATGTTGAAAACAGTAGACTGGCAGGGCGAGATTAAAATAGGTGAAAACAAAATAAGCAGACTCGCATATGCGGATGACTTAGTTGTAATGGCCGATTCAATCGAATGGTTGCAAACTAATATTTCGGAGCTCGATCAGAGGTGCAAGGATTATGATATGAAGATCAGCATCTCCAAAACGAAAGTAATGTCAGTGGGAAAGAGATTTAAACAGATTGAGTGCCAAATAGGAGGAACAAAGTTAGAACAGGTAGACAGTTTCAAGTACCTGGGATGTATTTTCTCACAGGATGGCAACATAGTGAAAGAACTGGAATCGAGGTGCAGCAAAGCTAATGAATTGAGTGCTCAGCTAAGATCTACTCTCTTCTGCAAGAAGACACAGTGGTGGGGAATGGCGTACGACAGAGTTGTAGCCTTGCTCAAATGTTATTCAATTTGTACATTGAGCAAGCTGTGAAGGAAAGCAGAGGGAAATTTGGAGAAGTAATTAGAGTTCAGGGTGAAGAAATAAAAACATTGCGTTTTGGTGATGATATTGTAAATCTGTCAGAGAGATGAAAGGAGCTGGAAGAGCAATTGAATGGGCAGTGTGTTGAAAAGAACATGTAACATCAAAATTAACAAGAGCAAAACAAGAGTAATGGTATGCGGTCGTAGAAAATCTGGTGGTGCTGAAGGAATTAGATTACGTAACGAAACAATAAAGGAGATAGATGAGTTGTGTTACTTGGGCAGTAACATAACATATGATGGTCGCAGTGTACAGGGTATAAAATGCAGAATCGCAATGGGAAGAAAAGCGTTTTTGAAAAAGAGAAATTTGCTGACATCGAATTTTAATTTAAGTGCAAGGAAGTCTTTTCTGAAGTCATTTGTGTGGATTGTTGACTTGTACAGGAGTGAAACTTGGGCAATAAATAGTTGAAACAGGAAGCGGATTAAGTATTTGAAATGTCGTTCTACAGAAGAATGCTGAAAGTTAATCGGGTAGATCCTGTAACTAATGAAGAGTTATTGATCAGAATTGGGAAGAAAAGGAGTTTTTGGTATACCTTGACTAAAAGAAGGAATCGATTGGTAGGACACATTCTTACATTTCAAGGAATCGTAAATTTAGCATTGGAGGGAAGTGTGCGGGGGTAAAAATCGCAGAGGGAGTCCAAGAGACGAATATACGAGACGCATCCAGAAAGTAAGTTCCGTTTGGTAATAAAATGAAATTGTACACAGATACAGAAGAAATGTTTATTGCACAAAATTCTACAACTCTTAAACTACTTTTCTACATAACTGCCGAAATTTAGCAGGCATTTGTAATAGCATGGCAGCAGGTTTTGTATACCTTCTTCATAGAAATCTGCCGCCTGTGTCTTCAACCAGTTGGAAACAGTGAAAATTGGGAGAAGTCCATAGCGAGAGCAGTAATTGTAAACCTACGGTTTTCCTGGATCTTGTCATCAATGCGTGAACCAGTTCTTCTGTAACCAAAGGTGGACACCCACTTCGTTCTTCATCGTGCACATCACTACGCCCGCCATTGAACTGTCGGACCCTTCTTCTCACCATCGAATCACTCATCGCATTTGTTCCGTAAGCATCAGAAATTTGCCGATTAATTTCACTTGGTTTCACTTTCCTCGCATTCAGAAACCGAATCACCGACCTGATTTCACAGGCGGCGGGAGTTTCAATCAACGTTGACATTTCAAACAAGCACAACAAAGCGTTCGTAACTGACAGCGATCTCGAAATGGCGCACGTTCTTCTCCTTGATACACATCGTCTACAGCGCATGTGCAGAACTGCAATCGCAGCGCTACAGCGGAGATAAATTGAAACGGAACTTACTTTCTGGACGCGCAGATGCAGTATCCAGATCTGATTGATGTGCATTGCCGTTCTTATGAGGAGATAATGAGGCTTTCTCAGCATAGCGTAGGGTGGTGATCTGCATCATACCAGACTGAAGACCACAACACAACTCTACATTTTCCTCGTCAGAGGTTCGAGTCCTCCCTCGAGCATGTGTGTGAGTTTTGTCCTTAGGTTAGTTTAAGTATTTTTTAAGCCTAGGAACTAATAACGTCAGCAATTAAGTACCATAGATTTACAAGAATTTGAACACTACATTTTAGGGAAAAAATTAAAAGTAACGTTGAAAAGTAAATATTAAATGAAGCAAATGAAATCTAAAAAAATTACTAACAATATTAATGAAATTCAGGAGAATTATGTCTTCCACTGTTGATAAAAATTACTAAGAAATAAGCAGATTTGCATTTATGATAACTGTGAAACGTATGTATTACACAGAATGCAGTAGTTTTGGGCGCTGATCTATAAAATTATAAAACACCTGTAAAATGTGAATTACTGGTGATGCAAGCTGAACAGAATACGCGAAGAACCATTAGTTCAAAAGGAGTCTGATGCACAATGAGAATGGGTGAGCGCATGAAAAAAAACGGACGACAGCTCGATACCGAGCAGTGAGCTGGAACTGAAACATTGTGAGCGGAACGGGACCGGCTGGGTGCCGTGCATGGAACTGGAATCATTACGGAACGGTCACGTGGCAGTTGGAACTAGAGGTCGTCGTAACGGTTTCGGTGTTCCGGTATAGGACCACCGAATGGGACCGACTAGCTCCTAACTAAACGGCGAACTGCCCTTCCTCGTATGTAGTTCCTCGGTTCATTAGTTCACTATTGCGAACCATTTCTTTGGTACCGGTGTCTAGTAGGCACCCGCGGACGTCTGGGAGACAAGCGAGTTTAGGAGGCAAACTTCTGAGCTGTGGGAGGCTATTACCCCAAGAATAGCGAGTTCTTGTCGTCTGGTGGCCAGGAGGCACGGCAGCTCACCAAAAACAGTTTTCGAAAACCAGATGCCAGAGGAAACATATAGAATTACTTTTGAAATAAACCTTAGAGTCTTGACCACAAATTTCAAATGTATTGAGGCCTTAAGCGTTTCGACGTTTCGTCATTATCGAAGGCTGCAGCAAGACAATGGAATTAATATTCATCAAACATTTTGATAAAACATAAATGAGAACACTCTTCACACTCACCATATCTTTTAAAACTTATTAAAGTGAAAGGAAAACATTCCTTTTAAAATAGTCACTGTCAAAGACATATGTCAGACATAAAATAAATTTAAAATCCCCCCCCCCCCCCCCCAGAACATTCAGGTATTAAGTGGAGAATCCGCCAGATGGAGATTTTGTCATGGATATTGGAATCTTAACCTTTTGCATCTGTTCCTGCGATTCGTTCACGATTCTTTCTGGTCTACCACAGAATGCCAAAAAGGTGACAATATGGGTAACGGATTTTTTTAATATTTATGGTGCGTAAAGTTAAGACTTAAAGTAATAATAAGGCAAAGCCATTCGATTCAGCTCTCAAAAATTCTGGAGAAAATAGTCTTTGAAGTTTTGCGAGCGGTTATAAATACGTATTACACTACTAACTATTTCTGCTGTCATCATAGCTCATTTAGTAGCGTTGTAGGTTTAAAGAACGTAAGTCACTTATTTCGAATCCTGCTGTAACATTATAAATTTTTTTCGTTGTTTGAATACATGGGCCATTTAAATATAAATTTAATTAAATCTATGGTAATTAACACACATCTAATCATTGTAAAATACTTATTATGTAAAATCAGTTAGTTTAAAGAAACACGTCTATATAAATAAACATTAAAAATAAAAATCTCTCTCTAAATATTAAATTTCTTTCGGCATATAACAAATACGCGTTTATTAAAATGTTTCTTTTTTGTAAAATCGGATTGTTTCAGAGAAGCTGATAACGTAAAAACCAAAATGGTAAAAAAGATTTTTGAGGTGGCTCTAAAAACATATAAAATCCCGTTTTTATATAAAAGGAATATTTTTGTAAAACTGAGTTTTTACAAAAACTACAACTATGTAGATGAACTCGAAAAGCTTAAACTTCTCTAAACACAAAATATAATCCAAATCGTTACAGTCATTTCCGGGATACGCAAAATATAAATATGTAAGGATTGATCGTTTAAATACATAATATGCAAACTGTATAAAAGACGTATATTCGTATGTATTGGTAGCTGTGTATTTCGCTGCGATTTGTTTCTGTCATCTGTAATTCGTGAATAAGCTAATAATTCACGGCTCACGATCTTCGTTCTGTGCTTCCTTTGTTCACACGTATTCTGGCTTTCGTAATTATTCGGCACGATTCGCCACTTGCTTTCGAATCATGAATCGTTGGATCTTGGTATCGTCACGAGACAGGCGATTCTTTTGAACGACGATTCGTCCCCCCTCTAGACTTCTGTCAGGCATTCGGAATCATTCGGCACGATTTGGTAGTCGCCTTCGAAACATGAATCGTTGGAACTTAGAATCGTCACGAGACAGACGATTCTTTTGAACGACGATTCATCCTGATCACGATTCGATTCTTACGATTCTTTATTTGTATTCGTTCAAATGAACGACTCATTCACGAATTGCCACAACTCTAGTGTGTAGTGCCAACAGTAAAATTCGGAGGCGGTGGTGTGGTCGTGTTCTTCACGGAGAGGGCTTGCATCCCTTTTCGTTTTGCTTGGGACTATCACAGCACAGGCCTACACTGATGTTTTAAGCACCGTCTTGGTTCCCACTGTAGAAGAGCAATGCGGGGATGACGATTCCAACATGATTGAGCACCTGTTCATAAAGCATGGCTTGTGGAGTACTGGTTATACGACGATAACATACCTGTAATGGACCGGCCTGCACAGAGTCCTGACTTCAATCCTTCTGGGTGTTTTGGACCGTACCGGTCCTCACCGGTCGACATCGACACCTATCCTCGGTGCAGCACTCCGTGAAGAATAGGTTGCCATTCCCCAGGAAACTTTCCAGAATCAGATTAAACTATGCTAGAGTGGAAGCTGTCATCAAGGCTAAGAGTGGACCAACAACATACTGAATTCCAGTATTATCCGTGGAGAGCATCACAAACTTGTAAGTCATTTTCAGGCAGAAGTCCGGATACTTTTAGTCCTTAGCTGCTTAACCGAAACGGATTTATTCCTTAGCCTACAATAGCACCTTATTTTCGAGATTCTTCACCTTTATGTAGCCTACTAAGTGACTTATTTAACAAATATAACTGAGACTAACATTAGGAGAACCCCATTATTTCGGTTCTGACAATGCATCCATGTTTCACAGTTTGAATGTGCAGATCTGTGTTATCTCAGGGTTTAAGATGGTTGGTATCGTAGTAAGTGCATCAATCTACAATGGCACCGGCATTCAGAGTTATTCCTATCAGTCCCATCCTTGTAGATGCATACTCTGTTATCGACAGAAATGCGCTTTCTAGTACAGGTCTAGTTAAGAAGAAAAATACATAATTTTTGGTGCAGTCAAATTTTTTTCGCTCTCCAGCTGCATCTTTTATTTTGAAAGGTGGCGTAAAATACTCTGCTCCATAAATGACGTCTGACGAGGTATGTCCCTTGAAGCCTGATGTACTTTTCTTAAATATACGATTAATTGCTTCTGTAAGGTCGATAAGATACTCAGCTTACTCGTACTACACGAACTTACGAAACACATTACAGATAATAGTAAGAATGAGAATTTTGGAAGCGTGCGATGGTATGATGCCACTAATGATGCTTTTGCATACAAAAAGTGAAACGTGCCTGTACACACTGAATTATTTTGTTGCCAAAGAAACGATGTAAATAAATCTACGAATATATTTATCAATTTTAAAGAAGCTTGCTAACATTTTTCTGAATAAGGAAGGGGCGTCGAAAAAATGAGAGTGCCAAATACCCACATGGCAACAACCATCGGTAGCAAGCCCAGCTCGGCATGTGTAGGTGTCACAAACAGGTGACATAATCTTCTAAACTGAAATACGTAGCAAATATTACATCATGTAGGTTGGCATGCTACATAACACTAACACGTTATGATCCCTACAGCTTGTAAACGAGATAAGGCAAGTACATCTTTACAAACACAGTAGCTGTATTTGTGTCTGGCCTTGATGGCAGCAGTGCACCATGATGCGTTTCTGAGTATACGGGATAAAAAGTCAACCTGCATATGTTTATCTTCGTGAAATTCGAATAGCGATTCCGTTGAAATTTTCACAAAAAGTTAAATTTTTTAAGGAGAAGTTTTTATGTTATTAACTGTCTTGTAATGATATCTGGGATGGGTGGGGGTGGGGATGGAAAATAGGTGAAGCCTAAAATGCACGGATACTCAGAACTAATTAATTCAGTAGTTGTAAACGTAACCCCCATGAACCACAGGCACTGCCGAGGTGGAGTAACTTGCGAGACCCGACGAAACAGATAGCCATGTCACAGGTGCAACCATAGTGGATGGGTCTCTGTGGAGAGACCTCAGAAACGTGTGGTTCCTGAAAAGAGGCAGCATCCTTTTAAGTAGTTGCAAGGCCTACAGTCTCGATGATTGTCAGACATCAGATAACGTGGCTGAACGTTTGAAAACCAGAGGAAACTAGACGCTACTTTTTACAAAGACATGCAGCTCTGCTTGATGGATATATCAAGTGACGTCCTTTTAGGTACAATATACTGGACGTGAGATAGCTCCCATTCGGATGTCTGAACGGGGACTACTCATGGGGGTGTCTTCATCAGGAAACTCAAAACAAGCAATCTACAGCAGTGCACTGTTCTATTCCTTAATCGCGTAGCTAAGTCAGATAATCTGTAAAGCGAAATAGATAGACTGAAGTTAGGGACGGTGAGACTTAGTGAAGTTGAGTGTTATGATGAACAGGATTTCTGGTCAGGTGAGTACAGGGTGATAAATACAAAATCAGTAGGGGTTAACTCAGGAATAGATATAATATTGAATAAGAAAAGAGGTATGCGGGTAAGCTATTATGAACAGCATAGTTCATGCATTATCGCATCCATCAAAGAAACGAAACTAGGAAAAAAGTTTGAAAAATGTGTAGTGAAAGAAGGGCGAGGACAACGATAGGGGATTAGAATTCAGTACCAGGAGAAGGTAGAGGAGGAAAAATATTAGGTGAATAGGATAACAGAGAATGAAAGAATGGGGAATAGGACTGACGGAAAATCACCTGGTTTTGGACAGAGCACAGTTTAATCAATACAAACACTTGGTTTAAGAATTATGATACAAGGTTGTTTACTTGCAAAAACCCGCTCGGTTAGCCGTGTGGTCTAACGCACCGCTTTCCGAGACGGGGAGGCGTACCGGCCCCGGTTCGAATCCGCCCGGCGGATTAACGAATGGGGTCGAAGTGCCGGCTAGCCTGGATGTAGTTTTTAGGCGGTTTTCCACTTCCCCCTAGGTAAATACCGGGCTGGTCCCCAAGTTGCGCCTCAGTTATACGGTTCGCAAATATTTATACTTTATTCTTTCACGCACTTATAACACTATACACAGACATTTGGGGTACACATTTCCTCCTGGGGGGCATGGGGTGGCGGCAGGAAGGACATCCTGCCACCCTGTAAATATCAACAAATGATAAATGCGCGTATAACACAGTGCCGACCCTGCATGTGCGGGAAAATGGCCAAATAGGTAGATAGATAGCTGTTTACTTGCAAAAGACCAGCAGAAACCTAAAGGTTTCAGATTGATTTTGTTATGGCAAGACTCACATTTCCGAACCACGTTTATAAATATAGGACATATCTAAGAGAAGATATAGATTGTGATCATAACTAATTGTAAAGCACCCTCCACCATGCTCCATACGAAGTTAATTTTAGTATGCCTATAAACTTCGTGCGATTGTAAGCAATGAGTTGACGAAGTTCTATCAGAACCGGATGTACGTTATGGCCGTGCATAAAATACGAACAAAAAAGACAAACAAACGAACATTAATTTTTATATATTAGACTAGGTAATAATTCAGAAATATAATGGCGACCACACATAAATACCCAAAATATTGCTATCCCCTTGATGTTTACATCTTTTGGCAATATAAACTCTATATCAGAACGATTACTTATTTTTTAAGATTACAAGGTGCCAAACACAAGTGAAGGTACACGATCGTTATTTCATCGTGAAACTTCACTCCATGATTCACAATCAATTTGCTGCACCTGCGTATAAGCCTATGTTGCAATAGGCTATGCGAAACTCAGGATATGACATTGACATGCCAATATCATCGTTTGATAATGTTAAGTCGTGTGGCTTTGGTACTGGACTGCGTGAATGCGAAAGTTATTTGGAATGTGATTATGTGGCTTTAGCGAGGGTGACATTAATCTCTACCATTTTGTTTTAACCACTTCATCAAAATGCCGCATCTGCATTTTGAGGACTATTATAAGCACTTTCATGTATGTGAGGCATGTGCAGCATATATGCGTTTTGCGCTATTGTATGTACTTTAAGAAGAGACTTTTTGTGCTGATGATTGAACAAGAAACGATACCCCGACGCTATTAAATTACATAAATTTCCTTTCTATGCTATAGATATCTTGATACTCTGTTTCTCTCAGTTAAAATGTTGCTTGTGGTACAATGCGAGGTTTTGCATGGAAATGACGCACACCAGTGTCCTATTTACAATTGCCTGTTATTCCAAGCATGCTTTCGTGCGGTTCCCAGCGTTCTAGGTCAAAGTTGTCCCTCGTTAATGACACTTTACACATAGCTTCTAGCTTTTGTAATTTACTTCGCATATACCAGCCCAAAAAGAAGAAAAAAGTTTAACCTTGTTACATTTTTGCTATTCATCCAGTATAACTGCCACATTAGGCATACAGTTTTTATTACTTCTGTACTAATCACTGTATTCACGACACATTATGCACACAATATTCAAATATATCACTGAATTTTATGCACACAATATTCAAATATATCACTGAATTTGCCTGCAAGATCAAACCATTGTAAGACGCATAGTTCATGAGAAAAGACGACATAAACATTGTGAGTGATGTCACACCATGCAAGTTTCATTTTATTCCTTTTTTACTACTATCTCTATTCACAAACTTTTTCACTGATGGTATCCGGTCCAGATATACCGATGACTGCACCTACAAAATTATGTCATTTTACCACAGTCGATTTAAGCTATTTAACGTCAAAAGCACTGATATTTGTGTAAAACTGTCGCATCATGCATGAGGATTTTACTTATTACTTGTTCACTACTTATTCTACCCGCAATACATTATCATACGTTTTACATGTTATGACAATACTTATCTGGTTGATAAATTACTTGAAAAAAATGTTCAGATGTTACTAAAGTAGCATGCGACTTTAAAAGAATGTCTTGAAAGACTCAGCTTTACTGTTGATGATTTGGCAGATATATCTGGATCACTCCGGAGTTATTTATTTATTTAGCGTATGTGGTTTTCAAGTAAAAATGGTTTATATACTTACATACATACACATAGATATATACAATGACATTTCAAATCAAATTAGCAATTTAGCAACCAATCAAAAACAAACTACAAAATTATATTAAAGTTGTATTTTTCCATCCACTCGACGGCTTTAGGGGAGACTTCATATAGTTCTCCAATAGTTCATGTGGATACACGTATTGAACATTCCAGAATGATGTGTTGGGTCGTTTGTTCCGGATTCCACAGTCGCTCTGGGGAGTACCTCGCATGGCCCATCTGAATAGCATCTCTCCACTTCTGCCATGGCCTGTGCGGAGTCTGTTGAGGTTTTTTTTTTTTTTTTTTTTTTTTTTTTTTTAGGCAATTATGTACAAGGTACATTTCTGCCAGATGATATTTCCCTATGATTCCTGGCTATGGCAGAATTGGACCAATCATTTTTCCAGTTGGTCTTGACATCGATAGGCATGGATATAAGATTTTGAGCTGATCTCCATGGTGATCTTCTGGATCTCAGGCGACGATTGTTCGAAGTAATGTCTTGGTGGATAGGGAGTTAATATTGCAGGAAATTTTATTCCACTCGTTAACTAACGCAGCTTGCCGTCTGATATATGGTGAAGCTATATTGCAGAGAATGGAGAGTCAGGGCAGTGGGGTCGATTTTATGGTCCCAGATATGATCCTCATGGTGTTATTTAGCTCGATGTCCACTTCGGATGTATGGCTGCTGTTAAGCCAAACAGGACTGCAGTACTCTGCAACAGAATACACCAATGATAAAGAAGAGATCTTCAGAATATGTGCATCAGCTCCCCGGCTAGAATTGGCAAGCTTTTGAATGATATTGTTTCTTGTTCGTATCTTAGCTGCTGTTTCTGTTAAGTGAAATTTGAATGTAAGTGATCTGTCCAGTCTGATGCCAAGGTATTGTGGGTTTGGGTTGTGGTTTGATGTTTTTCAGCAAAACTAACATCAAGAGATCGAGTGGCTTGTTGGTTGCATAGGTGAAATACTGTAACTTCTGTCTTTTATGGGTTGGGGATAAATCTGCAGCTTCTGAAGTATTTTTCCATTGTTCTGAGATCTTGGTTGAGGGTGTTTTCACACTCTTCGAAGCTTCCATATTGCACAGCCAAAGCCATGTCATCAGCGTAGCAGAACATCCGAGCATTTTTTGTCGGTAGATCGTTTGTGTAGAGTAATGGAGCCAATACAGAACCTTGTGGTAGGCCAGAATTGTTGTTGCCAATTACTAACTTGTTTGTTCTCTCCTCTGTCCTCATTGAGAGGGCCAGCTGGCTGCTCACAACACGTGCTGTCCTTGGCCGGTCTATTGCAAACTGTATGCACTCCTGCACCAGCACATATAATGCTGAAAGTTCACAGACACAGTGAGTGACAGGTCAAAGGCAGAGAGTGCGCACAGAGGCCATTCATCGCTCGTACAGCATATGTACCTATACCTTTGACTGACCATGATTTACATACAGCAAATACACACAGATAAATGGTGCATCAACCCTCATGAACCACAGATATTGCCGAGGTGGGGTGGCTTGCGTGCCTCAACGATACAGGTAGCCGTCCTATAGGTGCAACCACACCGGAGGGGTAACTGTGGAGAGGCCAGACAAACGTGTGGTTCCTGAAGAGGGGCAGCAGCCTTTTCAGTAGCTACAGGGGCAACAATCTGGCCTTGCAGCATCAGCCTAACATGGCTTTGTCATGCAGTTACTGCTAACGGCTGAAAGCAAGGGGGAAACTACAGTCGTTAATTTTGCCGAGGACACGCAGCTCTACTGTGATGATAACATCCTTTCGGGTAAAATAGTCCCGCATTTGGATCTCCGGGCGGGGACTACTCAGGAGGATGTCGTCATCAAGAAAAACAAAACAGTCATTCTACAGATCGGAGCGTGGAATGTTAACTCTTAATCGGGTAGGCAAATTTGAAAATTAGAAAAGAGAAATGGATAGGTTCAAATTAGATATGGTGGGGATTAGTGAACTCCGGTGGCTGGATGAAAAGGTGTTTCGGTCATCTGAGTAAGGGTTACAAATACAAAATCAGTTGGTGGTAACGCAGGAGTAGGTTCAAATGTTTGTTAAGATTAAGGGACTTAACTGCGGGGTCATCGGTCACTAAACTTACAAACTACTTATGAACTACCTTATACTAAAGACGACACAAACATCCATGCCAGAGGGGGGCCGTAGCGGCCGTGCAGACTGTGACTGGCGCGCCGCAGACTGCTCGACCACTGCGGCCGGCGCAGGAGTAGGTCTGATAATGACTAAGAAAACAGGAATGCGTGTAATTTACTACGAACGGCATAGTGAACGCATTATTGTAGTAAAGTTAGACACGAAGCCATCACCGACCACAATGGTACAAGTTGTAAAAGAATAATAATAATAATAAAAATAATAAAAAAATAAAAAATAAAAAAAAAGAAGAAGAAGAAGAAGGGAAAAAAGTATCTGATGTCTGTATCTTATATTTTGAATAATCGAAGTCCTAAAATTGAAGTCAGTTAATAAAGTTCAGAGTCAAAATTAGTTGAACTATCAGGTAATGTTCAGTGTTTATCTGAGGGGACTGACTACGTTAATATTCCGAGTAAGCTGAAAGAGAAGGGATTAAAGTTTGCTATAATTCTCTCATATCTCGAAGAGATGTTCCGACGCCGCCGATTCTGGTGCACTACGTCGAAGTGACAGTCTCGTCGAATCTGAGACAAACATTAGCAGTACGTCTGGATGTCGATCATTGATTGTTCACTCAAAGTCGATCACTATCAATACTGGTTTTCGGCGTGAGAATTGCGTGCGACATCCAGATCTAAGAAATGAAGTTATCTCGCTTAGTGAATAGCTTACAAAATTGCTTACGTTTCATTCGTGCCGTTTATCGCTGATCGCAACATGATAATAGTTTACAACTCGTAACATCGATCATTCCGTAGATACAAGAAAGCGTGAATCATATATCAGTTACGTCCTTGAATACCCCTAGAATAGCCAAGTCTCCTTCTTCCGTGGATTATTAACACCAAAGAGATTATAAGATGCCATGGAATACATATGTGTCTTTATAACTTTGCATGTGTAGAATTGCACGTGGAATTAATTAAAGGAAAATTGGTAAATAATTGATATAATTGCAGAAGGATAGGGATACTACAAAGTTTATACGCCAGCTAGCTCTGCCAATGATGAGATCGAAGACATGTGTGAGGAGACAGAAGAAATTATTCAGACCGTTAAAGGACAAGAAAATTTAATTGTGATGGTGGACTGGAACTCGATAGTAGGAAAGGGAAGAGAAGGAAATGTAGTAGGTGAATATAGACTGGAGAAAATAAATGAAAGAGGAGGTCGCCTGGTAGAATTTTCGGCAGAATACAATTTAATCATCACAAACAGTTTAATCATCATTGAAGAAGGTTTTATACGAGGAAGAGACCAGGAGATACTAGGAGGTACCAGAATGGCTGTATAATGGAAGGCAAAGGTTTAGAAACCATGTTTTAGAATCCATGGACAGACATGGACTCTGACCATAACTTATTGGTTATGAACTGTAGATTAAAACTGAAGAGACTGCAAAAAAGTAGAATATTAAGGAGATGAAATCTGAACAAATTGAAGGAACCAGAGGTGGTTCAGAGTTTTAGAGGTAGCATTAGGCAAGGATTGTCTGAAACGGGAGAAAGTAATACAGTAGAAGAAGAATGGGTAGATATGAGAGAAATAGTAGTGAAGGCCACAGAGGATCATATAGGTAGAAGGACAACCTTAATAGAAATCCTTGGATAACAAAGGAGATACTGAACTTAATTGATCAAAAGAGAAAATATAAAAATTCATCAAGTGAAGCAGGCAAAAGGGAGTACAGACATCTGAAAAATTAGGTTGACAGGAATTGCAGGCTGGCTAAGCAGGAGTGGCTTGAGGAAAAATGCAAGACAGTAGAAGAATATATAACAAGGGGGAAGATAGATACCGCCTACAGGAAAATAAAAGAGGCTTTTGGAGACAAGAAAAGCAGCGGTATGAATATCAAGAACTCAGATCGAAAACTAGTACCAAGCAAAGAAGGGAAAGTTGAAAGATGGAAGGAATATATAGGAAGCCTGTACAAAGGAAATAAACTTGAACTCAGTATTCTAGAAGTGGAAGAAGAAGTAGAGGGAGAAGATACTGTACTGCGAGAAGAATTTGACAGAACACAAAAAGATTTGAGTAGAAACAAGGCCGATGGAGTAAACTAAATGATGTCCCGTCTGAACTGCTATTACCGTTAGGAGAGCCAGCATGAACAAATTTTTCCACCTGGTATGCAAGATGTATGAGGCAGGAAAAATACCATCAGACTTCAAGAAGATTATAGTGATTCCAATTCCTAAGAGAGAAAGTGCAGACAAAAGTGAAAATTACAGAACTATCAGTTTAATAAGTCATGGTTGCAAAATACTAACACGAATTATTTACAGTCGAATGAAAAAACTGTTGGATCCGAACTTGGGGAAGATCAATTTGGATTTAGGAGAAATATAGGAACACGCGAGGCAATACATTACGACTTAGCTTAGAAGATAGGGTAAGGAAAGGGAAACCTACGTTTTAAGCGCTTGACAATGTTGACTGAAATACACTTTTTCAGATTATGAAGGTAGCAGGGGCAAAATATAGGAAACGAAGAGCTATATTCAACGTGTATAAAAACCAGACAGCGATTATTAATGTCAAAGGTCAGGAAAGGATTACAGTGGTTGGGAAGGGAGTAAGACAGTGTTGTAGCGTTTCCCCAATGTTGTTCAATCTATGTATTGAGCAAGCTGTGAAGGAATGTAAGGAGAAATTTAGAGAGGGAATTAAAAACTTGGCGGTTTGCTGGCGACATAGTAATTCTGTCAGAGACAGCAAAAGACCTAGAAGAGCAACTAAACGGAATGGACAGTGTCTTGACAGGAAGATATTAGATGAACATTAACAAGAGTAAAACAAAGGTAATGGAATGTACTGTCAGAAAATCAGGCGATGCTGAAGGAATTATATTAGGTAATGAGACAATAAAAGTAGTAAAAGAGTTTTGTTATTTGGGAAGCAAGGTAATTTCGAATGGCCGAAATAAAGAAGATAAAATGCAGAATGCCTATGGGGAGAAAAGCGTATCTGATGAAGCGAAATTTGTTGACATCCAATATTAGTTTAAATGTTAGAAAGTCCTTTCTGAAAACATTTGTATGGAGTGTAGCATTGTAAGGGAGTGAAACGTGGACAATAATTTCAGACACAAAGATGATAGAAGCTTTCGAAATGTTGTGCTACAGACGAATGATGAGATTAGACGGCTAGATCTCGTACCTAATGAGGACGTGCTCAACAGAGTTGAGGAAGAAAGGAGTGTCTGGCGTACCCTGACTAAGAGAAAGGATAGGTTGGTGTGACACATTCTGAGACATTAAGGAATCGTCAATTTAAGCATTAGAAAAATGTGTTGGATAAAATTCACAGAGGGAGTCCGAGGGACGAATACAGTAAGCAGATTCAAAAGGTTATAGCTTGACGTTCGTATTCTCAGAAGAATAGGCTGGCACAGGACAAGGTAGTGTGGAAAGCTGCATCAAACCAGTTTGCGGACTGAGGACCACAACAACATTGGAGGAGGAAGTTGATGAAAGAAATTTCACAAACAGATCTCGCCTCAACGAATAACGCCTTTCTTTTACTGAATAATTAATTTTAAACTTAAAATGACAAGTCCTTTCACTCTATAATCTTAAGAAATTTGTAAATGACAACCAAACCGTATTTTTCAGTGATAATTGGCGAATAATAGATAAATGTTCCGTATCACAGCGCAACATCATCGCCTGTATAACCCAGAAAACAGATAACCACTTAACGCCGGCCGCGATGGCCGAGGGGACTGAGGCGCTCCAGTCACGATATGTACGGCCACTACGGTCGGGGGTTCGAATCCGCCCTCGGGCATGGATATTTGTGCCGTCCTTAGTGTAAGGTAGTTGATAAGTAGTTTGTAAGTTTAGGGACTGATGACCCCGTAGTTAAGTCCCATAAGCTTAACAAACATTTGAACATTTGAACCATTTAACAACGAATTAGAGGTATCGTATAGGACAAAATTTGCACAGTGGAAGATATAAACATACGTGGCGCATCCAGATAATAAGTTCCTTAGAAAAAGCAATATTTTTACGTGAAAAACGTGATTGGCAACAGGTACATCAATATATGAGCTATTTTTCGAGATGATCACCAAAATAACTGAGATAGTCTACGTGTTATATAGTGGGATCATCTTTTGTACTCCTGTGTCGTAGAAGGCTGTTGCCTTTGAATGGAAACATAAGTAAAAGATGATGGTGTGTGGTATATCACTCCCTACTCAATATTACGAGTTAGTATCTTTTAAAATATGGCACAAGTAATCGATATACATTTAATAACTGAAACCTTCAATTTGAAATGATTGGCCTTAAAATGAAAATAAAAATAACCATGTAACTAATATCACTGGTAGTGCATGATGTATGCAAAGCAATATGTCAAACTTGATAGGAAATGTTAGGTAATGTTAATTATAAAAAATGCATTCAGTAACTGATCGCGTCTACGGTTTGTCGGGGCATTTCGATATTTGTGGCTGTTTTCATAAATTAACCTTTTACTGGCACAGTTCTAATACTTAAAAAATGTTCAAATGTTTGTTAAGCTTGAGGGACTTAGGTGTGGGGTTATCAAACTACCTATGAACTACCTTATACTAAAGACTGCATAAACATCCACGCCCGAGGGGGGGGGGGGAATCGAACCCCCGGCGGGGAGCGGCTTCGCGCAGCGTAGCACAGCGCCTCAATGCGCTTGGCCACTCCGCCGCGGCTAATGTTTACAGAGACGGGCTGACGACAAAGACAGAAAGAGACGTTGCCGCCATTGTTTGGACAACGTACCCATTTTGGCCCAACGTCCTTTGATGTTTCGGCAAAATACCGACAAGCAACGTAGCCGAACCAACGTTGAGGCCAATGATGGTTCCAAAGCTGTATTCAGCGATCCATACATTGGACGAACACTGTTGGCGCTAACGTTGGTTCCGATGTGTGGACCCTGCCTTACACACAAACGTTACACACAAATGTTACAAAGAAATATTACGCAAAAATGAAGAGTTCGATTGAGGAGACGAATTGTGGACAGACGAAGCCAATCGGTGATAAGAAAAATGATAGAAAATCTGTAGTTGAAGATACGAAACTCGAGAGAGAGAATCTCAAAGATGTTTCTAAAATATGAGAAGTGATACCAATTTCTAGAAGTGTGAAAACGATCTACATCTACCAGGTGATCAAAAAGTCAGTATAAATTTGAAAACATAATAAATCACGGAATAATGTATATAGAGAGGTAAGAACTGACACACATGCTTTGAATGACATGGAGTTTTATTAGAACAAAATAAATAAATAATTGCTAGACGCGTGAAAGATCTCTTACGTGCGTCTTGTGCTCAGCCGCCTGTCATGCTTGGCCTCCCAGGTCCCCAGACTTCAGTCCGTGCGGTTATTGTCTTTGGGGTTACCTGAAGTCGCAAGTGTATCATGATCGACCAACATTTCTAGAGATGTTGAAAGACAACATCCGACGCTAATGCCTCACCATAACTTTGACATGCTTTACATGTCTATTCACAATATTATTCCTCGACTACAGCCATTGTTGAGGAATGATGGTGAACATATTAAGCATTTCCTGTAAAGAACATCATCTTTGCGTTGTCTTAATTTGTTATGCTAATTATTGCTTTTCAGATCAGATGAAGCGCCATATGTCGGACATGTTTTGAACTTTATTTGTTCTAATAAAACCCCATGTCATTCCAAGCATGTGTGTCAATTTTTACCTCTCTATCTACAATATTCCGTGATTTATTAAGTTTTCAAATTTATACTGACTTTCTTATCACGCGGTACATCTACACTCCGAAGTGTTTGTAACGCTATGGGACCAAACTGCAGTGGTCAACAGTCCATAGACTTCCAAATTACTTAAACTAACTTATGCTAAGGACAACACACCCATCGATGCCCTAGGGAGGATTCGAACCTCCGTCGGGGTGGGGAGCAGACGCGCACTCCGTAGCAAGGAGTTTTAAAGTGCACGGCCACTCCCGGGCGGCATTCATACCCCGATACCGGAGACAACTGAGGATGAGCTATACTGCACAAGGAAACATTTTATGAATTCTATAACCGTACTCTTATTTCACTAATAGGAATGATGGGGGCAGATTCTGAAATATGTGACTGATTCGATTTGATTTGGGACCTTCACGTGGGAATAGCGGAGCCGAGTGTGGCAGCGGGCCTAGGATCGATGCAACAGTGTCTCTGCAGTGCACTGCATTGCCAGCAGCTGCAAGTCGCCGATGCAGCTGTCTGCTTGTCGCACCTTTATTTTCCCGTGCGTGACTTCAACTACTCACCTGTCAGTGGCGGAATGTTCTCGTTCCTCTTCCTAACGCAAACACTTCAGGAAAGTAGAAGTTACGTCTCGGCTCCAAAGTATCTTTCTCCGAATTATGTTTCACAAAAAGACTTAAAGTCTTGCCTAACACTGTGTGTGGCGTTCGTGATAGTTGACACGAAGGTAATATGGTTGCTTTTTTTTTACGCTAAGTAATGTTATAGTTAGTGCAGCGTGGTTACGTCGGTCACATGACTTGCTTGAGTGTTACTTGATTACAGTAACAATACCGGAAATTAGATATTCTTTTGAGAAATTACAAAGCTACTGGAAGTTCAGTGGGTTAGTACAATTTTTTCAGGGGCCAATATCTCGAGTTCTATTAATCGTAGGCATGAAGAGTAAAGTGTTTCGGATAGTCCTTGGCCTAGCAATCATTTGAATACCTATCAAAAGAATGGGTGTATTGTGCGAATATTAGTTGGTTCTTCCGTCGCTGTTTGCTAGAAAATTTTCGTTTTTTAAACTCTGTAATAATTTGATTCTGAGATTATAGTTGTACGGAGAGGCCATGAGGGCTGCTAGAGCTACGATCACTTCACACGATCACCACAAAAATCTGTTTATCAGTTAATTAGACGTCTGAAGTGCTCAGATGTGCTTTGAATTCTGAAGAGAGGGAAACTGCGTAATAATGTCGATTAACCACAGTTCGTTTTCATCATTTATAAAATAATTGAGTGTAGTCAGAACAACTCTGGAAAATGGCCGATTGTTGGTTGGTTGATCCACTACTCCAGTCTTTCCAGTTGTCCAATATCCCAAACATTTCTTTATAGCTGCTGTATTCTACATTAACTATATCTCTCATGTAATTTTTTCTAATGGGACTTAACTGAGGGGTAATCAGTCCTTAAACTTACAAACTACTTATGATCTAACTTATACTAAAGACAACACAAATTTCCATAGTCAAGGAAGGATTCGAACCTCCGACGCGGGAGACCGCGCGATCCACAAGGTGGCGCTCCAGACCGCTCGGCTACCTCTGCACGGCGCTATTATGTATCTCCGCTTGTCTGTGCTATTAGGTATTGGGATGTAAAAGTACTTCTTTTCAGAATTCACGGCTCTGATTGGTTTACACCTCTTATTAACTAAAAGATTTTAGCGGTGATCGTGTGAGATGTTCTAGCATACCATACTCTTTGTGATCGTATGAGCTGTACTCTCAGCTTCAAATTTATCTCTAATACGGTCAACTGAGTTTCACACTCATTCTCCAGTTATCTCTTTAATTTTTACGCGCAAGCACCTACATCATAATATGCCCTTAACACCGACTGAAATTTTTTTCTATTTTTCCATTTGACTGTCAAGGAGTGAGTCAAATATCTTGCATTCATTTAGTGTCCAGAGGGTTATTATAACAGAGATCCTATTAACGACAAAATTCAGTAATTATGATGCCACTTAACTGACGTGTGATTTCTTTACGACTTCTGAAGAGAGTTGACTCACCTAACACCTTGGGCTTAAGGATGGACTCAGGATTACTCGTGAACCTTACCTTTCGCTCAGAATTTTACGGAGTGCTTTTCTGCATCGTAAGAGTAAAAGCTGTACGTGTGTTGTGTGGATGTTGAACCTGTCGTTAGATCAGACAACAAATTGTTCCTTGACACAGCAATTTGGTTTAATTATGGCCCTGATTTATGTATATGCTATTAAGTGAGAAACAGTGCAAGAAACTGATTATGTGCGCAACGGATATTTTTAACAAAACAACTGTGACATGTAGCCTTTTGAAACAGACACTGACTATACTCAAAGATTTTGACTGCGAGAAAGATATAAAAAAAAAAAATCACAAATGACTTTCTTAATGCTTGACTGTGAGAATTTTATGCCGATCAGTTTCTAATTATTGAAATTTAGTATCAATTTAGTATCATAGTCAATTAACTATCATTTACTATGGCACCAATAATGAAATACGTTCAACACTATTATTCACATCAATACTGCACTTTAAATCCACTAATAATTGATTATCAAATGAAGGAAGTAGGTTAATTTTCTAACAACGTAAATGAGAGATGAAAGAAGGTTTAAGTTACTTATTATTAATAATCAGAATTACATTACCTACATAATACAACTTCTGACTTGCTGCCAAAGCAGCCTCTGCTCTACATCGGAGCCATACACACAACACAACCGCTCTCTAAGCGAGCTGAACCACTAGTCCTACTCTCTCTCAGTGCGAGCTACAATGCTATGCAATACATGATCTTTGCCAAAGATGAAACTTCATAAAGGATACATATCGATACATACAGTAGAAGCGATATTATACATTTTCTTGCAAGCAAGTTACTCGATACAAAACAGGAGGTACAATATTGGACATTTTCTTACAAAGTAATTTTTTTATGGACACGTTTCATCACCCCCCTCCTACCTATTAAAATTTTGTAGGGTGGGTGATGCCAATGGCATTGCCTAGCCAGCAAAATTACTGAATTTCAAGTCCAAAAATCCATTAATGACATCCAAAATATAACATGAAAAATATGAAAACCTGATAAACATTTTTATACAAGATATTCAGGATCAAAACAACAGATGAAGTTCATAGAAAATTTAAAAAATGTTACAGTTATAAATGCATGCAATTTTACAGACGAGTACCAACAAGAGTAATGCTTGGAGTGGTACAGGATGTGACAGGCATAAGCAAATGTTAAAATGTACAGCACATCAGCAATAAATGGAATACATGACAAATATACATAATGGTGAACATAAGTATATATAGAATTTTACATAATATAGTTTGACAAATGATATAGTGGAGAAAATGAGATAGGTAGAAGTAATAGACAAGTGAAAAAAAATACAATAATAAACATGAACATATACATAGTTTTACAAAAGGTAGTTTAACTAATGTCATCATTCTTTAAAGAAAATGAGGTAATTACAAGTAATACACACAGTAGTGTAAGTTCCATGCGTCTAAATTTTGTACAAGAGATCAGTATTTTTGGGAACATAAAATGAACATTTGTATCTTGTGCACAATGTAGTCTATGTAAATTTTTAGTGCACTTAGTATAATATAAAGTGTCAATTTTGTATTCTGTGATGCATTTAAGATGCCATACTTTCATGGATGCTAGAACATACATGTAAAATTTTTGACTACATAGGTTTCTGATCATGTATAAAATAATGTCACTGCTTCGGCACAATAGGATTTCAATATTACGTTTGTCAATTGAATAGTTATAATGACAGTTCAGACTAAAGTGTATTGACTCATTATAGTTCTGAAAGCATATTTATCTATCAAGAGCACAATTTTATTTTGGTCACTCAATGTAAAAGAACCATGAAATATACCTAAACACTTGTAATGAACCTGTGGACAACGTTTGCAATGGGAGGCACTGAATAGTATAAGCACACGAATAGCACATTAGCTCCTAACATTCATTTTAGGTCTTCACACGAGTAGCCAATTATTCCCTAACATTCATTTTAGGTCTGCACACGATTAGCCAATTATCCCCTAACATTCATCTTAGGTCTGCACACGAACACAAAACACTGTAAGATTACACCACACTGTAGGCGAGCTGGCTGGTTGCATTGAAGTTGAAGTCATGGGGAAAAGGTTCTGATGTATTCCTCCGTGCAATTCGACAACCAAGTGTGCTCCAACCAACGGGGCTACTAGCAGACTGCATCAGCATAGCCAAAATTAGAGCAAAATTATGGCGGTTGGCCAAGGCTGCAATGGACAGTACTATGTGGCCAAACATCATCCAAGAAACATCTTCATTAAAAGGCCCAAAATCAGTGGTGTATAATAACACGTCCATTGTTCTGTGTGCACTATGGAATCTCGTGTGCGAAGTCGCCAGTTCCCATGCGTGTCCAAAGTACATGAAATAAAGCATTTTACACACAAATTAGTAACATAGTCATGATATTTCAGTTTACACTGAAAGAAAAGTCGTTGATTATTAAACCATATTTTTACATTACACGTAGTGTCTTGAAGACGGATACATTTGAATAGTAATGAGTAATTTAATTCTTATACTAGAGTATCTATAAAATTAGTGTCATTTCATATAGGCATAAAACTTTACATACTATGTACATATTACTTTACAAACACATAATCGTATGAAATACATTCAGGGTGCTTGTCATCAATTTGGCATTAGGTCATGTAAAGTAAATTTTTTGTCATAATTAGAGCAATTAACGTGAAGCCACTTCAAATAACTTGACATTCCAATTACCACTAGTTTACATCACTATGGTGGGGATTGCCTTACCACCAAATTATAACAATTAAATTACATATGTTGCCATGGCCAGGCTTTTGTCTGAACTGAGTTACATATTTCATTGCCTTGAGGTATAACACATCAGGGTGGTTTCGTGAGAATATCAAAAGAGGTTCAAGTCATCAGGTCATGTCTGTGTCTGTCTGAGTCAGCAGTAGGGTCAGACAAAACAATTAAGGCAAATTTTGGCACAGTAATAGATGTGCATCACAGTAAATCATCCGATAACATAAACACAGACGTAACTATTTGTTAGGCATAGCTGCAGATTTTCATCAACAAGTTCATCAATAAGAATTTTGAAGATAGCAGTAAGCAAAAGCAAAGTATCTCTGTGCATTAACTAGACCTAACTAGGCGTAATTTATGGCAAAACTGCAAGTTTGCAAGAGAGATGGCTGTATGCAACGTATAAGCATAACCATACATTTTCATGAGCTTCATTATAAAATTAATTAGCATAGTGGTAGGGCTTAGGTATATAATTAGTGAGCATAGCGGTAAGCTTTGATTACAAGAGCAATAAGCATAGCTGCAAGCATAATTAGAGATATTCATTACACATAATTACAAATAATTACAGAGCATCAGAAGGATATGATTCTCACCAATCACACATGCCATTGAAGGCACAATGCATCAACATACAAAATGGTGCACATAAGCACAAAGAGAAAACACAAAAGCGCAGTGCGAGTAAGCACATAAGAAAAGAACAGAGCATAGCATCATTACCAATAGAGCGATTCTCCTCATAATTGGTTCATAATCATTGTATACTCTCGTCCACATAATTACATTTATCAAACATCTTTGACTGTTACCAATACCTTCCTTACCATCATTTATCCATAAACAATCGTGCATTTTAGAGACCACCATGACATATTGTGTATTGCCTTACTCATCATCCTCCAGAATGTCCTTTTTTCTTTTTTACCGCCTAATTGGCTTACAAAATGCTTATGTCAACTCAAAATCTCCTTCACTCGCTCCGAAGTTCGTAAGTTATGCAATTAGTAATACAGAAGAGAAATCTGATATTTTCTGAAACATAGGAACTTAATTAGATTACTCAATCAAAAATTTCCATTAATTTTTATTTGTCTTGCACAGCCACAGAGTTCGTTATATGTAAATTGCAAGATAATCATAGTTTTGTATGACAATATCCCAGCGTAGCACAGAGCATAAGTATTCAGAGTTAGAGAAAAGTAACAGTGAGAAAAAGATGTAGATAGAGCGCACTAAGGAAAAGCGGAAGAATAGTGACACTCAGCTCGAGAACGGGGCACCAATCGCCACTTGGTGTGTCCAAAACAGATTAATGGACTCTCTGCCCCAATTTTATGCCTTGAAAATTTTAATATTGGAAATGTGGTGTATGCCTTTCGACTTGTGCGTCTTTAAAGTTTCTACCTCAACGACGTTGTCGTGGATGATACGTTTGATTCGATACTTCTTTATTTGTTTCTTTAAATCTGATAGTACAATTTTTATTACTGTCATTACTTTCAGGAGTAACGGCTTTAGGTATTGACACATTTTGTGTCGGTTTTGCCTTATCACTTACTGAGGTGCTACCAGCATCAGTATTGTGCACTTCCACACAAACTACTATTCTGTTTTGTTCGGGAGGTTGTTCATCGTAACCTTCCTCTCTGTGAGGACGTTCACAATGAACAAGTTTGAGCGTATAGTTAGGATCACATAAATCCTGTACGGCCGAATTATTTGCCGTCGAGTCCGCTAGTCATACCTGACGCGGCCCTTTTTTTGACGAATTATAGCGTGGATTGGCAGGTCTGATTTCAATGTTTTGCTCTTGTCTTTCCGGGGTACGCGATCTGCTTAGGCCCCGATTCATGTTTTCGTGTCGCGGAAGGCGATCACGAGAATTATCGCGTGTGCCCTCCCGACTACGCTTCTCAGCGTTACTATTGTTATTTTCAGTCTTGCGATCACTATCAGTATTGCGTCTTTCACGCCAATTAGTATCATTTGAGGTATCGCTGTTATGATAGTAATTATTGTGGCGTCCTCCGCGACCAAAGCCACCACCTCGGTAACGGCCACGAAAACTTCCACGGTTATTCTCACGATCTTGACAATCACTGTTCTCATTGTCGCGACTTTGTTTGTAAGTTTCATTAGCAAAAGAATTACTTTTTGTTTGATCCTCGTGCTCTGGATAACGTTTAGAACGCGGCGGGCTTTGTTGCGACCGGCGATTATATCTGTTTCTATCAAAATATCGACTGCGCGAGGAATTTTCCTCGTCTTCTTCCTCTAAGTCTTGTAAGAGGTTTCTAAAGGCTTCAATATCATTCTTGCATCGTGCCGCAATGGCAATTTGACGCAAGTGTAGAGGCAATTTGTTCAAACAAATTCTAATTAATTCGGCAGGGCAGTAAGGTGCCGATAAAAATTGATTTTTGTATACCAAATGTTGGAAATATTCCACCGGGCTCGAGAAATTTGATCGCTCAAAAGTTTTGAACGTCGCAATACTGTTTTTAACGCGGTCTTGTGCCGCTTCCGACCAGTATGCGGATAGAAATGAGCGTCGGAACTGATTCTCGCTATAGCACTCTTGTGCAATAGCTCTCATTCTGGTGGCTGGCTCGCCTTCCAGATAACCACATATAAATTCTAATCTGTGCTCAAGTGGCCAATTCGGGGGAAGACAATAATCGAATTGCTGCAACCACTCTTTAGGGTGCAAGTCATTCGGAGAGTTTTTGAATGTCTTGAATTTACGTACAGTCAGGAAATGCTTGTAGTCAAACGCTTCACTTCGCCTGTGCGGTGTAAGTGAGCGTAAACTACGCATCGCGCCTTCATTGTTGTTGCTATGTGGTACACTTCGTTCACGTACCAAGCGACCTACTTGAGTCGAATCATCATTGTCATTTTCGTTCAAATTTTCTTCTACGTCTTCGTATGCATTTCCATAAGTATGGCCAAATTTCCTCTCTATTCGCGCCACGCGATCATCTAATTTCCTGACCTCAGCCTTGTATTGCTGGTTAATGGTCATTTTACCTTGTTTGAAACGGTCAAGGGCGAGATATTCATGAGTTTCATTAAACGGGGTAGGATGCGTTACATCAGAACTTTTGTCACTGTTATCACTGATTTGGGTAATTTTAACAGTAATATCCTCAACCTGTTTATTAATTTTATTGATCTGTTCAGTCGTGACTGACTGGAAGTTCTGCAACTTTTCATCAAATAGATTACTCTGTTGCTTCAACTGAACGAGTTCAGTGGTTTCTATATTTTCGACTTGTGACGCAAGGCTTTCCATAACCGGATTAATCTCGTCGCGAATATCTTGTCTTATTTGCTGAGATTCACATTTGAAAGTATTGAGCAGTTGTTCCCTGAACTGATTGTTGTCCTCATTTATTCTATTAAAACTACTTTGAATACTCACAAACCTCGAATCGCACGTTTGTTCTATTTTCTCAAGTTTTTCATTTAATTTCTGAGATTGTTCCTCAAGTTTTTCATTTAATTTCTGAGATTGTAATTGACTATTCTCAAGTTTTTCATTTAATTTCTGATATTCCTGAGATTGTAATTGACTATTCTCATTTAACTTAGAGAGCTGTGAGAGTAAAATCTGCATGAAGTCATTTGGTAATACGTTTTCCGTAGCTGTTGCACATGTATTTTTTGTAGCAGAGCTAGGCGGAACCGATGCATTATTTTCCGCAACCACGTTACAAGAATTGGAATTCTGTATTGTCGAATCCTGTACTGTATCGTTATCCATATTGTCTATTCCTGAACTAATCTGTTCCGCATTTTCGGACACGGTATTTACTGTCGTATTTGTATCAGTGCAGTGAGAAGACTCTTGTAAAAATTCAGCTTCTCTCCTTGCATCATTCGAGGTCTCATTTTCGGAAGCAGATTTAGCATCAGCGCGGACTCTCCTATTCTTCGACATTGTTAACAGAATTTTGCAGTAATGTGACTAATAATATTTATTTTCACCAACTGCAAAATTTTTGAAAATTACACACGGTAATTATGAGAGACCAAAAGGCTGAATTGGGCTAGTGCAACATACAATCACAATCGAGATTACGCGAACCGTTAATTATCACACGAGTTCTGCGATACTAAGACTTTCATCACAACAAACATCAGACAATATAAAAGAGAGACTTGTTCAGTAGTAATGCAATTATTTGTATATTCAATTAATCTACTATAAACAATGCTACACACTATCAAGAATGGTAAGTAACAAACTACAGAAACAATTACTATGCTACTGTTGCTATAACAAAGTATGGTGCTACAAAAATTAAATTAAGAGCCAAAAGATAAGTTGGTTAGTGGAAAAGACAAACTAACTGAAATAAGACTACGTATCTAACTACGTCACGATCCTGTTTGTGAACTATCCTGGCAGAAAGGGCGCCAGATAAAAGCTGTACGTGTGTTGTGTGGATGTTGAACCTGTCGTTAGATCAGACAACAAATTGTTCCTTGACACAGCAATTTGGTTTAATTATGGCCCTGATTGATGTATATGCTATTAAGTGAGAAACAGTGCATGAATCTGATTATGTGCGCAACGGATATTTTTAACAAAACAACTGTGACATGTAGCCTTTTGAAACAGACACTGACTATACTCAAAGATTTTGACTGCGAGAAAGATATAAAAAAAAACCACAAATCACTTTCTTAATGCTTGACTGTGAGAATTTTATGCCGATCAGTTTCTAATTATTGAAATTTAGTATCAATTTAGTATCATAGTCAATTAACTATCATTTACTATGGCACCAATAATGAAATACGTTCAACACTATTATTCACATCAATACTGCACTTTAAATCCACTAATAATTGATTATCAAATGAAGGAAGTAGGTTAATTTTCTAACAACGTAAATGAGAGATGAAAGAAAGTTTAAGTTACTTATTATTAATAATCAGCATTACATTACCTACATAATACAACTTCTGACTTGCTGGCAAAGCAGCCTCTGCTCTACATCGGAGCCATACACACAACACAACCGCTCTCTAAGCGAGCTGAACCACTAAGTCCTACTCTCTCTCAGTGCGAGCTACAATGCTATGCAATACATGATCTTTGCCAAAGATGAAACTTCATAAAGGACACATATCGATACATACAGTAGAAGTGATATTATACATTTTCTTGCAAGCAAGTTACTCGATACAAAACAGGAGGTACAATATTGGACATTTTCTTACAAAGTAATTTTTTTATGGACACTTTTCAAGAGCATTCAAAAACTGAAACAAGATACTTTCTGATTTTATGGAAATCGTAAAGTTCATGTGAATGTTGAGTTTTGCAGCCGCTTTTACCGTGGTAGACCTTTTTTTATGCCCACAATCTTTCTTTTTTTCTTGTTTTACAGCCTCATCCTGGAGGAACCGTCTATTTTCCCTTCATCCCATCCAAATCGCACTCCTTGACAAAAGAAACAAAAGAGAATTTTCTAGAAATCAAAACCCTTTCTCAAACATAAAACAAAGTAATTGAAACAGCACCTCCTAGAAATTAAAATCTTTTATCGAAACATAAAACAAAGCAGTTCAAACATCACTCAAAGGTTATTTCGTAACAAAAGAAAGTATTCTGAGAATAATAAGAACATACTTTAACCGAGGGGGAACTGCTCACCACAATGGAATCCCAACTAGGTAAAGAAAAAGAAGAGTATTCTTCCTGCTGGCCGGTCTTTTCAGTTAAATGCGGGTTTCTCCCACTATTCCTCTTCGTCAACGATATTTTACCATGTTTTGTGTACGCTGACATTATCGTGTACTGGAAAAGGTTCTTATTGCTTTCCTGGTGTATCTCATGTGTATGTTCGCTTATAGTTTCCTTTGTAACAACCCGCGTAACATTTACTACTTGTTCAATATCGAATCTTCCATCACTCCATAGGAGTGGGCCAAGGGTAGGTTCCGTCCCCACAGCTGAAATAACTGATATAACCCGCCCACTGCCACATACTACCTTCTTCTGCGTTCTTGAAGAACGCTGTGATGCCTCAGTGAAGCTAAAAGTGTGTGTACTAGCCATTACGAAACATGGAACTATTGGTTTCTTAATGAAAGATGGGTTCACCAAATCAGTCAAACGAAAAAATACCGCACGGGAAACTAAATGTTATTCTGCTTTGTGCAGCAGCATTGTTCAAAACGTAGTCGAAAAAGACGTTGTTTTAATGAAAACAAAAGAGTATTACTAAATTTGGAAGTCTCAGAAAACCGAAAAGCATCTTAATGTAACTGAAGGTACTGCTTTAGGTAATTATTTTGCCGAATGGGTCCGAATATTTCTATTTTGTCGCATAGATGCTTTAAATATCTGTACTGTGCGCTGACGGAAGAAGAATCGTTTACAGTCTGCCTCAGAAGATGGTTCCTTAATTTGTTTCAATAAAGACTCGATAAAGGACATAGCCTTCATTTAAGAGATTCTCATTTGAGTTTATGTAGCAACTAGTGATCTTAGTAACGTCATAGCCGCGATGGGGTGGCCGAGCGCTCTGAGGCGCCTTGTTGCGGAGCGCACCTTTGCTCTCCGTCGGAGGTTCGAGTTCACCCTCGGGTAAGAGCATGTTTGTCGTCCTTAGCATATGCTAGTTTTAGTGTTTTGTAAGCATAGGGACTGATAACCGCAGCAGGTAAGTCCCTTATACTTACAAACATTTGAACATTTGTCTGCCGGCCGCGGTGGCCGAGGGGACTGCGGTGTTTCAGTCACGGACTGCACGGCCACTACGGTCGGGGGTTCGAATCCCCCCCCCCCTCGGGCATGGATATTTGTGCCGTCCTTAGTTGTAGCTAGTTCATAAGTAGTTTGTAAGTTTAGGGACTGATGGCCCCGTAGTGAAGTCCCATAAGCTCTACAAACATTTGAACATTTGATTTTTTGAACATTTGTCTGACGTCACAATAACACGCCCTAATGAAAAGGGAAGGTAATGAGAGCACTTAGCAACACGTCATATGCGTGGCAAACGTGCTTCAGAAGCTTCGAGGTACCAGCGTTGTACGTTACGACATTATCAAAGATAGTCTAGATTAATCTGCTTTATTCTGCATGTGTGTAGACTCGACTGCTTACGTTTCTGATTTGAGACTGAAAATAACTTTGCAGTTAGTTTAGGTAACTTTTTTCCCACACGCGCGTCGACTGGAGTACTTGTTTTCTGATGTAACGTCTGACAAATATCTGGGCGATAGTAACTACTCAGTTCGCATATTAATGCGAGGCGTGCTATTTACGTAAATTATAATGGTAAATTGTGGAAATTTTTTATTAGAAGTTTCTAAGATGGATTAATGATATCACGGCTGATCCGACTCTTTCAAGTTACTACTCAGTAACAAGTAGTAGACCCCAGATTCCATTAAGTATCGAATTTCCAGGTATTCTGATTGTCTTACAAGTGTGTCATGTACCGGTGTTTCGCCTGACGAGCGGATAAACCGCAATGCAGGGTACAAGCGCATGGATGCATACCAGTGAGGCGTTTTAAGCGGCGGTTCCGGAGTCACCAGAGGACGCGACGATGACCGCCAGAAAGCGCACTAACCCGGAACTATTTTCCTCCGCACGGTCACGTGAGACCAGCTGGAGACTGCCCCGTATCACTGCGTGCTGACTATTTAGGGGGGCACAGTACAACACGACGCCAGTTCTCCGCTGTGAACCACAGCTGAGGGATCGCGACCGACACCTCCGGGGAAGAGTCCCTGCCAGAGACGCCGCGCCTCCAGGACTTCCCCTTTTGCAGCTCTTTATACTTTAGTGTGCTCGCGTGTTTATTTATTAAGAATCGCGTTTAGTTGTCAGTTAAGTTGTTGATCTTTTGATTTATTGGCTCGCGTATATATTTTTCAGATTCGCCGTTAATGAACAGTTCACTGTTAGGTTTATATTTTTCGAAGCTCACTGTTTATCAAACTTCTGTGTCCTCAGAAGTACTTACTTGGAAGAAACATCGGTTTTTAGAATGGCTAGGAACTGTGACTGCTGCGAACGGATGGGGGCAGAGTTGGTGACTCTTCGCTCGCAGCTTCAGGCGGCGTTGACTTCGCTGGCAACGCTTGAGACTGCGGTGGGTGGGCGCCGCTGTTGTGGGCCGCTCGCGGGGTTACAGCAGACGCCCTGTGCGTCTGTTGTGCCATCCGATCAGCCTGCGGCTGTGGCCAGCCCGCTCACTGCCCGCGAGGAGGTAGCCCCCCAATCCGTGGTGGATTGGGAGGTCTCCTCAGCGCGTGTCAGGCGGCGTAAGACTTCCCGGGGGACCGAAGTGGAGGCCTCCCCGGTTAGTCTTGCCAACAGATTCGAGGCGCTGTCTGTGACAGCGGATGTTTCTGACGCAGATGGTGTCGCTTGTCCTGTACTCGCCCCTCGGCCTTCAAGATCCGGGCACTCACAGAGGGTGGGTTTGTTGGTAGTTGGGAGCTCCAACGTTAGGCGGGTGATGGAGCCCCTTAGGAAAATGGCTGCTAGGGAGGGGAAGAAATCCAATGTGCACTCCGTGTGCATACCGGGGGGAGTCATTCCAGATGTGGAACGGGTCCTTCCGGATGCCATGAAGAGCACAGGGTGCAGCCAGCTGCAGGTGGTGGCTCATGTCGGGACTAATGATGTGTGTCGCTTTGGATTGGAAGAGATCCTCTCTGGTTTCAAACGGCTATCAGAAGTGATAAAGACTGCCAGTCTTGCTTGCAAGATGAAAGCGGAGCTCACCATCTGCAGCATTGTCGATAGGACTGACTGCGGACCTTTGGTTCAGAGCCGAGTGGAGGGTCTGAATCAGAGGCTCAGACGGTTCTGCGACCGTGAAGGCTGCAGATTCCTCGCCTTGCGCCAAAGGGTGGTGGGTTTTCGGGTTCCGCTAAGTAGGTCAGGAGTCCACTATACTCAGGAAGCGGCTACACGGGTAGCGGGGCCTGTGTGGCGTGGACTGGGCGGTTTTTTAGGAGAGAGGGCCTCGGGAATACACAAAATGGGTTTCAGTGTCAAAGGGGACAGGTCAGACACAGGAAGAAAGCAGACCTATAAACCATTGGTTTAACAGTTTTAAATTGTCGTAGCTGTATTGGGAAAGTTGCAGACCTCCAAGCGCTGATAGAAAGTACTGAGGCACAAATCGTTATAGGTTCTGAAAGCTGGCTGACGCCTGAGATAAGTTCGGCCGAATTTTTTCAAAGGGCCAAATGGTCTTCAGAAAGGATAGAATAAATAAAAAAGGGGGTGGCGTGTTTATTGCAGTTACAAACGGTTTATCCTGCAGCGAAATTGAGGTACATACTTGCTGTGAGTTGTCTGGGTAGAGGTTATACCTGACAACCGGAATAAATTAATAATTGGATCTTTTTATCGGCCCCTTGACTCAGACGATGCGGTTGCAGAAATGTTCAAAGAAATATTGAATCACATTTCAAATAGGTATCCGAAGCATACTGTTATAATCGTTGGCCACTTTAATTTACACTCGATATGTCGGCACAATTACGTATTCAAATCCGGCGGCAAATATAAAACATCGTCCGAACTAGTTCTGAATGCTTTTTCAGAAAACTACTTCGAACAGTTAGTTCATAAACCCACTAGAATAGTAAGTGGTTGCGAAAATACCCTTGATCTCCTAGCAACAAATAATCCGGAGATAGTCAAGAGCATCAAAACAGATACAGGGATTAGCGAACATCGAGTTGTAGTAGCGAAACTGAATGTCGAAATTCCCAAATGCGCCAAAAATAAACGAAAAATATATCTATTCAATAAAGCAGATAAAAATTCGCTTCAAGCTTTCCTGAGTGATAGTCTCCAGTCTTTCAAAACTAAAAATGCGAGTGTAGATCAGTTGTGGCTTACTTTCAAAGACATAATATCAGTAGCAATCGAGAGATTTATACCAAATAAATTGATAAAAGAGGGGGCTGACCCCCCGTGGTACACCAAACAGGTCAGATCACTGTTGCAGAAACAAAGAAAAACGCATGCAAAATTTAAAAAGACACAGAATCCGCAAGACTGGCAATCTTTTACTGAAACTCGCAACCTAGCGCGGACTTCAATGCGAGAAGCCTATAGTAGTTACCATAACGAAATCCTGTCTCGTAATCTTGCAGAAAATCCAAAGAAATTCTGGTCATATGTGAAGTACACTAGCGGCAAAACACAAATAATACCTCCACTGCGCGATAGCAATGCTAATACTACCGATGATAGTGCTGCTAAGGCAGAATTACTAAACACAGCTTTTCGAAATTCTTTCACCAAAGAAGACGAAGTGAACACTCCAGTATTTCTGGATTTCCGGAAGGGTTTTGACACTGTATCCCACAAGCAGCTTCTAATGAAATTGCGTGCTTATGGAATATCTCCCCAATTGTACGATTGGATTCACTATTTCCTATCAGAAAGGACACAGTTCGTTGTAATTGACGGTAAGTCATCGAGTAAAACAGAAGTGATATCTGGCGTTCCACAGGGAAGCGTTATAGGTCCCCCTACTCTTCCTCTTGTTTATAAACGTTTTAGGAGACAATCTGAATAGCTCCCTTAGACTGTTCGCGGATGATGCTGTCGTTTATCGGTTAGTGAAGTCAACAGAGGATCAAAAGTAACTGCAAAGTGATTTAGACAAAATTTCTACATGGTGCTAAAATTGGCAATTGACACTAAATAAAGAAAAGTGTCAAGTAATACACATGTTCACTAAAAGAAATCCGCTGAACTTCAATTACGCGATAAATCAGTCAAACCTTAAGGTCGTAAATTCTACCAAATACCAAGGAGTTACAATTACGAACAACTTTGACTGGAGAGAACACACAGAAAATATTGTGGGGAAGGCGAACCAAAGGTTACGTTTCATTGACAGAACGCTTCAAAAAGGCACCAGCTCCACCAAAGAGACTGCCTACATCACACTTGTGCGTCCTCTCCTGGAGTACTGTTGCTCCTTGTGGGACCCTCACCAGGTGTGGGACTGACGGAAGACATTGAGAAGGTTCAGAGAAGGGCAGCTCGTTTGGTTTTATCTCGTTACGGAGCGTCACGGAAATGTTGCACGAATTGGGGTGGAAATCATTAAAAGAAAGACGTTATTCATTGCGACGTGATCTGTTTGCGAAGTTTCAATCACCGACTTTTAGTTCTGAATGTGAAAATATTTTGCTAGCACCCACCTACTCAGGGAGACATGACCATCCCAATAAAATAAGAGAAATCAGATCGAAAATTAAGGCGGGTGAGCCCTCAGTGAGGGTTCCCCATTAGGAAGGAGCGCACCATCGGAGACGCCGGTAATCATGGGGGACAACTTCGCAATGACTTCTTCTTCCTTTTCTTCTATTTTAACCTTTACCCAGAAAAGGAAACTAGATGAACCAAAACCCAAGAAGGTTTTACCTAACTTGGCAAAGTTTCTTGTCATTTCAGGAACTGATGGTCATGATTTCACGTCAGTGAATCCTTTTATAATACAAAGGGGTGTCCTGTCAAAACTTGTTCCCGCCAACGTAATGGGACACTGTTGCTGGAAACCGAAAGTGCCTTCCAAGCTCCAAATTTGCCTCGCACCACGCTGTTGCACACTTTTACAGTCAAGGTCGCACCTCGTCTTACCCTAAACCCGTCACGGGGGGTACGTTCTCACAATCCCTCGATGGCCCGCTCGACATCGCCAATGAATTCTGCTCACTCCAAACCCCGGTCCAAACCAGTTTCACAGAAATCAAAGTCAGAAGCCTGGACTTCGAAAAAAGATCTTGTTAGTGAAGATTTTCTTAAAACTTCATCTTCCCAACCATCAGTCGCACTTTCTTCAAACAGAACTGCCTCCAAAAAGGCACACAAAAAGAGAAGTTCCTCTCCTTCCCTGCCACGGCGTGACTCTTCGGTCACGCCATCCAACAGTAGACGGCTCCGGTCATCCTCTGTCTGGCGGAGGAAGCTGCCCCTCCCGATCGATCCAGGAAGGAGGCAGAACAGACGTACGAACCCGTGGAACATGAGTGTCCATCTGTCGATTGTAGTATCAGTGTTCCCTCGCGGCCAGGCCCTCAGTGGCCGTCGAGGTGATCCCCTCTTGCCGTCTCCCTATTTCTTCTCTTGCTTTTTTCATGGCAGTTCTTCAGTGGAACATCAGTGGCAGTCGTTCCAACCGCGATGAATTAAGACTACTCCTTCGACTGTATTGCCCGCTTATCGGTCTACAAGAAACAAAGCTCGGCCCAAACGATCATATCGATTTCCCGCTATATACCTCTGTGCGTTTTGATTTACCTGCTATGTAAGGTATTTCTGCCCACGGAGGTGCTATGCTGCTCAATCGGGAAGACGTCTATTATCATCCCATCCCACTGCAGACTCCGTTACAGGCAGTTGCCGTCTGTATCACCATCCCCTCATTCACCTTCTCCCTTTGTAATATCTATACCCCGTCGTCGTCTGCCGTTCTTAGGGCAGACTTACTGCACTTTGTTGCTCAGCTTCCTACGCCATTTTTGTTGATTGGCGACTTCAATGCCCACCACCCTCTATTGGGGTCTCCCGCTTCTTGCCAGAGGGGCTCCCTTTTGGCAGACCTTTTGTATGAATGGATCCATGTGGACACCTGAAAATTTGAATTTTGAACTCTAGTTGGTATACCTTTTACACAATGTATTACATTCATTTGGTGTAGTACCCCTAGGTGTGTAGCAATGAACAAGTTCTGGTGATTTGAAATGTAGAGAAAAAGGTGTTTTTTTCTGCAGTTCTTTAGTCGACATTACAATTATGACAACGTGGGCCAGAATATTCCTTGCCTTGATGATGGTTGACTCTATGAATAGTGCCGTGTTTCTATGCGTGCATCCTTCTGGTATGTCAACAGCCGACGCGGGCGACGTGGAACATGGTGTTCTACATGGCGGCCGCGGTGTCGGCAGCGGGCTACGTCGTCTACGCCGTCTTCACCACCGCCGAGGAGCAGCCTTGGAACGTCCCGCCCGCAGGTGAGCGCTCCAGCCGCCTCTGGCACAGCGATGGCTTTCTCTGACTCACATCTGCACGCTGTTCACGCCTGTTCCACTCTTCCTCAGTGGGCCCGCCGAGTGCATCTCATATGTTATGACAGTTCCTATGATGACACCCTGATAGTTCCAACTATTCCCAAGCACGTTCAGTGGGAATCATTTAAAGGGAGACGTGTCCTGTGCAAGTCTCTTCATCTGAGAATACTTTCGGCAACCTACATCCCTTTGAATCTGCTTACTGTATTCATCCCTCGGTCTCCCTCTACGATTTTTACCCCATACACTTCCTTCTAATGCTAAGTTGACAATTCCTTGATGTCTCCGGATGTCCCACCAACCTATCCCTTCTCTTAGTCAGAATACGCCAGAAATTCCATTTCTCCTCAATTCTGTTGTGCACCTCCTCATCAGTTACGTGATCTTCCCATTTAATTTTTGTCATTCGTCTGCAGCACCACATTTCAAAAGCTTCTATCATCTTTTTGTCTGAAATCCTTATTGTCCACGCTTCACTTCCATATAACGCTACACTCCAGACAAATGTCTTCAGAAAGGATTTCCTAACATTTAAACTAATATTGGATGTCAACAAGTTTCGCTCCTTCCGGAACGGTTTTCTTCCCATAGCCAATCTGCATTTTATATCTTATTTACTTCGGCCATCAGAAGTTTTCTTGCTACCCAAGTAACAAAACTCGTCTACTACGTTTATTGCCTCATTACCTAATTTAATTCCTTCAGCATCGCCTGATTCTCTGACGCTACATTCCATTATACTTGTTTTACTCTTGTTGATGTTCATCTCTTGTTGATGTTCATCTCTTGTTGATGTCCAGTCCATTCAATTGCTCTCCCAGATCATTTGCGGTCTCTGACAGGATTACTATGTCATCGGCAAACTGCAAAGTTTTTATTTCTTGTCCCTGAACTTTTATTCCCTCTCCAAATTTCTCCTTGCATTCCTTCACTGCTTGCTCAATGTAAAGATTCAACAACAATGGTGAAAGGCTACAACCTTGTCTTACTCCCTTCCCAACCTCTGCATCCCTTTCATGCCCTTCGACTCTAATAACCGCGGTTTGGTTTTTGTATAAGTTGAGTGTGACTCTTCGCTCCCTATATTTTAGCCCTGCTACCTTCAGAATTTGAAACAGTGTATTCCAGTCGACATTGTCAAAAGCTTTCTCCAAATCTACAAACGCTAAAAACGTACGTTTGCCTTTCATTAGCCTATCTTCTGAGATAAGTCATAGTGTGAGTTTTGCCTCTCGTGTTCCAACATTTCTCCTAAATCGAAACTGATCTGCCCCAAGGTCGGATTCCATCAGTTTTTCCATTCGTCTGTAAATTATTCATGTCAGTATTTTGCAACCGTGACTTATTAAACTGATAGTTCTGTAATTTTCACATTTGTCTGCACTTGCTTACTTTGGAATTGGAATTTACATATTCTTCTTGAAGTCGGTGGGTATTTTCCGTCTCATATATCTTGCGTACATGACAATGGTATTCGTACTACGCTTTACATGAAAGTAACATATTTACATATAAAATCCTTTGTTTATATATATTCAACTTTATTTAATGAAATTTGTATTTAAAAAAATGTTGTTCCTTTTTCTCAGAAAGTATTTAAGAGATTTCTACAAAAATTTATCTGTTTCATCTCTCTATATGTTGTAAGCTTCTCTCAAAAAGGATTTTTGAATAGGTCAAATAGGAGAATTTTCATTATTTTTTAATTATAATTCCACAAGTACAATTTTAATTTAATGTAAAATACCAAGCAATTTGCCCACATATCAGCTTGCAACCAGAATTTCATTTTTTTTCTTAAGACAACGTTTATTAGGTTTACAGAAATATGTGTAAAAATTTCATTATTGCAGCATTCATAGAATCTGAGAAAAACAAACTTTTCAGGAAACGAAATATAAAGTTCAACCTAACTTTTTTCCTTGTGTCATTTCTTCAGAAGGCACCACATTTGTACTCTGGCTCGTCTTTCCCTTCAAGGTTTCTCTTCGGGTTTCTTGTTGTCTGTCTTTCTTTTACCTGGTCTTCAACTGACTCTTCAGCTGCAGAGACGTGCTGTAAATGTATTTTTCTCAGGATGTCTTGAGTAAAATTTCCTATCTTGAAGATCATTCTTTCTAATACCTTCATCCCCCCGACGTTCCCATCATTGAACACAAAAACTGCATCATACGTTGCACTTCTGACAACTGTAACAGATGCAAATGTGGTTTCAGGGCATCGTTTCCATATGATTGAATTTAGAGGCTCATTTAGATTCTGGGTTTTTCCATGAACACACTTTTTGAGAAGTCCAGGATCGGCCAGAAACCTGTAAGTGGGCTTCACAAGATCCAGGATACAATTTGGATGCCCCTCCTTGTTAATGTGGGGGTTGTTATCCATCCGAGCTTGTAGATATTTACACCAGCTAATGTGGCACAGGTGATGAATAGGGTGTTCATCTGTTGACAATATGTGGAAATATGTAGCCCATACTGCACTTTTCATGTCATTTACATTGGATAGGTTCTGTCTGATGAACTGAATGAAGAAAGAGTCGAAGACTTGTATAAATCTCCGTCAATATAACAAGGCAAACAATAAAATAAAAAAGAATAAAAAAAGAATTGCTTCGTTATAAACGATACAATTAGTTTGTTATTGTTTATAAGATGCGGAACAAAGATGATCAATAAAACCAAAGAGAATGTACCACGGCCTTCTAGATGTATCCCGCACATTTTTGGTTGAAAGTAATGCACAGAATCGTTGTTCACTGACCTGGTATTGAAGTGCTGCTTCAAAACGTGGGCGTGGGAGGGAGGCCGCGTCACACTGTTATCTAATTTTCAGGCACTGCGGATGCGATTTCAACATCGAAACTTTGGGAACCTATTGTCCACGAGCTGTTCTAACAAATAAGAAATTAATATAAAATTGAATTTTTTGTCAATTTCATCAAGCTCCACCTTAAGCAACTGGCGCAGAACGTTCCCTCGGTACAGTCCCGTTCCTGTAGGATTACGTCCACTACATATAAGGGTTCAAATATATGTAAATCTATGGGACTTAACTGCTGCGGTTATACCTAGGCATACAAACAATTTAAACTAACCTAAGGACAACAAACTCTCTCTCTCTCTCTCTCTCTCTCTCTCTCTCTCTCTCTCTCTCACACACACACACACACACACACACACACACACACACACAAAACCCGAGGGAGGACTCGAACCTCCGACGAGGAGCAACCACGCGTTCCGCAACAGGGCGCAGTAGAGCGATCGGCCATTGCACCGCGGCCGTGTTACGTTGTGACATCGTGCATTGTCTTGAATGATGGACCAATCGACGAAATATTGAACGTAGGAACGAACAGTAAGGTAACTGACTTTGTCACGATACGGAAACATCGTTAAATACACACGCGAAAACGAAAATTGAAGTACGATTTCTAGTATTAATTGTACCAGGAGGCCAATGAAACGTATGGATGTTTGTGTCGTTTTTAGTATAAGGTAGTTCGTACGTATTTTGTAAGTTTAGGGAATGATGATCACGCAGTTAAGTCCCTTATGCTTAACAAACATTTGAACAATTTTTTTGCCAACCGCCCGGTGGCCGCCATGTTTTTACCAGACTGTACTGACAAAGCGACCCAGACAGAAATACGTCCATTTAACGTTTGAAATAAATCATCAGTTCCACCCATGAGACCAAAGCACATCTTCTAGCTTACTAATTTGTACGTGATTAGATCTCATTCATCTAAGTTTATTCAGGCCCAATAAATTTGTGAGCAAATAACTCTCGTGAAATACTTTCTATGACTGTCGAATGTTAATACCGTATTTTACGATGTTCTGGTAACTTCTACAGTCGGCCATTGATTAATAAGAAGAAAAGTATTTCGCGTTATGTATCTCAAAGAAAATTATACTATTTCAGAATTTTTGTCTGCATATCCATCGATGAAATTAGTACATTACTATCACTTTCCGGTCCGATATAATGCATTTTAAGTGTGCTCCTTTCGACCTTATAACATTTTCCCTCACTGGAAAAAACGAAAAACGTCAATTTGTACATGCTTTTAGGAACACGTTATCATAGAAAATAGGAAAATATCTGTACTGAAACAGTAAAAATAGACTCAAAATAGGTAACTGAATATTTGCTACGAGTCTCAAGTCCCGCCCCCCTCCTTTTTTGTGTTACATCTCGTAACCAATTATAGGTTTGTGAATAGGCAATAACACACAGGCAAGGGGGGGAGGGGCGATAGCCATGTTAAAACATACCTTGTAGCACGACATGCCAAAAACCAAAACCATGGACGAACAAAAAGCTAGAAAATACTGTTTAAAAAAATTACCACTTTCAGGATTTGAAATCACGATCTTCTCATTTCGAATTCAATACTGAGCCACAACACCATGCGGTAATTCACACAGGCAGTAGCTCTATTACTAATTTCCTCAATCCCTTTTTGCATTGGGCGGGGGGTCGGGGGGAGGGAGGGGTTGAAGCAAAAAATATTTACTTCTCACAGACAGGAATAATTCCTGGTTTCCAAAAGTCGCTTTACAGTTCCCGCTTTCTCAGTTAACTTTCACTGCACACTTGTTTCCGTCTTTCCTCATTACTTGCTAACACAATCATCATATAGCAATCTATACTTCGGTTTTTTACAGCTAACAGATGAACAACAAGGCATTTCTCTTGACTGTCTTTATGTAATACACGTTATTAATTACAATCAGTAAATCAACATTTAATCTTAAAAATGGCTGCGTAGTTCTATAGTTATCGTCAACAATCGACGAACAACAAGTTAATTTCCGTAAATAGAACCTACAGAAGTCGTGAAAAAGGGGAGCAATGCCTACCGTAATACAAACGGTATATAACTGTGGAGTTAAATCGCTGTCAGAAGCTTTTAAGGCACTCCACAGTACAGAAACACACACTGTAGCTATTCACGCATGTACAAAGCCCGCCAAATCTGGTAAAAACATGGCGTCCTGGGCCGTCAGCCAATCAGGGCGGTATAACGCATGGCCATTCTCCGTATACAGGCTCTATATTACAGGTCTAGCGTGAGTGCTATTTAGCGGCAGAGCGGGTTGAACTACGCGGTCGACCATGTTGCCAGCAGTGGAAATCAAACTATCGTAGCCGGCCGCGGCAGCCGAGCGGTCTGCGGCGTGCCAGTCACGGTCTGCACGGCCGCTGCGGTGATTGTGATAATGCGTAACGCGAGAGCTCTGCTTGGCGGTGTTTACACCGCAACTGCCGCTTCCACCAACCGTAATCTCAAATTGCAGGACATTTCTTGAATATTATTACTACAGATTTCAACGTCAACATTAAAAAACACTATATCACTGTAATTGTCTTCTGAAGAGGTAACGAATGCAGCTATCAAAACTATATCGTTGCATTAAAAAAAAGTACTTGCTTCTATATCTAAGTTGATACCAGCCTAAAAGCATTAACCAAACAAAACGATTCGTGCTTCTCCAAGCTGTAACATCTGCCGAAATCCGCCTTTCGATATGTGTTACCGTTCACGAGACAAAAGGAACGTTATATCTCTTGTAACTTACCTGCTATATCTCTACATGTAAATGCAACATATGCAATGCCTGTTCATGAAAAGGCAACGAATGTTTCTCCTATTATTTTTTCGTAGGTCAAATCCTACTTTTAAAGTTTTAGAAACTGCAGACGTTTGACAAATACTTTTTGTGTGATCCTTATTGGCCGTCCGCGGTGGCCGAGGGGACTGAGGCGCTTCAGTCACGGTCTGCACGGCCACTACGGTCGGTGGTTCGAATCCCCCCTCGGGCATGGATATTTGTGCCGTCCTAGTTCGTAAGTAGTTCATAAGTTGTTTGTAAGTTTAGGGACTGATGACCCCGTAGTTAAGTCCCATAGACTATACAAACATTTGAACATTTGATCCTTATTAAACATACTTGCATAAGTAACTTTACATCTTTCCAATGGCGTATCAAACTTTAGAGGGGTAAGACACGATTTCTACTCCCCCCCCCCCTCACCATTTTCACTTAGTTTTATTAGATTTCTTGGCAGAACCAGTGAGTAAACAATGTTGCCGGCAGTAATTATGGGACAGTATCTTTGATGGGATCCATTTTTGTCTTCGACTGAAGCATCTTAAAACATCTGCTACACTCCTGGCCATTACAATTGCTACACCACGAAGATGACAGACTACAGATGCTACAGACGCGAAATTTAACTGACAGGAAGAAGATGCTGTGAGATGCAAATGATTAGCTTTTCAGAGTATTCACATAATGATGGCGCCGGTGGCGACACCTACAACGTGCTGATAAGAGGAAAGTTTCCTACTAATTTCTCATGCACAAACAACAGTTGACCGGCGTTACCTAGTGAAACGTTGTTGTGATGCCTCGTTAAGGAGGAAAAATGCGCAGCATCACGTTTCCGACTTTGATAAAGTCGGATTGTAGCCTATCGCGATTGCAGTTTATCGTATCGAGACATTGCTGCTCGCGTTGGTCACAAACCAATGACTGTTAGCAGAATATGGTATCTGTGCGTTCAGGAGGGCAATACGGAACGCTGTGCTGGATTCCAATGGCCTCGTATCATTAGCAATCAAAATGACAGACATCTTATCCGCATGGCTCTAACGGATCATGCAGCCACGTCTTGATCACTGAGTCAACAGATGGAGTCGTTTGCAAGACAACAACCATCTGCACGAACAGTTCGACGACGTTTGCAGCAGCACGGACTATCAGCTCGGATACCGTGACTGCGGTTACCCTTGACGCTGCATAACAGTCAGGAGTGCCTGCGATGGTGTACACAACGACGAACCTGGGTGCACGAATGGCAAAACGTCATTTTTCGGATGAATCCAGATTCTGTTTACAGCATCATGATGCTCGCATCCGTGTTCGGCGACTTCGCGGTGAACGCACATTGGAAGCATGTATTCGTCATCGCTATACTGGCGTATCACCCGGCGTGATGGTATGGGGTGCCACTGGTTACACGTCTCGGTCACCTCTTGTTCGCATCAACGGCACTTTGAACAGTGACCGTTACATTTCAGATGTGCTACGACCCGTCGTTCTACCCTTCATTGGATTCCTGCGAAACCCTACAATTCAGCAGGATAATGCACAACCGCATGTTGCAGGTCCTATATGGGCTTTTCTGGAGACGGAAAATGTTCGACTGCTTCCCTGACCAGCACATCATTCAGATCTCTCACCAACTCAAAGTCTGGTCAATGGTGGCCGTAAGTAGTTTGTAAGTTTTAGGGACTGATGAGCCCGTAGTTAAGCCCCATATGCTCTACAAACATTTGAATATTTTGATACTCGGCTCTACATGAAAGTTCCATGACCTCACATCAGACCAGACCAGACCAAATCTTAAAATCGTAAGTCAATAGGTTGTCTTGCTCCCCCCCCCCCCCCCGTCCTCCTACCATCTAAAGAAATATTGGGTCCGCCACTATATCTTTCCGACTTTTGCAAAGGCGTAAAGGTTTGGGGATTGAAATCAACGACCCATGTGTAGTTGTTCGTGAGACCCTCTGGTGATTTTTCCCTCCATAAAGTAGCCTATATTCTTCTTCAGGGCTCGAGCTCTCTTCATAGGATGTCATCAAAATCGGATCAACAACTCTTTGTGTAATCGTAATTATCAGATTTTCATTTATAATATTGGTGTGCAGTACATTAGTAGCAAATGTTGCAGTGAAAAGCAATTTTTGCCACGCATAAATCGAATTATTAAATTTTAGCTTCACAAGTAAACTAGCCGAATATATCCATGCAAAATAATGCTAAAAAGTAATTATGATAGTGTTATATAATTTATTCCATTAAAGTTTGGATGTGACAGACTTGTTTCTGCACGATTTCTGCACTTCAGACTGTACCTATCCAATTTAGTAATGCCTGTTCAGTAAAGAAGAGCAGTTTCTTTGCTGATTAGACTTCCTATTTTTGTTCCAGGAAATGGGTCCTCAGAGAAGAATGACAAGGGCGTTGTAAACACAGCCTTTGATGGCGATGACTTTCAACTCAGCAGTCGCAGATCTTCTAGACCTTGAATGTACTTCTACGTCATAATTCATTGCAGCTCATTTAAGCCACCTTATTAATTCTTATTTATTGAAATTTCACCTCTTATCGGTGATGCTAAATGTCATGTTACTGAAACTACATGTCAAAATCCAAATAAATGCAAATTTTTTTGCTCTCTGTTTATTTCAACGTAGCAGTTCGTTATTTATCGATTCTTAATAAGTTTTCACAGCGAGTATGTATATAATCACGTGACTCTTTAAGAGACTAGTAATTTTTGTCATATTGACAGTTTATTCTAATTATGTTTGAAGTAAGCACGTAACAACACGAACAATGTACAGTGTACATTTTATTGCAATGAATATATGCAGAAGTAAAATCTAGCAGAATTGTTTAGACTTGGGTGTTGTGATTTTCGTATTTGGACGTGACTAGGACTTAGAATGTATTTTCTCACTGGATGCCAACATAGAGAAAGAACTATTTTATTTATTTTATTCATGTTCCGTTGACTTCTATGCGTGAGCAAGTCACACGATATGTGGAACAAGTCAAAAGTACAAAACAACACACATACAAAAAGATACAAGTATACAGTACAATTTTCTTTAAATATAGATGTTTTACCTGAATGCAACTGTTTAACGCAAAAATAGAAGAAACAGATAATGTAAATATGTAACACAAAATTTCTTTGATTATTTACAAAAATGCGTAGCAGTACTACAATTTTTTACATACTTAAAGTTGGAAAATTAAAAGTACTTTTCTTCGATTAAAACGTCTGGCTGGTTGTATTAAACTGTACATTCTCCTTTTAATTCATAGAATTCTAGAATCACTGCAAAGTTAATGCAGTAAGTGCTCATCTATGATCCACTCTCTTCTGCAAGAAGGAAGTCAGCACCAACACTAAATTATCAGTGCATAATTCCAAATTTCGGCCAACTTTTTTTTGAATGCCATTGAAAGCTGTGTGCATACAGGTTAACTTATTAATAAGGTTGAGGTTATATATATTGTCACGTTGCAATGGAAGTAGGCTTGACTTCGAAGGCAACTAAACACAGCACTTATACTGAAAGCACGTTTACTACGAACTCAACATACACGCAGCACTGACTCCCTCTCAGGCAGAGTGCTCTGCTATTTATACACAGACAGAATTTACCAGAAATTAGAAGAACAGTTAACATAGGAAACAAGTAGAATCTACAATTGAACATAAGAAAAATATAGAACCTTCTGGAATCGTAAATTATAAAGAAATAAATTTTTGCCGGTGGGCGGGATTGAACCGGCGACCTTTTGCTCCGCAGTCCGTGACGCTAACCCCTGCGCCATGCCGGCAGTTGGTGTTCGTGGTCTCTCGCAGCATTGCTCCCTCTCCTGCAGAAACAGCGTCCCGCTGTTATGATCCCTGTGGAGCCATCTGCAATGTCCTGGATCTTGACCGTGTCATGGGTCCTCTGTAATACAGTTCAAGAGAAACCTTCCCTTCTCCGAGATTATCGACGATAGGCGTTCCTGTCGTGGCTTCATCAGGAACACTACCGTCCTTAGAGTCCTTGAACAAGAAGCCATTGTCGTCTACCTGCTCTTCGGGATCGTAGTAAGGCTTCATGCGCAGGACATGAACAATGTCTTTTCCTTTTTTGACGTTTCGACGACGGTTCATAAACCTCAACTTCGTATGTGACGTCTGACAGGTGGCGTATGACACGATACGGACCAAAGTATCGTTTCAATAACTTTTCTGACAGTCCAACCTTCCGTACAGGGGTAAAAATCCATACCAGATGCCTGTACACAACAGGTCGGTGCTTGTCGTTATACCGCTGACGATCCTTCTCCTGGGCGTCCAGGGTCCGTATGCGAGCCAGCTGTCTTGCTTCTTCGACCCTGGTGATGAGCTGTTTAACATAGTCATCCTGAGTGTCGTCCGGTTGGAACGGGAACAGTGTATCCATAGTCGTCTCAGCTTCACGGCCATGAAGCAGGAAAAACGGAGTGAAGCCTGTGGTGTCTTGTCTTGCGGTATTGTAAGCAAATGTCACGACTGGCAGAATTGTATCCCAATCCTTCTGCTCACATCGACGTACATCGACAGCATGTCGGCTAACGTTTTGTTAAAACGTTCCGTAAGACCATTTGCCTGAGGATGGTATGCAGTTGTCATTCTGTGGACAATGTTGCACCATGACATTACCTCTGATACTAGTTTTGACTGGAATACTTTTCCACGATCAGATATCATGACACGTGGTGCTCCATGCTTCAAAATAATGTCTTCTACAAGGAATTTTGCGATCTCTGGAGCTTCCGCAGTCGGCACAGGTTTGGTGACAGGGTAGCGTGTGAGGTAGTCAGTGCAGACTATTATCCAACGGTTACCGGTTGTCGACTTCGGGGGACCTCCCTAAAAGATCGATCCCAACTCGGTGGAATGGAGCTGCTGCCGGCGGAATCGGTACGAGATGCCCTGGAGGTAATTGCGGCACATGCTTCCGTCGCTGGCACTCTTTACAGTGACTCACATAGTGCTTGACAGATCGGTAGAGACCTTTCCAGTAATACCTGCGTCTGATTCTGTCTGGGGTCTTCACGAATCCCAGATGACCGGATATTGGAACATCATGGAAATATTTGAGAATAGCTGGCTGGAGATGAGCTGGAACAACAAGTAGCCATTTGGGGCCCAGTGGATCGTAGTTGCTCTTGTACAATGTTCCGTTTATAAGTTGAAACTCTCCATTGGTCGGTTCTCCTTTCTCCAAGGCCTCTATCATTTTTAATAGTGTTGGATCTTCCCTCTGTTCAGCTGTAACGTCATCTAATTCAGTGAGAGGTGAAATTTCATTAATTCTGTTGTGTTCCACTAATGGATTCCTCGAAAGGCAGTCGGCATCCTTGTGTTTGCGCCCGTTCTTGAATACCACTGTGACATCGTACTCTTGGAGTCTTAGTGCCCATCTTGCTAGTCGACCTGATGGATCCTTCAAGTTAGTCAGCCAACACAAAGAATGGTGGTCTGTCACGACGGTGAATGGTTTGCCGAATAAATACGGCCGGAACTTGTTGATAGCCCAGATAACCGCGAGACATTCTTTTTCAGTTGTAGAGTAGTTTATCTCGGACTTTGAGAGTACTCTTGACGCATAGGCTATCACGTTTTCGGCACCTTCCTGAACTTGTACAAGCACTGCACCAATCCCATAGCCACTGGCATCTGTGTGAAGTTCCGTTTCTGCATTCTCGTCGTACAAGGCTAGCACTGGTGCGGAAGTTAGAGCCTCCTTAAGTGCTCGGAAAGCTCTCTCTTTTGTCTCATCCCAGTAAAATTTGGCGTCTCCCTGCAGAAGTTCTTGTAATGGACGTGTCTTGTTACAAAATCCTTTTATGAAACGTCGGTAGTATGAGCACAGCCCGAGAAAACATCTCACATTACGAATGTGCTGAGGAGTTGGAAATTCTGTGACTGCCCTTACTTTATCTGTATCAGGACGGACACCATCTCCGTTGACGAGGTACCCCAGGATTTTTATCTCTTTGGCGACGAAGAGGCACTTCTTTGGATTGAGGCGGAGACCTGCAGCTTGAACACACTTCAACACAGTTGACAGGCGACTCAGATGTTCTTCAAATGTTTTCGAGAAAACGACAATGTCATCTAAGTAGCAGAGACACGTCGTCCACTTAAGGTGTCGAAGCAAGTTGCCCATCATGCGTTCGAATGTGGCTGGAGCATTACATAATCCAAATGGCATTACTTTAAATTCATAGAGACCGTCAGGTGTAATAAAAGCCGTCTTCTCCCTGTCAGCTTCGTCAACTTCGATTTGCCAGTAACCTGTCTGCATGTCCATAGTTGAGAAGTATGTAGCTCCTTTCAAGCAGTCTAAGGTGTCATCAATACGCGGCAATGGGTAGACATCTTTCTATGTGATACTGTTCAGCCGTCGATAGTCGACACAGAATCGCCACGTGCCATCCTTCTTCTTTACGAGGACCACCGGAAACGACCAAGGACTCTCCGAAGGTTGAATAATGTCATCTCGCAACATCTTCTCCACTTCCTCCCGAATTATCCGTCTTTCAGCTGGCGACACTCTATACGAACGCTGGATAATTGGCGGATGGTCCACAATATTGATACGGTGCTTTATCGTGGGCCGCTTCGTCTGACTTTTCCCCTGCTGAGGTGTGAATGCACCCGAAAATTGGCGCAGTATACCTAACACCCGCAGGCGTTGTTCCTTGGTCAGTCCAGGCCCTATTGGCAGTTCCACGTTTGTTTCCTCCAGCGTGTTGTCTGTACTAATAGCAGGGCATGGGTCTTCATTGATGACGTTGAGCTCACCGTCCTGGATTGGTTCAGCTGTCCCGATACACATTCCCTTGGGGATAAGTTGTGACTGCTCGTGACAATTTGTGATCCAAATCTCTCCTTGACCACCGGTAATGCTTATGATAACCGCTGGTATGTAAACTTCTTTTGTGAGCCTGATAAACTTTTTACTATCAACAAGAACTTAACAGTTTAACCAGTCATCTGTGTTTGTGACTGCAACTCTTCTCATTGTCAACGGCGGTATCGTCACATTGTCAACGACGAATAACTTCTCAGAAAATTCTGTATTACGTGTATCTGGCGGAACAACTTCTTCAATTTGCAGCTCAGACCTTCCACAGTCAATGATAGCTTGGGATGCCTGAAGGAAGTCCCATCCGAGAATAACATTGTGACTACATTCTGTTAACACGACAAATTCAAACGGCTGCGTCCTGTTGTTGATGGTTATTCTTGCGACACAAGTTCCTGCTGGATGGACGTACTTTCCATTCGCGACCTTCAGCACAGTTGCTCCCGTATCACAGAACATTGTCTTCTTTAGTGTGCGGCGGTAATTATCCGACAATACAGAAAAAGACGCTCCTGAATCAACAAGTGCCCGGACAGGTTGTCCGTCGATTATGACGTCGATGAGATTTCCCAACATCTTAGCGACTGTCTTCCATGGAGGATTTTCATCTGCGGCGGCCTCACCTCCGTAGAAGGTCGCCTCGCTTAGTTTTACTGGGCGCGGCGGCTAGGGGAGCGGCTGGTACCTCTGTACGGCGACGGTGAACGGCTGCGGCGCGTCGGGGAGCGACCTCGTCTAGGGTACGGCGATGGGCTTCTTCCCATAGGTCAACTGAAGTCATCAGCAGGTGACTGCCTTGGATAGAATTGCTCCGACGGCTGACGTCTTGGGGCAAAATAATCATCGAATACTCGCCTCCTCTCTCTGCAGTAGCGTACGACATGTCCAGGGCGTCCACAGTGGAAACACAGTGGTGTGTTGTCTTCTGCCCTCCAGACGTCTGTTCTTCTGCAGGGCGTCATAGTTACCGGGGGAGTTGGCTGTGGTCGCGTCGGTCGGTTCATGGGCTGCCGTTTGGCGGCTGCAGCGTAAGTCATAGCAGGGCGACGCCATTCTTCACATCAGGTGCGATTGACAGGGCAGACAGGAGCTAATGTTTGAAATACCTCGTCCTCAGCGGCGTCGGCTACCTCGTGACTTACAGGGCTCACATCCATGACCATAATCTGATGCTCGCTCGGGCTAATAGTCCCGGCTGCCATGCACTGTTGTAATTCTTCTCTCACGATTTGTCGTATGAGAGAAGCCAAGTCCTGCTGGTCTTCCACAACGGCCATAGGGACTACATTTGGGAGTCTGTCATACATCTTGCGTCCAACCCTCATTTGTTGCATCTCTTCAATACGCTGGCACCACTTGACGAACTCTTCTGTCGTAGCGACGTCTTTTATTAGAAGAGCTTGGTAAATATCTTCGGCAATTCCCTTCATCAGGTGCGTGATTTTGTCCGCTTCAGTGATGTGCGGATTGACTACGTTAAACAGGGCCAAAACACTCTGTATGTACGATTGTGTCGGCTCACCATATCGTTGGGCCCGGTTCTTCAGTTGTTCTTCCGCCGAGCGGATTTGTCGCTGTCGGTCTCCAAACGTCTTCTTAAGTTCCTCCTGGAACGTTTCCCAGTCATTCAACTTGTCTTCGTTGTTTTCGAACCATTGCTGGGCTGTTCCATCCAGGTAGAAATAAACGTTGGCCAAGCACATCGTATGATCCCACCTGTTGTACTTGGCGACTCGGTCGAACCCTTTTAGCTATTTGTTGGGGTCCTGTCCAGCATCTCCAGAGAACACCGACGGGTGTCTGATGTGCAGCTGGCTTATTACTGGTTTCGTCTCCATCGTTCTTCTGATAATACGGACTTTTGGATGTACTCGGTGTATTCCTTGTATTCCGGTTCCAGTCCGTGTAAGCGAAGGCTTTTACGTTGCCTAATCGGAGCCACGATGATGCAGCTGTTGCACAGTGCACCCGGCGCCTCCACCAAACAATGTCACGTTGCAATGGAAGTAGGCTTGACTTCGAAGGCAACTAAACACAGCACTTACACTGAAAGCACGTTTATTACGAACTCAAATACACGCAGCACTGACTGCCTCTCTATTGCTCTGCTATTTATACACAGACAGAATTTACCAGAAATTAGAAGAACAGTTAACATAAGAAACAAGTATAATCTACAAGTGAACATAAGAAAGATATAGAACCTTCTGGAATTGTAAATTATATAGAAATAAATTTTTGCCGGTGGGCGGGATTGAACCGGCGACCTTGCACTCTGCAGTCCGTGACGCTATCCCCTGCGCCACGCCGGCGGTTGGTGTTCGTGGTCTCTCGCGGCAATATGAAAGTAGCAAGGACTGCAGAGAGGCCTACTAGTGAATGGGAACAATGGCAGGAGGTAAGATGATTTAAAGTCAGAGATACTCGTTTCCTATTTTTTTTAACAATTCTTAGTAATAAAATGCAAGTGGAACTGCTGTAACATATCACACTTCAAAATATGCCCAATAATGACGAATAAATATCGAAAAGTAATCCTTCAAGAGTAGCAAATAATGTATTATAAAAGCATACGTTTCTTGCTCTGTACAGCAAAAGAGAATTGAGAATTCAAATATAACACCATACAGCCAAGTATGTTGCAAAACATACACTTAATCCCAGTCTACATATGAAACAATAATTTAAGTCATTTTATGGAAAAAAAATTGCAAACAAATTCTTAAATTTGTGTTTAAACCTCTGTCAACAAACACCTCATTTCACATTTACGAATAGTTAAAGAGTGCCAGTACTTCATTGGTCCATTTTTCCTTCCATTCTTCTCATTTTTAACAGTTTAAACATTCAATACCATTATCGCTCACTAAAATAAGTTTTAGATGAATATTTCATTCTGATAACAGAATTTTGTCTGTTGCAGGTCACTTATGTGCACTGTTGAACATTTACCCAGGATTGAACAGGGTTAAAATATGATTCTCAAATATAAAGTTTGTTGTTCGGATCATGGGTGATGTTATTTTTTGGATCCACCAAACATACCGGAATCTATTTTGGTAACATAACTTAAGAAACGAATAACGGCTTAAATGGCGAGACGATAGTAGGGTGGTAGTAGGGGTATCAGCGCAGGGTACCCACAATGCATTGGCCATCGTTTCCGGTTTCGGAACATAATGGCCACCATGACCACGCACCCCCCAAAGTAGAATGCAATTGAGAGTTCTGGGCCCAAAATAATCAAATTGATATCAAATTAATTAAATTACTTGCATAATTAGGGTAATTGTTTATTTATTTGTTTGTTTATTATACTTGCATGTGTTCACTCCTCCATGTCTGGCATGGAACAGAGGTCAGCCCACCCCATCACGTGACCACCCCCTTCCCCACCCAAACCCCTAGCACATGAACATCGACCAATGGGAGTACAGCACATGACCACATGAACATCAACCAATCAGAGTACAGCATAATCCCAACCGACAGTCTGCAGTCATTCAGACGCAGAATGTTGGAGGGACAACAACAGCAGCAGCAGCATAGAAAAGATGCAATTATGGTAATTACATTTGACTTCCATAGTTAGGAGATTCCTAGGACAACCACAAATTGGCGGGAATACCAATTCCTGGGTGCCCTGAAAGGCTATTACCCCTCCAATCCGTTGGAGCACCTTCACATTGTAGCTGTTTCTATATATAAAAATCAAATCAGAGAACTCTGTTCGGTAACATGATAAAAAGAACCTTAATTAGAGCTCATATTGCATCCAAAATTAGATGTGCATATAGATGGACCATGTAGAAGATCAACAGCTGTAATGCCATATGTATGTACTCCCATTACTCTAGTAATTATATAGAATTTTCAATCCATGGTCATTGAAATCGGTTGCTATGCTGTCTCAACTAAAAGCATCAGTTCTAACCGCTGATAACAGATGGCTCTGATCCCCCCCCCACCCCACCCGGCGCCTATACAATGAAGCCATGTGCGCAGACGCTGGCCTCCTGCATTCTCCTCTGGATCTGACCATACACAAAATGCCATTGTCTCACTTCGCCGGTCGTAGCTGCTGTGGCCTCACGCCACTAAATACACACACACACACAGGCCGCCTGCCTCGAAGTTATCGCAACGATTTCCGCGCGCCGCCCCGTGATTAATTTGCATATAAAATGTATAATTTTTTTTGCGGCAACAAATTAATGTACATTTTTTTCCCAAAGTAACTCTGCGTTTTTGCAAAGTGCGCGATGAAATATTAGATGGTTCCCAAACTCTATTTTGCGGCAGATAAGTCCTATTCACATAGTATAACCCATCTTCTTCTTGAGCATCAAAAATATTGCTGCCCTCTACCCAAACCGATCTCGGATATTACAAGTAGATGATAGCTACCACAAAAAAACTCCTGGAAGGCCGCAGCAAGAATGCCGACGAAATATCATATTACTATCTGAACCCCCGCTGCTTCGCACGCGTAGGTAGTTGTTTCTTTTTAATCCTGATTAAGTTTTGTAGTTATAGCTTGAAATATGAGTTAACAGCATCATATTTTTGAAAATCAACTTTTGCATCTCGTATTTCACCCCATCATTGGTCGAATTTCCAAAAATACCGAAAAACGTGTCATTTAAATTTGAACCCTGAATCCAAATCCGAAAACTTGTAATTTTAACTTCAAAATTGCCTAAATAGCAACAGATTTTCGAAAAACACCCCCTCTCCAATTTAACCCCCTTGATGGTTGAATTTCCAAAAATACCGAAACATGTATTTTTTAAATCATAACGAACAATACAAATACCAATTTTTGCAGCTATAGCTTAAAAATTGTCTTGACAACAAAGTGTTTTCGAAAAGAATTTTTGATCCCCTCTTTTACCCCCTTAGCTTTTGAATTTCCAAAAATACCGAAACTCGTGTCTTTTTAATCCTGATCAAGAGTCCATATCCTAAGTTTCATAGTTATAGTTTGAAATTTGAGTTAACAGCAACATATTTTTGAAAATCAATTTTTTGCGTCACCTATTTTACCCCCTTATTTGTCGAATTTCAAAAAATGCCGAAACATATGTCTTTTAATTTCGAACCCTGAATTAAAATCCGAAATTTTGGTTTTCTAGCTTCCAAATTGCCTAAATAGCTACGTATTTTCAAAAAACGCTTGATCCCCTATTTCACCCCCTTACGGAGGTAATATCGAAAAATCGCTTCTTATATGACGCGTACAGAGTAAGATCAACACCCTCCACAAATTTCTAGTTTCTATCTTCAGTGGTTTGGGCTGGGCGACGATGAGTCAGTCAGTCACTCAATCAGGCAGTCAGTCAATCGGGACACTTCCTTTTATATATAGAGTTTATCACTCTTAAAGATGGAAACAGCTCCGTCTCCCAGACCGCGAGTGGTATACACATGTAAAAAGGATCGCTACTGCTGCGGAAGACATGCCGCGGTGCGCGCACAATTTACCGGTTGACCCCTGCGCGCCGGCCGGGGATAGAAACGCCGCACCACGCACCTTGCGCGCGGTAAGGGAGAAGTATTTAAGCGCATCTGGAGCACAGCGTGACCCTGACACCGCGATCCGACCACCCGATTATTTTATTTTACATTACATTTTTTTCTACGAACGTTAAGGCGCCGCGCAGTGTTCCGGCTGTTGTCGGTACATTAAAGGGAGTGGCGCGTTTGCGCGGGGCTTCGGCTGGCGGGCGCGTTAGTTTATTGCGCGTGTCAATTCGCGGTGGCAGGTCGTGTGTTCTCTCGTAGGTGTCCTCGTTATGGAGTGGGACCGGAAGCAAAGTGAGAACCTCATAGAGCAGATACATCAGACTTGTAAAGGAATCTCCAGTTGCAAGAAAGCGCAAACTTATTGCCAGTCTGTCTTTGGTAGATATAGCACGTCTACAATTTGTGTCTCTCTTCATTATGTCTGGTTCGATCACTTTCAACAGATATTCGAATTCTTCGAAAGAAATTCGATAAAAGTTTTCGAACTGTCCACTGTCGCCTGCAAGTAGTTCACTGAAAAGATCATTTCCACCGTACAGTGCCCTACTCTTTAACACTGGGGTTACCCAACGACGACGATTCTTCCTTCACTGATGGTACAGCACAATAAATGCGGCACCCACATTCTCGGCTCGCTCCACCTTGAGACGTGCGCGCGCTCCAATTGGAACGACAGTGCGCGCCTCGGAACGGCGCGGCGCGGCGCGGCGCGGACGGCGCCTTCTGCTGTGCCACAGCAGTGCGCGGGCTGCGGCGGCGCGGCGCAGCACGGCGCGGCGCGCTCAGTGCGGACCCGCCTTTATAGCTCCTTGTACTGCCCCCACACCATCTGCGAGGTTCCAGAGTGATTTTATTTGCAGTGGAACAAACTGCGCGCAAGAAAACAAGTTTCTGTGTCTCTCCTGGCGAGGAAAGCAGAACTCAGACAGTACAGGCCTCTGACAACAGTGGCACCTCTTGTCCATTCAACCCCTTGCTGATACCTGCTTCCCCTCCCTCCACTCTCAACCTTTCAAATCAACACACGCGCGGCAGCATCGCTAGCCGGCAAGCGACGGCGAATCACACGTGCTCCGGCCTACCATTACCTGTAGAGGCTAATCAAATAGTTCCTATCCACACGCACGAAGAAGAAGCGCTCGTCGCTGCACTCTGTGGACAAACCTTAAAAATTTTCAAACGTATATTGCTTCTCATAAACAGTGACAGCAATGAACGAATCTTGCTTATCTACAACCATTATTATTTTTACGAACCTCTCTCTCTCTCTCTCCTATTCCACAAATGACCTAAAATAAATAAATGCACAGCACAAGTAAAACAATCCAGCAGAGAATAACGTCCTGGAAAGTGAGAAATATGTTTATAGGTGTTTTAATGTAGCTTATATTGTCCTTTTTGGAACCAGTATTATGTAGGAAAACGCGTCAGGCCTATGAAAGATACGCGTATGTCATATTCCAATACATACACGTGACAACATTTATTTATTATTACGCACTGCATCTAGGTTACAAGTTCTCTGATCAGTACACTGCAGTTATGGTAATCGCGTTTGGAAATATTACTTTTTTTTCCCTTCTGCAGGAAGGGACAGATGAGCGCAAAATCTCTCCCTGGCGAAGACGTACCCCATTGGAGGTTGTTACGGATGTATACATAGCTTGCAGCATGCTAGTTATGTCAAAAATGTTGTAAAAAAGGAGTTGGAATGGCTAGATCTGTTTGTTGTAGGTTAGTGTTGACTGCAGGTGTAGTTCTGTTACTGTGTTGGTAATTTTTGTGCTTACAGAGAGTGCTGTAGGCTAGATGGGATGGAATTTAGGTAAAAAGTGTTCAAACAACTTACGGGTATGCTGCCGGGTGACGTCGTCACTATAAAATAGGCTATTGCATATGTGCAAGCCCGGTTTAAACGAATAGTGTGGAAAAATCTAGCTACGATTACATCTTAAAAAAATATTTGCTTTTACACTAAACAGTCTGGGGGATTGGTCTCACATCGTTGTATTGACCGAAATTAGCAGAACACACGACTATTGCATTCTCGTTTGGTGAAGGGCTTACATTGTATCCAAATGTTTAGGACTGGGCGTTGGAGCAGCCATTTGCAGAGTTAAAAACCGATGGAATAACCACAGTTAACAAGCAATCGTTTCATGCATAACATAGTGTTCCATACGGAATTGCGGGTATCATAAGAGTTGGTGGCGTACACGCAGAGTGTTATAACCAGGAAATAATGGGTAAAGTTAAAATACCAGAGTGTTTAGAAGAATATTGTCGGTAGGCGTAGAACTGGTTGGGAGATACCGATACATCGATCTAAGGTTTATATATGTTAAGATGGATACGTAAGTTTGTGGCGCTCGTTACCGTTTATTATTTAACCTGCGCTATTATTAAACATGTCTGTCGACTGTTGTATTTGTAGCCTATGCGAAGAGCATGGAGAGAGATGGGAGTGTTTGCGCATCGATAAATTCTTACTTGCAAATTTTGCATACGAGTTTTAATATTTTACTACAAGCTGTAGTATACGGTTATTTTTTGTTCAGAGACCAACTAAACATTTCTGTTCTAAATGTTTAAATTTATTTTTTTAACATTACACCGGAATTCTTGTTAAAAATACATACGAAGAACAATATGGTAGCTTTATTTTTCCGAGAATAATAAAAGGCGGAAATTGTTACATAGGTTGTCAGAATTAAAAATTTTATATGCGAATAAAAAAAATCGAGAGATGGCGTATGGATCGCTGTGGCGCGGTTAATAAATATGCAATTTAATTGGCTGCTGACCAGGTGGGGTGCGGTCGCCGTAAGAGTGCAGTACGCTCCTGTCCTGGGTGTAGAGGTCGGCTGGTGGGGGCCGGTGTTGTTAGAGATGTCCATGCGGTCAAGACAATTGTCGCTAAGTGCGGTATTGTTTGGTCTGTCCTCACGGGTAGGGCGGGTGGCGGCGTCCTTTGAGAAGCGGTCGCGAACGTGGAGAGGGTGACGTCTGGTGGCGGAGACGGCGGCGACAGCTTGCGGGGGTGGACTTAGCGTCGTGTCGGCCAGGTGTGTGGCTGAGGGTGGGGGTAGCGCAAGTACAGACATGTCGACGGGGGCAGCTGTCAACAATCTTTTGTTTGTTCCCGGAAGTGAGAGGCAGTGCCCTTTGATTAGAGGTCAGGCAAGTAGCATCGATGACAATCATAGGGGCCTAAATGCAATTACATGTAACCTGTCAATCATCCTTAAGTGCGCTATGTGGGCATCCTTTGACCTGCGGTCAGGCAATTGGCCGAGTGCGCGGGCCTGGCGGTGTGCCCTGGTAGCGAAATGGTACCCTGCACTTCAACCGGCACTACCATACTACTGACGATTATACCAGTATGTCTATAAACCTAATGCGATCCATAGTACTTTACTGCGATATTTGATACTTACCTTAACATCGCAACTGTTTTGAATTACTGTTGTAAGTGATTTTTACAGCTAAACTAATGACACTCACATACATTTCTGTATTGGTCTCTTCTTACTCTTATTTACGTCTGAAATAATAAATTTTACTATAATAGCACTGTACAAGGTTAGCAGATGAGATACAGACAGGAGCAATTATGAGCCTACAGAAGCACAGTCGTTATAAGCTCAAGATAGATAAAATTTGGGAACTTTTCCAGGAAGACTATGCTGTAGAAAATGTTTAGATATCAGTGTTGTGAGAGCGTAAGAGGGATCTATTTTCAAAACTGGACATGTCCATTCAGTCTGAAATTGAGAAATGCAGAAAAACTTTCTATGACATATAAGATATGAGATTCGATCTACATTGCTGGCTTTTCGTTTAATGTTATGTTTGCTAATGAATAGCCGGCAAAAATTTATTCTTGCAATCCATAATACGGTGATAACCATAAAAAGAAAATGGACTTGTCCAGTTTTGAAGCCAAGTCGTGGACATGTCTGGTTTTGAAACGATTCCTTTGGACTTGTCCCTTTATGAAATTTACTCTTGTCTACACTGTAAGGGATTGTGCATGACGGACTGACTCCTAGATTTTCAATTGACACATTTGTTACAAGTTCAAATATAAGATCAGCAGAACAGAAAATACAAAATACTGCTAAGGGAAGAGAAAATTAAAAACAAAGGAAATACTGAACCACTGTGGTACATACAGAATATCTCAGTTCAAAACCATACATAATTTGACAGTATGGAGATCACACAGAAAGTCCTGTTTGCCGTGGCAGAGTGGCCGAGCGCATTGAGTCGCTATGCTACGATGCGCGAGGCCATTCCCCCTCGGGCATGGATGTTTGTGTCGTCTTTAGTATAAGCTAGTTCATAAGTAGTTTGTAAGTTTAGGGACTGTTGACCCCACAGTTAAGTCCCGTAAACTTTACAAATATTTGAACATTTGAAAGTCCTGTTTCAGGGTAGTTACCTTCACAAAAATCTTGTTCATCAACGTCATCCGAAACACCTTCCATATTAGTAACAATGTCCGTATAGAAACTTAAGTTGTGTAGGCGTTGCCAGTTTTGTCCAAAATGTTTCTGTAAGAGTTTATCCACTTCTTCACTTTATTTCCACCAGTGGGTAGAACAGCACGATTTATCATGTCACTTCTTTTCCCTTTCTTTGTGATTGTGCCTTTCACTGCTACATTATTTCTGTAAAATTGCTCTCCTCTAATGCGAATATTGTTTTCCATTGTCCTCCTGATGAGAAATCTCTTACAGTTTGCAATTCTGAAATGAACTGTCTGTGTTGATTTCATAAGAGACTTACTTCCAGCTTTCCAGTCATATACAACCCAGCCATGCCCCATAATTTTCACAGTTCCATGGTTGGAGATCACATTATGGTACTCAGCTGGTTGACGAATGGTATCTGTTCTCTTTAACTCCTTCTGTATTCGTCCAAAAACTGTCAGAAGGCAGAAATGAATGGCCTGTTACTAGAAACTAAATCTCAATATTGGAAAGAGGAGGACAGCAAAGCCATTTAGACAACATTGTCAGCAAGGTTAAATTTTTATTCTGACCTGGGCATCCATCAGCGAAAAGGATTATTAAATTTATCCCTTACAGGTATAGCGTTTGGAGTTCATTGTAAATAGCAGACATAACTTAATTCGAAGTTTTAGGGCGTTGATTCTCTGTCCAAGAGTACACTGATACTTTAGATCTAGGCAAAGCACTCTTTGAACTGCCAATAACAATTGTGAAATTTTATAGACTTAGCTGACGGGAAAGCTGCCTGAATAAGAAGTTTAGGTCGGACATTTTTTGCGGGGGGGGGGGGGGGGGGAGGGGGGGGGGTGAGTCAAACGATATCGCTTTGATGTTATCCTTTTCCTCCTAAAGAAAGGCATAGAATGCACGATATTGGAGGTTATGGACCCTCTATAATCAGATTTGTCTTTTTATCATTGTCCTTCTCATTTTGTATCATGGTGGCAAGCTGAAATCATTTTGAGCAAGGATCTGTTGCTGGATATCCAAAGCCAATAATAAATTTTGTATTGAATACCTTTCAAAAGTAACTTTCCTTTACTTTTAGATCCATAGTCACTGAATCATTGTAAATGCGCCACAGTTTTTTTTTTAATATTCAGATTTGACGACAGGTACGCTGGTTCAGATCTACTCCAACAATAGTGGGGGTTCTGTTCCTTTAAGCTTCTTTATGAATGTTTGAACACTTGCCCGTTTTGGTGCCTATAACTGCGAGTAACGATCTCCACCCTTTCTTTCGAATTTGGTGGAGCCGTACTTCTTTATTCTATCGAGCACCCCCTCTATGTTTCGTTATGCCAAGTATTCCAAGAAAAGCTTCCCTACATACACATACACTTTTGTCATATACATTTATCACAGCGTATGTAACTACTTCACTCTTAGGACCATTTGGGCTGTCTGACCGTATTCTGCGGCGCACTAGCGTAGAAGATGAGCAATAGAGGCCTACTCTGCAATGAAAGCAACCTGTTGTGACTTTACACTTGATGCGTAAAACATTGTATGGAATCTCTTCACGTCACCTAATGTTAACATGAGACAATTCTTCCCCTGCTACATGTGGTTGCAACTTGGATTTTTTTTTTTTTTTTTTTTTAATTTTTTTTTTTTTTTTTTTTTTTTTTTTTTTTTTTTTTTCGACATATACCTTTAACATGAAAGACAGGTGTGAGATTACGACGTCAAATATGGTGTTTTATGTGCGGCACATCGTACGATAAAGCAGACATTAATGATATCCGATTATTAGCAATTATTATCAGATGCTAAAGTTACAAATACCATGTTTATAAAGAAGCAATATGCTGTCACAGCGTCTCATTCATGTGTGGTAAATCCTAACTGACAAGCAGTAATTCCTGAAATCAGAAACCCACTACATATCGTTTTTCCTTCTGTGCGTTTCCGTTTCTGTGGACTCCGTTGTTTATTCCGCGCTTTGTTGCCCTCAACTATACAGGGGCGTAGATAAATCGTTCCTCTGGGCGGAGGGGGGGGGGGGGGGGTTCAGAGCCAGAGCTGTATTGAGATGCCCTCACAACACAGTTGATACGTGCCAAAGCTGTGACGCCGCCCTCCCCCCCCCCCCACCCCCCCCCCACACACACATTAAACAAACTTACAATTTTTTCTATAAATTTGAAAAATTTTGTGAGTAGTTAATAAAAGAATGAAGCGTTATTGAAAAAGATTGTAGACTTGAAGAGCAGTCTTTTCTGTTATACCTTCAAAATGACGGGCGTTCACCTGCCGCAATACTGGCTGTTGTCGAAGACATTGCTAAACTATACACCCATAAATTATTTGAACATAAAATAGAGAATAAGCCCAATTTTCAGAACAAAAGTAATAGCTGTAGGGATTAGTAAATTAGAAATACCTTCCGAACTACCACATCTGGCTCAAGACATCAGTTGTCAGCAATCGTAAAAAACCGAAAGACTTCAGACAAATAACATATAGGGGGACCAGGGGAATGGCGCCACCTTTAGTGAAACTAGTTTCTTTACCTTATTAAAAGTGTGTCTTTTTCGTACAGAATAATACCACACCTTCGCCAGCTAATACTACTTTATTATTTTTTTCAGCCATGTATTTTGTTAAGTTTTATTATTAAAAATATATTGTGAAAGTATACACAGTGGCGCCAATACCCTGGGTTCGGGGTAATGACGCTATAGATTTGAAACTCAAGGATAAACCTACACGATGAATGAGTAGTAATAAATATTACAACTGTTCTAATTTATACTTATCACTCTACTGTATTCGACATTTAGAAGGCTTCAAGTACTTCATCATCATCATCATCATCATCATTAGAGACTAATTTTACCTTCCAGTGTTCAGTCTGGAGCATAGTACCTCTAATAAAATTCCTCCATGATCCCCTATTCAATGCTAACATTGATGCCTCGTCTGATGTTATGCCTTTTACTTCAAAATCTTTCACCGAATCCAAGTATTTTCTTCTTGGTCTACCTCGACTCCTCTTACCCTCCGCTGCCGAGCTCATGAGTCTCTTGGGTAAACTTTCTTCTCCCATGCATGTAACATGACCGCACCACCTCAGTCTGTTCGCTCTAACTGCTTCATCTATGGTGTTCAGTCCCAGTTTTTCTTTGACTTCCTCATTATGTTCACCCTCCTGCCATTGTTCCCATCTATTAGTACCTGCGAGCATTCTTGCTACTTTCATATCTGTAACCTCTACCTTGTGAATAAGGTAACCTGTATCCAACCAACTTCCACACCTGTACAGCAAAGTTGGTCGAAAGATGGAGCGGTGCACTGCTAGCTTAGTATTGGTACTTACTTCCTTCTCGCAGAAGAGAGTAGATCTTAGCTGAGCACTCACTGCATTAGCTTTGCTGCACCTCGATTCCAGTTATTTCACTATGTTGCCATCCTGTGAGAAAATACATCCCAGGTACTTGAAACTGTACTTGTTCCTCCTATTTGGCACTGAATCTGTTTAAATCTCTTTCCCACAGACATTACTTTCGTTTTGGAGATACTGATCTTCATATCATAATCCTTGCACCTCTGATCGAGCTCTGAAGTATTAGTTTGCAACCTTTCAATCGAATCGGCCATTACAACTAAGCCATCAGCATATGCGAACTGCTTATTTTGTTTTCACCTACTTTAATCCCGCCCTGCCAGTCTACTGTTTTCAACATATGATCCATGAATAGTATGAACAGCAGTGGTGGCAGGTTACAGCCTTGTCTTACCCCTGAACCATGAGCTTAATTTGCCATCTACTCTAACTGCTGCCTGACAGTCTAAGAAAAAGCCCTTTAATTGTCTGCAGAAGTTTGGCTCCTATACCATAATCTTGTAGAACTGACAGTACATTCCACCTAGGAACACGGTCATAAGCCTTTTCTAGATCTATGAAACATAGATACCATTCCCTGTTCCACTCATAGCACTTTTCCATTACATGCCGTAAGCTAAAGATCTGGTCCTGACAGCCTCTAAGATGCCTAAACCCACACTGATTTTCATCTAACTTGTCCTCAATTAATACTCGCACTCTCCTTTCAACAATACCTGAGAATATTTTGCCTACAACACTAATTAAAGAGATACCTCGATAGTTGTTACAATCTTTTCTCTTTCCATGTTTGAAAATTGGCGTTATTACAGCTTTCGTCCAGTCAGACGGAACCTGTCCCGATTCCCACGCCTTCTCAGTTATCCTATGTAACTATTTGAGACCTGATATTACACTGTATTTGACGAGTTCTGGCTTAATTTCATCCACCCCAGCCGCTTTATTGCACTGTAATCTACTGACCATTTTCTCCACTTTCTCAAATGAGATCCTGTTTCCATCGTCGTTCCTATCCCATTCTAGCTGAAAAGCTGACACATCATTGAGCTTTTCACCTACATTGAGGAATTCTTCAAAATATTCCCTCCATCTGCTCAGAGCATCTACCGGATTGACTAGCAGCTTTCCTGAACTGTCCAAAACACTTGTTAATTCCTTCTTCCCTCCCTTTCGAAGATTGCTAGTCACGCTCCAAAATGGTTTTCCCACAGCTTGACCCAGGGTTTCTAGCTTATTTCCAAAGTCTTCCCATGATTACTGCTTGAAGTCTGCAATTATCCGTTTGCTTGGTTTCTTTCCTCAACATAACTTTCTCTGTCTGTCTGATTTCCATACTTGGAGCCATTTTTGAAATGCCTTCTTATTCTTTTTACAGACTGCCTTGACTGTGTCATTCCACCAGGCTGTCTGCTTCTTCCTACCTTTACACACTACTGTTCCAAGACATTCTCTAGCTGCTTCCAGTAGTGTGTCCCTGTACCTTGACCATTCCTCTTCCAGTGACTGTAAATCATTACATTCAACTAACTGGAACCTTTCCGAGATCATTGCTATGTATTTCTGCCTAATTTCCTGGTCTTGAAGCTTCTCCACTCTTATCCTTCTACACATGGACCTGACTTTCTGCTCTTTTGGTCTCACAAAACCAATTTCACTACAGATTAATGACCAGTATCATCAAAGAACCCCCTGAAAACACGTGTGTCCTTGATTGTCTTCCTGAATTCCTGGTCTGTTATTATATAGGCAATGAGAGATCTGGTTCCCCTTGTTTCCCAAGTAAAGCGGTGAATGACCTTATGTTTAAAGAAGCAGTTTGTGATAACTAAGCCATTACTGGAACAGAAATCCAAGACCTGTTTTCCGTTCCTGTTGGCGTCCATATTCTCTCCAAACTTACCCATATCCTTTTCATAAGCTTCTGTTCGATTTCCTATCATGACGTTGAAATCACCTATGGGTAAAACACTATCCTTATCCTTCACTCTAACCACTACATCACTAAGTACATTGTAAAATCTGTCCATCTCATCTTGATCTGTCCCTTCACGGGATGAATACACTGCCACAATCCTAATTTTCTTGTTGGAGATGGCCAAATCTATCCGCATCAGTCGTTTATTTACATACCTTATTGAAATTATGCTGTGTTCGATCGCTTTCCTGACGTAAAACCCTACTTCTCACTGTGCTCTTCCTACTTTGACTCCTGACAGGTAGACCTCGTATTCTCCGACTTCGTCCTCTTTCTCTCCCCTTACTCTAACGTCACTAACAGCTAAAACATCTAACCCCATCTTACTTGAAGCCTCCGCCAGCTCTACCTTCTTCCCAGTATAATCCCCATTGATATTAATAGCTCCCCATCTCATTCCAGATCGTTTGCCAAGTCGTATCGGAGGAGTCCCTGGTCTGTCAATTAGAGGTGGGACTCCATCACCTCCAAAGGTCCGAGGCATTTTGCTCTGATTGTTGCCACCATGATATTGAAGTACCTGGGAAGCAGGTTGCTAGCCTTACTTGCCCAGGGCCCCACTGGGTTTTACCCCTAACCTTTGAGGGACTAACCGGTGGATTTGGTAGTCTTTGCGTCTGAGCACAAAGGTAGCCACGACCCAGAATATGCCCGAGATGCCCAACCTTATTTCAAAGTAACTGGTCTCCCAACTGTCAGGACCACTTACTTGGCCACTCATACGTTGCCCGTGGTCCATGAACTAGGACATGACTGCAGGAACCCACACTATGAACCATGTAAAATTGGAATGAAAGTAGATTTTTTTTTTAAATTTAGACTTGATTAAGACGGCAAAAGTCAGAAATAGAGTTTTGGCACTTCAAAACTACTACATTCTCTACATTCTGCAAGTGCCCATTTCACAAAATGTGATTAAAATCTGCAACAAGAGGGGGAATTTTATCTGTCTGCCATACAATGCTGCCACTTTAGGCATGTATGCGTGAAGATGATCAGCATCTGTGGTATAATTTTCACACGGAAGTAATAAGGTTGTGATTTCATATATTTGTCCTCATTTAAAAATAAATTTGTCTGTGTTATGTACAAGTTTGGTGCTCTACTGCAGTAATAAAGTTAGTAGATCACTGAAGTTGATAGCAGTCTGCAGTAGTAAACATAAGACACGGTGGCCTTCGTTACATGCTATGCAAGCCTCGCGCGGTATTTAAAAACAGTCTGTGGAGTGTGGAGCGTGTTTCTGGCTGGAATTCAACAATAATTGTTCATTGTTACTGAAGGTTAGGTGGTGGTTACCTGAGCAATTTTTTTTTTTAATTTTTTATTTATTTATTTTTTATTGGCACGATTTCCAGTCGTGAAAGTTGTGTGCGACACTTGCCTAGGCCTCATGAAGACCACCTATAAGACACTTCAGACAAAGTGTCCCGACAACAAGAAGCTAAAGCTCAACTAAGGATCGATTACAACTTACCTCTCTGTTGGCAAAGTTTTCAGTCTAGCTCTCATATCCATTATACAAATTATTGTCAATTTTTAACCTCCTAGGGGGAGGGGGGGTTAATCCCCTTAATACCCCCCCCCCCCGCCGTATCTACACCCCTGAAACTACACCCACAACCTTGTAGTAATCATATCAAATTCAACACGTTTTGCTACATACAATCGACAAACATTCGACGATAAAAGCTGCCATTAGCTTACCCTTGTTATTTTCACATGAAGTGCGACTACAATTCTGATTGATGTTGGCGGAATAGTCCGCTTCTGAAACGCTTTCATGGAGGACTTGTCCGCTTCTGACAACAAAGTTAACAATATATTCCACATCCAATTTGGAGGGCTTCTGTCCGTACTTGTGCTCCAATAAATTATAATAAAACAGTTAATTGGAATGGAAGTAACCGACCGATAAGTGTAGGAAACCATATGTATCTCCGTTTTTACGATCTGTGGACTCGTCCAGCTTTGAAAATAGACGCCTCGTTAACTAAGAAGCTATTCAAGGAGAATGGAGAATCTGCAACTTAAACACACCACAGGCTGTGATTTGCAAAACCAGCCCCTTTATGTGCTAGCACTATAGTTTGCATGATGAGATGGGTAATTAGATCAGCGTTTGGAGTTCTGCATTGGCATTACGCTCGTGATAGATGAATAGTTGCAAGATCAATGTCTACTGGCTATACAAAATCGACCTTTCCTATCATCAGCGTGCAGTACAAAAATGACCAGGGTGGATTTCATATTGGCAGTGAGTGGGATGAGTAGCCGAGATACCCCTACTATGGCTACTGCAAGAACAGTGGCGCCATAGGTAGCAGAGTCTGTTGATGCAGAAACAGGTGTATCTCTAATAGGGTACACAGTACACACATGTTGTGGTGAGTTGTCACAATCTTGAGGCAGGTGTAGAGGAGGTGGATGTTTGGGGATAGTCATTCTGAGGGCTCACATTATATGGCCGCTGTAGTGGAGATGATAGCATGGTGGTATCGATTCAAGGCCTCAAATAGTGCTGAGTGTGGTGTGGAGATCACTTCTAAAGAGAACACACCCACAGTTGCATTTGATGAGTCCTCCATACTGCATTGATGGGGTGGACTAGTAGGTAACCAAAACGCTTTTTTTATGTATTGTCATATGTGATGTTCTCTTCAAAAACATCCAAATTGGCTCATACTTGCTCCTGTCTGTATCTCATCTGCTAGCATTTTACAGTGTTATTATACTAGGATTTATTATTATGTCAGATATAAATAAGAGTATGAAGAGAGCTACACGCAAACTTATTTGTGCATCATTAGCTACACTGTGAAAAATCACTTACAACAGCTGTTCAAAACACAGTTGCAAGTTCATTATCAACTGTCACAGTAAAATACTGTGGGGTGCATTGTGTACAATTTTCTTGCCAGTTAAGCTATAGTTTTTTTTAATTTTTCTTTTTTTTTTTTTTTTTCTTTTTCAGTTACCTTACGGAGATATATAGGTTTAGTGGATCCAAAAAATAACGTCAACTGTGGTCAGAAAAACATATTTTATATTTGAGAATCACATTTACATCCTGTTCATTTCATGGATAAATATGCAACAATGCACAATAAAGAATGACCTCCAATTGACTAAATTACACTGGTATCGGAATCATCAACTACAATATATTTCAGTGAGCAGAAATGGTTCTGTATTTGCTTATACGGGTAAAATGATTTAGAGCGAAAGGAGAAATGGTCCACTGAAGTATTTGTTTACAAAGGTTTAATAACTGAATTTGTCAACTTTTCTCGTTTCCATCAAAACTAAACACTACATCATCAAGAATTCGTTTTCAGAGAAAAATTAAGGGTATACTCACATCAGTTTCAAGATGGAAGCAAAAACTTTGTATCTGATTCTCATTATACCACCAGCCAACAGTATGGAATGGAACCAGTTGAACCATGGCCTCCTGAGGCCGTGGTTGAACTACTTCATTTTGTTACAAAATAGTTTCGCAGATACCCGATTCTATTTCACTTAAGTTACAGAACAGAAATGCGTCAAAACGCTGTTCTTCAAGAGTCGTGAATGTTACGGCATATTGAAACTAAACATTACTTTCATTAAAGGAACATCTTCAGCCGAAAAACGTGTAGGCCTGTTGCTACCGACCTAGGAAAACATGATACTGAATAGGCCTACATAAAAATGAAACTTAGATAATTCAATTTCATTTTTTTATCGCTTAAGGTTTCATTAGTATATTAACGTGAAGATAATAGTTAACACACAATACTTCACAGTTATATTTTCTGGGTACAGTAATTTACGACTCCATTCAAATGCCGTTTGATGGGCAATTACGTATGCCTAACAGTTGTTTATTTACTTTTAAAAATAGGTATTTGCAGACTGAATTTAACGGAATTCGTACTAGGCTTAATAGCTGTTCATGTACTTGTAAAAATAGGTATTTTCACACTGAGTATGTCGACATTCGTACTGTATTTTCCATTAATATCTTAGCTCAGCGTTCATTTCTCTATGAACTACTTTATCAAAAGATAAATCTTTTCTTATTCATTCTCAGTTGACTACTGCAAGGGTTTCCATGTAACTTGCTCACATAATGGGCTTATAATCGTGGCAAATTAGGTCACTACTTTATTAAAGTTGGCTCTGGACAGTTTGGAAGAAGCGTCCGATTACATTCCTGGCGTTCCAGTTACTTATCCCATGCCCGAATCACTTATCGAACCTCGTAAGGAATACTTTGATCAAAGTATCTCTAACAACTGCCGCATTGAATGGTGGGTGAATTCTGAGTTCATGGGTAATTTCCCAAGATTCTTTAGTAAAGCAATAAGTGAATGATGGTAAAGCTTTGAGATCGAGCTGGGTTTAAATTATTGTTTACTTAAAAGTTGTCACGTTATAATTGTAATTTGTTCTGCATGTGTTAAATTATAGAATTTGCAATGTGCCCATTCGTAACACAGCTGTAAAACTCAAAGCTTTACCAAACTATTATTACTACATAGGCAGTTATAAAAATTAATAGATGCAATTTTGTGTGTTTCCGTTTTAAGTACTGTGCACATTACACCAACTATTTTTTACTGTTACGCCCAATGGAGTAATAAATTATCATTCTTAAATATGTTACCCGTTTCTACCGTCGATGCTTTTATTTTCTAGTGCTTCTCGCTTATCAGCTTGTATATATCTATCAAAATTATTGTTTGGCGATTTTTGTTGTTGTTTTCATAAAGTGACATTAATAGTTGTATTAACATGTTCATTGAGGATTAAGTGTACGTTTCGTAACATAATTGGCCGTATCCAGTAGTGTGTGGTATTAGATTTTTATCATTTTTCTTCTGCCGCACAGAACAGAAGAAAATTGGGCAATTTCGAATAGGCTATATGATTTGCTACTCGTGAATTATGCGACTATATTTACTTATGATTAATGTCCAAATTTGAAAGTGTGGTAGCTACATCCCGTGCATTTCCTCCCTAAGGTTTGACCAAAAAACCAACAGCTTGAACTTATATCTTATTTAATTTTACTAGTTAATAACATTAAAAAACCAGGACCGGCTGTTTTGGACGTATTGAATTTTGAATATATTTTACCAGATTAATCATACCTTTTGCACACTGTTGAATTTAAGTCCCAATGTAGTCCTGAAATGAAAGTCAGTTTGTGGCTGTTAATGACTTGCTTATCAACAATTGACTAACATTTAGGAAATGTTAGTCATTAATTGCACCCATAAAATCTTGTGCTTAACTAGTAAAACATTAATAAAGCATTGTAGCATGGATTTTTTGTTTTTCTAAATAAAGTACCGGTATGTATTTATGTTGTACATGGATTTTTACTGATGTGATTCACTCTGCACCAGACAATATTTAGAAATAGTGTTAGGCCAATTTTCTTGCATTGGCAGATGATGGTTTGAATTCAAGAATCATTGTCCTGTGATATTTTTCCTGAAATTTATCTAAGATGACATCTGCTAGGCCTATAACCATTAATGACAATTTGGTTGCTATAAAAAACTATCTTCTCAGAGGTTACTGCTAACCTCTTCCACTGTTTTAATCTTTATTGTAGAAATCGGTTTTGTTCATGTTCATAGTGATGAAAAAATTCCTGTAGTGTTTTGTGTTTTTATGCATTTCTCAATACAGACACTATTCATACAATTTTGTAATTTGATGATGAAGAATAGCTATTATGTTCATGCAGGAGAGTGTAACATTATCAGCAAGATGTTGGTGGGCCAAATGGTTAGGCCTAGATCTGAGAAAGCTGGTCTCACCAAATATGTACACAGACCATTGATGACCCATTTCATGAAAAAAGAATGCCCTTTACTTTTATTTGTTGTCCATACTTTATGCTGCTCTAACAGTCTGTTGTTAACCAGTTGTTCTTAGTGGGATGAACACCTGACCGAATCTGCAGTCATCATCTTATCTGTACATTTATGTAGGGAATTCATTGTAATTTTTATATTCTTCAGTATACACATCCTTTTGGTAGTTTACCAATGTCTACACTGTCATAATGCCTGCAAATATTTTGAACAGAATCTTAAAATGTCTTGGTGAACTATGTTATTTCATAATTAGTAATATAAGTGTATATTATATATGACACATTTTACACCCTCTATTTCCTTCTACTACATGGAGGCCTTCTCCCATGGTATTCATGCTGTATACCGCAATTCACAGATGTTTGTACTTTCTAGAGCTACATTTGGCAATGTGCAATGTAGTGTAAGTGTTTTGCCGTGATCCTAGTACTTGAAAATATTCCTAAGATTAAATTTCAAATTGTGAAAACAGACACACACACTGGTATAGGTTTAGTTCATCCAATATCTTGAGACAATGTGAGTGAAAGGCCTGTCTACTGATTCTTTAACAAAGCTGTAGCCAATTTTGTAGCCCTGTTTATCTATTAAAGCCTATCGCCATATTTCTAAAGGCTTCATTAGATCTCTGTTCCTGATCTTCCAGTTGTCCTATAGATACGTAAGAAAAATGGGTTTGCTTTTGAGGAATTTTTTTATTTTCAATATGTGCATATCTTCAATTTCCTGCATGATGTACTGCCAGTGTGTTAGGTCGAGTTTTTAGTAGTATTATGGCAAGGATAGATTGTTAATCACCACAAAGAAAGGGACTTTGGAGGTGGTGTAGTACAGTAGGGAGAATAGGTTATTGTAGGTTGAGGTCCTGATTTCAGGTGCAGAGTATCTGTTGTAAGGCTAATTTCTATCTGTACAGTCCAGAAAAGCTAGGGGGAGGGGTTGATAAAATGGCCCAGTTTGTGAAGTAACTGTTGTGGGCAACAGAACACTACTTGAGGAAGGATCTTGTGTAGGTTGTTTCTCTCTTCCTGGCATAATGATGAATACTCAGAGCCTTAATAGATATGGTTCATTTGTTATAGTCTGGGGTAGAACTGGACATGGAGGTAAGTGCTCCTTTGTAGTTGATTATATTGTGGATATGGTATGGGGAATCTGTGACATAAGTCTTGGGGGATAGTGCTTGTGTGTGAAGGCCTTTGTGTGACCTTCAACATACTGAGCAAGAAAATTCTTTTCACTGTAGGTGCAGTGACTACAGTCCATGGCAAGGATGTATGGGATGTAGGTTTTTTACTAGCTTTTTATGAGGGGGTGGTCAGCTGTTGACATGCAAATACTGTTGGTGATTGGTGGTTTTAATGTAGACAGAAGGAGCTGTCAGTGTCCAGGGAGGTGAAATACTAGGCTGAGGAGGATTAGCTGAAGTGGATGGGAGAGAATGTTAATGTCAGAGGAATGAGGATAGGGCATCTGGATATATAACCCTGACTTGATGCAATAGCATTCTCTACCATGTTAGATGATTGATACGGCTTTCCACCTCTTTTTGCAGAATCCATTAGAAATCATCAGATTGGGGTTTCATCATTGCTATGAATTTAATTAAATTTGGTATTTGTATTATTGCACTAAAGTAAGTTCATATCTCAGGTTCTGAAATGTGTAACCCTTGGGGGCTGAGCTAGCCCTCACCAAAGTTACAAATTTAGCCATATTTTACAAGAAACATGACACCATGAATCACCTCTTCGTTTTCTATACTAGAACAAATACAGCCAAAAAGTTGGTCTCATTTCAAACCTGGCACCTTACACCCCTGCACCCCTGATGGTTGTAGAAAGCAATAATGATTTGCAGTGGTTCAGAAGTGGTACACTGTCAAAGTGCTACACATTTTCACAATTTGCAAGTTTGCAATATTTTTTATCTCACATGTGAATGACATGAATGTAGAAATGTGAGTAGGTTGAATTCACTAAACTATTTTGGTTGTGTTACTTTCATGTATGCACAGCCTTTTTGGTTTTTGAAAATTCCAAAATTGTCAAAAGTCACTTTTGGCCAGTATGTGCAAAGTCACAACATGCTGAAAATTAATTTGTAGCTTGAGGCTAGGTCTATTTACCCTCAAAATATCTTTGTGTTACTCCAATGCATAATTATTTTTCTTTTTTTTCTGTACTCTGGCAATTATATGTGTTGAAAAGAACAATACTAAAGTCCACGGAATTTTACAAAAGGCTCATTTTATTCTACAACATAAATTGGCAGCATTTTTTTTCCTTTCTCTTTTCAAAATCTTTACATATCAGAAGTACCACTGTGAAGATCAGCCCCTTTCCTCAATTTGAGTGTTAACAGTAGTTAAACAACTGTCTGTATTTCAATTTCAGTTGCCCTGCCCAGTGTGTACTGTCTACCTATTATTGTGTTTGGTCCAATATTTGGTTTTAGAATGTGTCTGAGTTTCACCCAGCTGACTTCATTGGTTAAAGGCAAGCTTTAGCTGGTCTGGGTGAATGCAGGTATTTTACCAAAACATCTCTGTTCTCATTGGAACAGTCCATAACAAAGGCAATGTACCTCTTGGAGTCATGGAGACAAATAATGTAAGATGACAGTCAGATGTTATGCAGTCATACTGTGTGATATTATACTTGAGCTAGCTATGCTTCTGCATTGTGTGTAAGATACCCCAGATCATGTTTCATGGAGGACGAACTTCATATTTTTGACAGGTATGAAGTGGTGGTACTATCTGGTGTTTGGAATTGTTCTGCTCTGACCAAACCTTTTATTCAGTAAGACTCCTTTGTTAGTTTCAATGTTTTCTTGTGACATACAGGAGAACTGATTACTCTTTATCTCTTGTGATGCAAATTCAAAAACGGCTTCTACAGTGAGGATTGGTTGGTGAATTTCCCAAAGACTACTCCTGGCAACCGGTCTTTTGACTGTTTCCCTGAGCATCAATTCCTTAGTCTTCAGTCTCTTGATGGTCTTTTATACTGGTCTTAAGAAAATTCTTAAAATATTGTCAAGTATAAACACCTTTCATTAAACTCACATGTTCCACATCATTTGCGAAATGCCGTATTTATATTCTATGGAACACTAGTTAATCTAATTTTCCTTCGAAAAGCAATTTCCATGTTTATTCTAGAAATGTGGTATATGTAATGTTTTTATGTATTTATTTTACATTTTGTTGTTAATCATTTAAAAACAGTTTCTCTGTATAAATTTGTCATATATTAGGAAATGCAGTATCTCTCACCCCCACCTTATTCACATACTGTGAAGTCTCGTGTTTAGATAAAGATTCACCTTTAGTGAGTTTTTTTAGGTTTTATGACTCCATATTTTGTTTGCCCATAGTCCACCCTTGTAGCTTAGACAGCAGTGTCGCTGACTACCATACAGAGAGCTCAGGTTCAATTCCTGCCAGGGGACTGGGTGTTGTGCATTGTCCTCATCATAATTTTCATCATTGACTTGCAAGTCGATGAAGTGGTGTCAATTAAAAAGACTTGCGCTAGGCGGCCAAACAATCCCACACGGGATCTCCCGTCAAAAAATGCCAAATGAACATTTCATTTTGTTTGCCCTTATGCTTTGTATTCATTTTTATAGACTTCATAGGAGTTTACAAAAGTGAAGTGTAAATGCAGCAGAAGACAAGGATGCTGCATAAAAGCTGAAAATTGTGAAAGGTCAATGTGCAACAATGTTTTTCTTCCATTTTCAGTTAATAGGCTACATACTATTTTTAACCAATTTATGAATTATCAACTATTCTTGTGAGAAAAAGTTTTAAACCTACTTTATTGTTACATTATCTTTACAAGTAACAAATACATTGCATGTTTAAACAGTCTCTCTTATTTACCACACCACTGTAAAATAGGATGGTATTTTTTCCATGTTTCACAAGGTAAAAATGAAATAATTTGTAGATCATAAAATTAAGAATTCCTGTTGTAGACAGGAAAAAAAATGCAGAAATGTTATTTTTATCTTTTTCCACTCTGTTTAATAGGGAGAAGATTTTAATTGAAGCTAAAACAATGTAATAGGTCTCGCTCTCATGAATTACTCAATTGCTTTGGCAGGAAATTAGTTGCTGCTTCTTCTTCTAATGTTGAACACTGGTAGAAGATATATAATTTTTTTTTACTGCAAGCAGAGAGAGTGCAGGGGCACAGCTGCAGAAACAAAATTGCAAATAACTGCCAAAACCCCGGCAAAAGTGCACTTTTACAGCTAGTAGGAGAAAGACCCATTATTATATATAATATTTATACTTGTCACTTGAAACATTGTTTTGGTGCAAGATCCAAATTCATAAAAATAGTATAAGACCACAAGAAATTGGAAATCCAAAAGGTGGTTCTTTACATGATTTACATAACACATAATAATTTAAAGTCCAAGAACAGAGCACTGTGCATGTCCAAGCTCATAAATGAGTGTGTTGCCAACCCCAGCAGTCTGTGCAGTTTCAACTTGCTGTTTACATTGTCAAATAGAAGCAGTACAACAGTTAAGATACAGTATATGATGAGGTTTGTTGTACTTTAATTCAGATATCATTTATTTTGGAAAACATCATTTGAGCTTGTAGAAATGGTTGAGGTATAAGAATTCCATGTTCCACATTTACTACAACGAACCGCTTCTCATCTCTTTCATTGGGTGAGTGGATAGACTGGCAGTTTATGAAGACATCGGGCATGTGTTCGAATCCCACTGGAGTCAATTAATTTTTTAGATCTCTTCTAGGTAATATTTTAAATATTAATTTGCTAAAAGTTGTCCAGTTGTAGGATTTTGGAATGTTCTAGAAGATTATATTCTGTAATAATCTAATCTTTAATCAGACAGACACATGTTCATGAAAATATTATTTTGTTTGTAATTACTTCGACCACCACATTCTGTCTGTAGTTTTCAGTTAAGACAAACATATCAGGTGATTAGTGTACGTCATAGGTCTATTTCAAAATGGCTGATTTTAATGTTAGTGCATAATTGCTCTCTTTGAAAGTGGTGCTAGTGCACCTGAGGCAAGATGTCATTATGATGTTGATGCTTCCACAGCATGAAGATGTATCAGACGATTCAGGGATGATGGTGAGGTAAGCAGATCTGGAAGATTGCAAGTCTCTAATCTAAGAGAAGATGATGACTTTTTCAGATCGACCCAGATTGCCCCTTTCTCAAACGTGGGAATTTGGGAGAGCTTTGCATTTCCCAGGCTCTCTCTCTCAGACTATGGAATCGGGTCCTGTTGTGCTCTCATTAAAGAACCATTATCTGATGATCAAGCCATGGACATACTGGCAATTGTGAGTTCCTGGGAAAATATTGATTGGAAGAAAGTAATTTTCACCAACTAGTGCACAATTGAGTTCACATGCAGAGGTCCTGTTCTTGTTTACCACACAGATAGGCAATGATATGATGCCCGCTTCATGGCTACTCACATTAGAAGCAGGGACATAAGTGTGAAATGTTGGGGCTGGATGTCTTATGTGGCTGCAGGAACCTTAGAACGAATCCAATACAAGTTAATTCAGCATGCTACGAACATTTCCTTGGAAATGTAATCATTCCTGGAGCTCCACTTTGGCACCCTGAAGGACATCTCATTTTCCAACATTATAATCATCCATCCCACACCAGCATTAGGATTCAGAGCTGGTTCCAAAGGAGAAAGAAAATTATTCAATGCCTACCATGCCCTCAAAAGTCTGATCTCAATTCCATAGAAAACGTATGGGCTAAACTCGTGAAGACTGTGAGGAATAATGGGCTATGCCCTCCTCAAAGTACTGTGGATGCCTTGTTGGATTGGGTTTATTCTTCATGGAAGAGAATTCCCATGGATGAGGTCCTTTTCTGCAAGACTGGTAGATTCTATGCCTCGAAGGATCTGAGCTGTTCTTCATGACAACGGCATGTGGACAAAATACTGAAGATATATGTGTCCTATATTATATTATTTTTATCTTAATGGGAGATCATACCAATATCAATCTCCTAGGAAGATTATTTTTATGAGAGGTCAGATGAATAACACCCTCCTAGGATGTTTAATATTTTGTTATGGGAGGTCAAATAAATATTACCTTCCAAGTAAGATTAGTTTTAGATACCAAATTGACAAATTGTAATTGGTTATTTATTAAAGAGAATGCTGAAAAAAGTAAAACCAATATAATTTAATAACAAAAAGTAACTAAAGCAAGAAACATTTGCACTGCGATAAAAAATAAATAAAATAGTAAAGGCTTCGGTGGCACCTGATCCGATGCACAACAATGAACCAGGAATGAGCTATCTGTTCTTTCTCATTAGCGTAGCAGTTGAGTAGTCCTATCAGAGTTCAAGAACTAACATTAAACTGGAAACAGCTGATAACGGATGGCACATCCACTCAATCGTGTAATCTACACGTAAGGACTTACAAAATTATGCCTATCTGCTTACACACACATCTTAGCTTAACTTTATAGAGATTCAACATGTGGCAGTCGAAGTAATTACAAATACATGCATAAAATTTCAACATTTTTACTGTGTCTATCATTGGTCTTGTTGATTAAAGTTTAGGCTATTACAAAATGGAATATGGTTAAGAATGTGGACTCTAATAAAGCCTATAATTGCACAATTCGTAGCAAATTAATGTTAATATTATGTGCACAGGCCTTAAAAAGAAAAGAAAAGAAAAAAAGTTGACTCCAGTGGTACTAGAACTCTTGCCCCCTTGTGTTCTTAAACTGTCACCCTATCCACTCAGCCAATGAAACCTGTGTAAGCAGCAATTCGTTGTAGTAAATCTACCCATGTGGAGTTCTTATACCTAAACAGCTCCTAGGTGCTCAAATAACTGATACATGAGTTAAGCTGCTATGAATCTTAATACTGTATCTTATTATATTGTTTCTATTCGATGATGTAAACACCAAGCTGAAGACATCTGTCACTTCTGCACACTTGCACTTCTGTACTAGAGCGTGCGCAATGCTCTGCTCTTCAACTTTCAATTATTTAGGTCAGATAATCTGTTTGTCTCCCATTGTACATAGATGGATACAAGACTGTATCACACATCTCGGATGAGGTCCCCTGGAAGGTTTCATAGTAATGGAAAGAAATTTGATATTAGTGTAATTAATACAAATAGCTATGAGGTGGCAAGTTGAGTGGAAAAAGTATGTTGAGAACCAGTCACTACATGGATGTGACTCTTTCCCCCTTTACGTAGCTTTACATGCAAAGAGAAAGAGGGAATCAACAGCTGCACAACAGATTGATCCATATTACATCTAATGTATTTATGATGGTGTTCCAACAGTTATCTTTGGACCTTTAATGGGAGGATAAGTATAGAATAACTATACACCAGTGGAAATCCATGCTCACTCTCTCTGGTGGGGCCCAGACAAAATGTCAAACTTTGAAACAGAATTGTTTCCAATTGTTCATTAAATAGTCTCTTAAGAAGACCAAAAGATTATACAGTTATAAACATAATCAAAAAGGTACTGTAGGAAATAATAGTCTTTATGTGGAAGTGAACCATCAGCAGGACAGCTGGGGAACTATGGTTTGAACTTAACTAACTCAGATCATCTCTGTTATTTAATGTAATGTTACATATTCTTGATATAATGTCAGATGAAATAGCAAGTGATATGACTATAAAATATGTTTTGCCTTTAGTCACAGCTTGTTTTAAAAACAAATTGTGACTGTGGTGAAGCATATATTTTTCTCACACAAGTTCAAAAGTGCACAACACACACAGAGCACATTTCTAAGCTGCTTCAGACTAACATGAAGCTTTCCTCTTGTCAAAATTCTCTCTGTTTATTCCTCTCAATCTTAATTAAAACGACCAGTGTAGGAAGAGCTTGAGGGACTGGAAATATACTGTATTACTGAGAATATATCACTGAGATACTTGGATTGGTTGGATTCTCAGAATACTTTTTTCCTAAATAATCTCTCTCTCTCTCTCTCTCTCTCTCTCTCTCTCTCTCTCTCTCTCTCTCTCTCTCTCTCTCTCTCTCCCCCCCCCCCCCCCTCTGGAGTTACTCATATCTGCTTGGGCTTTAGTGCCTAGATAATATTCTTGCACTGACTGTTCTTCATTCTATAGCCAACCCATAGGTTACTTTTTCTGTAAGAATATACCTATATATAAACAACTGAATAGGTTTATAAGGAAACAAAACATTACATATAGTCTATATACTGTGCTGAAGACGATGTGAATGTTTCTGAAAGTTATTGTCATAGAGAAACTGACAACAACAAATAAATAAATGAACTGTACCTGTTAAAGTACTGTATAAGGAACACAAGTTTAGGAGCCACTCACAAAGCTGAATCCAAAACTTTCCAATTCAGGCTTCGGGCCCTAGGCGACTTCACCAATCCTTGTCTTTATGTGCAGACAGTGGGCAAGGAGGGGCAGGAGTCAGCTGTGTTCCCTGGGGTGAAGAAAGGGAGGAAGAAATGTGTGGCGGCCTGTCCAATGTGGCTCTAACCTTTGATAGGCAAAGGTTGAAATAGAGCAAGAGCTTTGTGATGTCAATGTGACTGCAGTTTTTGAAGCTAAGGGTGTGGCAGAAGCATGGACCAACCCACAGAGGGTAGGAAAACAGGTTCATCAATGACAGGATGCACTGAGGGGAGAGGAGTGAGAGAAATTTCACAGCGGGACCTCGTTCATATACTGGCACTTTATAACAGCAGCAGAACTATGGAAACTGGGCCTGATTGACTTCGGTTTGTCATTCTTCAATACCAACATTATATCCTCATGAAACTGATTTAACACTGGAAGGGGGAAAAAATTAAATCAAAATTACTTGGGATCATTTACATCACAAAATTTTGGGTGGTATTGGGCCTTACTGGCCCTTAAGCATATAATCTTCAAAGAGGGGAAAATGATTCTGATAAATTGTGTGCCCTGTACTATGTCCTATACAGAGACTTGCATATGATTATAGTGGTGTACACGTAAGAAGGCGAGTACTGGCAATGAGAACAGGGTAAGGGGTAGCTTACCAAATGAAGTTCCACAGTGATTAGCTTGTGCACCTGTCACATGTTTTTGGTGTGCCGTTGTGTATAGCAGTAATTTGGTTACCAATTATGTTCTATGATTTGCACATAGAACATTTACTAACAATTTTTGTGATAGATTAGATGTACATTCCGTTCCAATTGAGCCCTAGTGAGGAGATCCTCTTGGATGTAGAACATGTCAAAAAAGAATAGCATTCACAATAAATATTTAAAAAATAAGAACAGATACACTAATAATGGAGGATAGATAACAACTCACCATAAAGAGGCTCACTGAGTTGCTGACAGGCATGACAATAAATGTTCATATTTACACAACTTAAATTTTCGGCCATGGCTTTCATCAGAAAATTCACGCAATCACTCAGACTACTATATACACACAACCACCATGGCCGTCCACTCCAGCCACTGTGAGTGTGGTGGGGAGTGGAGGGGAAAAGATGCTGGGTAAAGGTGGGATTGAAAAGTCCTGTGTTGCATGATGAATTGTAAAGGCTCTGATAGACAGGAATTTGAATTGCGGCAATGAATACAGTGAAGGGAGGGGGTGAGAAAGGATAAAAGGGAGATGTAAAGGAGTGTTCAAATGTTTATAAATCTAACAGACTCCACTGCATGGTTAGTAGTCCGTAGCTTACAAACTACTTATACTAAGGTAAACTAACGTAAGGACAACAAAACACCCATACCTGAGAGGGGCTCAAACCCCCGACAGTGAGCGGCCGAGCCCACCGCAGTTTGGCGCCCCAGTGCGCACGGCTAATCCGCCGCAGCATAGAGGAGTGTAGGGAGAGATTGGGGGATTTTAAACAATAAGAATAGTAAGGAAAAAATAAAAATAGGAGACATCCTATCCAAGATCCTTCCAACTCCTCCAAAAGTGGTGTTCTGTCATCCACTCAACCTCCACAACATCCAAGTCAATCTCTATGCCACTCCCACCCCCAACCACTTAATACAGGGATGCAAAACCTGCCCAAATCTCCCACCCAGCACTTCCCAATTCCAGTCCTGCTACAGGCTTATCTTATTCCATCAGAGGTCAGGTCACCTGTGAAAGTAGCCATGTGAAATATCAGCACTTTATATTGGTATGACGACGAACCAGCTGTCCATCAAGATGAATGGTCACTGCCAAACTGTGACAAAGAGAAATATGGACTGCCCTGTGGCACAGCACGCAGCTGAACACAGCCCTCTGGATTTCAGTGGCTGTTTCACTACCTGAGCCATCTGTATCCTCCCCTCCACCAACAGCTCTTCTGAACTGCGCAGATGGGAGTTGTCCCTTCAACCCATGCTACAGGTCCAAAAACATCCTGGCCTCAACCTAAAATGACTTCCCATCCCCAAAACCTATGGCTATCATCTTCCCATCCTCCCCTCCTGCCTTCTTCCTTCCCATTCATAATCCTGTATCTCATGTCTTCCTTGCAACTGTGTGTTGCCACTTACAATATCCCCTTAATTAATTACTTTTAAATTTATTTTTACTGTTTTTTTTCTTTCCTATTTTTATATGTTCCTTATTATTCTTATTGTTTCAGAAAGCCCCACTGCCTCCCCACCCTCTTCCACTCCTCATTTTATTCTTTCCTGCCCCTCCCCTTCACTGTATTCATTGGTACAATTAAAATTGCTACCTATCAGCCTTTACAAACCACCATGCAATGTGGAACTTTCCATCCCCACCTTTATCTATCATCCTTCCCCTTCCACTCCCCACCTCACTCAACAGTCTAGATGCTTGTGGTTGGACTTGGTGGTTGTGTGTGTATAGTTGTCCGAGTGATTGCATGAATGTATTTGTTTATCTTTCTGACAAAAATTTAAGTTGTGTGACTGTGATTATCCAATTTTGTACCTGCCAGCAGCTCAGCAAGCCCCTTTATGGCGAGTTATTATCTATCCTTTGTTATTGACATTCCAGTTGGATTTTTCATTGTTGAAAAATATAGTAATGTACTTTACACACATCCTAAATGACAGTGTCCTTGTGAATGTGTTATCTGTCAAGAAATTTAAGGACTTTAACATTTAAAAGAGCGTGATAATTATTAAGCTGTTGGTGCCTCACACAATCTAATAAAAATAAAACCTTTTATAACACTTAATTGCAATGATCTTGTTATTGCACAAGATTTGTACAGAAATCAAAAGCCACACAATATTTACATTATGTAATATTATTAATAACCTACATGCATCAGTTGGTTTTGCTCAGCAATTTGTCATTGGAATAGAAGGAGTTAGCCACCAATAAATCCTTTAAACTTCCTCAAACTGAACTTTATCATGAGTTAACTTTTATGATGCTGGCATGTTATTGAAAATATGTATTTGTGAACAGATGACACCTTTCTGAATGAAAGTAAGTGACTAAATTTTTATAAAATTTATTCGTATTTCTTGTATTGATTTTCTGAAATGAGCTTTTGGGTTGAAAGGGGGGGGGGAGATATGTACATACAGTATTTAAAAAATGACTAATTTACTTACAGAATTGTAAAGCAGTAGTTGGTATCACCAGTTCCTTAAACAATTTTCTGCTGTCCATTCTTCAGTGTACACAACAAATAATTTGTACTGCATTTCTTTGGCTTCAGAAAACTTATCCTGAACTTGACAGATTACTCCATTTTGGAATGAAAGTAATATATATATATATATATATATATATATATATATATATATATATATGTATATATATATATAAGGAGACCTTCCAGGTGGGAAAATGGTATAAAATAAAGATTTTTTACTTACCTAAAGTACAGGCTCGTTGATAGAAACACCAGACACACACAAAAACACACAACCATTCAAGCTTTCGCCACCAGTGGTGGCTTCTTCGGGAAAAAGAGGGAGGAAGGAGAGGAGGAAGGGAAGGATACGGGTTTTAAGGAAGTGGAAAAGGAGCCATTCCAATCCCAGGAGTGGAAGGACTTACCTTAGGGGACAAAAAGGAAGGTAAACAAATACACACACACTCACACATATCCACATCCAAACACACCTAGGCAGTTGGGTTTCTACAAATGTCTGCCTAGGTGTGTTTGGATGTGGATGTGTGTGTGTGTGTGTGTGTGTGTGTGTGTGTGTGTATTTGTTTACCTTCCTTTTTGTCCCCTAAGGTAAGTCCTTCTACTCCTGGGATTGGACTGGCTCCTTTTCCACTTCCTTAAAACCCGTATCCTTCCCTTTCTCCTCTCCTTCCTCCCTCTTTTTCCGAAGAAGCCACCACTGGTGGCAAAAGCTCGAATGGTTGTGTGTTTTTGTGTGTGTTTGGTGTTTCTATCGACGAGCCTGTACTTTAGGTAAGTCAAAAATCTTATATATATATATATATATAGTTCTACAGTATGTCTGCCTAAGTGTACTTGTGTCTGTGTAAATGTGTGGGTATATGTGCATTTATTTACCTTCCATTTTTTCCCCCAAGGTAAGTCTTTCCTGTCCCGGGATTGGAATGGCTCCTTACCCCCTTCCTTAAAACCCTCATCATTTCCTTTTCCCTCTCCTTCCCTTCTGCCTGATGAAGCAGCTAGGCTGCGAAAGCTAGCATTTTTGTGTGTGTGTGTGTGTGTGTGTGTCTGTGTGTTTATTTGTTGCTATTACTGCCTGTGCCCTTTCGCCTGGTAAGTGTACTTCATCTATTTTTTTATATATATGATTTTCCTGGTGGGAAAAATATGTATAAAATAAAGATTTTTTGACTTACCTAAAGTACAGGCTCGTCGACAGAAACATAAAACACACACAAAAACACACAAACAGTCGAGCTTTCGCTGCCACTGGCAGCTTCTTCAGGAAAAAGAGGAAGGAAGGAGAGGAGAAAGGGAAGGATATGGGTTTATGGAAGTGGAAAAGGAGCCATTCCAATCCCAGGAGTGGAAGGACTTACCTTAGGGGACAAAAAGGGAGGTAAACAAATACAAACACACTCGCACATATCCACATGCAAACACAACTAGACAGACATTTGTAAAAAGCAAAGAAGTTGGACATAGATACCACTTGAGGCAGAGGCTCTGTCCGCAGAACTGAGGCAAAGATGCTAAAGATGGTGGGCGGGAATCTGAATTTAGTGGAGGTTGAGCCCAGGTGGGCAACGGGAGGAGAGAATAAGCTGAAGGGCAAGTTCCCATCTCCGGAGTTCTGAAAGATTGGTGTTGGTGGGAAGTATCCAGATAATCCGGACGGTGTAACACTGTGCCAAGATGTGCTGGCCATGCACCAAGGCATGTTTAGCCACAGGGTGATCCTCATTACCAACAAACACTGTCTGCCTGTGACCGTTCATGCGAATGGACAGTTTGTTGCTGGTCATTCTCACATAGAAAGCTTCACAGTGCAGGCATGTCAGTTGGTAAATCACATAGGTGCTATCGCAAGTGGCTCTGCCCTTGATCGTGTACACCTTCCGGGTTACGGGACTGGAGTAAGTGGTGGTGGAAGGGTGCATAGGGCAGATTTTACAATGGGGGCGGTTACAAGGGTAGGAGCCAGAGGGTAGGGAAGGTGGTTTGGGGATTTCATATGGATGGACTAGGAGGTTAGGTGGTTGGCGGAAAGACACTCTCGGTGGAGTGGGAAGAATGTCATGAATGATGGATCTCATTTCGGGGCAGGATTTAAGGAAGTCGTATCCTTGCTGGAGAGCCACATTCAGAGTCCGCTCCAGTCCCGGAAAGTATCCGGTGACAAGAAGGTCACTTCTGGGGTTCTTCTGTGGAAGGTTCTGAATTTGGAGGGATGAGGAAGTGGCTCTGGAAATTTGCTTCTGTACCAGATCAGGAGGATAGCCGCAGGATGTGAAAGCTGTTATTAGGTTATAGGTGTACTGGTTCAGGGATTCGGGACTGGAGCAGACTCGTTTGCCATGAAGATCTAAGCTGTAGGGAAGGAAACGTTTGATGTGGAATGGATGGCAGCTATCATAGTGGAGGTACTGTTGTTTGTTGGTTGGTTTGATGTGGACGGATGTGTGAAGTTGGCCGTTGGACAGCTGGAGTTCGACATCAGGGAAAGTGGCATGGGATTTGGAATAGGACCAGGTGAATTTGATGGGACCAAAGGAGCTGAGGTTGAAGAGGAAATTCTGGAGTTGTTCTTCACTGTGAGTCCAGATCATAAAGATGTCGTCAATGAATCTATACCAAACTTTGGGTTGACAGGCTTGGGTATCCAGGAAGGCTTCTTCTAAGCGTCCCATAAATAAGTTTGCGTACGAGGGGGGGCCATTCTGGTTCTCATGGCTGTTCCCTTTAGTTGTTGGTATGTTTGGCCCTCAAAAGTGAAGAAGTTGTGGGTTAGGATGAAGCTGGCTAGGGTATTAAGGAAAGAGGTTTTAGGTAGGGAAGTGGGTGGTCGGCGAGGCCCTGGGGATGTTTGTGTACAAGGAAGTGGCATCAATGGTTACAAGGATGGTTTCTGGAGGTAACTGGCTAGGCAAGGATTTCAGGTGATCGAGGAAGTGGTTGGTGTCTTTGATGAAGCATGGGAGACTGCACATGATGGGTTGAAGGTGTTGTTCTATGTAGGCAGAGATTCATTCAGTAGGGGCTTGGTAACCGGCCACAACGGGGCGGCCGGGATGATTGGGTTTGTGGATCTTGGGGAGTATGTAGAAGGTGGGGGTGCGGGGTGTCGGTGTGGTCATGAGGTTAATAGAGTCAGGTGAAAGGTTTTGTAGGGGGGCCTAAGGTTTTGAGGATTCCTTGAAGCTGTGCCTGGACAACAGGGATAGGATTGTCTTGACAAACATTGTAGGTAGTACTGTCTGAAAGCTGACGCAGTCCTTCAGCCACATACTCCCGCCAATCAAGTACCACAGTTGTGAATCCTTTGTCGGCTGGGAGAATGACGATGGAACGGTCAGCTTTCAGATCACGGGTGGCTCGGGATTCAGCTGTGGTAATGTTGGTTTCTTAGGAAAGACTGAGAGGCAAGGTTGGAAGTAAGGAATTCCTGGAAGGTTTGAAGAGGGTGATTTTGAGGAAGAGCGGGTGGGTCTAGCTGTGACGGAGGACGGAACTGTTGCAGGCAAGGTTGTATTTGAGTCATGTCTTGTGGAGTTGGATCATTAGGAGTAGGATTATTTTTCTTCGTGGCAAAGTGATATCTCCAGCAAAGGCTACGAGTATAGGATAGTAAATCTTTGACAAGGGCTGTTTGGTTGAATTTGGGAGTAGGGCTAAAGGTGAGGCCTTTGGATAGGACAGAGGTTTCAGTTTGGGGGAGAGGTTTAGAGGAGAGGTTCCGGATTGTGTGCAGTAGGATTTAAAGGTTTGGGGGTGGGGGAGTGGAGCTGGAAGTGGGAGATTGAGTAGATGGGAGAGACCGGGTTTCTGTGCAATAAGAGGAGCTTGAGGTTTACTGGAGTGGTTGTTGAGGGAGAGTGAGTTGAGGGAGAGTGTATTGCCTTTCCAGAGGTGGGTGACAAGGAGTTGGGATAGTTTTTTGAGCTGGAGGGTGGCATGTTGTTCTAATTTCCGGTTGGCCTGTAGGAGGATGTTCTGAACTGTGGGTGTGGATGCGGGAGTGGAAAGGTTGAGGATTTTGATTAGGGATACGAGTTGACAGGTGTGTTCATTGGCGGAGTTGATGTATAGGTTAAGGATTAGGCAGGTGAGGGCTGTAGATTGTTCTGTTTGGAATTGGTGTAGGGCTTGATGAAAGGATGGGTTACAGCTGGAGATGGGAACATTCCCTCCGCAAGCATGCTTTCACCCTAGTCAGATTACGGTCCCACATTTTGTTTATTCAGTCATGTCTAACAATTGGCATTACCCCCAAGGGCCTCACACTAAAAGTTAAGGAAGGGATAATGAGTAGGTGATCTGAGGATGGAAAAAGGGGAGGGGTTAGCGTAGATTTAGGCCAGGGGGATGGTGGGAGGAGAGGATATGTTGGAGGGCGAGTTCCCACCTCCGTAGCTCTGAGGGACTGGTGTTTGTTGGTAGTATTCAAACGGCACGTGTGGTGTAACACGTGCCCAGGTCCCTGGAGTTATCTGGAGGGCATGTTCTGCCAAAGGATATATTGATATATGATGTGTGTTGTCTCGCATATGGTTCTGCCTTGAATCGGGTAGGCTTTTCCTGTGTGGGGGGGGGGGGGGGGGAGCTGGAGTATGTGGTAGAGGGAGGATGCATTGGACAGGTTTTGCAGCAGGATTGGTTGCAGGGATAGGAACCATTAGGTAGGGAGGGTGGTTTTGGGATGTTGTAAGGTTGGACGAGGATGTTGCAGAGGTTGGGAGGATGGCGGAAGGCTACTCTGGGAGGTGTGGGAAGAACAGTTTGGAGTGATGATCTCATCTCAGGGCATGACTTGAGGTATTTGTTGAGGCATTTCAGGCCAGGATGGTACTGGGTGACTAAGGGGGTGTTTCTGGGTGGTCTGGGGTTAGGAACATTGTTGTTGGAAGGAGAGGAATGGCAGCTCAGTACATCTGTGTGTGGACGAGGTCTGTAGGGTAGTTGCAGGAGAGGAAAGCATTGGATAGATTGTTTTGTAGGTGAAGAGGGATTCGGTACTGGAACAGATACGTTTCCCACGGATGCCCAGGCTGTAGGGAAGGGATTGTTTAATATGAAAGGGATGGCAGCTGTCAAAGTGGAGGTACTGTTGTTTGTTTGTGAGTTTAATGTGGACTGAGGTGTGGATTTGAGACTCAGCAAGGTGAAGGTCAAAATCAAGGAAGGTGGCTTGAGTTTTAGAAAAGGACCAGGTGAATTTTAGGTTGGAGAAGGAGTTAAGGTCGTGAAGGAAGTTCAGAAGGGTTTCTTCACCATGAGTTCAGACCACAAAGATATCATCTATGAATCTATACCAAACCAGGGGAGGCAACTTCTGTGTCTTAATGAATGCCTCTTCCATGCGGCCCTTGAAGAGGTTGGTATAAGAAGGGGCCATCCTGGTACCCATAGCTGCCCCCCTGATTTTTTTTTTTAGGTCTGGCCCTCAAAGGTAAAATATTTATTGTTGAGGATGAAATTAGCAAGTGTGACAAGGAATGAGGTTTTTGGGAGGCTTTCAGGTGGGCATTGGGAAAGATAGTGTTCCAGAGCTGCAGACCATGGGTGTGGGGGATGTTGGTGTACAGGGATGTAGCATCTATAGTGACAAGGAAGTTATCACATGGGAGGAGCATAGGGATGGATTTGAGGCATTCCAGAAAGTGGTTTGTGTCTTTGATATTGGATGGGAGCCTGCAGGTTATAGGTTGGAGGTGTTGGTCTACCAGAGCTGAGACACGTTCTGTTGAAGCTTTGAAACCTGCTACTATAGGACGGCCAGCCTCCCTACCTAGTGGTTCCTACCCCTGCAACTGATCCCACTGCAAAACCTGTCCAATGCATCCTCCAACAACAACATGCTCCAGCCCCCTCACAGGAAAAACCTACCCGATTCAAGGCAGGGCCACATGCGAGACAACCCCCCCAGGGGGCCCACAGTTCTTTTGTGGGTACGTGTGTGGCGCGCACGGGGCCCCGAGCCGGAGCAGCCTTTCTTCTGCCCCAGGCTGCTTCACTTTCCCTCCCGGTTTATGCCTTCACCCGGAGACGGGCGTATTTCACGAGTTCAGGTGTTTTCTTGTTGTCGTTACTCTTCTTCCTTGGTTCCTTCCTTTCTTACCCTTTGTTTCTGTCTCTCTCTCCTTGTACTCTCCTCGCCTGCTTCTCCTCATTAGTCTCCGCCTCGGCGTTTGAGACACTTCTTTCCTTCTTCCTCTTCACTTCCTCTATCCTTATTCTTTCCTCCCTGTGCGTGTCTGAAGGCCGACCCACGCATTATCATGCGTAGCAGGTGACGGGGTAACGCGTAATTCCCCGCCCCGGGTAGACAAGTAGGGCACGTACGTACCCCCTGGTAAAGGCCAGGCCCAGGGAGGGGTGATTACCCGAGCTGGTACCTTCCGAACATGCCGATTGGTCCCTCCGTCAGTTCTCGGGAGGTGTGACCTGAGGTGTGAACAATCACCTAAGGCGGGTAAGCCCTCGGAGAGGGCCCCCACTAGGAAGGAGCGCGCCATCGGAGACGCCGGTAATCACGGGGGACACTTCCGCAATGACTTCCTTCTCTTCTTCACTGACATTGACCCAGAAACGTAAGATAGATTCGCCTCAGCAAAAGAAGACTCTGCCTAATTTGCCGAAATTTCTTGTTGTGTCGCGCACCGACGGAAAAGATTTCAATTCTGTCAATCCTTTCGTTATACAGAAAGGTGTTGATGCAATTGCTGGCCCTGTTAAAACCTGTTCGCATCAGCGCAATGGCTCATTGTTGCTGGAAGTGGACAGTGCTTTCCAAGCCCAGAAACTTACCCGGACTACGTTATTACACACGTTTCCAGTCAAAGTAGAAGCGCACCGCACACTCAACTCGTCACGTGGGGTAGTTTTTACGAGATCCCTTGACGGGTTGTCTGATGACGACATCCGGTCCTATATGTCCGATCAGGGTGTGACAGCCGTCCACAGGGTGATGAAAAAGGTAGATAACCAGCTGACACCGACTCGTACTGTGTTTTTGACATTCGACAGAGTTGAACTCCCGTCGAAGGTCAAAGCAGGGTACGAAGTTATCTCAGTCCGCCCTTATATTCCAAACCCAACGCGCTGCTACCAATGCCACAGGTACAACCATACCCGTGAACATTGTCCACATGCAGCAAAATGTGTCACTTGTGGTAGGGACGCCCATGAGGGGGATTGCCCACCTCCGTCCCCTCACTGCCTTAACTGCAACGGCGACCATGCGGCTTCCTCTCACGACTGCTCTGTATATAAGGATGAAAAAATCATTCAGCAAATTCGGGTCACGGAGAAGGTATCAACATCTGCCGCTCGAAAGTTGTTGGCGAGTCGAAAGCCCACTGTCCTCCCAGCGGGTACATACAGTAAGGTACTCACCTCAACTCGACCTACTAAGGATTCCAGTACCCAGACTTGTGATTTCACTTTCGCTGACACAGTTGTGCGATCCGCCAGCCCGAAGATTGCCCGTTCCACGTCCCCGCTTCCTCCTGCTGCTTCTAAGGTACAGTCTTCGTCAACCTCTAGTAAACCGCGGGCACCTAAACAAGATGCCCGAACCTTGAAAAAGGAACCCGTCCGTGAGGATTTTCTGCGTTCTCAGGCTTCCCAACCGTCAACTGCCTCTTCCCGCTGTCACTCTTCCAGAAGAGCTGACAAGAAAAAGAGTTCCTCTCCTTCCCCGCCGAGGCGTGACCCATCTGTCGCGCCGTCCAACAGTTGCCGGCCTCGGCCGTCTTCTGTTTCACCGGGACGCTCCGTTTGCCGGGCGCCCAGCCCTTTACCGGCGGTGGAAACTGCCCCTCCTGATCAACTCAGGGAGGTGGCAGGCGCGTCGGTCGAACCAATGGAACATGACCCTTTGCCCCCAGACAGAATAGCAGTGCTCCCTCGAAATCCGGTCCTCAGCGGCCGTCGAGGTGACCCCGCTCGCTACTTGGTTTTTATCCTTATTTCTTCTCTCGTTTTTATCATGGCGCTCCTTCAATGGAACATTCGCGGCATTCGTTCTAATCGGGAGGAGTTAAAACTACTCCTTCGATTGCACTGCCCGCTTCTAGTCTGCCTCCAGGAAACTAAGTTGCGTCCACGTGATCGTGCAGACTTTCCACACTACACCTCTGTGCGGTTCGACCTGCCACCCGTGGAAGGTGTCCCAGCCCATGGAGGGGTTCTGATGCTCCTTCGAGACGACGTCTGTTTCCATCCCATTTCCTTGCACACTCACCTACAGGCAGTTGCCGTCCGCATCACCTTATCCACATTTACCTTTTCCCTCTGTAATATATATTCGCCATCGTCATCTGCCCTTACTAGGGCAGATGTGCTAAACCTTGTTGACCAGCTCCCTTCACCTTTCGTGTTGGTAGGCGACTTTAATGCCCACCACCCCCTATGGGGCTCTCCGGCACCTTGTCCGAGAGGCTCCCTTTTTTGTGGACCTTCTCCAACACCTCGATCTTGTCTGCCTCAACACTGGTGCACCGACCTTCCTTTCTGACACAACACACACTTATTCCCATATAGACCTCGCAATATGCACTCCTCAGCTTGCCGGTCGGTTTGAGTGGTATGCACTTTCTGACACGTACTCGAGTGACCATTTCCCTTGTATCATCCATTTCCTACATCATTCCCCATCTCCATGTCCCACCAGTTGGAACATTTCTAAAGCCAACTGGGGGCTTTATTCTTCCATGGCTGTTTTTCACAATCAGAATTTTCCCAACTGTGACAGTCAGGTCGAATACCTCACAGAGGTTATTCTCACTGCTGCTGAACGTTCCATACCTCGTACATCCTCTTCTTCATGTCGTGTCCAGGTCCCTTGGTGGACTGCAGCCTGCCGCGACGCGCTTCGAGCCCGTCGCCGTGCTTTACGCACCTTCCGCCGCCACCCAACTTCGGAGAATTGCGTCAATTACAAATGTATGAGAGCGCAGTGCCGTCGTATCATAAACGACAGCAAGAAAGCTTGCTGGACTGCTTTTACTAGTTCTTTTAACCGTTTTACTCCCTCCACGGTTGTCTGGGGTGGCCTACGCCGTTTGTCCGGCATCAAGGTCCACTCCCCGATTCCTGGCCTGACCGTGGAGAACGCAGTCCTCGTGGACCCCACTGATGTTTCAAACGCATTGGGTCGTTTCTTTGCGGAGGTTTCGAGCTCTGCCCATTACCACCCTGCCTTTCTCCCTCGCAAACAGGTAGAGGAGGCACGGCCGCCTTCTTTCCGCTCTTTTAATCGTGAAAATTATAACGTCACCTTCACCATGCAGGAGCTAGATCGTGCTCTCGCCCTGTCCCGGTCTTCTGCTCCCGGGCCCGATTCCATTCATATTGAGATGCTGAAGAACCTCTCTCCTGCGGACAAGTGCTTTCTTCTTAGTACCTACAATCGCATATGGACTGAAGGTCATGTTCCCACAAGTTGGCGTGAAGCCATTGTTGTCCCCATCCCCAAACCAGGGAAGGACAAACACCTTCCTTCCAGTTATCGCCCCATTTCTCTGACGAGCTGCGTCTGTAATGTGATGGAACGCATGGTTAACGCTTGGTTGGTCTGGCTCCTCGAATCTCGCCGCCTCCTGACTAATATCCAATGCGGTTTTCGTCGACACCGCTCTGCTGCTGACCACCTCGTTACGTTGTCGACCTTCATAATGAACAACTTTCTAAAGAAGCGTCAAACAGTAGCCGTGTTCTTCGACTTGGAGAAGGCATACGATACCTGTTGGAGAGCGGGCATTCTCCGCACATTGCACACATGGGGCCTTCGGGGCCGCCTTCCTCTTTTCATTCAAGCGTTTTTGGCGGATCGCAAGTTCCGGGTACGGGTGGGCTCTGTTTTGTCCGATACCTTTTGCCAGGAGAATGGGGTACCACAGGGCTCCGTCTTGAGTGTGGCGCTCTTTGCCATTGCAATCAATCCGATCGTAGATTGCCTTTCAGCCGACGTCTCCGGATCTCTTTTTGTTGACGATTTCGCAATTTATTGTAGCGCCCAGCGGACGTGTCTTTTGGAGCGTTCTCTCCAACGCTGTCTTGACCGTCTATATTCCTGGAGCATCGCAAACGGCTTCCCCGATTCTCCACTGAGAAAACGGTGTGCATCAACTTCTGGAGATACAAGGAATTTCTTCCACGTTCTCTACGTCTCGGCCCTGTTGCTCTCCCTTTCGTGGAGACTACGAAATTCTTGGGACTTATGTTGGATCGGAAACTTCGCTGGTCCACACACGTTTCCTACCTGGCTGCCTGTTGTGGCCGATCCCTTAACGTTCTTCGTGTCCTCAGTGGCACGTCATGGGGAGCGGATCGTACCGTCCTGCTTCACCTTTACCAGGCCATTGTTCAGTCGAAGCTCGACTATGGAAGCCTTGTATACTCTTCAGCACGGCCGTCGATTCTCCGCCGTCTCAACTCTATCCACCATCGTGGATTACGTCTGGCGACCGGTGCATTTTATACTAGCCCTGTTGTAAGTCTGTATGCCGAGGCTGCTGTATTACCCTTGACCACTCGGCGTGACATACTCATGTGTCGGTACGCATGCCGCCTGCAGTCGATGCCCAACCACCCATCTTACCCGTTATTCTTTGACGACTCACTCGATCGCCAATATCAGTTGTCTGCGATTGCCTTGCTTCCACTGGGAGTTCGGTTTCGCCGCCTGCTACAGCGGCTCGATTTTACCCTTCCTTCCACTCTTCGGTTGAGCGAAAGCCCATTGCCACCGTGGCATCAGGCCCAGGTTCACACACACCTCGAACTTAGTTCGCTCCCCAAGGAGAGCACTCCGGATTTGGTATTTCGCTCGAGGCTTGTCGAACTCCGTTCGCGGTTCGATAATGCCGTATTTATTTACACTGATGGTTCCAAGAGCACTGCCGGTGTCGGATCTGCCTTCGTCGACGGGAACAACCGTTTCCAATACAAGCTCCCTGACCGGTGCTCGAACTTCATGGCTGAGCTTTTCGCCCTCCACCAGGCCGTTTTGTATACCTGCCGCCACCGCCAACCTTTCTATGCCATATGTTCTGACTCCCTTAGTGCCCTGCAGAGTCTTAAGGACCCTTTCTCGAACCATCCTCTCGTGTATCGGATCCAACGCTCCCTCCAGTTGCTGGCGGATGACAGCTGTCACGTTTCTTTCTTGTGGGTCCCTGGCCATGTGGGTGTGCCCGGGAATGAGGCCGCCGACACAGCAGCCAAGGCAGCAGCTCTTTTGCCTCGCATGGCTACCTTTTGCGTCCCATCGGACGATGTTCAACGGGCTCTTCGCCGGAGTATCGTGTCGCAATGGCACAGTGTGTGGCTTTCACTGTACAATAAATTGCGAACTGTCAAACCGATCCCGACCGCTTGGAGGACATCCTCACGCCCCTCTCGGCGGGAGGAGGTCGTCCTGGCTCGGTTGCGGATCGGTCATTGCCGTTTCAGCCACCGTCACTTGCTATCCGCTGAACCTGCACCGCTATGCTCCTGCGGTGAACTGCTGACGGTGCGACATGTTTTACTGACTTGTGTTAATTTTAATCATCTCCGTGTAGCCCTTCATTTTCCGTCTACTCTGGAGGAAATTTTAGCTGATGACACACGAGCAGCTGCTAGAGTTTTGCGTTTTATCAACTTGGCCAACTTATCCAAGGATATTTAACCCTTTTAATTGTCTTTTATCTTTCGTTTTTAGCCTCTTGTTGATGTTCTGACAGTCACCATTTTTTTGAGATCATAGCGAATCTATGTTCTTGGCTGGGTGCTAATGACCGTAGAAGTTGTGCGCCCTAAAACCACAAAAAAAAAAAAAAAAAAAAAAACCATGCGAGACAACACACATCATATATCAACTGACATGTGTCCACTGTTCAGCCTTTTATGTTGGTATGACTACTAACAAATTGGCTGAGTGGATGAATGGTCACAGACGGACTGTTTGTCTGGGGGACGCCCAATATCCTGTGGCAGAACATGCCCTCCAGCATAACTCCAGGGACCTGGGCACGTGTTACACCACACTTGCTATTTGGATGCTACCAACAAACACCAGTCCCTCAGAGCTACGGAGGTGGGAACTTGCCCTCCAACATATCCTCTCCTCCCACCACCCCCCTGGCCTAAATCTACACTAATCCCTCCCCTTCCCCCATCCTCAGCTCAACTATTCATTATCGTGTGTGTGTGTGTGTGTGTGTGTGTGTGTGTGTGTGTGTGTGTGTGTCGCAGAACACATAGTGGTGTCAGCTTCTTATATGCACAATACAATAATGAAGATGTAGTAGATGTTGGCATTTGGTGATGTGCACGCAATAAGGTAATTATTTTTCTTTTTATAATGTGCAATGAACACAAATGCTTAACATGTAAGCATTATACATGACATTTATCAATAATTTGTGTAATTCTGTATGCTATTGTTATAGATTACTATTTGAAAAAGTGGCATTGTCCAGGTATTTATTTATTCTGTTGTGTTTTCTCTTCCCTTCTCCCTCTGTCCATCTCTACCTCCATTCATCTCCCCCTCTCATAGCCATCTCTTCCCCTCCGTGTCTATCTCCCCCTCCTTTCTACCTCCTCCTTCACCTTCTGAGTCCAACACCTTTTGTCTGAGTGGTTGCGTGAATGGATGTGTTTCTTTTTCTGACAAAGGCCATGGTCTAAATTTTAAGTTGTGTGAATGTGATTATCTATTTATTGTCTGTTAGCAGCTCAGACAGCCTCCACTGTTTTTGACATTCCTATCAGATTTTCCATTGTTTATATATATTCAAATTTGGTTAAAATGGAGAGGTGGAGACATGCAACATTGTTGCCTTTCTCTTCATCTCCTCCTCCCATCTCTTGGACCATCTCCCATCTTGTCTCCTCTCCGTATCCATATCCTACTTTCTATGTCCAACTCCTACTTTCTCTGTCTATGAAAAATGAGAAATATGTCATACCAACTGTCAGGGTGAGCTGTGAAATGATAAAAATGTATCTGCTTCGAAGGTGATTGGCCACACAGTCTTGAAGTCTGTTATAATGTACCCTCTGCCATACACTATATATAATTTGATGTAGGCAGTGATCTTCCTCTTGTTTTGTAGGTTATGTTGCAAAATTTCATGACAATTGGATATAACCTGTACATTTTGTTGAGATCTGTAGGTAAGCTACTCTCTGCCATGCACCAGATGAAATTTTAAATAGATAGTCATCCTATTGAAGGTCAAGTGTGCAAAATTTCATCAAGATCCAAATACAACTAGAAATGTTGTACTATATTTTTGAGTAATTACAGTTTATTCTACCGATACTCATCTTTTCAACATTGCGGTGTTTTGGGGGTTCTGCTTGCTGCAACATAATTCTCCTGGGGCGTCGTGGTAGAAATAAATACTTGATATGTACAATTTTTCACTTCTTCTTTAAGTTGAAACCAAACTGATTCTCCACCAAAACATTACAAAGTCAACACATCCACAATACATCAGAACATATATTGAATTATCAAATATCATCGCAAATCTGAAAATAGGTTCATAATCTCACGTCAGTCAATATATACAAATAATTACAATATTCAAACTCGACTATTAGATTAATTACGCAATTAGCTGGTCTACATGACTTGTTTATGAGCCTAACATATATACAATGCTATTTATTTTAATGTCTTTATGTAGATACAAAAGTTTTTACCATTTGTCTGTCTATTTATTGAAATAATATAGAATTACAAAACTATTGTTTATAGAACTGTCTGGAAACGTCTTATACAAATCTCTTAATTAATGAAATCTATCACTTGTTTTGATCACAGTATCACCGAGACACTGTCCTACACTGATTCCTAGGCTGGCTATATTGTTTTTTACTAATTTCACACGCAAAATATATCACTATTACACCACACGATTCCGGGTCCGACGCAGACGGTATCGTAGGATAACATTGAAATGAGAGGGCCAGGCAGACGGTATCGTACGATGACATTAAGATGAGAGGGCCAGCAGTTTCGTCACAAACTGTAGACTTTGTTGAGGTGTATAAGTAAAGTACCCTCCATTGTACACCATAAACATCATATCTCCTGAACTGTATATTGTGATTCTTACACCCTCATTGACCATTTCTCTTAATTTGAAGGTCAAGTGTGCAAAATTCTCTAGAGATTGGAATGAAACTGTAGTGTTGTATGCAACACACACACACACACACACACACACACACACACACACACACACACACACACATACACTCTCTCTCTCTCTCTCTCTCTCTCTCTCTCTCTCTCTCTCTCTCTCTCTCTCTCTCTCTCTGACACTCTATATATAAACATAGTTGAAAACCCGGTGTTGGCCAGGTATTTATTTATTCTTTGATTGTCCATCTCCTCTCTCTACATCTGTATTTTCACATTCTCTTTCTCTCCCCCCCCCACACTGTTCATCTCATCCTCCCCCTCTCTTGACCAACCTCTTCACCTCATTCTCTGTCCATCTCCTTGTCCTGTCTCCATTCAATTCCACCTCCTCCTGCTCCCCTCTTCTTTATTCCTTGCACTTTCTCCCACTTGCACATAGTCAGTGTGGTTTGATTATGGAATTTGGAAGGTTAATTGTATGGGGTGGCCAGTTGGACTTCCTGTGCCATCTCTCTCTCTCTCTCTCTCTCTCTCTCTCTCTCTCTCTCTCTCTCTCTCTCTCTCTCTCTCTCCCTCCCTCCCCAAATCCAGCGAGGTAGCGCAGTGCTAAGACACTGGGCTTGGATTTGGAAGGGCAGTGGTTTGAGTCCACCTCCGGCCATCATGATTTAGTTTTTCCATGATTTTCCTAAACTACTCCAGCAAATCCTAGAATGGCTTCTTTGAAAGGGCACAGCTGATTTCCTTCTCTGTCCTTACCTAAACATCTAAGCATAAGATCCTCCTGCAATGACCACACAGTCAGCAGGGTGTTAAACATCAAACTCCCTGCCTTCTTTTTCCTTCTCCCCTCTGTGGAAATTCTCATGTATCAATCAACTTTCATAGTGAACAGCATAAAATTTATTGCAATGTTCACTCTGCACCCCGCTCACGGTTCTTTCATGAGTACGTGTGTGACAGGCATGGGGCTCCAAGCTAATGCAGCCTGTCTCCCTTCTTTCCTCTCTGGATCTCATTTCCTTTTCCCTTCCCTTCATTTCCCATTATCACTCCTTCCCCTCCACATCGGGGGACTAATGACCTTAGCAGTTTGACATCTCTGTCCCCAACAACCAACCAACCAACCAACCAACCAACTGTACCCTCTGCCATACGGTAACTTACTTAAGGTCAAGTGTACAAAATTTCATCAAGATTGGAATAAAAAATGTACATTTTGGTGAAGCTCATAAGTAAAGTACCCTCTGCAATATATGCAATACAAACAAACTATATATAAAAAAAGACTAGCTGAAAACCTGGTGTTGCCCAGGTATGTACTTCTTTGAATCTTCTGTTAATCCGGTTCCTGTCCTCTCCTCTTCCCTGTCTTTGTTCATCTCCTCCTCTGCCTCTCGGTTCATCTCTCCTATCCGTATGTATAAAAAAATTACCTATATCTACAAAATTTCATGGCATTCTGTGAAATGGTGTCAAAAATTATTGGAAGGTATCCTCCACCACATACCTTAAGAAATTTTTTGTAATTAGCAATGTTTCTTTTCTTTGAGAGCTATAGGGTGCAAAATTACATCAATTTCATAATAAAATTGTAGATTGTTGTCGACATCTGATAAAGATGCCATGCACATTGCGAAATTTGACAGGGATGTTGCTTTTCTTTTGGAGGTCAAGTATATAACATTTTATCAAGATTGGCATAGACCAAGATTGCCATCAAAATCCATTGTAAAGCACCCTCTGCCATGCACAGTACCAAATTTTATGTAGATAGTGACCTTCCTGTTGCTTTGAATATCAAATGGGAAAACTTCATCAAGATTGGAATAAAACTGTAGACTGTCAAAATCTATAGTTAAAGTACCCTCTGCCATGCACCATATGACATTTTATGTAGACAGCAGCTTTCATGTTATTTTGTAGGTCAAGTGTGCAAAATTTCATAGAGATGGGAATAAAAGTGTAGACTCTTTATGTATTACAAACAAACCTTTACCTGTCTTGGCAATTTATCATGTATCTCATTGTTTATGGAATTACATTTCCTGAACTAAGCATCATAGGTGATTCTTAGCCATACAGCTGTTGTTTCCTCATGGTAAGAAATGTATCTACATCTACACGGGATATTCTGAAAATGACATTTAAGTGCCTGGCAGAGGGTTCATCAAACCACCGTTATACTATTTATCTCCCATTCTATTCTCGAATAGCGTGTGGGAAGAAAGAACACCTGAATTCCTCATTCGAGCTCTGATTCCTCATATTTTATTCTGATGATCATTTCTACCTATGTAAGTGGGAGTCAACAATATATTTTTGCATGCAGAGGAGAATGTTGGCGATTGGAGTTTCGTAAGTAGCCCACGCCACAGCGATAAATGCCGTTGTTGTAATGATTCCCGTCCCAGATTCTGTATCATTTCCATAACGCTGTCTCCCCTGTATCGTGACAATACGAAATGAGCTGCCCTTCTTTGGACTCTTTTGATGCCCTCCGTCAAACCCACACTGGACAGCAATACTCCAAAAAAGGATGGACAAGCATAGTGTATGCAGTCTCTTTAGTAGTTCTGTTGCATCTTTTAAGGGTTCTGCCAATAAAAAGCAGTCTCTGGTTCACCTTTCCCATGACATTATCTACGTATTCTTTCCAGTTTAATTATGAAGTAATACTAATTCCTAGGTATTTTTTGGAGTTTACAGCCTTCACTTTTGATTGATTTATCTTGTAAACAAAGTTTAATGGATTTCTTTTCATACTCATGTGGACGACTTCACACTTCTCATTATTTAGAGTCAAATGCCAATTTTTACACCATAGTGATATCTTATTCAGATTGTACTGCAGTTGGTTTTGATCTTCAGATGATTTTACTAGACAGTAAATGACGTTGTAATCTGCAAACAACTTAAGAGAGCTACTTAGATTTTCCCCTAAATCATTTATGTAAATAAGGAACAGCAGAGGACCAATAACACCACCCTGTCGAATGCGTGATATCACCTCTGTTTTAGTCGATGCCTTACCATCGATTGCTATGAACTGTGTTCTCTCCGACAGGAAATCCCCTATCCAATCGCAAATTTTGGGTGATATACCTTAACCAAGCAATTTGATTAAAATTCGTTTGTGAGGTATGTACAAAATTTGGGTCAAAACAGTCCAGTGGTTAAGGGGGAGATGTGAGATGCAGCTGTTTTTTACGCATTTCATTGTCTTATCTCCTGAACTGTGTGATGTACATGAACCTTACACTCACCGTATCGTTCCTCTTGGTTTGAAGGTCAAGTGTGAAATTCACCATTAAGTCAGGTGCCTGGCAGAGGGTTCATCAAACCATTTTCAAATGATTTCTCTACCATTCCACTCTCTTCCAACAGTTAAGGGAAGAAACGCACACTTAAATCTCTCTGTATGAGCTCTCATTTCTCTTGCATTATTACTCTCTGGATGGCTTCATGCTTATTATTTCAGGTCTGTTGCCTCTTCTCACATCATAAATTATTTTGCAATTGGTGTTCATTATCCGATAACTTTACTGGATAGTAAATGACTGCATCATTTGAAAACAACATAAAACAGCCACTCTGATTATGTCATAAATCAGTTACATAGATTAGAAACAACAAGGGACCTATAACACTTCAACATATCACTTATGCTATAATCAATCATTTTCCATCAGTTACAACAAACTATGACATTTTTGATAGGAAATTCATGAATCCAGTAACACAACTGTGACAATATCCCATTGGTATGCAATTTGATTAGAATACCTGCCTATAGTGAGTGACGTAAGTTGCACCTCTACATTAGAGGTGTCGACTTCTTGTTTACTTGTAAATGAAAACATTCTACATTGACAGTAAATTGTTGTCTGTATTTTCTTCTTCTTTGTGTTTTATTTTTCAAATGAGATGTTGAAGTATTTACATGTAGTAATAAGACAAGACAAGTAGTTCCAGATGTATTTTGGTTTGAAGTGATTTTACGGTATTAGTTTCAGATTATTTACAACCCAAATGCTGCAAGAACATGAAACCATTTAAACACACAAAATGAAACATGGGCTCCATTGAAATGAGATAACACAGTTATATTCATGGAAAGATTTTCCAGGTATATTATTACTGTGAAGGTGAAACACGCTTCCCCATCTGGTTTCAATCAAATCAAAGGGTAGGTGAATCATAAAATTACTAATTTCAATTTGTAATAGGATTACAATAAGGCTTGTCAGTTTGTGAATCCCCCCCCCCTTTCCCACCACCATGATGCATCTTCCTGTTCCCACTCCCCCCCCCCCCATCCCCCTTTTCCTATTCCTTCACTGCAGAGTGTAATTCAGAGTGCAGCAGCCAGAGGTAACAGTTGTGTTATTGTGAAGTGTGATTCGGTGAATGCTTTTTATTCTGAAGAAAGCCAATGGCCAATAGCTTCTTTTATGTGCCTATTGCAGCTCATCTTACATCTTTGTGATGAGTTGGAAGCTGTCCTTATTATATTGTTATAAAGATATTGTAAATATTATTGAATCAAAAACAATTATGTGTAAATAAAACTTAACAGCATCCAATTTCTGATTTGTGTTTCCAATTGTGGTGTTGCAGAAAGCTATGACAGACGTCACACCAACTACAGATGCAAGTACAAATGTTACAGAAGCCATAATTAATGCCAGCATGCCATCTGTTATTGGTAAGTGTACTCTATAGCAGTGCTTCCCCTTAGGGGCCCGCCAATTCTTTGAAGGGGTCCGTGGCAACCTTGACCCAAAACTTGTAAAAGAACATGTAACATTATTAATGAAAGAATGTGAAAATCAAATTCATCCAATGTCTTTCACTTGAAAAATACATTTACGTTTACATCAGGTCGTGTTCCCAAGCAATGACAGTGGTTTCCATCTGAGGGCCTGTATGTATCGTAGTCTATTTGGTCACGCTGGGTCGGCCTCTCTTCTCCACCGCTCTGCAATAATCTGGGGGTCACGTGCACGCCAGCTCATGGGGCTCAATGTGTAGTAACCTTTTGTGCATGATATTCTCAAATGGTGGGAGCTCAGTAATAATAATAATATGCATTTTGTTGTCATTGAACTTTTACAAGCAATAGAGAAAGTCAATAATAATAATAATAATACATAAGTAAAATATTGTGTGGATAACTTTATACACTGAGTAGTACATTAAAATATTGAATGGTATCCCCCATTCATGTTATCATACTGAAATTTCAAATAGTCACATTCAAAAAAATCATTAACAGAATAAAAGGGATTAGCCACTAGTCTGTTATACAACCTGCATTTAAATACATTTGAAGGTAAATTACTTATAATTTCCTCAACAAAAAAATTACTCTAGACAGTCTACTTTATGTGTGGTTTCCAAGAGAGTTTACTGTGTATGTTTAAGCCTAAAAACTTAATACTACCTTGGTTGTCTATATCTGGTAAATTACAAACAGGAAGAAATATTTGTTGTGTTTTACCTTCATTTAAACAAAAGCCATTAGCTATAAACCAAATAGAGGCCAGAGATATTGTACATTCAATTAAATTGTGCAGTTCATTGAAATCATAACTACTGTTAAAAAACATAGTGTCATCTGCTTACAATATAGTTTGTGTGTTCATAAAAGTTGGTACATCATTGATCATTAACACAAATAGCAAAGGGCCTAAGATTGAGCCTTGTGGTACACCACATCTAAGCGTGGCTACATCGGACGTATAATTACCTATACATACGATTTGTTACCGGTCACTAAGAAATGATTTAAACATTTTATTGCTAGCATCTCTTATTCTATAATGAAACAGTTTTTCCAACAGTAACCCATGATCAACACAATCAAAAGCCTTGCAAAATGTAGCCTCAGCAAATCGTCTTGCTTCAAACACCTCCAAAACCTTATTAACAAGCATGTCCATGGCATCCATAGTTGACCTGCCTTTTCTAAAACCAAACTGCTAATTACATACTAGGCTATAGTGTTCAGGAACTAAGTTGAGAATACATATTAGATTCAATTATTTTGGAAGAGATAAGAGTAATGGAGACAGGTCTATAGCTAGATGGACATGTTTTATTGCCTTTCTTAAAGATGGGAACTACTCTAGACAATTTTAAAACAGTAGGAAAGATTCCTTCACTGAAACATCTATTTATAAGGTAGGTCAATGGTTCAATAATGCATTCAATTATTCTTTTAATGATATTGCTAGACAGATTAAAAATATCAACACTATCAGATGATTTTAGAGTTTTAACAACTCCTAGAACATCTTCAGGGTCTACTTCCCTAAAAGTAAAATTTTAGGATGAAATTTTTTGTTGGAAAAACTTCATCAGCTCTATAGGTCTTATGTTGGGTTTAACTGTTTTTCTGCAAATTTCTTCCACTGAATGAATACAAAAAATGTTAAAACTGTCTGGGGGTAAGTTCACAACCTGTTTACTTCTTGTATTGGAAACTAAGTTGATAACTTTCCATGCAGTTTTGCATTTATTAGTAGATCTGTTAATTAAACTTAAGTTGTAAGATTCTTAGCATTAGTGACACTCAGTTGTATTCTTTCTTAGCATTATTAAACACTAATCTAGCATTTTCTGTCTTATATTTTTTATACAAATCTAAATAAAACAGAACCCTGTGCTTCATATTCAGTATTTGGGGAGTACACCACTGATGTTGGTTTTTAGGTTTATTCTTTTTTTGTGATAAGGGATTAACCTTGAACACTCTTTTTGAAATATATTCCTCAAAAAATGTGCAAAAGACTGAAAAAACCTTTTAAACATAACATGAGCTGAGCAACATTGGTAACTGTCAATTAACACTTTCCAGTTATAGTTGTATAATGATTTCTTGAAATTACATAGAACTGCTTCATTCAGAGATCTTGAAACTACTTTCTTAGTACATGTACCAACTACAGTACTCTTATTAGGTGACTTGATATTACTTAAATTACAAATCACAGCATCATAATCTGAAACCTGAAAAGTGACTACTTCTGAGATACAATATGCCCTATCCACATTTGAAAAAATATTGTCAAGACATGCTAGTCCCCATGTCTCTCTCTCTCTCTCTTCTCTCTCTCTCTCTCTCTCTCTCTCTCTCTCTCTCTCTCTCTCTCTTATCAATTTAGAAAATGAAAATTGTATTGTCTTAATAGATTCTTAAATGTATTCACACTATGATTATCCTCTGTTACATCAAATGCTGAATTGACATCTCCTCCTATAGTAAAACTAAATTTCTCCCATTTCGGCCTACATAAAAAGTTGAACAAGTCATCAAGTTTGTCTAAAAATATAGAAGGATCTCCAGTTGGGCATCTATAAAGAGCAATTATTGGCAATTTAGCTTCTTCCAAACAGTAACCTGAAACCTCAAAATCAAACTCATGACAAAGGAAATTTAGTTCCAATTTAAAACGAGAGTTCTGTAAATGTTTACTAACATAAACTGCTGTACCTCCATTTTTATGCTTTTTCCCTACAATAACTACTGACCAATAAATAATTATCTAATAGTTCGTATGGCAGTTCTTCCTTCACACACGAATGCTCACTTAGACACAAAATATCTACCAAATTATGAACAGCAAAATTATTTACTATCTCACATTTCTGTGTGATACATTGAACATTGAGATACCCTATTTTAAACTGAGATGTACCTGTTTGAAATGTGTGTATATCTCCTGGGAGACTTACTTATTACTTAAATCTTTAAAACTAGCAGGGTTATTCATTAACATATCAGAAATAGCAGGGTCATACCAACATGTGACAAAATAGGACCCAGCCTTATCCTAAAAAATTATCATAGTTATACATGACATAGGGATTGTTTCACAACCATTTAAGTGTGCAAGCCTGTCTTTTACAGTTTTTATAATTAAGCTACACAAATTATCCGTGCCAGTAGCGAGCCTAATGAAAAAGCTGTGATTACAGTTACCAAAATTGATAATGCTTACATTTCTAAAATGTTTACAAATTTGACTATATTTTTCATTTGCCCTTGATATTTCCTCATTAACACAAGATCTAGATTCAAGATCATGCCGTTTGAGGATATTCATCACAACTACAATTGTGTGTGTGAGCACTGACAAAGTCTTCTTTAGTTCATTAACAGCATCTGAAGTATTATTCCTGGCCACGGCATTTGTTCCTGCCATCAGCACCACAGTGTCATTAGATGAAAGAATCTTGGCTTCACTTACAGCTAATGAGGCGATGTTACCAAAGCATGCCCCTGTTTTCACAACTCCACATGTCTGAAGGCTTCCAGATTGATTCAGTTTGGAAGAAATACCTCTACCACAACTGTCACCAAAAAGAAGTATTATACCTCTTTTAATTTTATTTTTATTTTGAATTGAAATGAATCTGTCGACCAATAAGAATTCTTGTTGCCACATATTGGGTCCGAGACATCATTTAATGTTAAACTTCCTTTGTCAGTGCAGTACCTCTTTCGTCATCGTTTCACCAGTAAATTACTTCCGACATGGATCATTGGCTGATTTCGGAATCACTGAAGAAGCGAGCAGTTTGTACATCACCTTTATAGCAATGGGAGTTCCCGGTGGAAATTAATGAAGAGGGAGGATGGCCAAATGAAGAACAGTCGCATGAAGCGCTTCAACCAGATTTATTATGTAAAGACTCTGAAACTGGTTCATTAGTCGCAGTACACTGTGGAAGCAGAGTAATAAGAAAGTTCCTAATTTTGACAATTACAGTCCACACTTGGCTTGTAACATGCTGCTAAATACAGTTCACTTCAAAAATCTGAAGCCCGAAACACTTGATTTCATTCATGATAATGTTTTAAGCTGCAATTGGTTGTGACAAGGCAGTTACGTAAATTTGCTGTGGTGTGTAAAGGAGTTGTTCACGATGGATTTATTGCTGCTTGTTCATATATTAAATTACTGTATTGTAGATACATACTTCAGTTAACTATTATGTCTGAAACATAATTTAAAGGGAAATGTGTTGTAACGAATGGCTTCTAGTTTACCACCTGTGGTAATGCGCGCCGCGTGTCTTTGGACGGCGCGCCTCCCGTTACCAGAACTGGCCGCTGCGCGGCGCTGGCTGCACTATCGCACTGCACCCTGCCGGCCGCGCGGCGTTTTGAGAGAGGCACTGGGACAGCTGTAAACCTTGCCTCAGTTATGTACTTACTGTGCTCGCAATCATGCCTACAGACAATACTACTAACTAGGACAAGAGTGGGTGTTTACAAACGTATCTGGTGTGGACTTCGATGGGACGGCTCAAATCCCTAGCGACATTTGTAACTGGCATATTGTGCATAGGTGTGTTATTAGTCATAACACAATTTGCGACGAAGGTGTGTTTGAATTGGCGTGTGCTCCGTCGTGGAAGATGGTGGCCAATGAAGGACTGGCTCCAGCGGGCTTTCAGCTGCCCCCATGGGGCCAAATCCTGCAGCAACAGTTACAGACTGTGGTTGAGTCCATTCAGCGGTTAACGACGATTGTGTTGGGTCAGGCAGACCGCTTTGACTCCCTGGTGTCACGGTTGCCATCGGCTCCTTGGCCGGCATTTGATTCTGGTTCTTTGTCTCCTACTACATTGTTTCTGCCTCCATTCTCTGGTTTTGACGAGTCTTTAGAAGACTGGGGCTCTTATGAAAACCAGCTATGTCAACATTTCCTTGCGTTCAGGGTGTCCGACCCGGCGTTGTGTAAGGCTTTATTTCTTTCGTGGGTCTCCCCCCACATCTATCAACTTTTGTGTCAATTAGCCCCCCCCCCCCCCCCCAGGAACCGGCATTTGTCATTTGATGAGACATGTCGTTTGTTGTCGGCTCATTAGCGCCTGCGTACGCACGTTATTGTGGTGCGGGTTGAATTTTACTGGTCGCATAAGAAACCCACTCAGTCCTACCAGGCATGGGCCGCAGAGCTGCACCCTCTTAGCCGCTGATGTATGTTCATTACTCAGACCCACAAGGACTCATATGCCAACCATATGGTTCGGGACACAATTCTCCGGCTTGCTCCAGATAGGAAAGTGCGCCAACGCGCCTTACAGCTGGAGAATCCCACCTTCACAGATGTTTTAAACATTGTGCAGTCTTTTGAAGTCTCATGGGCTGCAGGGGACAAAATTGAGACTTGGGGTGATGTTGCTGCAGTTTCGCAGTCGGGCTCAGCACCTTTGAAGTGCGTGGACGTCGCTTTCGTAAGGGAGCACCCCACTCGCCACGCGCGGTCGTAAACAGGCCACGGCTTCGCGGCAGGCATGGGCCACGCTGCACACTCCCGCTTGCACGCAGCAACCTTTACATCTTGCCCCCTTTGTTTTGTACAGCATGACAGGGCTGATTGCCCCATGTCACTCGTGCAAGAAAAAAGGCCTTATGGCTTCTCTCTGCCGTTCCCGGCCGACTGAGCAAGATGACGAGATGGATGTTAATCTTGTCCAGAATGTTCACTCTCGGTCTCCCAAACTTTATGTTGAAGTTCAGATTTTTGACAGGGTAGTTACCTTACTTGTTGATACAGGAGCTTCCGTTCTCTTCTCAATTATATCACATTTGTACGACTTAGCACACTCCCTCTGGCTGCTGTCACCTGTTCTTTGCGTGGCTACAGCCGTCAGCGCATTCCTATCTTGGGTCAATTCACGGCTTCCACGGCGTATAAATCTGTCGTCAGGTCAGTCACTTTTCTTGTTGTTGATGACACTGCGGCTGCTAACATTTTTGGCCTGGATGCTTCTAATGTTTTTGGTTTTTCTATCGATGATTCTGTCAATCTCCTGTCTGATTCGGTTCCTTTCTCGGAGTTAGATGCTCTTTGTCGGGAATTTTCTTCATGTTTTCGGGGGCCGTGTGTTGTGCCATGGGCTTTACCGCCCACATTACTATGAAACCGATGGCGCAACCAAGGTTTTTTGGTGCGCACCAGGTGCCGGTTGCCCTGCGCGACCAACTTAGGGCGTAATTAGATCGCCTACAGGACTTGCAGGTTTTAACTCCCATTTCTTCCAGTGAATGGGCTACGCCACTGGTTATTGTAAAGAAGCCTGGGGGGGGGGGTCTTTACGTATATGTGGGGATTTTAAAGTCACCATCAATCCAGTCTGTGATTGACTCATACCTCATGCCTCATACAGATGAACTCCTTGCTTTACTTTCTGGTTCCCACTCTTTTTCTCACATTGATTTAGCGGAAGCCTATCTTCAGCTTCCTTTGGATGATGACACTAAACGTCTGTTGTTCGTCAACACTCCCTTTGGGTTATACCAATATCAGCGACTCCCTTTCGGGGTTTCTAGTGCCCCGGCTATTTTTCAGCTCTACTCAGAGCAGCTTCTCCGTCCGGTTCCAGGCTGTGTTAACTAATTGGACAATATTGTTGTGACTGGGGCCTCACCCCACGAACATTTACAAAACCTGCGGGCACTTTTCTTTGTCCTACAAGCAGCTGGTCTCCGCTGCAACCTGGCGAAGTCTAGTTTTTTCCAACCTTCTATTCCTTATTTGGGATTTGACGTGTCTTCAGAAGGCGCCCGCCAGTTGCCGGATTGCGTGGCCGCGGTACAGTCCCTACCATGTCCCACATCTGTTAAAGATGTACAGGTCTTCTTGGGCAACATTGCCTATTACCACCATTTTTTACGGGGGGCTGCCTCGGTAGCGCATCTTTTACATCATCTGCTTCACAAGTGTGTTCCCTTTGCCTGGTCGTCTGAGTGTGAACGGGCGTTTTGCACGTTAAAGCGCTTACTTTGTTTCTGCACCTTGTTTGACGGCGTATGTTCCCGAAAAACATTTGGTTCTGGCCACAGATGTGTCCCACATGGCATTGGAGCGGTTTTGGCCCATAAGTATCCCGATGGGTCGGAACGCCCCATTGCGTACGCATCTAAGACGGTAACGGCAACCCAGCAACGGTACTCTCAAATTGATAAGGAGGCATTAGCCATTGTGTATGCTTTGAACAAATTTCATGTTTACTTGTGTAGTGTCAAATTTTATCTTATTACTAACCATAAGCCCTTGGTGTCTCTATTTCACCCTACAGCAGTGCTTCCCGACAAGGCAGCTCATAGGTTGCAACTTTGGGCTCTCTTTCTTTCCCGTTATAATTATGAAATCCATTTCCGTCCTACGGCACAGCATGCTAATGCGGACACATTATCGCACCTCCCGGCGGGTCGTGATCCTGACTTTGACCGAGAAGAACTTTTATGCTTTTATTTCGATGAGGAATCTCAGCCTACTGTTGATGTTTTTCCTATTATGGCGTCAGTGTTGGCCAAGGCGGTGTCGTCAGATCCTGTGCTGTGGCGCATTATTCACTACATTCGTGTGGGCTGGCCGGACGCCCCTCCATGTCGGGCTTCAGATCCCCTCTGTAACTATTATTCCTTCCGTTTTCGCCTGTATGAATGGGACGGGGTTCTCCTTTTGGCTACGGATGGACAGGCTTTGCGGATGCTGATTCCGGTGGATTTCCTTTCCAAAGTGCTTCAGATTCTTCATGAAGGACACTGGGGAGTTTCCTGCGCAAGAAAACATTGGCTCGCCGGCATGCGTTTTGGCCCAACATCGATGCTGACATTGCGAGGCTGGTGGCTAAGTGCTCGTTGTGTGCTTTACAGCAGGTGGCGCCTCGGGCGTCTCTCTCTTCTTGGCCGCAGCCCCGACAGCCGTGGGAACGGGTGCACATCGATTACGCAGGCCCCTTCCTGAACTCTTATTGGTTTTTCTTGTGGATGCTTACTCAAACTTTCCATAAATTTTTCATTGCCATTCCATGTCCACTGCTGTAACTATTCAGTCACTGTCTGAAGGTTTTGCTTTGGAGGGGTTTCCACAGACACTCATTTCAGATAGTGGCACCCCTTTCACATCTTCTGTTTTTCAAAGATTTTTGTGCTCGTCTGGGCGCTCGCCATATTACGGCCCCTCCGTTTCATCCCCACTCTAATGGCGAACTGGAAAGGTTTGTGCGTACGTTTAAAGCTCAAATGCGCAAATATGTGGCCTCTTGCTGTGTGGATGATGCCATTATCCGTTTCTTGATGTCGTATCGGTTCACATCGGCGGGGGAACGCAGCCCGGCGGAACTGCTTCATGGCCGGTTACCTCGCACTCTTTCATTTGTTGCTGCCTCAGCCGCCGAGTGTGCCCACACGTCCATCAGGTCGGTATATTCCGGGGTCGCTAGTGTGGGCGCGCGGGTTTGGCCGGCATCGTCGTTAGCTGCCGGGTAAGGTGAAATCGTGTCTTGGCCGTCACCTTTGCACTGTGGACACTACTGTGGGCACTCTTTGTCGACACTGGAATCAGTTGTGCCTGCGACTCCTGGCAGATTCACAGGCGCCACCTCCAACCCCGCCTCCTCCGAGACCTTTTTTGCCGGCATGCTCCATGCCGACATCTTCGAGGGGGCCGACTTTTGCGCTGTGTGCTGGGTCCACCCGAGCTCCGTCGGCAGTAAGGGCACCCTTTCCGGCACTGGCACCAGTCCCAGCAGCTACATTCCTGAGTGACGGGTTGCCTCCACCTTCAGCTGCCCTCACTGTGCGTCCGGCACTGAACAGGGGGGAGGGAGCCACTGCTTCCAATGCTATGGACATACAGTCACTGGAAAGGACCGTGACTCAACCTGTGAGTAATGAAAACTGCTCCTTTTTTATCTCCAGTTCTGGGGGAGGATGGAGCACCCTCATCCCCGGTCATTGCGACCAACATACACAGAGGTACCAGCCATTCCTGGCAAAGACGATCAGGACATTATCGACCCTATGGGGTATTACCAGCCTGACGCTGGCAGCCAGAGATGGACATCGCCCATGGACGTAGCCTGGGTGTGGTTGGCACCCCTGGACATTACACTGTGAAGGGGGAGGAATGTGGTAACATGCGCCGCGTGTGTTTGGACAGCATGCCGTCCGTTGCCAGAACTGTGGCGCTGGCTGCACTACCGCGCTGCACCCTGCCGGCCGCGCGGCGTTTTGAGAGAGGCACTGGGACAGCCATAAACCTTGCCTCAGTTATGTACACTCTTTGACAAAAAACCTGGCCACCGGCCGGCCGACGCTGAGCCTAAGTCCGAAACGATCGCGACATGGGACAATAAAAGTGGCCGCGCTGATTCGCTCTAAGTCCAGCTATCTGCACAATCTGGCAACACTGCGGACTGCGGGAGTTCATACATTACTTCTTATGTGCAGTCAGAAGATAACTGGGCCAGCTCCCTCATGGGTATTGCGGTAAAGTGTGCGACTTGCATGTTCAGTATTAGCGATCGAAACCAACTAGTGACAAAAATTTTAAATTCATGTCAGTCGTGCATGCTGATGCCACATGTGTAAAGGGAGCCTATGTGTAACGTATTTCATTTTTTGGTACACTGGTAATAACATTTTGGCCCAATAACATCGCCACCTCTGGCCGCAGCACTGGCACAGCTCTCCGCGGCCCACTCGCTGGCAGCAGCAGCGGCGGCGGCGCTGCGTTGCCTTGCTCTCTGCCCACAGCACCTGCTGCTGCTCATCGCCCTGGATACGTAAAAAGCTGTAGTGTTGCTAAGTGGTGATCCACAAAAAAGGTTGCGAGTCGTATTTCACACAGGATATAACAAAGCTGACCACCTATTTTGAATCATGATCATATAATACATTAGAGAGGCAAAAAATTGTCATTGTCCAATCCAATGGCACTCTACGATGGCTAACACTTATATGTGGTTTAAATCTCGATCCTTTTCTTTTCAGAAAAGCCTTTCATGTAATTTGTTATTGTCATCAGTTCATGTTTTCATCAAGACACAATATGTAACTCACTAAAATGTTTTAGTGTCATTGTTTCATTCCTTACGGTAAATGTATTAGCCAAATTTTGTAAATACGTTTCAGTGTACGTTCTAAAGCAACACAGGCACACTGCAAGGTTCGTGTCTTCATGTCTCATTTCTACAGGAGATATTTCGCATCAATGGAGGTGAATTCGAATTTCTTCGAAGGCGTTTGTATGGTGAAGCAAAGAAGACATCTAATACCATTTCCATAATTTGATGTCGACCTTTCTGAAAGACTTATTGTATAAAGCTTTTCTTATGATTCCATTAAAGAGTTTCTTCTTGCAATCTGCAGCGTATAAAATAAAATAAAATAAAATAAAATAAAATTCCATCCCCGAACGCAGTTTCTCCAACCAGGATTAGAACTGCCGCCTCACACCAGGCTCGCATCATAAGACACAAGCAGAACCACACAGCCAACGACACACTGCCGCATATTGCCCTCAGTGTCTCTCATATGCAATGGTGACCCTAACTCATTGCGAAAGATAACCTGAAAGTCACCTACACAAATAATTACATTCCTTGAGTGCAAAAGTTAAATTCCTGTCTCTCATTTCACGTGGGCATTACACGTCATGAGTCATGAAAGTAGAAGAGGAATGTCAATGAACTTAGCGAGACAATTCAGTACCACTTGCGGAAGGAACTGCACTGTCACAGTGTTGCCAAACATCAGCAAAGATGTTGCCAGTTCTTAGCTGTACTAGGACGACCTGTGTAGCGATGAGCGACGCGAAATCGAGTACGTCTCATGCGGGCTTCTAGAGGGGAGTCGCGCATTTTGGTTAATATGCGGCGCTCTCTCCTGATATATTCCATCGTCACATATAGGATGCAAATATTTAATTCGTCCAATGAGGCCGAAACTAGCGTTTAAATTTTTGAAGCTTTACTGCATTATGACATATTTTCAGTAAATGACTAGAGAAAAAAAGTACTTGTGATTGCAACATATGGCAGATCAAAGACTGAGATACGTGAACATGCATCACGATTACAGTTTAACCCCCCCCCCCCCCTAAAAAAAAAAAGACTAAAGCAATTGCTTTGTTACATTTCGACAAAAGCTAATTTTTTTTATGAAAAGTTACTGGAAATCAATGATGCCCCATCCGTCTCGAAAAACTTTGCAACTTGAAAGCGACTGCATTTCAAAATGCAGCCTTACAACTGTACAAGTAATATTTCATGTCTTTTACGTGAATACATAAATGTGTTGGTTTTCTTGAAAGCCAGAAGAAACATAGTTAACTGATTATTTGTGCAACACAGTAATTATTTCAGTTGAGTATTCAGAAGACTGGAGATTTAAAATTGCGGCCATGAACACAGAAACTAAACTGTACATGTGGGAAATGTGCAATTCTGTGGTTTTTTCCTCTGCAAAGATATACACATAATCTATAGACTACTAAGCAGCTTTTTATTTCGTAGTGTCATAGCCTTGTTGGGCCAACAAATGATGATGAGAATACGAACCCATGTGTCTGATGGATTTTTCGAACGTTGCAACCTAAGACCTGCATGTGTTGTTGCTTAGTATCTGTGGTCACGATGTTAAATCAACAGAACTTGTTACAAACGTTTTACAGCCTTGCACATTCTACGGCATCTGTTCAAAATCAATGAATAAGAGATACTTCAATACTTTTATTTACTATCTTTTAACAAGCAACAGTGCAATTGCTTTCCCTCAAATTGTTTTAAACCATGACACAATTCATCGTTCAATTTTAATCGTTGTAACACATGTTTATTAGGTTGCTTTATTGTCTATTTTTTTGTTACAAATTTTACAATTGATTATATACTAACGATAGGCCGGAAACTTAATTAACGTAACTCAGAACTGCATGATAATGCAATATTTATTCGCATTCGATTTTGCTACGGAGCGAGTTAGGGCAGTGGTAAGACATGGGACTCATATTTGGCTGCACGGCGCATAGAATTGGCCTTTGGCCATTTGGATTTGAGTTTTCCATGATTTTCCTAAATCAGTCTAGGCAAATGCTGGAATGGTCCCTGCGGCTGGGCACGGCCGATTCCCTTCCACATCCTTATCATGACAATCTGAACTTCTGCTTCGCTCTAATGACCCCTTGTCGAGGGGACGTTAAATCATAATCTTCCTTCTTTCTTTCGTGTCTCGTGTACAATAGAGCTTACTTTGTTCATGTTTCCGTGTGTTGGTACAAATTTTGCAGTTCATTTCAAACCAACTTCCCTGGAACTTTCAACTTAACTTAGAACTGGATGACACTGCTTCATTAATGCCATTTCTTATTTGGTGTGCGGTGGAGGGCAATTTTTATACAACTGCTGTTTCCGCCTGTTTCTCTTCCAGTCGTGAATGGTTCACCGTTAAAACTATTTGTGGTAAGACTTAGTGTGAGTTCGTATCGCCCTATCTTTTACCTTTGCGATCTTTTCGTGACTAATACATAAGAGGGGTCAGGTGAAATAGAAATAAAACAAATGTATCGAATGTCTCTGTTGTATTCTCATAAAAACGTTTGAAATTGAATGAAAAATGTCACACATAGAAAATTTGAAAAGTGTAAAATAATGATTCAAATGGAAAATGCATATAAACGTGGTTTTAAAATAGACTAAGACGTATAAAGTAACTTTCGTCCACTCGATAATTGCTACCGCGTTAAGGATAGTTCCAATAAATTTTCGAATTTTTAAGAGCTATGTCAGACATCATAGTAACATGAACAAAAAGTGTTCTTGCATCATGAGTAATGCTAACAGTAGCGTTTAGTGGCCACCAACTTGAAGGGTAATTTATTTCATTACCTTTCTGAAGTCGATAAGAGGTATGACGCGGTGGGGGCAGCCACGGTCGTTTTGGTAAATGCGGCACAACGGGCGAGCGAAGGCACGCGCGTCTGGAAACGGAGAAGGCGGAGCGCGCCTGCTGGAGGGATAGTTTTCGTTCTGAACAGAGGAAGCCATCAAACAGAGCCTAACAGATGTTTGGTAGACCTCTTGGAACCAGTGGCTTAACTGTGGGGGGGGGGGATGAGGGGGATAGAACCACCCCCCCCCCCCCCCACAGAGTCCGAAAAGTAAAGAGAGAGAGAAAAAAAAAGAAAGAGAGAGAGAGGGGGGGGTGAAAGAAAAGAAATCGTATAATAGCAATCTGGTAAAGTAAAGATTTGGAACTAGGGGTGTTTTACCATAAGCTTTCATTGGAAGGGAGTGAAATACTTTCTTCAACGGGAGTGGTAGATTGTAGTCTGTCTGGAACTGACTGAAAGTTTGCTCGTCAAACAGATCTATCCCCCCCCCCCCCCCCCCCAAAGCCAAGTCCTAGTTACGCCACTGCTTTGCATTGAACATTGCAATGGTTAGTAAATTAATGTCGTCCACTATCTGCGACGACACCGATCGAATCATAATCGATCGACGTGAGATACCTGGCACCTAAAAGTCGCCATTAAGTTTGTACTTTGAAACCTATCACCGCGCTGTAATGAACACACTGCAATTAAAACTATGTCTAAATCGCATCCGCCCATGAGACTACGTAACATTTTATGAAATCAATGAGGCAGGCAACAAAGACAGGTCCGGAATCCATTGAGCACCTCATCAAGGAACATGCTCAAAAAATTCAAATCGAACGCTATTTAACGTAGCAAGATGTTCTGCCAATAACTGGTCGCTTGTAATTTCCATATTGACCTGCGGACATTTTATTTTATCAGGAAGCAAACTCGAAGGAAACTGGACAAAATTTGAGTTTTTAGGAAGAATTTTCTGCGACAAATTGTGAGTCTTATTGTTAGTTAATGGAGTACAGTAAACATAACTATAAGTCCTGCATATGAATCAACCATAAACCGAAAAACAAAACTGGTAATACACTAATACACTCAATGAGGTCACGTGACATATGTGGAATTACGGATCCGGATCCTAACATGCAGGACGCCAGCTACAAAAACTCGTTCATCAGGCCATCAATGTGATCAAGATTTTCCAAGGTCGTAGTAGGGCCTATTGTTTCGCAACTTCGGCATCATGTAGATGTGAGTCTGATATGTAATTCTGCAGTCAGTTGACTTTTTCTTGTCACCTACATTAAATATTTTGAAAAATTAACATCATAATATGCTCATTGTAGTAATTAACTGAATTTGTGTTCAAAAAGGTTGTTTCATCCATTAACTACTCCTACTCTCTTTTACATTGCGAGCAATCTGCATCAGCTGTGACTAAATCAATGAGGTAGGGTTTATAGCAGTAATGTCTCGCTGTATAATAGTCACTTTCTGAAAATCTAGCCAATTTAGAAATCGGGTCCGTTTTGTTGCAAAAGCTGGATCTCATCATTTCGCTTCGTTATGTCTTAAATTTATCCGCTTACTGTCAAAGAAAAAATCATCCATGCCAACTGTCTCCTGGAAACCTCATAGCAGATGCTGTAGCCACCTACTTCAAGAATATCAAGTGACATCACAATCAAAACGAAAGAATATTTTCTTAAATGAATTTATCAATTGTTCTAAAATGATGATAAAATTTTAAATATAGATAGAACAATATATTTGAAAATCACTTCAATCATCGCATAAAGAAAATAGAAAATTCTGACGCCACGTCAGCTGTTTTTTTATTAAGAACGTGCTTTACAGGTCCACGACCATTCACACGTTTTAAAGACCCATCTTCAGGTGTTAATTTTTTTCATATGAAAATTCATCATAGAGACACAAGGTTCTAATTGCTTTCATCTGTTATGGGAATAAAATTTCATTAATTAGGCTCAGATATATGGAACCAGACCAACTGAAATCATCACTGTCGTTCAGAATAAAAACCAAGGACATTAAAATATGGGACAAATAGTCGCGTAATTTTGATTACTGTATTTTCAATAAACCAGTAGATCGCTGACGAAGTGGAGTACAAACCAAAGACAGCCCAAAGAATCGAAGTCTTCTGAATACTCAACTGAAATAATTACTGTGTTGCACAAATAATCAGTTAACTATGTTTCTTCTGGCTTTCAAGAAAACCAACACATTTATGTATTCACGTAAAAGACATGAAATATTACTTGTACAGTTGTAAGGCTGCATTTTGAAATGCAGTCGCTTTCAAGTTGCAAAGTTTTTCGAGACGGATGGGGCATCATTGATTTCCAGTAACTTTTCATAAAAAAAATTAGCTTTTGTCGAAATGTAACAAAGCAATTGCTTTAGTCTTTTTTTTTTAGGGGGGGGGGGGGTTAAACTGTAATCGTGATGCATGTTCACGTATCTCAGTCTTTGATCTGCCATATGTTGCAATCACAAGTACTTTTTTTCTCTAGTCATTTACTGAAAATATGTCATAATGCAGTAAAGCTTCAAAAATTTAAACGCTAGTTTCGGCCTCATTGGACGAATTAAATATTTGCATCCTATATGTGACGATGGAATATATCAGGAGAGAGCGCCGCATATTAACCAAAATGCGCGACTCCCCTCTAGAAGCCCGCATGAGACGTACGCGATTTCGCGTCGCTCATCGGTACACAGGTCGTCCTAGTACAGCTAAGAACTGGCAACATCGTTGCTGATGTTTGGCAACACTGTGACAGTGCAGTTCCTTCCGCAAGTGGTACTGAATTGTCTCGCTAAGTTCATTGACATTCCTCTTCTACTTTCATGACTCATGATGTGTAATGCCCACGTGAAATGAGAGACAGAAATTTAACTTTTGCACTCAAGGAATGTAATTATTTGTGTAGGTGACTTTCAGGTTATCTTTCGCAATGTGTTAGGGTCACCATTGCATATGCGAGAGACTAAGAGCAATATGTGGCAGTGTGTCGTTGGCTGTGTGGTTCTGCTTGTGTCTTATGATGGAATCCTGGTGTGAGGCGGCAGTTCTAATCCTGGTTGGAGAAACTGCGTTTGGGGATGGAATTTTATTTTATTTTATATGCTGCAGATTGCAAGAAGAAACTCTTTAATGGAATCATAAGAAAAGCTTTATACAATAAGTCTTTCAGAAAGGTCGACATCAAATTATGGAAATGGTATTAGATGTCTTCTTTGCTTCACCATACAAACGCCTTCGAAGAAATTCGAATTCACCTCCATTGATGCGAAATATCTCCTGTAGAAATGAGACATGAAGACATGAACCTTGCAGTGTGCCTGTGTTGCTTTAGAATGTGCACTGAAACGTATTCACAAAATTTAGCTCATACATTTACCGTAAGGAATGAAACGACGACACTAAAACATTTTAGCGAGTTACATATTGTGTCTTGATGAAAACATATGAACTGATGACAATAACAAATTACATGAAAGGCTTTTCTGAAAGGAAAAGGATCGAGATTTAAACCACATATAAGTGTTAACCATCGTAGAGTGCCATTGGGTTGGACAATGACAATTTTTTGCCTCTCTAATGTATTATATGATCATGATTCAAAATAGGTGGTCAGCTTCGTTATATCCTGTGTGAAATACGACTCGCAACCTTTTTTGTGGATCACCACTTAGCAACACTACAGCATTTTACGTATCCAGGGCGATGAGCGGTAGCAGGCGCTGTGGGCAGAGGGCGAGGCAGTGCAGCGCTGCCACCGCTGCTGCTGGCGAGTGGGCCGCGGAGAGCTGTGCCAAGTGCTGCGGCCAGAGGTGGCGATGTTATTGGGCCAAAATGTTATTACCAGTGTACCAAAAAAAGAAATACGTTACACATATGCTCCCCTTACACATATGCTCCCCTTACACATGTGGCATCAGCATGCACGAGTGACATGAATTTAAAATTTTTGTCACCAGTCGGTTTCGATCACTAATACTGAACATTCAAGTTGCGCACTTTACCGCAAGACCACGCATGTAGCTGACCCAGTTATTTTCTAACTGCACACAAGAAGTAGTGTATGAACTCCCGCAGTCTGCAGTGTTGCCAGATTGTGCAGATAGCTGGACTTAGAGCGAGTCAGCGCGGCCACTTTTATTGTCCCATGTCGCGATCGTTTCGGACTTAGGCTCAGCGACGGCCGGCCGGCGGCCAGGTTTTTTGTCAAAGAGTGTACTTACTGTGCTCGCGATTGTGCCTACAGACAATACAACTAGCTAGGACAAGAGTGTGTGTTTACGAACGTATCTGGTGTCGACTTCGATGGAACGGCTCAAGGCCCTAGTGACATTTTTAGCTGGCATATTGTGCATAGGTGTGTTATTAGTCATAACACCACCATAAAGCCCACCTTTCAAATTTTTAGCTGTTCGCAGTAGACCACTAATGGGATTATAAGGCCTTGATTATAGTCAGCTGGCAACATCATTTTACAAGATTATGAAGTCACAAACTCTAAAGAAAGCGTGAACCGCAATTATTTTCTCTATAACTGGTAAATAATTAAAAAGACAATATGTCAGAATGGTTGAAAGACTACCTTGTTGTTCATTAATTTACAAAATAAAATGATTAACACATACCTGAAAGATTTAATAAACTCTTTTTGTATGAGTCTAAAATCTTTAAAAAATTTTGTTGTCGTGAACACAAGGAGAGAAGCAAAAGTCCGTAATGGGAGAGGCAATTAAGCTTGATGAGATATTCAGTTTACTGTAACCGCAATTACTCAGATAGGCAGTTTAGTACTGCAATATTAGCAGACAGTTAAACCTGTAAAATAATTATAATTTTATATATAATTGTATTAAATAATTATAGATAATAATTGTATCTGTCCTACTAGAATACATTCAGGTAATTAAAGTGAAATATTTGTTTTTAATTTTCTCATAACGATATGTATTTAGCAGTGACTGAATAAAATAGCAAAGACTTCTGTGTTTACAAATGAATGAAGAAAGCAATTCCATATGTAATGAAACTTCTGTTCACCATTGTAATGTAATAAATACTACTACTGCTCCATAATTCTATGAAAATTGTTTTGAATGAAATATTACTTTAAAAAAACTGAATTTGACACTCATGCTCAAAGGCTAACCAAAAAAATAAACACACTGACTCTGTGCGGCTGGTTCATGAAGCTTAGCCAACATCTGAATGGAGAATTTTTTATTGCTTGAATGAAATTATCATGACACGTTGTAGGTTATAGGCGACACATACACGACACACAAATTGCATAAATACAGCTTTAGATTCTGCGTACGTACCTCCACTCATCACTAACAGCAGCCAGTTGCATCGTCCGAAAGAGGAAAGACACCACTCATTTCAAAATGACAGAATCACTGGGACTTTCTGAAGTGGCTGAGCAGTTGGAGGTAATATAAGTTCCGTTATTCTGTCTTCGAGAAGACCTTCATTATTTAACGCTTTGTCCATTACTCACTTCATCTGCATCAAACAGCCGTCTAGTCCACTTCAGTAGAATTTTCAAGGTCCTGAATATTAGTTTTTCAGCTTCACCCACAGTAAAAGTTTTATTTTCACGAGAAATATATTCTTTCACTTCCCCCAAATAAGTGAAGTGGCAATAATACTGTAGTAGTCTTAACACTCTACGCCCATATTTATAAGCTATTTTGTCAGTAACATACTTGGGGAATTGTGCTTTATGAAGGATACAAGTTTTGATAATTCTACTTTTTACAGTGTATCGTCAACATTAACTGAATAATGTTTTCAAGAGGAGTGGTTTGGAACTTTATCCTTTTAAACTGAATGGTATGGAACGTTGACAGTAATAATTACTAATGGATTTTTAAGTTTGGCAGCAAATGTTTTTGAACAAATTTAGAAATGTTTTACAATTCATTTCTTCATAAAATGAGATGTTTTCTTGCATCTGAATAGCGGTTGACAGCCTGAGATAAAGCAACACTTGGGACCTGAAAGTAGATGAATTATTTTGGCGTATTAGCTAGTGGGGACTGCTATACATAGATATACAGGTCCTTAACCTTTCTCAGTATGACCTGCACTTGCCAATGTTATATCCTTTCCAAATTAATGTCTTTAACTTCACGCAACTATCTGAATCGCCATGCTGAAGTCGTCTTGTTCGAACAATATTTTATAGCCTGAAACACTTTTGTTCTTAAAACCAAGATTCTGCAGAATTAGTCACAATGAATATTTGTTGTCTCCAAAACTTTGCCTTCACCTAATGTCGTACAATGTCAATCTAATGTTGCAATTTTTGTTGTGATTGTAGTTATACATCTGTCATCAGAGTCTTTGGCGGTAGCAATCTGCAATAAAATCTTGTTATACAAGCTGCATCACGTCGAATGGAATTCCTGAGCTTTCAGTGGCAAACTCTGCCATTGTCATCAGGAGTAAAATCACTGACTACAGTTGCTGGCATGGTGTCCTTTTTGTACAGCTGAAAAGCTACTCCTGGAACCTTCTTGAGAACTGAACAGCGCATATACGTAAGGCAAAGTGGACAGTTCATCTCACCACGGTACCGTGTGACTTCAGTGGTGCACATCAATGGCAACAGGGTCCTCCTGCAGTTATTTTCTTTTCGTACTTTTCTTTACCATTGTGATTACAGCCACTTCACTAAGCTTAATCGCATCAACGGTTTGCAAGACTACTTTGGAAACCGGTTAGATAGGTCCTCCATTTTTCGCCTTCCTCTCAAAGTATTACCTCACATTGCACACAAGTTGTGACGATTGTCCGTTAAACATAATTACTTGCCACTTTCTTTCCTGGTGTGTTTACATCCTGAATCGTGGGTCTTCCCCTTTTCTTTGCATATCACCAGACATGACAATGAAACCAGAATGAAAATACATGCACAGCAACAGTAATAAAATATACCCATGCTTCCCACACACCAGTGGGCAAATAACCAAAGCATACTTACCATCTTTTGTGACACCTTGTCAGCAGTGGACAGTTATGGCGTGACGTTGATCACTCTGATTGGAGGAAGGCAGTTGCACGTGTGAACTGTCAACTAACAAGTTAATGTTATCAGGCTACAGTGTGCTGAACAATCAGAGTTAAACCAGTATCTGAATATACTTGGCATTCAAACAAATGGGAACATCGTTGACTTCAAGTTATATCCCTTTATCTCTAAGCCATAGACTTTTGATTCATCTTGGATTTAGTGCAAAAATGGAATTTACATTGATAAGTTTTCAATTAATATGGGTTTCACGCTTAATTTCAACAATTACTATGCACTTGACTGATACGGGGTCCGTAGTGGACTTTCACCTGAAAAAGGGGTCTGCCAGCTAAAAAGATTGGGAAGCCGTGCTCTATAGTATCTTAAATGCTGCTAAGGTAACTAAATTTAGCACATGGAAAGTTAATTTTTAATTCTTATTTGATGTTCTTTACCTGTATATGTGAATTGTAGAAATTTTGTATTATATTAAATACTAATAAATGAAGGAAACATTTATGTAATAGTTTAAAATGTTAGGGCAATAAAACTTTATCGGTAGTTTAAACATCCCAATAAAATAATACTGGCACGTTGTCCTGAAATGAGACATTTTCCCAGTAAGTCAGAAGCTTAAATATATATTTTGAATGAGAAGAAAATCTGTTACAAGGAACTCCAAAGTAGTTTTTGAATATCAAAATCTCCAGTTAATCCTAAAATGTATTCCTGCAATGTTTAGCCTCTTTTGTTGTTTGCGTTTTGGAGAAATGGAAAAATTGCCTACAATTTTCATTACGTGTTACAGTTAGTTCTCCAAGAATTGGACTGTGCACACCAGCTCCAGTAATACCCTGTATAGTAAAGCAAACCAGTGTTCAAACTAGCTTTCAGGAAGATAATTTCCTTTATCTAGATTGAAGAATGAACTATTGACTAATTTCTGTGACTGTCTTAACAACCAAACCAGTTGAAATCTGAATATGCTACTTTAGATAAAATAATGCAAAACATGCTTCATCTCCTCCCCCTAAAAAATTTAGGGTTGTGCCCACAGCAGTCAAGGTGATTCTCACTATCTTGTTTGTCCAAGGTCCGATACTCATCGAACCCCTCAAGCACAGAAAAACAATGAGCAATGAACAGTGACATGTACTGTGAGATAGTCCATAGCCTATGCAAGTTCATAAACAGCAAAGGGCCTGGGCTGCTCCCCGAAGGTGTGATTCTACTCCATAATAATGTGCGACCATGCGTCTCTTGGGTCACACACATGGTCTGCTGGTCAAGTTCAGGTGGGAGCAACTTGAGCATCTGCCCTATAGCCCACACATATTACCCTGTAAATTATATACAGTATGTTTTACTAAGTGTGTTTGCCTCTGTAACTTATAAAATAATAGGTGACAGGAAATTTTAATGCGGTAGGTAAACACAAGAAATGTTACACTTTCTGTGGAGCTATGAACATAATTATTGTATAATTTTCCACAGAGTTACAGCACAAAGATATGATTTTTTAATGGAACAATAGTTTTTTCTATCATGCATTGGAATCGTCGAAACCAGCTGCGTCCAAATCAATTTAAACTACATTCCTATCACTGTTAGTCTGAGAGCTACAACCCTTCAAAGTTTCAGGGACAGATACCACACGCTGTACATAATACATGGCTGTGTGGTGGGTGATGGATGTTATGGCGGTGGGAAGTTGATTTACATGAGATGTTCAAATGTGTGTCCATGTTCCTCAATGCATAATGCAATGCGCCGTCAAAAGGATCTGCGGCCAAAATGTAACATTGCCAGTGTGACGGAGCGACATGCGTCCTCGATGCGCCGTTTTAGATCATCTGGGGATGTGGGCTCAGTGACATAAACACGATCCTTTAGATATCCTCACAAAAAGAAATCTACTGGTGTTAAATTGGGCGACCTTGCGGGCCATGAATGAGGACCATGGTGCCCCCAACCATCTTCCTGCAAAGCTGTTGCTTAGTTCTTCCACAACAGCACATGCAGAATGGGCTGGGTGACCATCGTGCTGCATCCACATATGGACTCTCGTGTGTAGACACACATGTTCAAGGAGACCACCCAAACTGTCGGCTATAAAAGCGCAATATAACTCACCTGTCAGTGTACCTGGGAAGTAGTGTGGACCGATGATTTCATCCCTAAGGATTCCACACCACACGTTAATAGACGACCTACATTGACGGTCAACAGGTCATACTCAGCGAGTATTGTCTGCGGCCCAGTAGTGCATGTTATGGCGATTCACTGCACCATAATTTGTGAATGTGGACTCATCAGAGAACATAACACTTTGTAAAGATTCCAGCATGAAATTATGCATGGCCCACTCACAGAATGTCACTCTTGCATGGAAATCGCTTCCATGCAGCTCCTGGGTCAGTGACAGGCAGTACAGGTGAAACCTGTGGCTGTGTACTATACGCCACACAGATGTGAAACTGACACCAGCAACTGCAGCAATGGCTCGTAAGCTGACATGAGGATCATGGAGTAGTGCAGCTAAAACAAACACCTCCATCTTCTCACTTCTTGCAGGTCTTCGTCTGTTACTGCGGCGCATTACCAAGCTGCCTGTTTTCCGAAGTCGTTGTTTGGCACGTAAGAACGTAATGGCTGCCGGGGCTCTTCGCCGTGGCTGCTTCAGTGGCATCGTGTCGGCACTCACCAAGCATCAGCAACATGTCAACGTACTCGTTGTTTGTGTATGCCATTGTCATCCGATGTAGTAACTGTGGTATATTGAGCCCCGGTTGTTTGTGTGGCTCCAACTGTCGGGTATACGGCCGTGTGCAGCGACAGTTGGCAGTCTAACTGCGCATCGCGGAAGCTTCTCGCTCTGTGACACCAGCGACGTTACAACTCGGCCTCACCACATTTAGAAGGAGCATTGCATTATGCGCAGCGTTTGTGGTATCTGCCCCTGAAACTTTGTAGGATTGTAGCTCCCAAACTAACAATGATAGGAATGTAGTTTAAATTGATTTGGACGCAGTTGGTTTCAACGAATCCAATGCATGATAGGAAAAAACTATTGTTCCATTAAAAAAATAATCTTTGTGCTGTAACACAATAAACTATGTTCATAGCTCTGCAGAAAGTGTAACATTTCTTGTATTGACCGACCGCATTAAAATTTCCCATCACCTATTATTTTATAAGTTACAGAGGCAAACACACTTAGTGAAACAAAAGGTCTCAAGGGAAAGCACTTCAATTAAGATGACAAACTGAAGGGCACAGTAGAGGACTGGCTCTTGTCACAGCCATAGGAATTCTGGGAATCGGAAATCCTTCAGCTCGTTAAACAGTGGGATAGTTGTGCTCAGGTATCTGGTGATTAGTTTTGAATAAAGACTTCAATTATACCCACAGTATCATTTCATACCTTTTCATATGAGCACCCCTGATATTTGAGAAGTCCAAAAACATTTCACTGTGTGCCAAGTCAAGGGGTGCAATACATAAAATTTGAAAGTTTCAACCCACGTCTTCCAGAGTGGGTCAATTTCACCATTACGCTTCCTGTATATCCTGCCTCAGCAGTACTTAAACCCACTGTTCTTTGTATTTTGCAAGGCCGGGATATTAATCATCCCATTTAACTTGGAACAGCTTCCTGAAATAGAATGCATGTTATGCAGTTCATTTCCCCAGTTAGCATTACTATAGAACACCAGATCCCAGTTTCCTGTCTTATAGTACCTTAATTTGTACTAAAAGTTCCTACACACATCTAAATGTGGTCATAAGCTCTCTTAGCTTACTTATTTTCCTAGTTAAACCATCATCTTCAAAAGCTCTTCTTAGATTATCCCATACTTTTTTGCTGTTCTCACCTTGTCTATATGAATGTAATACACAAGATCAACTAGAAGAATTAATTTGGATATTGTCTTATGATCTTTGTTCTGGAAATCTGAATCTGTGGACTTTAAGGTTCCATTTATGACTTCCCAAAGGTTATCTAACTGTTGATAAACTTCCTTTGCAAACTTTGAAGTATGTTAGTTTTCGACCCATGAGCTTTTCAAACTGTGGCCTTGAGTAGTAGTCATTTGTAAAAAAAACTTTGCTAAATAACTGCTTACAAATAATATTGGTTTTTCCGCCACTCACTGCACAAACTTATTCAATTCCACTTTCTTGGGCCCATAACCTGTTGGGCAGGGGGGGGGAGGAGGTGACGATGGATTGGTTACCACCTGGGGTTGTTAAATCAGCAAACATTTTCCTCCATGCTCAGTTGAAGATTATTCTTCACGGGATAGTGACTAGCCACTGTACAAGAAACTACCCAAGTTGGTAGGTTGAGAGGCCTATTATTTAGGGTTGTCATCCCTAGACAGCTTCCCTTCAGTACGTCTAAGGAGTTCTGTTCATCCCACTCCTTACTTCTGACAAGGGATGGTAGGAAAAAAGGACAGGAGGAGGATAGGAAAATGGGGGCACATAGGCAATTGTGGACTCACTTTGTCTGGCTCCTCTGGATCCAAAGCACGCACGGGCAGTACTTTGTTAAGGTGGTCTCCTCTAAGGAGGGACTGTAATTTTATTTTTTAAATGTATTTTGTCCTGATGAATAATGAAGTGATTGAAAAAGTTGACCCCCAATTCTAGTTATTTTGTTTCACTAAACATTGTCTTTGCTTGGCTCTTAATGTGATTTAACTCCAATTAATTTTAATTTCATTAAAATATAAGTTACAATCCATTTCAGTTTTTGGGAATACTTTGCTTGTTTTGACTGTTGCAGCGGTTCCAACACAGGAATTAGAAGTACTGAATTGTTTTACTGTATTGGATGATGGCTCAATGGCACAAGAATCTGGAAATGGTGCAGTTGCTATAAAAATTGAGCAGGTTGAAGAATTAGAAGGGGGAAACCTTTTAATTAGCAGCACAAGTGGAAATTTCACTTCCGTTACTTTAGCAGATGGGACAGAGGCACTTGTTGCTCATGAAGTTGCTGTTGAAGAACAAGGTTTGTTTATATAAGTAAACACCTCAATTATTGTACTTATACATAAATGTAATAATATCTATAGGATTTTTGCTTTCTATATAGTTTAAATTATTTTTACTTTGTATATTTTCTGTTGATCAGAAATATGGTCCTTTTTATTAATAAAATTGAAGTAAAGACTGAAACACTCAGTTTCAGAAATTGTTGAGTCAGTGCTTTAAAATAAACTCTTTGTTCTTGGAAAAACTCTTGGAACTCATGGAAAAAGAGAAACAATTTTTCTTTTTTTTACATGGATTATTTTTTATGGATATTACTTACTATCTTATTGTGTATAACAAGAACAACTGTATTGTCACATCAGAGGAATTAATAGGTCAGTTAAATTGGTTGATACCTCTGGGAATCACCAGTAAATGATTGGTGTAAACAACAGTAACCTGCACTTTTTTCCAGTTCCTTGAGACTGTCGTTTAATAATAACATTTGGAAAATGCTGAGAAAGTAATGTCAGTTGCATTCTCAGTTGAAAAAAGAACACGCAAATGAAGACAGGCAAATGTTAATTAGAGATCTGCACATATATAAAAAGATTGATGTACAAAGCATACAATAACTACTGCTTTCCTACCTTAGCAGAATATCTTGCCAATAAGCAGGTTGAAGGTCTCTGTTTGGGCACTCATTGGTCATTCTGAAGTGGTAGTAGAATGTGGCAAAAGAAAAGCTGAAATTTTAAATTTAATCCTTAAGTAACTGTTCTTACAGGAGCGCAATACAAACATGAGAGAAAGAAAAAAGAAAAGGGTCACCAAGTCTGGATAGAAACTCAATTCTGTTTTATGGCATTGACATCTTACTTGAAATTTATTGTGAAACTTTGATCCAGCACAAAGTCCAAATTACAGCCCAGTATCATTAACATTGTGCTGACTGATCGACCGGTCAATCGACCTAAACCAAAAGACTTGTAAAATATCTGTGTCTTGAGTGCTTTGGACTTCAGCCTCACTTAGCTCACCAGCCATGTTAGCTCAGTTACCTTGTGTATGTGCTTTCAATCGCTAATAAATTGTTGTCTCAAGTACATGTGGTTATTAGTGGGGCTACAACCCCACATAATTTCCATAACATAATTTGTTTTTGGAGGTGAAATCATTGTTTCCTTGCTGCATTAAAAAAAGTGAATAGTTACAGGTAGTAATGACTTATTTATGTTAGAAAAATATGTGAACTGTTTATAATCTATAAAAACTACATCTAAAACTGTAATTTCTAGAACCCATTGTAGATGCTTTAAGTAGGGGGAAAACAGCGAAACATGTCTAGAAAAATAAATTTATTGGAACAAGAAAATGTGATTTTTTTATTTCCAAATCAAATAATTTGGCACTTACTATTGAAAGTGGCCACACTGCCAAACTTGTCGAAGGTTAATCAGACGAGTGGGAAAAACAAACCCATAATGTTCTAATGTAGTTTTAGTAGCCTGCTGTTTGATATAGCTGTGTCAATTAAATATCCCGGTGTAACTTTACAGAGCAGTATAATTGAGAATTATGGTGCCTTTGATGCTGCAGCAGTTTAGTTGTGGTATTTTTGTCTCAGCTGCTGGTAGGTGTTCTAATCAAACAACATGGATATCTGAAAATTTGTCCCAGGACCTGGAATTGCACCTGGGTCTCCTGGTTACCAGATGGTTGTGCTAACCCTTGCACCACCCAGGCTTCATACACCTGCATGGACTGTTCAAGTATGTAACTCGTCCAACCCAAATCCTCACATATTCTCTTACTTTGACCAATGTACTTCACTGCTTGCAGCTAAATCTGTATTGCCAACAAAAATCTGGTCCTTATGTGCATTCACACTGAAAGAAGTGTCAATACTTTAACAAAGTTGATTACAATTAAGAATAATGGTGTCTGTTCCAATGGTGTATGCTAGTTTGGAACTTTGGATATAACTACTATCTCATTTTCTATGGTTGTACTGAGAATGAAATGCCAAGAAAAAAAAAATCTGTATCTTGCAGTGTTTCCGAGATATTGATAGTGACCATGGCAAATATCCCAAGAAATTAGCAGCAAATGAAGGAATGGTTACTGGCAAATTTTAAAGCATTCAGGGGGCATCCAGTGACACTACACTTGTGCCCCCACCCCATCCCCTACCAAAACCCGTGATGGGTGGTGGGAGACAACTTTGAAGTCTTCTATACAAACCTAATTTTTATTGCAGATTTGGATTCTTTGTGAAAAAAATATGTAACTTTTGTATGAAACATTTTTTTTGTTTCATAATAAATGGTGCTGGAATCAGCAAAAATGAAAGTGTAGCATACCTGTGATGAGCTTCTTCAGCATTTCTGTGGGCCTCGTAGTACCAGGAAATGATAGCTCTCTCTCTGCAATCATTAACAATGGGGAACAATTGTGTAGAGGTGGGTACAATTCACCTGCAAGAATGGTCTGTTCAGTAACTGATTACACCTTGCCCATCTATTTTGAAGAATTAGCACTAAGAACTGTCAAACTACACTGCACACTCTGAAATATATAACACCAATACAGTTGTTGTAAAACGTAACAAACACGCTCTTTGTTGCTTTAAACTGATGCGGAGTTTGCCAAGAGCGAGTAGTGTCCATTAGGCACATTTCAGTTGCACTCTTGCTTTTGTTATGACATTCCGAAACCTTGGCAAGCTGTCAGCTGCACCACGCCACCCCACCCCACCCCTCTCCTTCCTTCCCTTCCCCTCACCTCGGTGAAGGCTGCGGCAGTGAGTGTCTGAAGATCGGTTCTCCCACTGTTGGAGTGAAACATATGAGACACTCCACACTATTTGCTAATTCTTCATGATGGAAACTAGATTATATTGTCATTTTTGTTAATATTGGTTTGTAATTTATGATTTGCTTTAGATAGTGGCTTCGGTGATAGTTTTGATAGCACACAATATATGCCACTGGTATGTTCTTATAGATATGTTCGGAAGAACAGGCGAAACATTCATAACTGTAATGCACCGTGTTGAAGATTGATGCTTCTTTTAATGTGGATGCACACAAGGATCGCACTTCCGGTGGGAATACAGTTTTAGCTAAAACCCATGGAGTACAATGGTCAGAGTAGGAGGATATTTTGGTTAGACAGTGGACATGCACGGGTAGTCCATGTAGGTTGTGAAGGCAGTGTTTCTGCATGCTGCAATATTTGTAACAACGGCCCAGTAGCCAGGAGACCCAGGTTCAAATTCTGGCCCTTGAACAAATTTTTATATGTCCATCACAATTGATTACAACACCTACCTGTAGCTGAGATAAAAATACCTCAACTAAGAATGAATCTTTGTCTTTGCAACAGAAAGTTCGCTGATATGGAACTTTCTGGCAGATTAAAATTGTGTGCCGGAACTGGGACTAGAACATGAGACCATTGCCTTTCGCGGCAAGTGCTCTACAACTGAGCTATCCGAACACAACTGACGGTCCGTCCTCATGACTTCAATTCTGCAAGTACCTCCTCTCCTACTTTCCAAACTTCACAGAAGTACTCCTGCAGACCTTGCAAGACTAGAACTCCTGGAAGAAAGGATATGGTGGAGACATGGCATAGCGACAGCCTAAGGGATTTGTCCAGAATGAAACTTTCTTCCATATCAGTGTACACTCTGCTGCAGAGTGAAAGTTTCATTCTGGAAACATCCTTTAAGCTGTCGCTAAGCCATGTCTCCACCATATCCTTTCTTCCAGGAGTGTTAGTCTTGTAAGGTCCGGAGGAGTACTTTTGTGAAGTTTGGAAAGTAGGAGGGGAGGTACTGGCAGAATTGAAGTTGTGAGGACTGACTGCAAGTCATGTCAGAATAGCTCAGTGGTAGAGCGCTTGCCCGCAAAAGGCGAAGGTCCTAGGTTTGAGTCCCAGTTCCGGTACACAATTTTAATCTGCCCTACTAAATCTAATAGCAATGTGAAATGGAATGAGCATGTAAGTACAGTTGTGGGTAAGGCAAATGATCGACTTTGGTGTATTTGGAGAATTTTGGGAAAGATTTAATTCATCTGTAAAGGAGGCCATGTATAAAATGTTTCTTGACCCTTGTTAAGTAAACCCTCTTCTCCTTCATGCCAGTGGCTGATGCAGCAACCAGTTTTAATGATGAGATAGACTACGCAGACTTGGTGTTGCAGATCTTTTTTGTAATCAAATATTATTAAGGTGTTTCACCTCATCAGAACATAGGCACTAACCCCAAGCATGGATCATTTGTAAATAATGAATAATACAACAGTGGAATAATACAACGGTGCTGGTCAAGCGAGTACAGGATTATAAATACAAAATCATTTGGGGGTATCACAGGAGTAGGTGTGATAATGAATAAGAAAATAGGAATGCAGGTACACTACTATGACTAGCACAGTGATTGCATTATCATTGTCAAGATAGATACGAAGCCAACACCGACCACAGTAGTACAGGTTTATATGCCAACTAGCTCTGCAGATGATGATGAGATTGAAGAAATATATGAGGAGCTAAAGGAAATTATTCAGGCAATTAAGGGAGAGGAAACCTTAATTGTTATGGGAGACTGGAATTCGGTAGTAGGACAAGGAAGGGAAGGGAAGGGAAGATAGTAGGTGAATATGGTCTGGGCAAAAGGAATGAAAGAGGAAGCCGCCTGGTAGAATTTTGCACAGAACATAATTTAGTTATAACAAATACCTGGTTTAAGAATCACAAAAGAAGGTTGTATACGTGGAAGAGACCAGGAGACACCAGGAGATACCAGATAGATTTTATAATGGTAAGACATAGATTTCGGAACCAGGTTATAAACTGTAAGACGTACCCAGGGGCAGATATAGACTCTGACCATAAGTTGTTGGTTATGAACTGTAGGCTGAAACTGAAGAAACTACAAAAAGGTAGGAAAATAAGGAGATGGGACCTGGATAAATTGAAGGAACCTGAGGTTCTTAAGAATTTCAGAGGGAGCTTTAGCCAACAATTGACAGAAACAGGGGAAAATAAAACAATAGAAGAGGAATGGGTAAAATTGAGAGATGAAATAGTGAAGGTAGCAGAGGACAAAATAGGTAGGAAGACAAGACCTGCAAAAAATCCTTGAATATCACAGGAGATATTAAATCTAATTGATGAAAGGAGAAAATATAAAAATACAATAAATGAAACGGGCAAAATAGAGTACAGACGACTAAGAAATGAGATTGACAGGAAGTGTAAAATGGCTAAGCAGGAGTGGCTAGAAGGCAAATGCAATGATGTAGAATAATGTATAAATAGGGGAAAAATAGATACAGCCTACAGGAAAATAAAAGAAACATATGGAGATAAGAAAAACAGCTCTATGAATATCAAGGACATTGATGGAAAACCAGTTCTCAGCAAAGAAGGGAAAGCTGAAAGGTGGATAGAGTATATAGAGGGGCTCTACAAAGGAAATGAACTTCGGGACACTATTGTAGGAAGGGAAGAGGATGTAGATGAAGATGAAATAGGAGATACTGTACTGAGAGAAGAATTTGACACAGCCCTGAAAGACCGAAGTCGAAACAAGGCACCTGGAGTAGATGATATTCCCTCAGAGCTACTGAAGTTGCTGGGAGAAACGGCCATGACAAAATTGTTTCACCTGGTGGGTAAGATGTATGAGATAGATGAAGTACCCTCAGACTTTAAGAAAAATGTTATAATCCCCATCCCAAAGAAAGCAGGTGCAGACAGGTGTGAAAATTACAGAACCATCAGTTTAATAAGCCACGTTTGCAAAATATTAACACGAATTATATACAGAAGGATGGAAAAACTGGTAGAAGCCGACTTCAGGGAAGATCAGTTTGGGTTCAGGAGAAATGTAGGAACTCGGGAGGCAATACTCACTTTACGGCTTATCCTAGAAGATAGATTAAGAAAAGGCAAACCTACATTTGTAGCTTTTGTAGATTTGGAGAAGGCTTTTGACAATGTTGATTGGAATAAACTCTTTCAAGTTCTGAAGCAAGCAGGAGTAAAATATAGGGAACGTAAGGTTATTTACAACTTGTACAAAAACCAGACAGCGGTTGTCAGAGTTGAAGGATATGAAAGGGATGCAGTGGTTGGAAAGGGAGTAAGACAGGGTTGTAGCCTTTCTCCATTGTTTTTATTCAATTTGTACATTGAGAAAGCTATAAAGGAAAGCAAGGAGAAATTTGGAGAAGGAATTAAAGTTCAGGGTGAAGAATTAAAAACATTGTGTTTTGCTGACGACATAGTAATTCTGTCAGATACAGCAAAGGACCTAGAAGAGCAATTAAACGGAATGGACAGTGTGCTGAAAGGGGCATATAAGATGAACATTAACAAGAGCATAACTAGGGTAATGGAGTGCAGTCTAAGAAAAACAGATGATGCTGAAGGAGTTAGATTAGGTAACGAAGCAATAAAGGAGGTAGATAAGTTTTGTTACTTGGGCAGTAAAATAACAAATGATGGTCGCAGTACAGAGGATATAAAATGCAGATTGGCAATGGGTAGAAAAGCGTTCTTGAAAAAGAGAAATTTGTTAACATCGAATATTGATTTAAGCCTAAGGAAGTCCTTTCTGAAGGCATTTGTATGGAGTGTTGCCTTATATGGGAGTGAAACATGGACGATAAACAGTGCGGACAGGAAGAGGGTTGAGGCTTTTGAAATATGGTGCTACAGAAGAATGCTGAAGATTAGGTGGGTGGATCGCGTAACTAATGAGGAGGTACTGAACAGAAATGGGGAGAAAAGAAATTTCTGGCATACCTTGACTAAAGGAAGTGATAGATTGGTAGGGCACATTCTTAGACATCAAGGAATTGTGAATTTAGCGTTGGAGGGAAGTGTGTGGGGTAAAAACCGCAGAGGAAGACCAAGAGATGGATACAGTAAGCAGATTCAGACAGATGTAGGTTGCTGTTCTTATGTGGAGATGGAGTCTTGCTCAGATAGGGTATTGTGGAGAGCTGCATCAAACCAGTCTCCGGATTGAAGACCACAACAACAACAACAACAACAACAACAACACAACAGTATGAAAGCATCACTGAAATGGGTGGTCAATCTGATGTTAAACATCTGCTATATTTGTTAGGTGTTTTTCTTTCTACATTGTCAGGTGAAAGGAATCTAGGAATGGACTGACTGCCTAAGTTCTCATAATGCTTAATACAGGTGAAACATGTTCTTAAGATTTGAAGACAATAAAGTTCACAATCAAAGCTGTGTATTCTGTCTATTTCTCAAAGTGTTTGGGGTCGCTGCCAGATCAGTTTAAAGGAAGACATAGAAGCAATTCAGAGGTGTGCTACTAGGTTTGTTACTGGTAGGTTCGATCAATGTGTGATTGTTGTAGATATGCTTTGGGAACTCAGATTGGGATCACTGGAGGGAAGGCAATGTTCTTTTCGAGTAACAGTATTGTGGAAATCTAGGGGGTCTGAATTTGAAGCTGACTGCAGTCCATTCCATTGCAACTTCAGTTTTGCATGAAGAGCACAAAGATGAGATGAGAGAAATTAGTGCTCATATTGATGCTTACTGGCATTTGTTTTTTCCCCCTTCTTTATCTGGGTATGAAGCAGAAAGGGAAGTGACTAGTAGTAGTATGAGATACTCCTGCCACACACCTTCTGGTGGATTGTGGAGTATTTATGTAGATGTAGATTTAGAAACATAATTATAATTGTTGTAATTTATTTGGGAGTTAACTTATCCTTTTGTGACTATAAGTTATTGATAATAATAAATCCTAGTGATTTATCCTTGTATATCATTACAGTACATAATTGTGTCTCTAGCAGTCTTCTAGAGAATTCAACCATTAATAAGTATAGTTCAAAACTCACTACAAAGATGTACAACAAGCTGCAACAGGCTCATAAAAAAGACACTCAGATATACAACACCTACGCTATCAGACATTAGCCTTCATTAGAAAAGAGAGCATTCACACATGACACAGGCGCACTTCACACTCATACACCTGTCAACCCAACTGCTGCACTCAGAATCATGCACTGCAGTGGGAAGATAGGAGGGAAAGGGGTTGGGAGGGGGGGCAGGAAGGTTGCATGGCAGGAGTGGGGATGGATACAGCACGACCTTACAGTACATATACATACTAAATGGGTGGAATAAGATGCAGCTTAGGAATGGAGTGAGGTGGTGAGGGAGGGAGGGAAACAAAAATACACACACACACACACACACACACACACACACACACACAGCACACTGAATGGGAAAGGTGCAGGATAGAGGGGGCAGGAACTTTTGGGTGTGGAGAAAAGGAAGTTATAAGAAAGTTATCGTAGGTTGAAGTCTGGATAATTTTGGGATCGGGATAGCTGGTGATGGGTGGTAAAACTCTCCCATTCCATGTAGCAAGTGTGTGTGTGTGTGTGTGTGTGTGTGTGTGTCTGTCTCCTCCCCCACCTCTCACTCCATTACTAAGCTGAATCTTGTCCCCCCCCCCCCCTCCCCCAATCCTGTATGTACTTGCCCCATAAAGCCGTGCTGCATTCACCCCACCACTAATCTTCCTGTTCCTCCCTCCCTCCTTCTCCTCTTCTCCTATACCCTCACCACAGAGCTTGATTTGAAGTGCAGCAGCTATAGATAACAGTAGTTTGACTGTGAAGTGTGCCTGTGTGAAAGCTCTCTCTTATGGCAAAGGCTAATGGCCAATAGCTGAAGTGTTGTATGTGTATCTTTTTTTGATGTGTCTGCCACAGTTCACTGTACATCTTTGCAGTGAGTTTTCAACTACCTTTATTATATTGTTGAATTCCAATTTGGACTTTCCATCATTAGATCTTCTAGAGAAGATAGATAGGGAGTCTGTGGATTACTTACTAACAGTTAGCAGTGTCTTGGCGCTCTAATTAGTATATAACATTGGCTACATTGTTGTGTTACATATGGTTGGATGGCTCCCTCTTATTCTGTTAAAAACTGTCTTGAATACTTTCTCAAAACTGTTTTGGCTCTCAAAAGAGTAAATGAATTAAATTTAGATAGCATCTAGCTTTGCCATTAGTTGTAATATATGTTGTAGTGTGTCTCAAGAAATGTACTTATTTCCAATCATTACTCAGCATTTGAATCATATTTCTCAATCATTTGAGTAATTATTTCCATTTTTAGTTGCAGTAGAAGTCCAAGCTGTTGAAGAAAAGGTTCCACAATATAATACAGTAATTGTCCAAGGGTTGCCAAAATATCTGGTGGGGCAAACAATCACTCTTGAAGATGGTTCAACTGCAATGATCCATGCTGCTCCTAGAGGAGGTGATAGAAAATTGATTTCAACTTTAATTTAGTGTTTCTCGATAGCACATTGTGAAAAAAAATTGCTTTTGCATTACTGCAGACCAGTATTAACTAGCCACTTAGTAGAGATAATGTGACAGCACTGTTACCTTAAAAATCACTGGATTTTATTTACTTATTTATTACACAAATTAAGGATTTATTCAAATTTAAAAAAAATATTCTGAGACTATTGAAAGTCACAAACATTCATGGTGTCTATATACAGACTGAAGGCTTGTATGAAAGACACACCTGCGTTGAAATTCTTAACAACTATTCTTTCCAAGTACTTCAATTGTCCTTGCAATACTCTTGGGGTGGATTATATTCTTTACAGTGAAAATTTATTATTCTCTTAATTAAAGCAGGTTTTCAGTGAAGCATGTATCTGGAGTGATGATAGTAAGGAAAAAAGAAAGAAAGAAAGAAACCGATAAAGAGTGTGGATACAACAATGACTGAATCCAGACATGGGTGAGTTGGATCTTCTGGCTGGCTGGAAATGTGTATGATGGTTGAACAATACCAACTGCATCTCAAGATTTTGTATCAAAGTCAGAAAGTAGGAACAGAAAAGTAAACATGTTTCCAGTACTGAGGTATCATAGTATGATGCTGTCTACTTTCTGGAAATTGGCAATACACAATTGATAAGAAAGTAAGACTCAAACTGGAAAGAATATGTAGATAAAGTCGTGGGAAAGGTGAACCAAAGACTGCATTTTATTGGCAGAACCCTTAAAAGATGCAACAGAACAACTAAAGAAATTGCATACACTACACTTGACCGTCCTTTTTTGGAGTATTGCTGCCCAGTGTGGGGTCCTTATCAGGTGAGTTTGATGGAGAACATCAAAAGAGTGCAAAGAAGGGCAGCTGGTTTTGTATTTTCATGATACAGGGGAGACAACGCATGGAAATGATAAAGGATCTGGGATGGGAGTTATTACAACAACGGCACTTATCCCTGCAGCTTGGGCAACTTACGAAACTCCATTCGCCAAAATTCTCCTCTGAATGGGGAAAATACATTGTTGACTCCCACTTAAATAGGAGAAATGATCATCAGAATAAAATACGAGAAATCAGAGCTCAAAAAAGAAAGATTCATGTGTTCTTTCTTCTCGCTCACTGTTCAGGAATGGAATGGGACATATAGTATAAAGGTGGTTTGATGAACCCTCTGCCAGGCACTTAAATATGATTTGCAGAGTATGCCATGTAGATGTAGAGATTGGGTTAACTGTAGTAAGTAGGAAAGTTAAATGCTGGCCTTGCATACCTAGAAGATATGACATGACAGTGCCCCCAGCTTGATGCCACACACTTGTATTGCATAGAGCCACGCACTGACATATTTAAATTTCATGCGCATGAACGTGCACGGGAACAGTGAGGTTGGGGAAGTTACTGATGTAGGGGTTTTTCTGCAGGACTGGAAAAACTGAAACTGAGTCACGCAGGGGAGATTAGAGTGCTGTGTGGTCAGCAGAAGACAGTGGAGCACTGTTGCTCATCACCGTGATTTTATAGAATGTATTACAGTTTTCCCAGCCGAAGTAACCGCTTTTTCTTTTGAAATTGAAGGATTTCGGTATGTGGGTAAAAGTGTGAAGTTGCTTGGGGGATCGAGTCATATAAAAACATTTTTTATAATCTTACAAACGTACAGTGTGACGAGGAGAAAAATAAACTTATTTAAACGATAACTGTGTAGTGAAAATTATTTATTTGCAACTTACTCTATTTACCCATTAATGTGTATATAATTAGGATGTACTTTTTGTTTATTTGAAACTGAAGGCGCACATGGACAGAACAAGCACTAAAATGGGAATCATACAGTGTAATTCCCTAAACGAGCACAAAAGATTTTTCCTTCAGAAAGAAGGGAAAAGCATGTTCTGCCCCGTTGCAGATGATGGCTCGTCCATTTTGTGAAATAGTGAGTATTGAGGTACGTTCCGGCTCGCCCATTTGAAGTGAGAAGTATGTTGCGGCTCATTCATTTCGATTGCAGAATACATTCCGACTCACGCGTGTAAGAAAATTTCATCGGCCTGTGGCAGCGAGTGTGCAACAGGCAGCAACAGCGGAACTGGGAGACCGGTGGCAACAGATGGTATACTCGAGACCATCACCGGACACCGGCGCGGCAGCAGGACGTGGCAGCAGCAGCAGAGACAATGCACAAATGCACTGATTTCGGCAACAGCAGCTCAGCACGGAGACACGCCACATTTACACAGTGAAATTGCAGCACAGACAAAAAGATATGTGTCACTGCAGGCTTTAAGTTTTGTTGATTTCAGTTCTCTTGTCCCCAGCTATGAGTACCTAAACTGATAGTATTGTAAGTGACAGTGAATCCTTAGAGAATGGTAGTGGGTTTGAAGACATAAAGCAAACCAAGGCAGATGAAATGAAAGCAATGATGGGTTGGGTGATAACTGAATTTAAAAATACTGTTAGGGGCCTGGAAACAAAAATGGGAAATTCAATTATAAGTTTAAAATCTGAAATGGGAAACTCAATAAAGAATTCAATGGGTGTTTAAAAAAATGAAATAATCTCAGACTTTGACAAAAGACTACAAGACTTGACTGAAAAATTTGAAGTTAGAGAAAAGGATCTGAATGCCAGAATTAGTACTGCTGAGACTGAGTTGAATAGCAGTTTATAATGAGGAAAAGAGATGTGTGAAATCAGTAATGAAGACACTAAGCAGGCTTTAATTGAAATAAACAAAAGGATTGTGACTTGTGTTGACAAAACTAAGACAATTTTGCAAAATACAAAAAGTGATTTAAGAAAGGAAATAGAACAATTAGTAGCTGTAAATAAATGTAATGTAGAAAAGGTCATTAGATGGATAGATGATTTAGAATTGTGCTCTGCATCTGGAAATAGTGGTTGGTCTGGAATGCAGATACCAAGTTGTAAAACTTTTTCAGGAGAAAGTAACTAAGCAACTACTATATAGTAGATTTTATTGCAGCATGCAAAGGTCACTTCCTCCCTGGAATGTCTGATAATTGCAAAATAAAATACACCAAAAGAATGTTAGAAGGCTCTGCACTGATTTGGGCTAACCAATGTGCTGAGAAATTTGTTTCTTTTGAAGCTTTTGAAAAACTAATTTTATATAGGTGCTGGAGCCAGGCTAAATAAGTCAGGTTACAAAATGAATTCTTAAATGGGGTTGCTTACAAGGGGGATAAACAGACTATGAAGGAATTGTCAGGAAGAGTTAAGGAAATTGTGCACCTAGATAGACCATTAGGAGCTCTTACTGAAACATACACTCTTTGCCGGAGGTTCCCAGAGAATTTAAATTGACAACTTATACACTGCCTTACTGTCTCGACTGAAAAATTTCTAGATTTTATAGAAAAAGTAGATCATGCAATGGTATGTAAACATGGACTTGGGAAGCCTCAACATATAGCTAACCAAAGGGAACATAATGATAATAGGAATACCAGAAATTGAATAACCAGCAAGACCACCACCGAGAAAGGACATAAATGAAAATTGGAGAAATAACGAGGGTAAATGGAATGGTGACAATAGGAATCAGAGATTCATGGGGAAGAAATAACAGGGATGATCCAAGGTTAATTTAGGAAAATGGAGAAAGAAGAAGGGAAGAAAATAGAAACGAACAATAGAGACAACATTCGGAAAACTAGAATTTGTTCCAAATGGGGTTCGCTTTAGGACAGGATACAAGGCATGAAATAGGTCTTAGATAAGGATAAACAATTACAAACTAGATAGCAGGGGATCAGATAGGAATAACTATGACCAGAATAGAGATTGAGAGAAGGGTAGAAAGAATATGTATTATGGATGCAATATTGGGTAATGAAGAAATGATTGGTGACTGGTTTAAACAGCATGATAAGAAAAATGCAAATAAGAGAAGAAAGCATAGAAATCCAAGTGGAGATTGTAATGTGGGAGATTTGTTTAGTGAAAGAGTAAGTAGTGGGAGAGATGTTGAAGAAAACAGCATCAGTTTGGCTTCTGTATTGGGTGTATCAGGGTTGCATGTGGAGCATAAATGTGTGATTGAGTGTAAGAGTATGCCAAGTGGATGTGTGAATGGTAGCAAGAGTGTCATCGAACTAGATGAGACAAGATCTGTTCCTATAGGTCCTGGTATGACCTCTGAATCTATTCCAAATCTTATGAATTTGAGTGCAACTGAAAACAGTTTATCAAAAAATGAAAGTGATATTTGTTGTGTGCAGGCTGAGTTTCAGGAAGCCAGTGATGTATGTACTATCATTAAATCAAATGTTAACATGTGTGGAAAAAGTGTGGGTACTCCAAAATTTAACGCAACTACTAATGATTATGTAATAAGTTCTGTATCTGGTTCAGTGCAGGTTGATGTTTGGTTTGATGATGTAAATGTAAATAAGAATGTACAAACACCTATTTTTAATGAAGATTGGAAACAGCATGAAAAGAGTAAATTTAAATGCTGGATAAAGAAGGTCAATTGGATTAGGAAATCGGCATCAGATGATTGGGCAGTTCATAAATATGACTACATAAAAGATTAGGAGAACAATGTGGGAAAAGTGAAACATATTACAATGTTCTTAAAGAAATATTTGGTGGGGATCCAGAATTTGGTGAATTGAGGGGACAAAGCATGTTCCCATTGGAAACTAGTATATTCACTTTACATCTTATCTTAGAAGATAGATTAAGGAAAGGCAAACCTACATTTTTAGCTTTTGTAGATTTGGAGAAAGCATTTGATAATGTTGACTGGAATACACTCTTTCAAATTCTCAAGTCAGCAGGGGTAAAATACAGGGAAAGGAGAGTTATTTACAACTTGTACAAAAGCCAGACCACAGTTATTAGACTCGAAGGGCATGAAAGGGAAGCGTCAATTGGGAAGGGAGTAAGACAGGGTTGTAGCCTTTCTCCAATGCTATTCAATTTGTACATCGAGCAGGCGGTGAAGGAAAGCAAGGAAAAATTTGGAATAGGAATTAAAGTTCAGGGGGAAGAAATAAAAACATTGCGTTTTGCTGATGACATTAAAATTGTGTCAGAGACAGCAAAGGACCTGGAAGGGCAGTTGAATGGAATGGACAGCGTGTTGAAGAGAGCATATAAAATGAACATTAACAAGAGAAAAACAAAAATAATGGAATGCGGTCTTAGAAAATCAGGCGATGCTGAAGGAATTAGATTAGGTAATGAAACAATGAAGGTGGTAGACAAGTTTTGTTACTTGAGTAGTAAAATAACATATGATGGTCGCAGTACAGAGGATATAAAATGCAGAATGGCAATGGGAAGAAAAGCATTTTTGAAAAAGAGCAATTTGCTAACATTGAATATTAATTTAAGGGTAAGGAAGTCTTTTCTGAAGGCATTTGTATGGAGTGTTGCCTTGTACGGGAGTGAAACATGGACGATAAGCAGTGCGGACAGGAAGAGAATAGAGGCTTTTGAAATGTGGTGCTACAGAAGAATGCTGAAGATTAGGTGGGTGGATCGTGTAACTAATGAGGAGGTACTGAACAGAATTGGTGAGAAAAGGAATTTTTGGCATACCCTGACTAAAAGAAGGGATCCCTTGGTAGGACACATTCTTAGACATCGGGGAATCATAAATTTAACATTGGAGGGAAGTGTGTGGGGTAAAAATTGCAGAGGGAGACCAATAGACACATATAGTAAGCAGATTCAAGTGGATGTGGGTTGCTGTTCTTATGAAGAGATGAAAAGGCTTGCTCAGGATAGAGTAGGGTGGAGAGCTGCATCAAACCAGTCTCTGGACTGAAGACCATAACAACAACAACAACAACAAAATGAATGATAAACATGAGTCTCTAAATGAGGGTTCTAGTGATGAACAAGAAATGGGGGATAATATACAAACTTTTATCATCTATAATAGTGAACAGTATGAGGATGTGAAAGAGGGTGAAATGAATACAAGATGGATGGAGAAAGAGGAGCATGAATATATGGTTAGTGATTGGATCCAGTTTTTAAATTATAGAAAAACTGTAGAACTAAAGGTATGGGAAAGGGACAAGTTTGGTTTTGCAAGGAAGATAGCAATGCTAAATGCTGGGAACCCAGAATTCAAAGAGATGTTTGAAAAAGTATTTGCAGCTGTTGATGATGATAACATAGAACCATATAGCCCTAGTAGTGGAGTAATGCTAAAGCAATGCATACACGATATGCAAGACGACTTGTTAGCTGAGACTGAATTAGAGGAAAAAGTGAATGAATATGTGCAGCCAATCATAAATGTCACTGTTGGAGGGGTATGTGAAAATGCACTGATTGATACTGGGATCTCTATTAGTGTCATTGCAGAAGATTTTTACAATCAGATCAGGACTACAGGAACAGTTGAATTTCCGGTCAGAGGGGTGAGAATAAAAAATGCAATTGGAAGTTACAGCAAGCCAGTGAATAAGGATGTTATATTAGATGTAAATGTAGGAGGAAAAAAATTTAGTCATGTTTTCTGGCAATAAGAAATCTGTCTATATCTTGTTTTAGGCAATGATTTCCTGTGTAAAAATGGGGCTTGCATCGAATGTAAGGATCAGGTGCTGGAACTACATTCTGGAGGATGCATGAAAGGAGTGATAAAGATTTAGTGGCATGTCTGTGCATAGCCAAATGTACAATGGATGAGGTGGAGGTTGAGGAAGATATACAAAGAAAGATAAACAGTACTAAGGAAACTGATTACCATGCAAAGGAGGAGCTGTATCATTTACTGACAAACAAGAATGTATTTTCTGAAAAGCCAAATAAGGTAACTAAATTTGAATATTCAATAAGGGTACAACCACTTGAGCCTATTAAAGCAAAGCCACGTGCCGTTGTCATGTCAGAAAGGGAGGATATGAGGACAAAATTACAGTGGATGCTTAACTGGGGTATTGTGAGCAAAGGTATTGGGTAAGGCAGTCTCAGAGTACGACCAGTGTATATAGTAGGATAAGAATTTGTGTAAATTTATTTTTGTAACTTTATTATATATCTTTGATTAATTTATATGAAGCTAAGGACAGGGTTTAAAATTTAGAGGTGGTGAAAATGTGTATATAAAGGAGTACATTATGTTACAAAGTACATGCGTAAACTGGAGATTTTGAGTTTTACATGTTGATACTAGATCTGTGGATGCCTTCTTTCTAATTAGTGTCAGATTAGGATTAGGCAGTGCAATCAGTTTTAAATGATTTGGAATAGTTGACGATAGTGTGTCAATGCACCAAGTAAAATTAATTTGTGTGTGTGTGTGTGTGTGTGTGTGTGTGTATTGGGGGTAGAGAAATGTTTGTATAGGGATATTGTGTATCCAAGGGGTCATGTTGTGTGAAAGTAGAGAATGCTATACATATTATTTTCTGATATGAAAGATTATTAATTGAATTAAATAGTATGTCAGAAGTGCAGAAAAAGTTTTCTTAAGGGTTCATTTTGAGAGATGAGTTAATTTGACTACAATGTCCTCCGTTATACCAGTCATGTTACACTGTAGTCTCTAAATCCACATACAAATGACAATAATCGTGCCACATCTTGAGTTTATTTTTCATTGGAGCGGCTTGAGGGATATGAAATAAAAGAATAATGACTTCAGCTATTCTGCTTTTGAATAGAACAAGTTATTGATATGACCTGAGTAACTTAATATCAGTGTAACTGAATGAAGTTCTGTTATGAAATTCTGTTTTGATTATGCTAAATCTGGATAGCAGAGATGTGGGGTGAGAATCTGACCAGTCCCTGGTATTCAGACAATATGTTTGTCAACAGAAAAACATTTGGTGTCTTTTTTTTCTCTCTTTTTTTCTCCTTTTCATTGTTTTCATGCCAGCTGAGAGGACAAGAGAGCTCAAATCAGTGCCAATAGCCTGAACTGCATTGTCTTACAAACTGAAAAAGACAGAATGTAAGGACCAGTGCCCATATCCTGAAGTGCAACACAAGGGCTTCTGGAAGTGAAACTTTCCAGTGCAACGGGAAGTATATATTAAAAACGATGGATATTCATTCCAGAATGAGACAATGACATGGGGCATACCCATCAATATTAGTGATTTTTGTATGTTCTGGTTGCTATGTGTCACATAAACATACTTTAAATATGTACAATTTCACAAAATTTAATATTTATCACTAATTATAAGATGTTTCCTTGCATAATCTTTTCTTGTTCTTGTTTGAGGGGGACATGTGTGTTGTTTTTTGTGCTACTTGCAACATCCTGCACTATGTTTGGAAGTCGCAAGTGGGGGTATTATGACATGACAGTGCCCCCGGGCTGATACCACACACTTGTATTGCATAGAGCCACACACCAACATATTTAAATCTCGTGCGCATGAACACGTGCAGGAACAGTGAGCTTGGGGAAGTTCGTGACGTGGGATTTTTTCCATGGGACTGGAAAAATGGAAGCAGAGTCGCGCAGGGGAGATTAGAGCGCCATGTGGATGGCAGAAGGCGGTGGAGCGCTGTTGCTAGTCGCCGTGATTTTATAGAACGTATTATAGTTTTCGCGACCGAAGTAACTGCTTTTTCTTTTGAAATTGAAGGATTTTGGTGTGTGGGGAAAAGTGCAAGGTTGCTTGGGGGGCTTGAGTCATATAAAATTTTTCTTTTGTAATCTTACAGACGTGCAGTGCGATGTGAGCTATCCCGACATGACTCAGGGTCCATCCTCACAACTTCACTTCTGCCAGTACCTCACCTCCTACTTTCCAAAACTCTTGAAAAAAAGGATATGCTGAAGACATGACTTAGCCACAGCCTAAGAGATATTTCCAGAATGAAACCTTGACTCTGCAGTGGAGTATGCACTGATATGAAACTTCTTGGCAGATTAAAATTGTGTGCCAGAACCGGGACTCAAACCTGGGACCTTTGCCTTTCACGGGCAAGTTTCACACTGGAAACGTCTCTTAGTCTGTGGCTAAGCCATGTCTCCACCATATTCTGTCTTCCAGGAGTGCTAGATCTGCAAGTTTCGCAGAAGAATTCCTGTGAAGTTGGGAAAGTAGGAAGCGAGAAGCGAGGTAGTGGCAAAAATGAAGTTGTGAGGAAGGACTGTGAGTCGTGTCATGATAGCTTAGTGGTAGAGCACTTTCCCATGAAAGGAAAGGTCCCAGGTTCCAGTCCCGGCTCTGGTACACAATTTTAATCTACCAGGATGTTCCATATCAGTGCCCACTCTGCTGCAGAGTGAAAGTTTCATACAGTTCTGAAAGCTCGTCATATTTTGTTATCTCCATTTTCGTTTATTTTTGTGTGACTATTGGTGCTACAGAACTAAGTTGTGTACTGGCCGGCCAATCTCTCTTTTGAAGAATATTTTAGCATCTCTGTGGATCATTTCTTTCAGTAATAAAATACTAATGCAGATATACAAGATCCTTCAACAAAATATTCTGTATCTTCCAAAGCAATCATGACATATGGTTACCAGATATTGCTCTTCAGAAAAGAGGCAGTTCTAGATTCAGAAAAAATTTGGATAAATGTTATGACCTCAAATTTGAAGTTGTAGCATAGGCATCGTAATGCTAAAACTGATGGCCTCGCAGGTCGAATTTCACTTAATTTCCAGTTATTTAATTTGCTCTGAAACTTCCTTGAGTTTGCATCGGCAATGACATAGAAAAAAATGTCACATTGTTTTAAGAATGGTTACATTCTTTAAAATTTTTGATAGTGAAAGTTCAAGGTGTTTATTTCCTCTCTCGTTTTCGAGTTGAAGTAGCTTTATAACAAACAAAGTAAAATTCCCAATTTTACTAAAAATCTCTCAGACTATTCTATGGTTCAAAGACATGATATGTCCAGGTGAAAGAAGATGTGTGCTAACTCCATGATGATATCATTGGCTTCCGTTTGGAAGATCCGACGGATTCGAAATAGGTGACTAGAAATAATTGAAATTGTAACAGAAAGTATAAAACAGGTAAACAATCACAGTTCTACACTTCTGTGAAGATGTCTACAACACTGTGATGACTATTGTTTTTATCATCTTGGTTTGTCACAGAAGTATTAATAGTATTAAGAAATATTTACGCTGTTGTTGATTTCTAAATAAAAAATAAATCTGTCTGTTATTCAGTTGCATTAATTTGTTATGTATAAAATAGTAGTTTGTTAATGATATTTTTCTTTTCAAGTAACTAGTTTGCCTAAATTTACAGTATTTTGAATAAAATATTTAATTTTCTGCCACACAGAAAAATGCCAGCCTGTGGCACTTGAAGATGGCACAACAGCTTACATTACTCTTCCAGACCATTTACTGAGTAGTTCAGGAGATGAATCAACCAAAAAACACTCTCAACAAAATCAACAGAAAGAATACCAAGAAGACCAAGAACAAACAGAAATACAAATCACACCAGTAGAAGAGTCACGGCCTAAATGTTTCATGTGTAATCACGAAGGCTGTGGGAAGTTGTACACTACACTACATCATCTCAGGGTTAGCCATACTGCTTTAACTTTCTTTGTTTATAAATAACAATATAGTTGTTGTATCAATGATTTTTTTCAATATATAATGTCTAGTAACTGTAACAAATAGGCCTACATAGTCACTTAACACTGGGATGATGCAATTAAAAATGTGTATGTATGTATTTTGTATTAATACATTGTTTCCATGTATTTTTTGTTATTGGCATACAGATAAAGTTTTATGTCCTTCCTCTAAAACTTCATTTGGAGTGGGCAGTTACGTTACTACCACTAATGCAGATACCATTCTTGGGGACTTTTATGGAATTTGTTTTTTTATCTGTAGGTCAGAAATGTTGGGAACTGAGTGAGGAAACACTATATATATTTGCTGGTTAGAAAGAGATTGCTGAATTACATCTTCTTAAGAAGATAGCGTGCTGAATAAGGGAAGAGAAAGTGAATACAGCATGGAATTGAATAAGCCAGAGCTCCTCACTAAGAGTCCAGGTCACACGTAGGATGAACCGAGATCTAAGAACCATTGGTCTAATAGTTGTAAATTATTGTAGCTGTGTGGGGGACGTACCACAGCTCCAAGTGCTAATATGGAGTACTGAAGGTCAAATAATTAGGCTTTAGGTAGCAAAAGATGGTTAAAGCCAGAGTAATGTTCCGCCAAAATTTTTACAAAAGTTCAGATGGTGTTCAGAGTGGTTAGATTGCACGAAATAGGTTGTGGCATATTTATTGCTGGCACAAAGAGTTTATTCTGCAGGGGAATTTGTATAGTTTGTAACTTATTTTGACTTGAGAGACACCTAGTAAATTCAAAACAGGTCAGCTGATTTTGACAAGACGTCTCTATGGTGCAAAAGGTAATTGTTGACAATGACAATACAAAAATGTGAGGTCATCTATGTGAGTACTTGAAATAGTCTGTTAAGAATACATAGTAAATTAAATAAATTTGATGGTAGTTCATTCAACTAAATATCTAGAGATATTAATTACAAAAATTTTAACTAGAACAGTGCATAGAAAAGGATGTGGAGTAGCTAACCTAAAGATTGTATTTTATTGGAACGTTGGTGCAAATCTGTTAAAGAAGCTTTTCACACCATGAATGTCACCTGTTGGACTATTTACAGCTCTGATTACAATCCTTACTAGATGAAATACAGAGAATATACAGGTAGCATTCAGAGGAGGTAGTTTGAGTTGTGTTATACACTGATACAAATGCAAGCTGGGGTGACAATATTAACCCACAGTGCACTGATGTCCTTCCAGAAGGATGTGAATGGCAGTTTACTTTTTCATTGTTTTATTTAAAAATGCATGCTTAGTGTCATGTTTTATTTCTTTGAATAGCCTGCTTCAATTGCAGATTAATTTTAGCTTGTGTTGTCGATTGTAAAGTGGTTGAATATGGCTGCGAAGTTGAGGTTAAATACAGAAGATGTTGAAGACTTCCTCGTAGTTGGATTTGTATTTATTAAACATTCTTTAATTTTTGAGTTATATATATATATATATATATATATATATATATATATATATATATATATATATATATATTAAATGTTGTTTTAATAATAATGATTTATCAGATTAAAATTCTAAAACATCCATTTTGATGCTATCTGGGTTAAACTGGTGAGATCTCTACACAAAATTTCAATCACCACAATAGATAATATATTTTGAGGATGCTGTTAGTTGCCTCATTTGTTAAACTGTTGCCTACATGAAGTGCAGTGATGAACATCAAACAGTATTCTTGTAGCATGTAATTGTGTGATGTATGTTTTGTGTTCGTCGCTCAGAAAGTTATTCCATTTGACATTAAATTATGCAAAAAAAAAAAAAAAAAAAAAAAAAAATTACTTTTTTATGTTTTCATCACCAAACTCGGCAATTAAATATAGCGTAAATGTTGCTGAACTTATTCTTTTGAAAAGATCTATAATAAGTTATTTCCAATTAAAGTTCTGGTCATTATGCACACCCAGGATTTTGAACAATGCTTTCCTCATCCAATAATGTTATCAGTAATGATAAAGCTTCAGTGCAATATGCTACAAACTGCAGTTTTTCAATGACAAACAGTCAATATTGCTTTACAAAATTTCATTTGTCACTTGTTCTGTGGCTGTAACTCTGTTGGGCTTGATTATGATTCATAATCACAAAAAGCACAATTTTTTTTTATCAGTATAGTTTGGATGGTAATTTATGTATAGAAAGAACAGGAATGTCTTTGAATTGAACCCTGTTGGAATGCCTGTAGAAATTTGTCACTATTCTAAAGAAGTTCTTCATAAAAGCTACATCGGTTAGGCATGCTGACATCCTTGAACTTAATATCAGTTAAATATGAAGAAACTACTTAGCTATTATACTTCAACAGCATTAACTTTGTGGTTGGTGATACTAAAGGGCTGTTGTAAGATAAATGGAAAGTGATGTGCTAGTGTTTCATTCATAGTTCTCATATTTTCAAGGTTGATTGCTGAGTGCCCTAAACACTTTGAAATCCAAATTTTATCCATAAGAACACTATAGTACCATCTGAAAAGTTGTAAAAAGTAACCAAACTCCATAAAACCATTTCAAAATAGTAAATATGTTAGTAAAATTCTAACAATGGAAAATCCTATAGGAATATTAATAATGGAGGATAGGTAATAACTCACCATAAAGAGGCTCACTGAGCTGCAGACAGAACCGAAAGTCGATAATCACATTCACACAACTAAAATTTTCGGCCATGGCCTTTGTCAGAAAAAAAGAATAAATAAATAAAAATACCGCGCGCGCACGCGAGTGTAGTTGTTTGAGTGAATGCATGAATGTACGTGTTACTTTTTTCTGATGAAGGCCATGGCCGAAAATTTAAGTTGTCTGAATGTGATTATCTATTTTCGTGTATGTCAGCAGCTCAGTGAGCCTCTTTACAGTGAGTTGTTACCTATCCTTCATTATTAAACATGTTAGTAAACTTCGTACATGCCATTTCTGTTTGAAAATACTGTTTGATAAACTAATAAGAGAAAAAATAGAATGTCAATAATAAAGGATAGATAACGACTCAATGTAAAGATGATAGCTGAGCCACAAACAGGCACGTAAAATAGTCATTGTTAGTGGAGGGGAAAAGTGTGAGGGAGGGAATGGAACATTCCACATTCATGACAGATTGTAAAGACTCATAGGTGGGACTGTGAGATGTAGCATGGAATGCAGTAAAGGAAAAGACTGGGAGAGTGGAAAAGGAGGATGGGATGGGGGGAGGGGGGGGGGGAACCATAAACTGATTTTAAAAAGTAATTAATTAATTAATTAAAGGGATATTGAAATATTAAAGAAAAATATTTAAAATAAAATACAAAAAACGGTGTCACACAGTGGGAAGAAAGACATGAATTGGAAGGAGACATGTTATAAAAGTGCAGGAGAGAGAGAGATTGGGGGGGGGGGGGGCCTGTTACGTAATGGGTGTAGGAATGAGAGTTATCTTGGATTGAGATTAGGGTTGTTGAGCATGCCAATGTAAAAGGCTGTGCAATGATTGCAACAGAGTTGTTAAATCACATGGCTGCTTTCACAGGTTGTGTTGTTTAGAGGGGACTAGAGCTTTCACAGGCAGTCCGACAACTGAAGGGAAGGGATAAGCCTGTGATGTGACTGGAATAAGAAGTGCTGTGTGGGTGGATTGGGAGGTTGTGTATCGGGATCTTCAGCAAGGATGTGATCTCCGTGGTAAGGGATTGGTTTAGGGGGGGGAATGAAATAGTGATGGACTAGGCTGTTGTGGAAATTGGGTGGGCAACAGAACTCCACTTTAGCAAGCATCTTGTGTAGGATGTCTGTAATTTCAGGGTATGACGACAAGATAATCAAATCCCTGATGAAGGATGTGATTTACTTGTTCCAGTTTGTGGTGGTATTGGGTGATAAAAGAGGTACTCATTTGTGACTGGTTATTGGGGGTGGAGGGAGGATTGATTGTTTGTGCAGATATTGCACAGGAAATCTGTTTGCAGCCTCGATCAGGAGGATAATGTCTGTCTGTGAAGCCTTTGGCATATTGGTTAAGGGACTTCTCATCACTGCAAACATGCTCTCCATGGGTGACAAGATAGTATGTGAGGTATTTTTTTATGTGAAATGGATGACAGCTGTCAAAGTTCATGTAGGTTGGTGATTAGTACATTTAATGAAGGCAGATATGGAAGAATCAATTAGTGAGGTGGAGGTTAACATCAAGAAGGTGTGTTGCCTCACTGAGAAGGAGCAAGTGAAACAGATGGGACAGAATAGTTGAGATTTTGAAGGAATGAGGATAGGTTATCCTGGTCACGAGTCCAAATCATGAAAATATTATCAATGAACCTAAACCAGGTCAAAGTTGAAGGTTTGGGGAGGGTAGGAAGGTTTTCTCTAGACTGCCCATAAATAAGTTGGCATAGGAGGGTGCCCATGGTTGTGCCACTGATTTGATTGTATACTTTCCCTTCAAAAGAAAAATAATTGTTTTTACAATGTAATTGGTAAGGATGCTACGAAAGGTCGTGTTCGAGGGAAGCAAGGCCATGGCCATGTGGCTATAGTGTATAGGAAAGGGCATCAAGAGTGATGAGTAAGCAGTAGGTATGATGAGTAAGCAGCCAGTAGGTAAAGGGGTGGGGATGGTGGTGAGTCAGTGGTTGGTTTCTTGGTTGTGGGAGGCTAGGTTTTGAACTAAAATTCTTTTAGTGGGACCACAGTAACCAGCAACAATTGGGTGTCCAGGATTATTAGGTTTATAGCTTTTTTGGGAACATGTAGAAGGTAGGGATGTAGGGTGTTGGGGTTTGGGAAGAGATTGATTCCCTGGAGAGATTTTGATAAGGGCCATAGGATTTTAGTAGGGATTGTTACACTTTTGGGATGGGGTCATCTAGGCACAACTTGTAAGTGGAGGAATCAGACAATTTTAATTTATTATTTTTATCATTTTAGTAACACAGTGGAAGAGTGGGTTGCTCTGAGAGATACAGTAGTGAAGGCTGTAGAGGATCATATAGGTAGAAAGACAAGGTCTAATAGAAATCCTTGGATAACACAGGAGATACTGAACTTAATTGATGAAAGGAGGAAATATAAAAATGCAGCAAGTGAAGCAGGCAAAAGGGAGTACAGTCAGCTGAAAAGTAAGGTTGACAGGAAGTGCAGACTGGCTAATGAGGAGTGGCTTGAGGAGAAATGCAAGACAGTAGAAAGCTGTATAACTTGTGTTATAGTGGTGTTACTTTTCACCTTGTAAATAACATTGGAATGTTAGTGAGGATGTTTGCGGATGATGCAGTTTATCACTATGTCGCAACACTGGAAAAGGGTAGCAAAATGCAAGATGATCTGCAGCATATTGACATATGATCCAGGGAATGGCAATTGAGCCTCAACATAAGCAATAGCAGGGCAAACACTGGACTCAGTTATTTCCTTAAAATGTATAGAAGAGGAAATAAGGGGCGATTTGAAATGGAATGACCATATAAAATTAATTGCAGGACAGGCAGATTCCAGACTGTGATTCATTGGAAAAATCCTCAGAAAAAAGGAAGAAGGTTACAAAACTCTTGTTTGGCCAGTGCTTAGAGTATTGCTCATCAGTGTGGTCTCCATACCAAATAGGGTTACTAGAAGACACACAAAGAAAATATAATGGTGAGCAGCACACTTTGTTATGGTCTCATTTAGTAAACACAAAAGCATCACATTAGGAAACTCCAGTGGCGGACGCTGCAAGGGAGATGTTCTGTATTGTGGTACAGCTTCTGTCAAAGTTCCAAGCACACACACATTTCATTAAGAGTGAAGCAATATATTGCTTCCTCATATGTACATCTGGTGAAGTTACATCAAGGATTAAATTAGAGAAATTAGAGGTCACTCAGAGGCAAACCAGCAATCATTTTTCCCACTAACCGTACGCAACTTAAATAAGGAAGGTGACAATGGTATGCAACGTACGCTCCACCACACATCACGAGGTAACTTGCAGAGTATCGATGTAGATTCCAAGATACATCTCACATACCTGCATATCATAATGGAAAGTCCAGGTTGGAATAAATAATATAGTGAGGACAGTTACAACTCACCGCAAAGACATGGCGACGAGATGCGACAGGCACATACAAAAGACACACACATACAACACATTCAGCTATCGGCCATGGCCTTCCTCAGAAATAGAGCACTCACGCAATCACACAGGCACACAACACAGTCATACAACCATCACCTCCGACTGCCACACTTCGAATCACGCTCTGCAGCGAATTGGGGACGGGAGGGGAGGGGGAGGGGATAGAAAGGTTACGTCACGGTGGTGGGGATGGGTTAGATGGGAATAACGAGATGCAGCTTAGGAATGGAGTGGGGAGGCGGGTGAGGGGAGAAAATAAAATAAAATAAAGTAAAATAATATATATATATATATATATATATATATATATATATATATATATATATATATATATATATATATATATTTTACTTTATTTTATTTTATTTTCTCCCCTCACCCGCCTCCCCATAAAATAAAATAAAGTAAAATAATATATATATATTTACTTTATTTTATTTTATTTTCTCCCCTCACCCGCCTCCCCACTCCATTCCTAAGCTGCATCTCGTTATTCCCATCTAACCCATCCCCACCACCGTGACGTAACCTATCTATCCCCTCCCCCTCCCCTCCCCTCCCGTCCCCAATTCGCTGCAGAGCGTGATTCGAAGTGTGGCAGTCGGAGGTGATGGTTGTATGACTGTGTTGTGTGCCTGTGTGATTGCGTGAGTGCTCTATTTCTGAGGAAGGCCATGGCCGATAGCTGAATGTGTTGTATGTGTGTGTCTTTTGTATGTGCCTGTCGCATCTCGTCGCCACGTCTTTGTGGTGAGTTGTAACTGTCCTCACTATATTATTTATACCTGCATATCAGAGTCATTACAATATGTTTTGCAATGTGGAACATTCAATCCCCACCCTTGCCCGGCATCTTTCCCCCCTCTGCTCCCTCCTCAATCACTGTCAAGATGCTTGTTGTGCTGGAGCAGCCAGAGACGGTGGTCATATGTGATTTTGTGAATGTATATGTATCTTTTTGTGGTGAAGCTGTGTGAATATGATTGTATATTTTATGTACCTGTTTTTGGCTCAGTAATTGTCTTTAAGGTGAGTTTTTATCCAATCTTTATAATTGATACTTTAAGTTTCATGTAATATTTCGCACTTTCATAATTTCAGTGATGTGTCAACAATCATAAAGACTGTTAAGATTTTACACTTAGTTTGGTCAAGATTATATCAACATGACATGAATTTTTATATAACCTTCGTTTGTCTAAATCGTGAGTTTATAAAATAACTGGTTTTTAATGTGCTATCAATCATCTTAAAATTATAAAGTATTGTTACAGGATATAACATGGTACTTGTTGTATAACTGAGTACTCAGGCATTATTAAACTGATACCATATTTAGTTGATAATGAAATCAGAGTTATGATTTTTCAGGAAACTTTGTAAACAAAATAAGCTTACATTGATGTTTATTTCTGTTGTGTTGGATTTTGGAATTTGCATACTATTTTAAATACATAAATGTCTCAATTTTTTGTGATGCAATACTGAAAGCATTCTTCAAAGAAAGTTGTGATTTCAGTTGCATCTGAATGCTATGTTGGATTTCTGTTTGTTGTGGTCTGGTGCTACTTCATGAATGATGGAAACAGATTGTTGAATTGTAAGAAATAGAGTAATGGAAAAGTCACCCAGAACATGGGATCAGGGAAAACTTATCTGATGGAATGAGAGGCAAAGAAAAACCTATAAATAGTGGATCTCTCCAGCTGTTCCTTGCATATGCAATTCTGATATACCTAAGAGACTTGATAGACTTCTTAAGTAAGTCACCAAGTGGATGCCGTCCAGTGCACACTTCTCCAGTGGTTTAGCTAAAATTATCAGTTGTAAGTGTAACTGGCTTCTCTCTAGAAGCTATATATTTTTACTTTTCTGTGCACTTTCCCTTCAGTTCATTAAATTTATTGTGTGCACGCATTTCTCTTTGATTCCTATTCACATTAAATATCTGGTTAGTATATTATTCTGCCATGTGAATCACGTCGTGACAGTCATCTGTCTTTGTTTTGAAACAGGGTTACCACTTAACAAACAGTGTAGTCTCCCTCTGAGCGCATCGCAACTGTAGTTTTTGTTTTCTCAGCACTATAATCATGAATAGCGACTGTGACTCCTGTGTGCGGATGCAGTCTGAGCTGGTGACGCTTTGCTTCCAGCTTCAGTCTGTGTTAACCTCGGTTGCACAGCTGGAGGTGCGATCGAGGGGAGTCGTTGTTGTTGGCCGGTAGTAGGGACCAAACGGACTCCCGTCGTCTCCACCGATTGGCCTGCTGCAGCGACATGCCCTGATACTGCTAGCAGTGAGGCAGACACCCCACCCGTCACTCCAGTGTGTGGCAGCCAGTGCAAGACATTCCAGGGGACCGATCGTGAGGCCTCCCCTGTTCATCTTGCAAACAGGTTTGAGGCGCTATCTGTCCAGGACAACGTTCCTGAGTCGGATGGTGTCTCTCACCCTGAGGTCACCACCTAGCCTGCAAGATCTGGGCTTCCACAGAGGGTGGGTTTGCTTGTAGTTGGGAGCTCCAACATTAGGCGGGTGATGGAGCCCCTTAGAGAGACGGCTGCCAAGGAGGGGAAGAAGGCCAATGTGCACTCTTTGTGCATACCGGATGGAGTCATTCCAGATGTGGAACGGGTCCTCCCGGATGCCATGAAGGGTACGTGGTGCAGCCAACTGCAGGTGGTGGCTCATGTCGGTGCCAATGATGTGTGTTGCTACGGACCTGAAGAGATTGTCACAGGTTTTGAGTGGCTATCTGAAGCGTTAAAGACTGCCAGTCTTGCTTGCAAGATGAAAGCAGAGCTCACCATCTGCAGCATAGTTGACAGGACTGACTGTAGACCTCTGGTACAGATCCGAGTAGAGGGTCTGAATCAGAGGCTCAGACGGTTCTGCAACTGTGTAGGCTGCAGATTCCTTGACTTGCGCCATTGTGTGGTGGGTTTCCGAGTTCTGCTGAATAGGTCAGGAGTCCACTATACGCAGGAAGCGGCTACACTGGTAGAGGGGGCTGTGTGGCGTGGAGTGGGCGGTTTTTTAGGATAGAGGGTTTTTGGGGAAAAACAAAATGGGCAATCTCAAAGGGTGCAAGTGGATCATAGGAGAAATGCAGATCTAGGAACTATCGGTATAACAGTTGTAAATTGTCGTAGCTGTGACTGGAAAGCACCAGAACTCCAAGCGTTAATAGAAAGCACTGAATCTCACATCATTGTAGGCAGTGAAAGTTGGCTGAAGCCGGAAATAAGCTTACCAGAAGTTTTTGCAAAAGATCTGTTTTCAGAAAGGATAGATTAAACAAAATATATGGAGGCATGTTTGTCGCTGTCAAAAGTAGTCTTTCATGTAACGAAGATGAAGTTGATAGATCCTGTGAGTTATTATGGGTAGAGGTTGTACCTGAAAATCATAAGAAGTTAATAATTGGTTCCTTTTACCCCCCCCCCCCTCCCCAACTCTGATGATACAATAGCCGAAAGGTTCAAAGAAAACCTGAGTCAAATTACAAAAATGTATCCGACTCATATGATAATAGTAGGCGGAGATTTTAATTTACCCTCAATCTGTTGGCGAAATTATATTTTCAGATCAGGTAGTTCGCATGAAACATCATGTGAAATTGTACTCAATGCATTCTCTGAGAATTACTTTGAACAATTAGTTCACGAGCCAACTAGAATTGTAAATGGATGTGAAAACATTCTTGATCTTTTAGCAACAAACAATCCTGAGCTCATAACGAGCATCAAAATGGATACAGGTATTAGTGAACACAGAGCTGTCATAGCGAGGATGATAATCGAAAGTCCCAAAGTTACCAAAAATAAATGAAACATATATTTGTTCCGGAAAGCAGATAGAAATAAAATACATTGCTTCTTGAAAGATAGCTTCCACTCGTTTGTAACACTAAATGAAGGTGTAGACCAGATGTGGCTCAAATTCAAAGAAGTGGTATCGACAGCAATTGACAGTTTTATACCAAATAAATTAATAAAAGAAGGAGGTGATCCTCCTTGGTACACAAAACAAGTTAGGACACTGTTGCAAAAGCAACGGAAAAGGCATACTAAATTTAAATGAACACAAAATCCCCAGGATTGGCGATCCTACACAGAAGCTCGAAATTTAGCGAGGACTTCAATGCGAGATGCCTACAATACTTATCACAATGAAACTCTTTCTCGAAATTTGACTGAAAACCCTACAAAATTTTGGTCATGTGTTAAATATACTAGGGTCAAAACATAAACGATACCCTCACTATGCGATAGTAATGGCGATCCTGCCAATGAAAGCACTACTGAAGCAGAGTTACTACACATAGCTTTTAGAAACTCATTCACCACAGAAGATGAAATCAATATCTCAGATTTCGAATTACGAACAGAGGCCGTAATGAGTAACATAGAAATAGATATCATCGGAGTAGTGCAGCAACTAAAATCACTTAACTAGAATAAGTCTTCTGGTCCAGATTGTATACCCATTTGATTTCTATCTGATTATGCTGAAGTAAGAGCTCCTTAACAGCCATGTACAACTGCTCTCTCAAAGAAGGATCTGTACCAAAAAATTGGAAAGTTGCACAGGTCACACCTATATTCAAGAAAGGCAGTAGGAGTAAGCCACTAAACTACAGGCGTATTTCATTGACGTCAATTTGCAGCAGGGTTTTGGAACATATTCTGTATTCAAATATTATGAATTATCTCGAACAGAATGATCTATTGGTCCAAGGTGAACATGGATTTAGAAAATATCATTCATGCCAAACACAACTAGTTCTTTACTCACACGAAGTGATGTGTAGAATCGACAAGGGTTCACAAATTGATTCCATATTCCTTGATTTCCAGAAGGCTTTTGACACCGTACCTCACAAACGGCTTTTAATCAAATTGCGTGGTTACGGTATATTGCCCCAAATTTGCGACTGGATAGGGGACACAGTTCGTAGTAATCAATGATAAGGCATCGACTAAAACAGAGGTGATATTGGGCATTCCACAGGGTAGTGTTATTGGTCCTCAAAACCAACTGCAGAACAATTTGAATAAGATATCAGTATGGTGTAAAAATTGGCCGTTGACTCTAAATAATGAGAAGTGTGAGTACAAAGAGAAATCCGTTACACTTTGTTTTACATGATAAATCAATCAAATGTGAAGTCCGTAAACTCCACAAAATTACAATTACTTATGACTTAAATTAGAAGAACACGTAGTAATGTCGTGGGAAAGGTGAACCAGAGACTGTTTTATTGGCAGAACCCTTAAAAGATGCAACAGAACTACTAAAGAAACTGCATACAATACGCTTGTCTGTCCTTTTATGGAGTATTGCTGCCCAGTGTGGGATCCTTATCAAGTGGGTTTGATGGAGGACATCGAAAGAGTCCACAGAAGGGCAGCTTGTTTCATATTGTCACAATACAGGGGAGACAGCGTTACGGAAATGATACAGGATCTGGGATGGGAATCGTTACAACAACGGCGCTTATCGCTGCAGCGTGGACTACTTACGAAACTCCAATCACCACCATTCTCCTCTGAATGCGAAGATATATTGTTGACTCCCACTTACGTATGTAGAAATGATCATCAGAATAAAATACGAGAAATCAGAGTCCAAACGGAGAGATTCGTGTTTTCATTCTTCCCGCGCACTATTCGAGAATGGAATGGAAGATAAAATAGAATAACGGTGGTTCGATGAACCCTTTGCCGGGCACTTAAATGTGAGTTGCAGAGTATCCCATGTAGATGTAGGACCTAATGTTACCCTGGACATTGCATGTTCTTCAGTGACAAAGGTATCATCAGGAGTGATCCAGGGAAATGTGAGCAGACTGCTCTTTTTCTCTATTTTCATAAATGATATGATCAATAACATGAACAGCAGTTTATGGCTGTTTGTTGATAATGCTATAATGCTGTAGTACATTGTACAGTGCAATCTTAAAGTGACTCTAGGAGGAGCTGATATGACTTGAACAGAATTTCTACAGTGTTCAGTGAGATGCTGAGAATGCGGAGGAATGTAAATTAATGCAGATGTGTAGGATAAACAAAGCTGGAATGTTTGAATTAATGTTGTACTGCTCGATAATAACATCACTTAGATGTTTTTGTGTAACATTGCAAAGCAGCTTGTAATTGAATGAGTATGTAACATCAGTTGGTGGCGGGGGGGGGGGGGGGGGGGGGAGGTGCGTTATTGACAAAAGGTTATTGGGAGAATTGTAGAAAGCGTAGCTTTTCTATAAAGAATAGTGCCTTTATAACACTCCAGTGACACATTCTTGTGTACTGCTTGGATTTTTGGAATCACCATAAGTGCTGTCAGATATGTTATTGGTAGGTTCTGTCAGCATACTAGTATTACAGAGATCCTATCTAAACTCAAGGTGGAGTCTCTTTGAAAGAAGATGAAGCTCTTTTAGTGAAACAGCAGTGAGTAAGTTTAGAGAACCATCATTTTGATAGATTACAGAATCAAGAATGGGAATGATTAGCAGTATCCATTCACATTCTAATTTTCTTGTGATTATAAAAGTAAGAAAAGGAGGGTATGATTCAATTTTCAATTTTTGTACTGTTATATTCTATATATCTCAAATGTTTGCATTTATCAGAATTTGCTTTACTTTATTGCATTTCAAGATAACAAACATACATCATGCTCAAGCCCCATTGTTTTACATCTTTTAACATGACAGTTGTTAAAAGCTAAGCTTCATGAAAAATTTCAATTATGTTAAATGATTTGTGTGACTTTGATTATTTCAGGTTCATGAACGAACACACACGGGAGACAGACCATTCCGTTGCACTGTTCGAGGTTGTGATAAAGCATTTGCAACAGGCTATGGTCGGAAGGCACACATTCGCACACACACAGGCGAGAAACCATACAGGTGTCCTGAAGACACTTGCAAGAAAGCATTCAAAACATCTGGAGACCTCCAAAAGCACTTACGTACTCACACAGGTAGAACATTACTTGACTATTTTATGTGATAATGATAGTCTCACTAATTTAGTGCAGAATTTCTTAATATAATTAATGCATCTCAGTGGAGAATTTCCACCAGATTAATTCATATAATTTGCTTACCAGGCGAAGGAGCACAGGTACTGACAGCAACATAAACAAGGCGCACACACACACACGCGCGCGCACACACACACACACACACACACACACACACACACACACACACAAACACTAGCTTTCGCAGCCTAGCTGCTTCTCAGGCATTCCAATCCTGGGAGAGGAAAGACTTACCTTGGGGGGAGGGGGGGGGGGGAAGGAGGGTAAATAAATACACACACTCCCACACATATACACAAACGCAAACACACATTTTTCCTGCTAGGAGTTTTTCCTCTATAAAATTCATATAATTTGTTACATAAAAAATGTTCTCATTAAGTGGCAGCAGAAAAGGGACCAAAAAACTGAACAGTGCAAGGTTTTGGAGCAATGGCCCCTTCAACTAGGAGGCTTAAAAGGAAGGGAAGATGAAAGATGATGAAGGAAACAGATTGCTGATGTTTAGGAAATAGGATTATGGAAAAGTCACCCAAAACATGGGATCAGGGAAAAATGATCTGTTGGTATGAGAGGCAAAGAATTAACCTATAAATAGTGAATCCGTCCAGCATTACTTGCATGTAAGTGCCACATAACTCCAGAGTGAAATTTGCTGCCAGTAGGCTGTACCTTGTTTGTGATTTATGGTATGAGAAAAACCAACTACTTGTAACCTAATTTTATGAAGGGAAGAAAGACAGAGATGATGGTCATCAGGATATATATAAGGGGGGTGCCATTTGTAAGGCATTCAGCTAAGCACCTGTTTCAGTTATTTTAAGATTTAATCTGCATGTATCTCTTATCATCTTATCTCATTCTCAATATTAGTATTTCCCTCCTTAAAGAACTTTTTATTTCTATTACATCATTGATTTCCCTTTGTGCAAGATATACAGAAAGTTGATTATATTGTGTTTATATGTAAGGCGACCTTAGCTGATTGTTGGTTCATAGTGACTTTTTGTCTTTTCCAGGAGAGCGCCCATTCACATGCCCTGTTGCTGGTTGTGGACGTTCCTTTACTACATCTAATATACGTAAAGTGCATGTGAGAACACATACTGGTGAACGGCCTTATGTTTGTAATGTTGAAGGATGTACTAGAGCATTTGCATCTGCAACAAATTTTAAGAACCACCTCAGGATACATTCTGGAGAGAAGCCATATGTTTGTAGTATCAAGGTACATATATGTAATACAGGTTTTCAGTCAGTGTGTGATCGAATGCAATGCCATGTAATCAAATTATTCTAGTTATTATATTGTCATGACTCATGACTTTGTTAAATGTGGAGTGGTTAATGTTTGTTTATTTACATTTTAATGTGTTTTCTTGCTTATCCAAAATTATGTAAGGCTCAGATAGTGCTGTGATCACAGTCATTTAGCTTGTAATGTATGTAAGTAGAAGTTGCTGAGAGAAATCCATTGAAAGAAGCAAACTTGTGGTCAGGACTAGTTTATACCTAACTAATAAATAAATGGGAATATCAGTAAGACTGCAACAAACATCGGCCATTTCTCCAGAGTTTTTGGGAACAAGCAGTAACAAAACAAGTTGTCAGTTATTTAGGGGGAAAGGAAACTGATATTTTCTGAGCTCTAGACACATATACATGTAACGTAATTACAGTGCAGAGCATTTTGATCAGAGGTCTTCTATAAAAAGGTATCTCACACACTTTTATTCTTGGTGAATCTTGCAATATTGAGGAAAATACTTTTGGGTTGGAATTTTTTCAAGCAATTTCCGTTTTCAATTTTTGAGATTATGTGATTGGTGTTCCCAGATATCCTGTTTCAATATATCAAAGATCTTATGGCCCATTTCCCAAATTTTCACTCCAGTGTTGGGTCATTTAGAATTTGTCCAAGGTAAGCTCACACTTGAAACCAGGTTTGGCTCCACGCTGTAGACTTCCTAGCAAAGTGGCACTGTTTTTATATACTGAACTTGCATTTGCAAGAACAGAGGTTGAAATGCTCCAACTGCCATTCTCATTTAGTTTTCCATGATTTCCCTAAAACACTCCAGACAAATGCCAAGATTGTTCCTTTAAAAAGGCATGGGCAATTTCCTCCCCTCCCCCCTCAATAAATAAATAATTTAAAATATAAAATCAATCAAAATTGATTGTCTCTAATGACAACAGTGCCAATGGCATGTTAAACCTTTATCTTCCTTCCTTCCTCCCTCCCTCACTGCAAGAATTGCATACTTCTTCCAGGATGTGGTGAAGGTGGAAATAGACAGGTTGGTTGCCCTCAATGCGGCCACTCCATTCTCTTTCAATCATTGAGCATCCTGCCTCATAGTAGTCAAAAAATTGGATAGACCTCTGAGGCTGTGCCATGAATTTAGGTTTTGAACGACCAGCTGATTGTGGACTCTCTCCAAATTCCACAGCCAAAGGATTTGTTCTCCAGGTTACAGAACAGGGATGGTTAACACAAGGATTGACGTATTGCACGCATATTTACAGCTGCCATTACATCCAAGTTTATCATGTTCTCACTGTAGAGAAAGGGGTTCATGAGCATAATATCGTCATAACAACAATGGTCACCAAAATTAAGAAATCAGCCAAGAAGACCATGAAAGTGTTTATGCTAGAAAGAGCTGATAATTGTTAGGGACCCACTTGAAGAATAAATGAACATCATTCACTTCCAGTACAACAGATATTAAGAATTATGGGCAAAATTGTAATGCATTGTGAATCAAGCACTGGAGAAGTAACTGTTGGAGAAGTGATTAAGGATGGAAAAGATCCATTGTGATTTAATAAGAGTAATCAGAATGCTGAGAAAGCAAAGGCAGTTGGATTATCAGCTCAGATATGAATAAGCAAATGAAGACAGGCAAAAGTTAGTAGAGATCCGCAATCTGTAAAAATATCAATGAACAAAGACTACTATAACTGCCATCATCCTATCATCCTATCTTAACAAGAAACAACCTTCCCCCCTCCCCCCCCCCCCCCCAAAAAAAAAAAAAAAAAAAAAAAAAAAAAAAAAAAACTGGTCCTATGTAAAATCGATACCTGGCTCGAAGGTGTGAGGAGAAGCACCTCCCCACCATAACTTGGCAGATGTAATGTACCTAAGTACCGTCTAGGGGCTCAGTATTAAGTAGCTTAGTATGGTCTTGGCTAACCCAGGGTTCCTGAGCTGGGGACTGCATCACACCAACAGTTCTCCATACCATAAGCTCTATGTGTGCCTACCGTACAGTGCGTCAATGGAACATTGTACATTACAGAGCCCGGAGATCTTGGCTTAATCGCCCGGGTCATGAGGACGGTAAAAACCTCTATAAAAAAACTTCAATCTCAAGATATGCTACATGCCGAGGAGATGCATGGCTCTTGAGGTGGAACAGTGATTAGTGAGCAACCTTTGGGAACCTGCTGCACCTCAGTTGTATAAGGCTTACCCAGGCAAGCAGGGTACTATGTGGGCAGACTTATATTTCCGTAGCAGCTCGTGGGAACAAAATGAAACAAGCAAAGAATAGTGTTGGCTGATGCCAAACCGCTATCTCTAAGTGCGGACAAATGGAATTCAGTGCAGCAAAATATGACTCTTAATCATTCCCTTCCTTGGCCACACCATGGGAAGAACTTAGGGTAATTTTGTCAAGGTGAGGCTTATGTCCCCCTATACCTGGTGTGCGGTAGAACAGATGGTGACTCATTTATGTCAATAAAGCCTCTGCTTTTTTTGTGGAGAACCTGGAGGACAAGTTCAGGGAGGTGGAGGGAATGTTATAGATGAGATCTGGGTCTGTTCTGATAAGAATGTCATCCCCGGCCCAGTCACGGGCGTTGCTCGCCTGTGACAAGCTGGATGATATTCTTGTTAGTATCACTCTCCACTATAGCCTGAACATACTTTATTATCCCCGTGATCAACCAGCCACAATATTCTGCTGTAAAAGTTTACTTCAGTTAAACACTTATCCCTTTTGTGTTTTCTCCTTTGTTGTCAGTGACATGTTCATTATTAATCTGTACTCCTTCTTTCCCTTCTGTGTGTTCAGCAGCAGATTTTCTTTTGTTTGCAACACACTGTAACATCTTCGCTAGGAACAGGGAGCTGATGACCTAGCAGTTTAGTCCCCTCTAAGTACCAACACTGTACCTAAGTTAGCTTAACCCAACAACCAACTTGTTGGTATCATTTAGATTCTGGATAACAAAGGCATTCAGTTATCCCAAAATCTTCTAAATATCCAAAGTCTGTTACACCTGCATTTACACTGACATAATTTCTCAGTCTCTGTTAATTATCACAGTTGCCGAAATATGTACTATATCATTACTGTAGCCATAACCCTTCAATAGGTGTCTTGAGAGAGTTTCACATTTTGTCAAAATTTACACTCTTTTGGTGAATTTTCTATTTCGTTCTGGGGGAAATTAGTCTAAACCACAAACTGTAATATTTTGAAACATCTAATTTTGTATTCCCGAAATGAATGATTATGCTGTTTATACTCATTTTTAAGGAATATCGTCTGCAGCTTTGTGTGCAATATCATTTCTAATGTCTTGTTTCAATTAATCATTAACGATTTTAGATATGGTCCATAAAGGCATTTTAATATATCACACCAAAGCTGCTTTTTTTATTGATATGCTGACTAATTTTGGGTTTTGCCCAATTTTAAGCCACATTCGTTTATATTTGGACACTATGTAAGTCACACTGTTTATCTCAAATTACAACAAGGTACTGGAAATAAATGGTGTGACCTACACAATGTCCAAATATAAATGAGTGTGGATTAAGAAAATGGGCAAAGTATGAAACTAGTCAGCACATCAATAAAAAAATCAGCTTTAGTGCAATATATAAAAATGTCTTTCATGGGATATTTGAGAGCTGCAAAAAGCGACATATTAAAAATTTTAAACATTTGAAATTTCAAGAAGGATTCAACAATGGGAAGGATAGGTTGCTTACTCATCACAGAGATACCCAATGAGCCACAGAAAGGCACAAAGTAGAGTTTTTGGCTGTTCAGGCCTTCATTGGTTAGAGAGACACACACAACACACTCAAACAGACAAGACTGCCGTCCCATGTTTCTGAACGTGATTCAGCGTGAATTTTATCCGTTCAAATACCCCACCATGGATCCGTGCCCATTCTTTTCAAAAAATAAATAAATAAAAATATAAAAAAGTCAAACAATGGAAATTGCATTAAAGATTCAACAATATTTTTGAGGAGGATAGGTCGCCCACAGTGGCTGGAGACAGCAATTGTGTCTTTGTAAGTGTGTGTGTGTGTGTGTGTGTGTGTGTGTGTGTGTGTGTGTCTCTAACCGATGAAGGCCTAAATGGCTGTAAGCTCTATTGTTGTATTATTTGTGCCGTTCTGTGGCTCATCAGACATCTGTGGTGAGTAAGCAACCTATCCTTCTCAGAAATAGTATTAAAATTTTTGTAGATATGGAGTTTGTTTTTTCAGACTTGCCCAAAAGAACAGATACCATTAGTTGACACAAACAGCCATAAATGTGTGAATTCAAAGTATTTATATGCCTCAACTGTTACAGGGCATTGTAATTAATTCAATGGCAAAGTTGAAAATTTGCACTGGATCAGATTTAAACCTGGATTTCAGTTTCAGGCCATTGCTTGTCTTAACGAATTAGGCTATCCAAATATGCTTCCTATCCTGCCAAAATACTCAACGAATTACACACTATGATTCTAGCAACCCTAACAAATTACATCCACTTGCTCGTAGCTGTAACTGTATTCCTCCAAAGGATCAGGTGTATCGTAACTATGCCTTCATCAGGCAAATGGCAGTTTCTCTGTGGATGCACAAATACACTTAATCCCTTTCAGGAATACAGTTAAACCTGCGAGCAACAGGAAGTAATGGGTTGGGGGAGCTACAATCATAGTGAGCGGTAAGTTGAGAACTTGGGCAGGATGGGAAGCGTGTCTGGATTGCCTAATTAGTTAAGGAAACTGCTGGCTCAAAACAGGAAATCAGGGTTCGAATTTCAGTGTGGGACAAGTTTTCAGCTTCATCAATGAATTAATTTCATTGCAGTGTAACAATCAATATGTTTGCATATTTCGAATTCAGCATTAACTGTTATTTTTCCAGTGGAACAATCTTAGATTCTTTAAAAATAATTTCAGGACTAGGGGATAATAATTGTTTAATATGTACAAAAATATTGATGCTAAATGATTACATGAAGAGAGAATTAAATGTGTCGAAAATATCTGTATTTGTAAGTGATACAGAATTAAAACTTAATATCAGATTAAAATTATGTGCCACAAGGTTTATAAAATTCATTCTAACCTCAGAATTGCTTAAGCTGCAGATTTCAATATTGTCTTACTTATTACTTTATACTTTAAATAAACAAGAATTGTGTGGTTTCTAATATACACTTATAAGCTCTTTTATTTTTATATTTTAATCGTAATTGTCTTTTTCAGTTTTACAAATGATCAAATTAATTTTAAGGGAACTTTTTAAAATATTTTTTTCCCTTTCTTGATAGGACTGTGGTAAACGTTTCACTGAATATTCTAGTCTGTATAAACATCACATGGTCCATACTCAGTTAAAACCATATTTATGTGGAGTTTGTGGAAGACATTACAGGCAAGCCTCTACTCTTACAATGCACAAGAGAACAGCACATGGTATTGTAGAAGTTGATGATGGAACAGAAATATTTTTAGGTGACAGAGTCCTTGAGTTTGCAAATACTGAATCTGTTACAAAAGGGAAAAAAGCGAAAACTGTGAGTATAATTCTAATGGTTAATTTATTAAATATCTGTTTTCTCTCTCTATTTTTATTTTTATTTATTATTATTTTTTGTTGTTGTCTGTATTACATTCATAGTACTTTCAACACACTTAAAATGTCAAAATACAGACACAGCAGGTGTGAAGCAAGCAGGTATTCACTAAGGTGGACACTGGATAAAACCCAAAGCTAACTGTGGTTGTACATGCAGGAAACAAAGGGCGTCGACACAAAATGCTGATGGTTGAGACTAAATGGAAATATAGTTGTTCATAAAGCTAGTTAATTTGATAGTAATTTACCATTTTTATGCATAAAAATCTGAATATACCAATGAGCTCAGAAAAATGAAACACTTCCAACAAAGGCACAGTCAAAACAATATCTCATGTGAACAAAAGTTAGTATTTTTGAGTGTTTGAATAATCTAATAAATTATGAAATCCATTGTTTTAGCACACAATATTTATTTGCAGTGAATTTTAGCACAAATGAAATTACATTTCATATAGCTACTATTCAAGAATGATACACCTAAAATATTTATTGATATCTTGTGATATTATATATTGTTTTATGTCTAAAAAAATAAAATAAAAGAGGTCGTTTAACTTACCCAAAGCATAGGCTCACTGACAGACACAAAAAACACACATAAAAACACACACAAACACAGATTCAATCTTTCGCAACCGTTGGACGCTTCATCAGGGAAAAGAGGAAGGAAGGAGGGGGAAAAAATGAAAGGATGGGGGTTTTAAGGGAGTGACTGAGGAGTCATTCCAATCCCAGAAGTGGAAGAACTAACCTTAGGGGGGAAAAGGAAAGGCAAACTAACACCCACACACACACAAACACACCAAGGCAGAAATTTGTAGAAAGCTTTCTACAAATGTCTGCCTTCGTGTGTTTGCCTGTGGGTGTTTGTTTGCCTTTCCTTTTTTCCCTAAGGTAAGTCCTTCCACTCCTGGGATTGAGATGACTCCTCATCCACTCCCTTAAAACCCACATCCTTTCCTTTTTCCCCTCCTTCCTTCCTCTTTTTCCTGATGAAGTGGGCAACGGTTGTGAAAGCTTGAATCTGTGTTTGTGTGTGTTTTTATTTGTGTATTTTGTCAAAACGAGCCAGTGCTTTGGGTAAGTTAAATGACCTCCATTTGTTATGCATATTTTACCTACCAGGAAAGTTTCCCTCTATAATATTCGTGTGTATATATATATATATAATAGACGAAGATTACTCACCAGGCGAAGGAGCACAGGTATGACAGCAGCACAAATAAATAAATGAATACACACACACACACACACACACACACACACACACACACACACACACACACACAATCGCAAGCTTTCGCAACCCAGTTGCGTCTTCAGGCAGTAGGGAAGGAGAGGGAAAAGGAAATGATGAGGGTTTTAAGGAAGGGGGTAAGGAGCCATTCCAATCCCGGGAGAGGAAAGACTTACCTTGGGGGAAAAATGGAGGGTAAACAAATGCACACATGCCCACACATTCACACAGACACAAGTACACCTAGGCAGACATACTGTAGCTACAGTATGTCTGCCTAGGTGTACTTGTGTCTGTGTGAATGTGTGGGCATGTGTGCATTTGTTTACCCTCCATTTTTTCCCCCAAGGTAAGTCTTTCCTCTCCCGGGATTGGAATGGCTCCTTACCCCCTTCCTTAAAACCCTCATCATTTCCTTTTCCCTCTCCTTCCCTACTGCCTGAAGACGCAACTGGGTTGCGAAAGCTTGCGATTGTTGTGTGTGTGTGTGTGTGTGTGTGTGTGTGTGTGTGTGTGTGTGTGTGTGTGTGTATTCATTTATTTATTTGTGCTGCTGTCACACCTGTGCTCCTTCGCCTGGTGAGTAATCTTCGTCTATTTTTTATATTTGATTTTTCCTGCTAGGAATTTTTCGTCTTAATATATATTATGAGGAAAAATTCCTAACAGGAAAAAAATATACGTAAAAAATAGATGAAGAACACTTACCAGGCGAAGGGGCACAGGCAGTAATAGTAACAAATAAACACACAGACACACACACACACTCAAAAATGCTAGCTTTCGCAGCCTAGCTGTGTAAATGTGTGGGTGTATGTGCATTTATTTACCTTCCATTTTTCCCCCCAAGGTAAGTCTTTCCTGTCCCGGGATTGGAATGGCTCCTTACCCCCTTCCTTAAAATCCTCATCATTTCCTTTTCCCTCTCCTTCCCTTCTGCCTGATGAAGCAGCTAGGCTGCGAAAGCTAGCATTTTTGAGTGTGTGTGTGTGTCTGTGTGTTTATTTGTTACTATTACTGCCTGTGCCCCTTCGCCTGGTAAGTGTTCTTCATCTATTTTTTACATATATATATATATGAAGGAGACCTTCTAGGTGGGAAAATGGTATAAAATAAAGATTTTTGACTTACCTAAAGTACAGGCTTGTCGATAGAAACACGAAACACACAAAAACACACAACCATTCGAGCTTTCACCACCAGTGGTGGCTTCTTCGGGAAAAAGAGGGAGAAAGGGAAGGATACGGGTTTTAAGGAAGTGGAAAAGGAGCCATTCCAATCCCAGGAGTGGAAGGACCCTTAGGGGACAAAAAGGAAGGTAAACAAATACACACACACTCACACATATCCACATCCAAACACACCTAGGCAGACATTTGTAGAAACCAAAGAAGTTCAAACTTCTTTGGTTTCTACAAATGTCTGCCTAGGTGTGTTTGGATGTGGATATGTGTGAGTTTGTGTGTATTTGTTTACCTTCCTTTTTGTCCCCTAAGGTAAGTCCTTCCACTCCTGGGATTGGAATGGCTCCTTTTCCACTTCCTTAAAACCCGTATCCTTCCCTTTCTCCTCTCCTTCCTCCCTCTTTTTCCCGAAGAAGCCACCACTGGTGGCGAAAGCTCGAATGGTTGTGTGTTTTTGTGTGTTTCGTGTTTCTATCGACAAGCCTGTACTTTAGGTAAGTCATATATGAGTTGTGCAATTAGTATAAGTAATGGTATTGTTTGGAAAAATAAAGGACTGGTCGGCAGTGGACCATGGCAAGGGGTTTGGGGCAGCTGCCAGACAGCCCAGGTAGTAGCAAGTTAAACTGAGCATCCGATCGGGGCTTTGCCCAAATTGGTGGAAATCTGGGAAAGGCCCATGCTTTATACTCTCAAATAATGAGGGCTGTTAGCCGAGCATTTCTTAAAGCTGTGTCTGGAGTACATATGTGAGTTCCACAATCCATTAATTCAGAATAAACTATAATAATCTATAAAATTAGTTACTGTCAACATTTAATACATCTACAATGTCGGAATAATTACGCACATCTCATGATTCTAGAAGTAATTTCATTATCTCAAAAATTACAAAGGTTTATGACTACTATATCAAAATATAGAAAAATGAAGCTTAAAATACATCATGCAATTTCAATAAACTATGGGTTAGATGATAGCTTATTGTCTCAAGCTATCATCTTGAAAGCATCACACTTGTATATACCCTGTATTTATTTGATGACTGATTACAAATGATACAAATTTATAATGTAAATGTAAACAGATCATCATCTTCTTTACAGTAATGTTAAAAATGCAAGAAGTATTATTTAGTGTGTCAATTTATTGTACAATTAGCCAGTAATTTATGTAAATATTGTATGGCATGAGTGGTCAAGCTCATGAAAGCTGGTTTGTCTATTTATTTCAGACTTTATGTAATACTAATTAACAGTCCTCTGGGGACTGAACATTAATATTTTGTGTGTTTAAATAAAGTTATATTAGTAAGGAATATCTCATGTTAAGATGTATACAATTTTGGAGGGGATGGCAATCGGCCAGTGAGGAAGCAGCCAAGGGACAAAACTGGTGGTTAGCGTGTGTATGTGTGTGTGTGTGTGTGTGTGTGTGTGTGTGTGAGTGAGAGAGAGAGAGAGAGAGAGAGAGAGAGAGAGAGAGAGAGAGAGAGAGAGAGAGAGAGAGGGGGGGGGGGAATTAGTTTGGAAAAGGGACTCCGTGACTCCGTGTCTAATCTTGGCAGAAGAAGGGCCCTTCTATATGATAGGAGTGATTCGATCGGGGGGAGAATTAAGATTTGTGCAGTGAACACTTGCTTCTTGGAATTCTAAAATTTGGCGAGAAAAATTGAATGATAGTGTAGGTGATATGTGTTTGTTTTCACACAAGAACTTACAAATGTAGAAATAGTGTTTGGAAAACTTAAACTATTTTGAACTGTTGTCAATTTCCTGTTGAGTGCTTGTGAAATATACCATTTCTGTGTTTCTTATAGTTATGATTACTTATTGTGGGAAAGTGCTACCAGTTTCTTACCATAGACAATACAACTGTTTAACTATTTTATTCAATTTATGATTAATATCTCATGTTGATATTTCCAGTAAGGAATCAATTTGATTTGCTAAAACTTATTCTGTTAAATCTCTGACTTTGCATGCATCATTTGCAAACTTTAGAGTTAAACCCATTTTTTTCTTTTTAATGAAACAGATATTTTATGTAATATTTCTTATTTGTTTAACAAACTACAGCATATGCATAGTGTGTTTTTAACTACAGGACCACAGGCAAAGGATTATATCGGCGACTAAGGTAGTTGCTGGGACATGAAAGTAGACATGTATGGTTTGACCCTAAGATAACATTGAGCCAAACTTCTAAATCAGAACCGTACATAGCCCAATATGTAGGTTCTTACAGCATAAAGTCACACTTGCTTTAATCTTAACTGTGAAAAATGTGATGAAGGAAACTGTGTAAAGTCCCAATTTGAGTTTCTTGTCTGGGATATGAATAATATTCCTTTAAAAATTCAGTGGTAATGCTAACACACAATTTTGCAATCCAAGTCCTGATATTTATTGCAGAATAAGCAGTTTGTGTGGAGGCTCTGAGCATAAGTTTCTTGCAGCAGTTATATTTATGAGAACTGGTAGCAATTATTAAGTGTGGAGAGGTAGACGCGGACATCAACTACAGCCAACAGCAACAAGTAGCAGTCTTTGTTGGTGGTATGAGAATCGATGGCTACAACAATGGCAAATTCTACAACATCAGTATTGGCAGCTCCCAAACTTTCAAGCAGTACAGAAGTAGCAGCCAGCATGACTGATTAGTTAAGTGCAAACACTGATAGTGTAAACATGTGTGCCTTTGGAAATTCATCAATAGTGTTGGAGGTTGCTTCTTCAGAAAGAGCAGGGAAGGAGAGGGAAAAGGAAAGGGTGCGGGTTTTAAGGGAGTGGGTAAGGAGTCATCCCTATCCTGGGAGAGGAAAGACTTACCTTGGGGGAAAAAGGATAGGTAAACAAACACACACACCCACACACATATACACGCGCACACTCACCAAGGCAGACATATGAAAAGTGCAAAGAGGTTGGACAGACATGCCATTTGAGGCAGAGGCTCTGTACAGAGTTTGGAGGCAAAGATGTAGAATTTTGGGTGGGAATTTCAACCTAATAAAGGTTGATACCTGGTGGGCAAAGGAAAGAGAGAATATGTTGAAGGGCAAGTTTCCATCTCTAGAGTTCTGAAAGGATGGTGTCAGTGGGAAGTATCCATATAACCTGGATGGTGTAACATTGTGCCACCATGAGGATCACCCTGTGGCTAAGCATGCCTTGGTGCACGGCCAGCACATCTTTGCACAGTGTTACACTGTCTGGGTTTTATGAATACTTCCCACTGACGCTAACCTTTCAGAACTCCGGAGATGGGAACTTGACCTTCAACATATTCTCTCTTCCTGTTAGTCCAAATTAGCATCCTCTTTCAAATTGTGTGAAATCCACTCTCCCTTCTGAACAAGCAACCAAGTAATGTTCAACCACCACTCTGCCTGGTAAGCCAACAAGCTTGCATGTACCTTGTAAACACAGTGCATCAACTGCTTGCTTGCATTTCAAATCACCTACAACACTCCCACTCAGGACACTCGTCCTGCCTCTGGCCCCATCGAACTCAGAATCAACCACAGTCAAGGAGGCAAGGCAGCAAAGATATGATAATGCCAAATATATCAAAATAAGCATCGTTCACGATATCCAAGTCAATATGGTTCGAATGCCCCTCCTTTATGTATGCGTATGTGTACTGATTTGACAATGACATGCACTTCAGGCATTTCAGATAATATTAAACTTTTATGTGACAGATGCCTGCACATCAGAATCATTATCTTGTTTTAATAAATAAACCATAACATTCAAAGGGTGAATATTTCATTACAAAGGAATAATAATAGTAATAATTCTACAGGACAGAGACAATTCCCAAATCGAATGTGGCCTTCTAATTTGGGGTTATCTCAAAAGTAAAATGTAACAGGACAGTTTAGCATAAACAGCAATTGAGGCACTGAATGAATAGACCCATCAGAAACTGGGTGAAATGCCTTTGGAAAACCTTTGTAGTTCATCACATTCTTTGAAGAAGGTGTAAAAAAGATAGCATCTTACTAGAGTTATTAAAAATACACTATTTTTATTTTCATACTACCTCTCTTTGTTTCCTTGAAGAAAGGCTATCACAACAAATCTTGGAACTTACTTATAACACGCTTTTAAAAATCATTATTGGTTGGTTTGATTTGTTGTATGGGACAGGGGGACAAAACTGCTAAGGTTGTCAGTCCCCCGTTGGGGAGGGAAAGGAATGAGGATAGGAAAGGAGATGCAGTCTAGGAAGAAAAGAAGGAAGGAGGACTGCATTAGCTCGGGGCCCTGTGCTAGCCATGCGTGCACTCACAAAAGAACCATTAGATTAATTTCCTCTCCTCCAGGTGACGGGAAGGGGGGGGGGGGCGGGAAGGGGACCTTATTATTCTGTCTCAATATTTTTAATCGATTAATATGGAAATTCTCCACAGAGATGATAAATTATTATTCGAAAGAGAGAGATTGTCTGATCAGTACTTACATTTTTGCTGTACTGCCAATAGTTACACTCAGAAAAAAAGGAGGAAAATAACAAGCTTTCGGAAATGTGTTCCTTCTTCAGGCGGAGAGGAGAGAGCAAAGAGGGAAAGGAAGGGAAAAGTAATTCACGACCTAGGTCATGAGGATGGTGTTAGGATTAACACCATCCTCATGACCTAGGTCGTGAATTACCTTTCCCTCTTTTCTCCCTTCTCTCTACCTGAAGAAGGAACACAGTTCCGAAAGCTTGTTATTTTCCTCCTTTTTTTCTGAGTGTAACTATCAATATTTTTAATGAAGGTTGTCATTATCCTAACATTAAATAAAATGATTTGTTGTTTTCATAGAACACATTCATTGCAATGAATGAAATATAGTATTTATATTTTAACATGCAGGTTTCTAATTATTACAGTTCGCAGGAGTGAAAAAAGATGGTAGTACATTGGTGGCCATACAAACGCCTGAAGATCCAAATAATGTAGATGCAGTCCAGGGCACAACAAGTCGCTTAGTATTTGTCACTGATGCTGTAAATTTGGCAGATCTAGAAGTAAGTTAACAAAGAAGATAATTTTCAATTTATTATACATACCTGTACCTTCTGTCCAGTAAAAGATTTGGTATTACATTTAAATTAAATTTTGATACGATACTATGTGTGTGAAAGTGGTGAAAATCTTAATTTCGATGGAATCTGTGAACTAGTTTTTATCAAATAGCAAAGATGTGTGTTATGAGTAAACTGATACACCACACAATCAAACATTACTTCATTTGGACTTTTTTTTAATTAATAATAATTTATCAAAAGTTGGTAAACAATTCCTTCATGTTTAACTGTTTACAGATGGATGACTGAATTCAAATGCTTCTCTTAAAGTTGTTTTTTTGTGAAGTATTTCTCAACACTGCAAGAACATATGCAAAACTCAAAAAGCTGTATAACATTATGCATATAACTATTAACTGAAGGCTCACAGTTAGGGTAATGTCATATTTATATTAGAAGAAATGTGAAGAATTATTGACATTCTGGAGTAGTCGGGAGTTCTGCCGGATGTTTGTGTCAAACTAGCACAATATTTCGACAGTGTGCCTCACTGTCTTCCTCAGGTGCTTCCTGGGACTTGTCTCTGTTTGGAACGCGTCCAGTATTTATGCCTAGGCATTAGGCGTTCCATATGCGGTCCGCACCGAGTCAGGTGCTCTGTGATTGGTCCATTCCCGAGAGGGGGTGTCTGGTTGCTGCCAGGCGCTCCCTCCGTCCGCGCCGTGCCAGGCGCTCCCTCCGTCCGCGCCGCGCCAGGCGCTCCCTCCGCCGTCCGCGCCGCGCCAGGCGCTCCCTCCGCCGTCCGCGCCGCGCCAGGCGCTCCCTCCGCCGTCCGCGCCGCGCCAGGCGCTCCCTCCGCCGTCCGCGCCGCGCCAGGCGCTCCCTCCGCCGTCCGCGCCGCGCCAGGCGCTCCCTCCGCCGTCCGCGCCGCGCCAGGCGCTCCCTCCGCCGTCCGCGCCGCACCAGGCGCTCCCTCCGCCGTCCGCGCCGCGCCAGGCGCTCCCTCCGCCGTCCGCGCCGCGCCAGGCGCTCCCTCCGCCGTCCGCGCCGCGCCAGGCGCTCCCTCCGCCGTCCGCGCCGCGCCAGGCGCTCCCTCTGCCGTCTGCAACATGCCAGGTGCTCTCCTAGTCGTTTTTCGTTGCGATTTTAGAAGCCCCAGTGCTGGGTTCCATGCTGCACTGAGTTGATATCCAGTGTCACGGTTGATAAGGTTTTCACTGATTTTAATCTCAATGGATTCTTTTGTGACACTGTCCCAGAATCTCGGCGTCTGTGTTACTATTCTGGTGTTGTTGTAGTCCATGGAGTGGCCAAGTTCTAGGCAGTGTTCAGCCACTGCTGATTTCGTGGCTGGTCCCAGTCTGGTGTGCTTTTGGTGTTCCTTGCACCTGATTTGAACCGTCCTGGTGGTCTGGCCTATGTATTCCAACCCACACTGGCACGGTATGCTGTAAATTCCTGGCCTCTGTAGTCCCAGGTCGTCCTTGGTGTTGCCCAATAGTGCACCGATCTTCATGGGTGGGCAGAATATGCTCTTAATGTTGTGTTTAGACAAAATTCTGCTGATTTTGGCAGATACTGGCCCTGCATATGATAGGTATGCCACCCTCTTGGCCTCTTCCTGTTCCTCTTCCAGTTCCTTCACTGCACTTACTGAGTGAAACGCCCTCTGGATGTCTCTGGCAGAATATCCATTCCTGTTGAATACTGACCGCAAGTGTGCCATCTCTGTCATCAGACTGTCAGCATCAGAGAGCGCCTGTGCCCGATGGATAAGAGTTTTGAGCACACCATTCTTTTGTGCTGGATGGTGACAACTGTTGGCTTGTAGATACAAATCCGTATGTGCGGGCTTGCGATAAACACTGTGCCCAAAGGTGCCATCTGCCTTCCTCTTAACCAGCACATTTAGGAAAGGGAGTAGTCCATCCTTCTCCAGTTCCATGGTGAACTTTATATTGGGGTGGCGTGAGTTCAGGTGCTCCAGGAAGTTGTCCAGCTCCTCCTTACCATGGGGCCAGATGACAAAGGTGTCATCGACATATCTTTAGAAACATTTTGGTTGATGTGTGACTGATGTTAGTGCCTCTTCCTTGAATTTCTCCATAAATAGTTTGGCTACTACTGGTGAAAGGGGACTACCCATTGCCACCCCTTCTGTCTGCTCATAAAATTGACCTCCGTAGAGGAAGTATGTCGAGGTCAGTACGTGCTTGAACAGATCCAAGATGGCACCATCGAATTGTTCCCCAATGAGCTTAAGCGAGTCATTCAGTGGGACCCGGTGAACAAGGACACCACATCAAAGCTAACCATGATGTCTGAGTCCGAGAAGCGTAGCTGCTGAAGGCGCTGTAAAAAGCTGAACATAGTGGAAGTATAAAAAAGAAGCAAAATAGACAGTGAACATACGAAACATATAAAATAAGAGTAAAACACCTACAGTGAGAGCATCATGGTCCTGTGGTTTTGGTGATGAACGGCAAAGCTGAAAGTCCCTGGTTCAAACCTTCCCCAATGAAAATATTTTAATTTTTTTCTTTTTCACAAAATTATTAACTGTCTGTCTCTTCGCAGTAACCAGTATTGTGTCTGTGTTACGCTTCATGTCTGCACACTGTAGTCAACTTATGTGTGTTTAGAAGTTTGTTTATGGCTTGCACCACCATACTATGGTGTGGTTACCTAATGCTTCCAGCGGGGTCCGAACTACTTGTAGGTTTGTATCTGATGCCTGACATTGGAAAGTCTTTATTGTGATGTCATTTCCATCAATTTGTTTGTTGATTTGATAGGTGAGTGGTCTATGCAACACTTCGCCTGGACTCACTTTTCATCAGATTTGCTTGCGACAGTAATATGTTCTTACCACATGACTCATATTCTGTAACTAATATATAGTATGGAAATTGCCAGATCTACAAAAAGAGAACAGAGACATCAATGGTGTGACAGACAGTTCATAATGTAGCAACAAATATGAGATAAACATTTTGTTTGGTAATAGGATTTGAACCAGTGGTAGAGCACTTACCCGCAAATAGAAAAGGTTCCAGATTCAAGTGCCAGTTCCGGCACACAATTTTAATCTGCCATGAAGTTTCATATCATTGCGGACTATACTCCAGAGTGAAAATTTCATTCTAAAAGAATAAATACCCGAATCTGAATCCCACCTGAAAAGTGACTGGTAATTTTAAGGGGGTAAGTTGGAGGCCACACATTAAAATGAAACAAAGTTGGTTCATTCTACACAAGATAAAAATCAGAATGTATGAAGATATAACTACCGTAGTCGGGTTTGAATCATAAGCTCAGTGGTTGAGCTTAAGCAAGGTTGTGAGTTCTGAAGCTTTCATGGCATATTTCTTCTTCCAATTACTTCCTAATATACGGCTGAATGTTATTTGATGAAGCATGGTTGTTTTGATAAGAATGCACTTTGTTACCATTTTCTGTTTAATGAGTAGATGTTTGAAAGGGTATGATGAATACTGTAACTGGATGCATGAATGCCAAATCATTAACTGTGTGCAGACATGCAATAAGAATGTTTTTAAGTCGTGCCATATGTAAACATATCTATGTTTTCATTGTGCTTTCGTTGTGTTATTATGTTCTGTCCAACCCTAAACTTGAAAATCATGAAATATTCATAAAAACACTTCATTATATTTCTGACAAGCATTCTGAAGAAAAATGCGATGAAATGAGAGTTTGATCATGCAACAAGGGAAATTTAATAATGGAGGATAGGTAACAACTCACTGCAAAGAGGCTCCCAGAGCTGCTGACAAACACGAAAATATATAATCACATTCACACAACTTCAATTTTCGGCCATGGCCTTCATCAGAAAAAGAAACACGTACATTCACACAATAATTCAGACAACTATCATGTCCATCCAATCCAGCAACAAGCTAGCTTGTGGAATGGGGGGGGGGGGGGATGTGCTGCTTAGATTTGCGTAAATACAATACACCTGACTTGCTTAGTGTAACTCAAAAACGTTGCCTGATTTCAAAAAGTGGTAGCGCAGACCAGATCATACTATCATTACGGTGCGGAGCTGTGCAAGCCATACTGGCTTACCATACATGTCATGTTTTCACAAAAGCACTAGTCAGTCAGAGAATTAGAAAAGGGGAAAAATCATTCAGATTTTTTTAGACAAAACTGAATTTTTTAACTGTAGCAGAATGGGAACGTACTAAATAAATTGAACAAAAACAACAAAGCAAAGTAGCATACAGCAATGGCTACCTCACACAGTAGTCAGAGATCACATACATTTCACACTATGCCTACTTTTTACTGGATTTGCCGGCCGCAGTGGCCGAGGAGACTGAAGCTCTCCAGTCACGGTCTGCATGGCCACTACGGTCGGGGGTTCGAATCCCCCGTCGGGCATGGATATTTGTGCCGTCTTAGTTCGTAAGTAGTGCATAAGTAGTTTGTAAGTTTAGGGACTGATGACCCCGTAGTTGAGTCCCATAAGCTTAACAAACATTTGAACATTTTTACTGGATTTAACGTATCATAATGGTAATGTAGTGCTGTGAAGGTGACCAGAAACAACACTATCAATTTTTTTATCACTTTAGCACCAAGTTGATAATTATGACTATGTCTGTGATAGAATAATATAAACCTCAAATTGTGACATTTCATAAAAACGTTTAACAGCTAATTGTTTCAACAGGAAGAGTGTAAATTTAGTTGGTTTATAAGTTGAATAAGTACATTAAAAGTAGTAATTTTTTTCTGTCCTAAAAGAATATTGTACCTTCAGCATTCTTGTTAATGTGCAAAATACTAAGCTGCAACATGGTTTGAAATCCAATCTTCAGACTGCTGTAGTTCACTATGTTATATATATATTCCAGGAAGGTCCAAAAAATCGGGGAGTTTTAATCAGCGAGTAGAGTGATCACCCTGCTTCTACACGCCATTGAAACTATTTCTCATCTCTTTCATCTCCAGTATTAGATGAAAATCACCAGTTCCAGCAGCTCTAAATGCCATGATGATTTCTAATATTTTCTATTCCTTACTCTGAAGGTTATGTCTTTGTGTACACTCTTGTACTGACACTTCACAACTAAAACCTTATTGTATAAGTATATTGACTCTGTTAATCTTAGAAGATACTATCACACAGTCTATAACTACATTGTTGCAATTATTTTCACTTTCCACCACAATATTAAACAATATGCCACCAATTAATCTGACTCTCAGTGCTTTTACTGCCTGCACTGAGAAAGGGCACTGCACTTTCAATTATTGTAGTTACACTTTGCACAAGCTACCTTGTAAACAGGCATTGGCTGCTCAGAGACATTGTACTGCCATTGGGTACAGCAGCAGCACATTGCACCACATCAATGCTGAGTAGATTCTGCAATGTTAGATTCAACAGTGCCTCCCTGTTGTGCTGTGGCTGCTTGTTGTCACTGAGCACTCACCTCACCAACTCTGGCAGGTGCTGGTGGTACAAAGAAAATCTTGTATAAACCCCCCCCCCCACTCCCTGAAATTGTCCCTTTTTCTTTTGTTTGTCATTCTTTACTGTTCTCTCTTCATATTCTTGATTGGGTTGTTTCTTCAGAATGTCTTCACACTTCACCTCTGTGATGATTCATATCATATTAATCTTTGGCATTTTGATTTCATTTTAATCCATTTTCCAGTTAGATCACACAGCTTGAATTCAGTGATAACTTTTTTTCTGGTCTCTGTTGATGTGTAAAGGAGGAAAGTTGAGTAACTTACTAAGAATAATATTGTGAGCAGTAATAGTGGTGCATGAGATAGTAATTATAAGTTATAGTTCACAGAATAATGCATTTGGAGTCAGCACACAAGTGACAATGAGAATTATTGTACATGTCCTTAAGTAAAGCCCACACAGTGAGCTCTTACAGTTGCAGGCAGTTACAATTCTCACTTGCAGTGCTCTCTTGGGGTAGGCATGCTCCATGACCCCAGCAAATAATTTGTGTCACCACACTGATGAACCATTTGCATGTTTTCTAAACCAATTACTCATATGTGGGTAAGTTACAAAAGTAAATAAGTCATATTTCACCAAGAAAGTTTTTCCTTTTCTCTTTCTCTTTGGCCATGTTCCCTACATGCAGGGTCGGCCTTGTTAAATACGGATTTGGTGTGAGTTAATATTTACCTTGTGGCTGGATGCCGTTCCTGCTACTACCCCAGGCCCCCCTCCCTCCCCCCTCACCCAGAGGAAATGTGTGTTATAGGTGTGAAATTGTAAAGGGTTATCAAATGTTTGCTAATCGTGTAACTGAGGTGGGACTTGGGGACCAGCCCAGTATTCACCTAGGGGGATGTGTAAAACTACCTAAAAACCACATCCAGGCTAGCCAGCATTCCGACCCCCATTCATTAATCCACCAGGCGGATTCGAACCAGGGCCAGTATCCTCCCTGTCTTGGATAGCGGTGCATTAGACCACGTGGCTAACCTAACTGAGTGAGTCCTTTCACCAAGACAGTAACATATGAAAATGCAGTCCTTTGGAAAAATGAGGGATTTGAAGTTTAAATTAGCAGAATATTCCTCAAGACAGAGAAGCTGCTGTCCTCAAAACAGCACAGTTTTAGAAAGCAATTTTTGTGCAAAAATCAGTTTTCCCATTTTTCAGGTGATATCCTGTGAACAATGAAGGAAAGGGCAACAGGCAGATTCAGTATTCTCTGTAGACTGTTAAGTAAGGTTTGAGCATATAGAATAGATTCTCAGATTTGTGATTGGTTTGAAGACTTCTTGAGTAATAGAATCCATTATGTTGCACTTAACAGTGAGTGTTCATCAGAGATAAGAGTATGGGCATGAAGTCCTCAAGGAAGTGCAATAGAATTGCTGTTTTTTCTATATGCACAGATGATATGATGGAAATAGTAAACAGCAAGCTGAATTTGTTTCCTAAATTTTTAATTCATGTGAATAGCAGCTATCTCTAAATGTAGAAAAATGCAAGGTAATGCAGATGACTTGGAAAACCAATCATCTGAACTCTGAATACAGAACTAGTGGTATGCTGTAGTGATGTGACATGCACAGATTATGAATCCTTAGAGCCTCACTTGTGCTCGCAGTGGCCGCTCCTAGATGCTCACACTCACAGATAGGCTTTTGCGGCACGCCCTAATGTGACCATAGCACCAAGCCATTCCAAGCAGTCTATTTCATAGTACTGAAAAGGTTCTGTGTGTCTGTGGACTGCCGATGAAATTGTTTTCAGTTCTACTGGTTGATTTGATTTGATTTTCTCAGGGAAGCCGAAACAGTCTTGGTCCAACCCGCCACTTCCCACGCCGAAACTAAATTTATTGTGCGGTATCGCTCCCTATATATCTAGTAAAGCCAACCAATGCCCTTGAACAGTGCAAGGAGTCCCTTTACCAGTTCTTTATTAGACACAATTTCTTCAGGTCTGGTTGTCCCAAATGTTCTGTGCCAAATTGCCAGAGCCAATTCCTCATCCTCCCAAATTCAGAACCTTCAGCAGAAGAATCCCAGAAGTGCCCCTCTTGTCACTGGATACTTTCCAGGACTGGAGCGGACTCTGAATGTGGCTCTCCAGCAAGGATACGACTTCCTTAAATCCTGCCCCGAAATGAGATCCGTCCTTCATGACATCCTTCCACTTCACCGAGTGTGTCTTTCCGCTGCCCACCTAACCTCCGTAACCTGCTAGCCCATCCCTATGAAATCCCCAAACCACCTTCCCTACCTTCTGGATCCTACCCTTGTAACTGCCCCATTGTAAAACCTGCCCTATGCACCCTTCCACCACCACTTACTCCAGTCCTGTAACCCGGAAGGTGTACACGATCAAGGGCAGAGCCACTTGCAATAGCACCCACGTGATTTACAGTGTTTGTTGGTAATGAGGATCACCCTGTGGCTAAACACGCCTTGGTGCACGGCCAGCACATCTTGGCACAGTGCTACACCGCCCGGGTTATCTGGATACTTCTCACCGACACCAATCCTTCAGAACTCCGGAGATGGGAACTAGCCCTTCAGCATATTCTCACTTCCTGCTGCCCACCTGGTCGTAACCTCCGCTAAATTTGAATTCCCGCCCGCCATCTTTAACATCTTAACATCTTTGCCTCAGTTCTCTGGACAGACCCTCTGCCTCTAGTGGCATCTCTGTCTAACTTCTTAACTTCTTTGGTTTCTATAGTATGTCTGCCTAGGTGTGTTTGCGTCTGTGTAAATGTATGGGTGTGTGTGTATTTGTTTACCTTCCTTTTCCTCCCCCAAGGTAAGTCTTTCCTCTCCTGGGATTGGAATGGCTCCTTACTCCCTTCCTTAAAACCCTCATCATTTCCTTTTCCCTCTCCTTCCCTATTGCCTGAAGAAGCAACTGGGTTGTGAAAGCTTGTGTTTGTGTGTGTGTGTGTGTGTGTGTGTGTGTGTGTGTGTTCTATTTATTTGTGCTGCTGTCACACATGTGCTCTTTCGCCTGGTGAGTAATCTTCGTCTATTTCTTATATATAATACTATTGTTAAATTGACAAGGCAAAAGGTTGAAAATATAATGAACTGAATTATTTTTTATAAAAATACATTTATGTTCAGAAAAAGAAACACAACACAATGGAAGAGTAGAGTTGGGAAATTCATATTCATAGGACATGTTCATCAATAGGGTCTGAAGAAGTGATTTGCATTTCAGTCATCTTGCTTCAGCATGGGACCTGTTGCCTAGCAGCCACAAGGTCCATCATGGACCTAGGATAACTTGTTCCTCGCATGATGGCGTCAATGTATATAAGGCACAAATTGCATCTTGTTGTATAGCCATCCATTTTGAAGTCACTTAGTTCCAGGTCATTTGTGGGGGTTGGCACTGGGTCACAGCATCAGACCTGTAGTTTCTCCATCTCCCACACATTTTTAGTTTGCGATTATTCAGGTGATCTGGCAGGCCACGACAAAAGGCTAATTTCCTGTGACACTCAAGAATGCATACATTGTGCACCAATATGTGTTTTGTGAATTGTGTTGTAAAACTGGCTGATGGAATATTGTGCAGGAAGGATTTGGATATGTTTCACAGGGTGTTATTAATGTATCTGAAACTGATGACAGCACTCTGGACATGAACTGACTGTGATTTGTCCTTGTACTCCATACCACCCCACACCATAAGGCCTTGTGCCTTGTGAGAATGTAGTCACAATGATCCCACTCCCTCTGTCTGCCGCAAACAAAAATTTTCAAACAAACAGAACCTGGATTCGTTCGAAACACTGTTTGATGTTATTCCTGTCCCCAATACTGTTGTCCCATACACCGTTGCCATCTAGCATGTTTTTGAACAGTAGTCAATGGTAGGTGGAGAAGTGGACCACGTGCACGTAACCCATGTCTTAATAAAGGGTGATAGATAGAGGTCTGCACAGATAAGAAAAGTGTTATCTGCATCCGCCCCACATCCACAAGGCCAATATCTGCAACCACATCCGCATCCATGGCACTTTATCCGCATCCGAAAGTTCGTTATTCACATCCGCAGATATTAAAGTTTTGATTGGGTAATAATAATAGGTAGCAATATGTAAAACCATGGTATGTAATGATATAATTATTGTTAGAGTGTAATTTTTGCAACGACTTAACTACTTTTGACTTCTTGAATCACAGTAACTTTGCTATACCTACCCCCAAAACAGGATATTCCAAACAGAAAAACATTTGCGCTCCGGACACACACAGTAGTGCTTTGAAGCCTGTGTGGTCGGACCACTACGTTAACTGTTTAATAAAGGCATCTTCTTAAATTTCAGTGCTTAAAAATGATTGGCATAGAGGAGATTTTACTGTTTTTACATTCGAAAAAAGAAACGGTTCTTTCGGAGTTTTACAGAAGGGGCACTTTATTTTCTCCATATTAACACAAAAGAGGTTAGGTGACACAAAGCAAAGCCTGTCACTTCAAGTATTAAAATTGCCATCTACTTCTAATTGGTAACTATTAGCAAAAAGAGACAATGTCGGCTGCAGCTACGGTCAGCCTATACAATTTAATATTGTGTACCTTCCTAAATATGTTACTTTCACTGTACACCATATCTGATTATGAAAGTTGCTGTAAAATGCTATTGTCAATCTTTATTACTTCTGTCACAATTTATCTAATACATAAATATGAATGTATGTATGTTTGTTTGCTCATATTTTATGCGTGTCTGTACTGTTCACATGCCACTATATCGTTGATCTATTCCTTGCCATCAAATACGTATCAAATTTTTTTTCCAAATTGTCAATTTCAATTTGTTTTCCTTCACTAATGTCAAATCAATTCTTTTCACTTTACACGATATAGTACCCATTGATGTGTTCATTTAAAGAAATAACTGTCACTGTATTCACTACGATATACGTTGTCTCTCGGTCACTATTAAGCACTAACTGAAGGCAGCAGAAATTGGCGTGGCACCTGTGGTGGGCAGTGGGATGGTTTGCCATCCAGAAAACATTTTACAGACTGCAGAAAAGACACGGTCGTGTAAACAGAGTTGGCGCAGGTCCCTCGGGTACAGCTATGTCCACTGTGGCCAGGGGATGAGGACAACAGACTTCCGCTCTACCAGGTCCGTGCAAGGATTCCAAGAATGTTCACAGGCTTGAAGTTTTCAACTATCATTTCGACAGATGTACTGGGCAGATACCTCACTCATTATCTGCATATAACATGCAGATATCCGTGTTGATCACAATTTTAGCTGCAAAGTAAGAAATACTGCAGATATCCGCATCCGTGCAGCCCTTTAGTGATAGACTATCAACCTTGGTAGTCTACATTGGTTTACTATGTGCTGTTGTCACACAGGTTGGCCTGCTTACACAGTAATAGCAGTTATCTTAAGTGAGAAGATAAAACCTCTCTATGAGTACATTGTTAAGCTTTGTTTATGTAAAACCTCTCTTCTATAGAATTGTTGTGAAGTTTCATAATACAATTTGATTCATGCTTTATCTGTTACAGCAGTTTGGTGTTCAAGCAAAAGAAGCAGTTACTGAGGAAACGTGTCACATTCAAATGGTGGAAGATGAGTCTTCCAACAGTATATCAGCATAATGCTATTTTTCACCTTTAACATGGAGGACTACCTTAAGTTATTTAATCTTTATCTGACTCTTATTATCTATTGTTGTTTTCTGGCTCTGGTGCCTTGGTTAGTGACTTTCTTACATGTTGTGCCACTGTTTAAATAATGCCAAAGAAATGTGAAGAATAGCACAACAAGCTAATGTTGATATGAGTGTGGAATTTGTTCGATACTCAGTGTTTGTTGACAGTGGTCATAGATCATTGCTTGATTTATATTAGTGCCATCACCAATTATAGAATCTAAAAAACGAACATTACTGTGAATGAAGAGGAAGAATGGTGTACACACATCAGTCGTATGAAAGTTCATTTTAGAAAACTGATAGCATAAAAGACCGAAAACCAAAATGGTGTTCAATGATTTAATAGCCTAATATAAATTGTAAACAGAACTGCATTATTTGAATGTGCTGAGCATTCATTAAACTTATGCATGGTGCTTGAAGAAGGCAAATGCCATTAGAACAGTTATGTACATACATGCCCTCCCTCCCCCCTCACTCCCCCCCCCCCAATCTCTCTCTCTTCCCCCCCCCCCCCTCTCTCTCTCTCTCTCTCTCTCTCTCTCTCTCTCTCTCACACACACACAGGCATATAAAGTAAGAGCTACCTGAGATGAATTTGTTATTGCATGTACAGTGAGTGAAGACATTTATAGAAACTACAAAAAGGCAAATAATTTAACTTCTATGTTGTTGTGTATTTATTTCTATTTGAATTAATTTAAGACTTGTGAATAAAGCTGTGATTTTTTTCCTTACCATTGTGTGTCAGTTTATTTTTTCAGTGACATTTCAAGTAAAATTCCAAATAGTGGCTTTGTGCTTTCTGACCAGTTTATGCTACCATATACAAATGAAATATATGGATAGAATTACCAGTTTATGTTGAGCCATTACATAACCAAATAATTTTTATATAAAGATAAGACTATGCTGTTTCTTTTTGGCAAGTCAGCATTAAAACTGGCATGGCAGAGTGTCATATTTAATGCTGATTTTAAATTGGAGACATGAAGGACATGAACAAATGTGATACTGCAGGGCTGAAAAAATGCAGATACAATCTAATAATGAAAAGTCCAGGTTGGAATTCAGCTATATAGATAGTTTACAACTCACCACAAGGATGTACAATGAGCTGTAACAGGCAAAATAAATAAAAAAAAAAAAAAAAATAGACTCATACATACTACAGTTTAGTTGATGTGTAGGGGATAAAAAAATCCCTTCCTTGCAGTCTAATCATCCATAGATTGTGTCTGCAGTGATAAGAACTGTCTTTGTCAATATGCTGAAAGTCTCACAAAGGCTTTCACAGACAGAAACTACCTCACAGACCTAGTTCGCAAACAGATCACCTTTACCATTTGCCACACCCCCTAAACCCCTAAATCCTCCCTCTACCACCAGTAATCAACACAAAACAGTGCTCCCTTGTCATCCAGTACTACCCTGGACTGGAATAAATGAACTGCATTCTTCACCAAGGTTTTGATGCCAGAAATGAGTGACATCCTACTCAAGATCATCCCCGCCTCTCCTAAAATGGGGTTCTGTTGCCCTCCCAACCTACATAACATCTTAGCTCATATCCTTGTGGAAGACCTGGCTGCAAGGCCTGTCCAAACCACCAACCCAGCACTTCCTCTTCCAGTCCCATCACAGACTTATCCTACCCAATCATAGACCGAGCCACCTGTGAAAGCAACTGTGCAATCACTTCCCAGCTTTTTATATTGGGCTGACCTCTAACCAACTGTCCATTTGGATGAATGGCCACTGCAAAACTGTGATAAAAAATAAGGTAGACCACCCTGGGGCACAATATGCAGAGGAGCATATGCTTGATTTCAACAACTGCTTCACAACCCGAGCCATCTGGAGCCTCCCATCCACAACCAGCTTTTGTGAACTACACTGATGGAAGGTGTCCTCACGGAACATTATCTGATTCCAAAATTATCCAGGCCTTAACCTGTAGTGTAACGAGTTACACTACGTACTCCAGTACCAATACAAGATGACCAAGGTATTTATTTAAGGTTAATTAGATATGGAATTGGACTGGTACTGCCCTGGATTTTTCCTTTTGTACAGGTGTAATGGCCAGGCAGTATACAGCAAGTGGCACACATAATACTGGAAGTGTGAAGTTCTGTGCAAGTCAAAGAAGATCTAAGGACTTCCGTGGATACATTTATTTCATTGTTAAGAACCTACATTTGTTTGTTAATTATGATTCTCATATTCATTCTGTACAGTTTGTTAGTTAGAGAAGTGTGGAATATTGCACTCTCTCTTTTGTATAAATATGGTGCAATAAATGAAGGTTATTGTACAGCATAAAAGCAGATCAAGACTTCTCCTTCCGTAGTAATTGAGAAGTAGTATTGAAGGATATTTCAGCTCTCTCCAGCATTCTGTTCCTGCAGTAAGAACTTCAGGGAGTCTGAGGATCCAACGGAAGAGGATCCACACTCATTGACAGAGGCACAGCATAGCTGATCCTCTACATTCTAAAGTAGGCTGGTATACCACACACTCGGTATAATCAGCTAAAGGGCAGTGAACTGCTACCAGCACAGTCATACTGAAGCAGTAACACTGCAAACCTATGATAATCCCCTTTTTCTTCACACCCAATAGTTCTCCAACCTTCTCAGTCCTATACCTGTATGTGTATGTGTAAGCCTAAGCTGCATCTCGTTCCATCCATTTAGTACATATATGCTCCGTAAGGCCTTGTGTGCATCACCACCACCTCACTACTGTCATGTGTCCCCTCTCCTTCTATCCTCTCACCCCAGAGCATGATTTGGAATGTGGCGGCCAGAGTTGACGATTGTCTAACTGTAAAGTGTGCCTTTGTGAGTGAATGAATGCCCTCTTGTCTGCAGAAGGCCGATGATCTATAGCTTAAGTGTTGTGTGTGTGTCTTTTTTTGTATGCCTGTCACAGCTGAGCATATGTCTTTGAGGTGAGTTTTAAACTATCCTTATTATATTGTAAAATACAGATACAGCCACATATCCCATTTGTGACTCACACCGTGAGCATCTTGCTTCAGCCCTTCTTCCCACACCATTCCCCACTCTGCCAGCCATGACCTCCCTTGCTAGTAGCTAACCTTTTTAGCTCCAAGCATTTCATAAAGTCTCATATATGATAATGTGGTTTACTGACTTTGTATCATTTGTATTGTTCATGTTAAGGTCATCTTCCACCTAAAAAGCCATAATTGCTGAACAGAAAATAGCCAAGTAGAAATTACAATCCTTACAACAAAAATGCAATTAATACTTACATATCAACCCACAATGGGAAGACAATAACTTCTTTATGAGATACAGAGTGAGCTTCAGTATTTGACAAAATAACAATGACGTAAAATGTGAAATAACGATTACAGGTACTTCATAAAAAATTATTTTTGTCTGAATATTAAAGAAAGGACTCTATTTTAGAGCTAAATCAGAAGGGACAGGCAGAAGTAAGTATTTGTGTTTGTAGATTTGTTATTTTCTGAAATCATTACTATTATTTATAATGTTTATGTAATTTTGCCATTGACTTTACTCCCTCTTCCTAACACATTTAAGAAAGAAATCATGTAATGCTTCATGATGACAAAGCTGTTAAATTGTGAAAGTTAATCCTCCTTTATGCGCATTTTCAACTTTTCATGGTGAGGAGTAATCCAATAAATTTCGGGCACGCAGCCATGCAAAAACCACTTCTTCCATTGATATTTTAGCCGCTTATCATCCGGCCATGCTAAGAGTGAGTGCAAGACTGCCGACAAGTTGCCAGGCGTGGCCTTATATGTCCCATTGCAGTGGCACAACGTATGGAATCTGGTATTCAATTCTCTTATCAATATATGTTCTGTGGTGGCAGCACCTTGACGACTTATCTGCAGTTTTATTATACCAAGTGCAGGATTCCACACCTTATCCAAAGTAAAGACATTATCTCTGTTTATTAAATTGTCTGCTAATCTAATTTCTATTGCTTTCTTGAAAATTGCTTCATGCAACACTGTAGAACAGTTCTACAGTGTATCTGCCTAAGTGTACTTGCGTCTGTGTAAATGTGTGTGTGTGTGTGTGTGTGTGTGTGTGTGTGTGTGTGTGTGTGTTTGTTTTTGTTTACCCTCTTTTTTTCCCCCCAAGGTAAGTCTTTCCTGTCCCGGGATTGGAATGACTCCTTATCCACTCCCTTGAAACCCTCATCATTTCCTTTTCCCTCTTCTTCCCTTCTGCCTGACGAAGCAGCTAGGCTGCGAAAGCTTGTATGTGTGTTTGTGTGTGATTTTATTTATTTTATTTGTTTCTATCGACGAGCCGGTCCTTTTGGTAAGTCATCTGTTTTCTATTTTTATTTTTGTTTATCCCACCGGGAAAGTTTCCCTCTATAATTTTCGTTTCATTAATATATATATAAGCATGTATTCTTCTTTATTACAGTATATGTGTGTTCTGTTTGATTCCTTAAATTAGTAATGTTTCTTTTATTATTATTATTTAAATTTTTTAACATTAGAAAATGAAGTAGACTAAAACTGTGGCCCAAAATGACTTGTGTTGTTCACTTGCAATGAGCAGGACAACCACAATCACTGTGGAACCTTTCCCATAGGTAGGATACATGTACAATAAGCACTTACAGCAGCTCCTGCCCCTGAGCTCTTGTGTGGAGCCCTATACTACTGCCATATCGTAATAGGCCATTTTGCCACTAATCTGTATTTTCAGTGGTCAAAGCATAATTGTCACTTTCACATTCTAGTTGATAGCTGAAGTATCTTCTGTGGCAAATTGGAAGGTTTGACAAACATGGTACATAAACAGATTGACGGTGTAGAAGGATTTTCCCTTACCATTAGTGTCGTTATTTGAACATGAAACATGATACAGTAATACTTTCATTGTTGTATAAACTGAATCTTTTGCATATATACATGTGGCGTCTGTTGCGAGAGAACACACGTCACTTCTGATCCTGCAGTTGTTATTATTTAAGATTCATAGAATATATGACATCAACTGCGATTGGGCAAAGCTGAAAATGTGTACCCAGCCAGGATTCGAACCCAGGTCCCCTGCTTTCTAGGCAGTTGCGCTGACCCCTACACCACTGGGGACACAGTGATCACCACACCTGCAAGGACTACCTAAGCACGCCTCCCGTCAGATAAAAATTCCCAGCTTCGCCCTGCCCACAGTACTCAAACTCGTAGTTTAACTAATTCCCGTAAGTGTAAGGGCTTCAAACATTACCCACCCCTCCCCACTAACGATAGGATCATTGCCCGTCACCGGCATATTATATATATGTGGGGAGGGGTGGGTAATGTTTGAAGCCCTTACTCTTACGGGAATTAGTTAAACTACGAGTTTGAGTACTGTGGGCAGGGCGAAGCTGGGAATTTGTATCTGACGGGAGGCGTGCTTAGGTAGTCCTTGCAGGTGCGGTGATCACTGTGTCCCAGTAGTGTAGGGGTCAGCGCAACTGCCTAGAAAGCAGGAGACCCGGGTTCGAATCCCGGCTGGGTACTCATAATCAGCTTTGCCCAATTGCAGTTGATGTCATATATTCTATGAATATTGAATATTTTGCATTGCACTGACTTTTGATGAGAGAGTGATGTGCACAGATACAGACACTGGTAGTATCATATACACAAGGTGTTGTAACGTCACAGCTGCGTCCACCTAATCCTCGATGAGATTTTATGCTTAATCATTTAATAATTGTTCCAATGATTTGACGGTATGGGATGTGGAAAATTACTAGGTTGATCCATAACAGTAAACTTTGTTAACTTCCTTTATTATGGAACGACAAATGTTAAAAACTCTTCCCTTTAAATACACTGATTAAATAACTGCGTGCCACTACAATGAATGTCTACAAGTCCAAACTGAAACATTTCAATATGCAACTGCAACCCGTATGCGATATGACGGAATGGCAAAAACTTTAGCCACCACTAAACGCAGGTTACGAACTTACTGCCGACATGCTACCGCCTCTCTCTGCGGTCGGCAGGAGACTGCCGCACACCGACCAACAAACAAAGAACATTCCAACCTAAGCATTGTTGCCAGCAGCTCTCGCTGCACACCAACGATAACTATTGTACGACCAAAACGTACCAAAGAGGTTACTAACCTAAAACCCTGTATCCTCACAGTGTTAAGGGGCAGCGAATTGTGAGAGGCTCCTTCAGTCTTCCATCCAGAATCTGAATGTCCTCTCACAGCAAGTAAATCTATAAGGGCTAAAATGACTACTAAGAACTTCAAATTAAAATTGGTTCTTAGCTTGTTTCTGAATCACAGTCATCTTGGTGATATTATATTTTTTATTTCCAGTTTCCATCAGTACCTAGTATAGAAAACAAGTGGATTGCTCCTTAGATGTTCCTTGAATGATAACACAGGTGGACAAGCAGTTGTGAATTAATTTATTGACTAAATTATATATTGCATAATAATGCTTAAAACAATTCGTGACGTGTCAGCAAGCACCCAAATTCAAACAAGGTGTGACTTGATGTTTGTCATATTACAGAGGGCTGAGGTGCTTTGAAATCTTCTGAAGTCAGTTCAGTAATTATAATACATTTCAGATACTTTAGCCCTTAACATTTAATTATATAAATATGCTAACACGAAACTGGGGGTACAGATTTTTAATATTAATCATACAAGAATGCCAATGAAACGTATATAATTTGAAAGGTGGTTTGTCATACTGTAGATGTTGTGAATATAACAATTGTGTGTGCATGTAGCTGTTAAGAGTCGTAAAAAGAAAAAGAAATTTTAGAATGATACTCCACATTCTCCATAGGTTTTGGCATTATATTATAACCCGTTGTATGTGGCATATTGATAAAGGTAAAATTAGCTCAATTAGTTATCACTTGGAGTTCCAGTCTCAATGTCCCAAGTTCGATTACCACAGCCCCCCATATATACAGGGTCTTTCACTAAAAACAAATGCGAGGCTACATGGAAGGTAATAAAAGCAGAATCCAGGATCATGTCAAATAAATTGCCCATTACCATTAGCCCAGATCAGCTTAATCACAGCTTCATCCATTCAGGGAAATGCACTCTACATGATTATGAAACAGTAGCCAATTATGTCAGTGAACTGGCCTTACCTATATCATTAAGAGCTGAATATGAAGGGAGTAACAGGGAGTTTGAATTGAAATCTGTTTCCCCTAAGGATATAATAAATGTAGTAGCAAACCTCAGTAATTCAAAAACTGAAGACTTTTATGGCCTGTCCAACTTCATTATGAAACAGATTATAGAAACAGCCAGCCATCCCCTGTGCTACCTTATAAATTGGATGTTTGAAGAAAGTGTTTTTCCTGAATGTTTAAAACTAACAGTAGTTATACCTGTCCATAAAAAAGGAGATAGGGAATCACCAGCAAATTATAGACCCATTGCCATAGTACCCACAATATCTAAAATCATTGAGGTGATAATGAAAAAGCAATTAAATGAATATTTTGAGAACAATAAACTATTAAATCAGGCCCAGTACAGTTTCGAGAAGGTCAATCCACAATTAAAGCAGTGCAGGATGTTGTTATATCTGCCCTAAATGGATTCGAACAAAAACAATACACATGTGCCACATTGGTTGATCTAACCAAGGCCTTTGACACAATATCTCACAAAATCCTAATAAATTAACTTAAACATTATGGAGTAACAGATAGAAGACTGGCATTACTTAAATCTTACTTGTCAAATAGGAACAAATGGTCATAATTGACTCGAATAGAAACTCAGGCTTTCTGAATGTCATAAAAGGTGTGCCTCAGGGATCGGTGCTTGGACCATTTTTGTTCATTGTCTATATTATTGATTTGCCTAATCTGCTCCCTTACAAATCAGTAATGTATGCAGATGACACCACTTTTCTCACCTCACATAATGATGAAAATGTATTAGAGGAAATGAATAAATCAATGATGGAGAAATCATTATCATGGTTTCAGGCAAATGAATTAACATTAAACACTAGCAAAACTGAGAAAATAGTGTTCTCCCTAAAAGATGCAGCTAATGACACTGTCAAATTACTCCGTATCCATCCTGACACTAAATTGACCTGGAACTCACACACAGAAATATTATGCACCAAACTATTGCAAGTGTTGTACCTAATAAGAAAATTAAAAACCTGTGTCAGTGAAAAACAGCTACTTCTAGCATACTATGCTTTTTTCCACTCACACATTAACTACGGTATAATAATGTGGGGTAACTCTGCTAGTGCCAGAAGTGTTTTCCTTTGGCAGAAAAAAGCTATCCGATGCATGTATGGTCTACGAGCCAATACTCCTTGCAAAATGTATTTCATTGAGAACAAAATAATGACTGTCCCAAGTCTATACATATTTCACACACTTATGTATACGAAGATGAACTGGGATAAACATGATACCAGAGCGAATGTTCACTCTCATAAAACCAGGAATAGAAACACTTAGAATATCCCTAGGACTAGGCTAACAAAAATACAAAAAAAAATTCAGTATGCAGGGAAAGTTTTTATTAACAAATTACCCAGTGCAATAAGGCAGTTGAAAACCAGTAGGTTCAGAAAAGTCATAGAATCCTGGCTGAAAGAAAAGGCCTTCTACTCTGTAGAGGAATTTGAAAATAGGGCGTAAGTGATATAGTAATCTCACCTGTAATGCAAATTTTGTTAGTTGGTGAAATGCTGAGATTTTTTCCTATTTTTATGCCTACTTAAGTTATGCTAGATATTATCTGTAAGCTCACTAATGTAACGTAGATAGCTTCTCATACAAATATATTGCTCAGTACTGTAGATTGTTCAAGTGCATCATGACTTTATTCTCTAGCATTGTGAAGCTTTGGACAGCTTTTCAAATCGAAGTGCCTAATAGATCATTTATGTGAAAGGGAGGAAAATTTGTGTCTCTGTCTGTAGCATTACACTGAGTTGTTTTTATTGTATCGCCATATTTTTACCCACTTGATTGGGATGTGAATTTATAATATATATTCTTTGTTATGTTGCTAATGGAAGTTCAAACTGTACCAATACCGCAACATGAATAACATGTATATACACATAAATATAGATGAAGCCTTATGCAGCCTGAAAGCTGTCTCATGGGCTAATAATACATAAATATAAAAGTATATTTGCCTCTGTAACTTATAAAATAATAGGTGACGGAAAATTTTAATGTGGTAGGTCAACACAAGAAATATTACACTTTCTGTGGAGCTATGAACATTGTTTATTGTATCATTTTCCAAAGAGTTACACCACACAGATATAATTTTTTAAATGGAACAATAGTTTTTTCTATCGTGTATTGGATTCGCTTAAACCAGCTGTGTCCAAATCAATTTAAACTACATTCATACATTCATATCCAGTGGCGTAGCTATCATAGGGCTAGGCGGGGCGGTGCCCCGGGGCCCCCGAGCTCCAGGGGCCCCTCGGCCTCCGTGAGCGACGTTCGAGAAAAGTTACGGGAGAGCGTCGAATTTTTATTATTTTTTTATTTTTTATTTATTTATTTTAATTTTTTTACTCTGCCGCCCTAACGTCCATCATCTCCACCTCCCCTCTAACCAAGCTTCCCTCAGTACCCGCACTAGGCTACAGGGTGGCGAAGCAGTGCTTCTAATGGGGCCGCTACTTCAGGCGACGCCACTCGGTGGCGCTGCTGACAGGCCAAGCCGCTAGTCGCTGTGTACAGAAATTCAATTTCAGTCGACGTAGCAGTAGAAGTAGTGGTAGCATCAAAGCTTCCCACAGCAACAGTTGAGCTTTCCAAGTGATGCGGCATGTCGCTCGGCGAATTGTGAAGGATCGCGGGCCTCCAAATACTATATAAACTTCATATTGGCAAATACAAGTGTATAGTATGATTATCCGAATAAACCGGTTCAAAAGTTCAAATGTTTGTTAAGCTTATGGGACTTAACTACGGGGTCATCAGTCCCTAAACTTACAAACTACTTATGAACTACTTACGAACTAGGACGGCACAAATATCCATGCCCGAGGGGGGATTCGAACCCCCGACCGTAGTGGCCGTGCTGACCGTGACTGGAGCACCTCAGTCACCTCGGCCACCACGGCCGGCAAATAAACCGGTTTTCCCATCATCCATGTAGTTTAAATTGATTTGGACGCAGCTGGTTTCAACGAATCCAATGCATGATAGAAAAAACTATTGTTCCATTTAAAAAATTATATCTTTTTGCTGTAACTCTTTGGAAAATGATACAATAAACTATGTTCATAGCTCCGCAGAAAGTGTAACATTTCTTGTGTTGATCTATTGCATTAAAATTTCCGTCACCTATTATTTTATAAGTTACAGAGGCAAACACACAAAGTGAAACACCCTGTATATATTAATTTTTATTTATTTATTTTTTCCGTAATATTCAATTCTTAACTTTTAAATATAGTTTATAAATATAAATGTGCAGTGCTCAATAAATTCCAATTACATTCTTTTTTTTTTATCTTTCCATGACTTTGCAGACACAACTGGTCGAATTTCGACCACAGGCAATAATAGTTTTGATGATTACATTAAAAAGTAGAACAAATGTTAACAGTATTTCATTAAATTAACAAATATCTCTGAAGTAGTTTTATTTAAGTGCATATTTTCATATTTCTGTACATTATAGTGTAGTTAATTTGCCTATCCGAAATACTTCAGTTGTTGGTAGCAAAAGTGTGGTTTAAAGTAATTTGATATGTTGAAAGTGAATTTTATATCTGCTATCAATTATGTGAAATAATGTAACTATTGTTTTTATGGTATGTTGTTTTGGTCTTACATGTGGAGACTGGTTTGATATAGCTCTTCACCGTATTCTATCCTGAGCAAGCCTCTTCATCTCCTCATAAGAACAGTAACCCACATCCATTTGAATCTGCTTACTGTAATCTCTTTGTCTCCCTCTGCCGGTTTTACCCCATGCAATTCCCTCCAATGCTAAATTTACAATTACATGATGTCTAAGAATGTTTCCTACCAATTGAGCCCTTTTTTTAGTCAAGATATGCTAGAAATTCCTTTTCTTCCCAATTCCGTTCAATATCTCCTCATTAGTTAAGTGATCTACCCACTTCTGCAGTCTTCTGTAGCATCACGTTTCCAAAGCCTCTATCCTCTTCCTGTCTGAACTATTTATTGTCCAAGTTTCACTCCTGTACAAGGCAACACTCCACCAAATGCCTACAGATTAGATTAGATTAATAATTGTTCCTTAGATCATGTATACGACATTTCGTAATGATGTGGAACGTGTCAGTTTAGTAAATTTTGTCTATACTTGACAATCTATATTTTAAGGATTTTTTTGTTGTTGTTGTTTTATTTTTATTTTTTATTTATTTATTTATTTATTTTTTAAGTTTTTTTCTAAAAATTCATCTACATTGTAGGAGGAGTTGCCATTCAGAAATTCCTTTAATTTCTTTTTAAATACTACTTGGCTATCTGTCAGACTTTTGATGCTACTTGGTAAGTGACCAAAGACTTTTGTGGCAGCATAATTCACCCCTTTTTGAGCCAAAGTTAGGATGATATTCACTATTCAAGGTTAAATCTTTCTCCTAGTGTTGTACCTATGCACACTGCTATTACTTTTGAATTGGGTCGGATTGTTAATAACAAATTTCATGAGTGAATATAAATATTGTGAAGCTACCGTGAGTATCCCTAGATCCCTAAATAAATGTCTGCAGGATGCTCTTGGGTGGGCTCCAGAAATTATTCTGATTACACGCTTTTGTGCAATGAATACTTTTTTACTCAATGTTGAATTGCCCCAGAATATGATCCCATATGAAAGCAGTGAATGAAAATAGGTGTAGTAAGCTAATTTACTGAGATGTATGTCACCAAATTTTGCAATGACTCTGATAGCATAAGTAGCTGAACTCAGATGTTTCAGGAGATCTTCAATACGTTTCTTCCAATTCAGTCCCTCGTCAATGCAAACACCTAAAAATTTTGAATATTCTACCTTAGCTACAGATTTATGTTCAAAGTCTAAATTTATTAATGGTGTCATGCCATTTACTGTATGAAACTGTATATACTGGGTTTTATCAAAGTTTAATGAGAGTCCATTTGTAGAGAACCACTTAATGACTTTCTGGAAGATATCATTTACAATTTCATCAGTTAATTCCTGTTTGTCAGGTGTGATAGCTATACTTGTATCATCAGCAAAAAGGTACTAGCTTAGCATCTTCGTGTATGTAGAATGGCAAGTCATTAATATATATATATTAAGAACTGAACCTTGTGGGACCGCATTTTTGATAACTCCCCAGTTAGAAGAATTAATTGTCTCATCTACATCGTGTGAACTGCTTATTTCAACTTTCTGCAATCTTCCAGTTAAGTATGATTTAAACCATTTGTGCACTGTCCCACTCATACCACAATACTTAAGCTTATCTAGAAGAATCCCATGATTTACACAATCAAAAGCCTTTGAAAGATCACAAAAAATCCATACTGGTGATGTCCGGTTATTCAAAGCATTTAATATTTCATCAGTGGAGGTATATATAGCATTTTCAGGTGAAAAGCTATTTTAAAAACCAAACTGACATTTTGTTAGAACTTTATTTATACTAATATGTGAAGCAACTTGAGAATACATAACTTTTTCAAAATTTTTTGATAAAGCTGTCAGAAGTGAGATGGGCCGGTAGTTGTTGACATCGTATGTATCCCCTTTTTTATGCAAAGGTTTAATGATAGCATATTTCAGTCTATCTGGGAAAATACCCTGCTTTAATGAGCTATTACAAATATGACTGAGAATCTTACTTATCTCCTGGGAACAAGTTTTTAATACCCTGTTGGAAATGCCATCAATTCCATATGACCGTTTACTCTTGAGAGAGTTTATTATTTTCCTAATTTCTGAAGGTGAGGTGGGTGGAATTTCAATTGTATCAAATTGTGTGGGTATGGCCTCTTCCATTAATTGCCTTGCTCCTTCTAATGAACATTTAGATCCTATTTTCTCTACAACATTTAAAAAGTAATCATTAAAAATGTTTTCAACTTCTGACTTTTTGTTAATAAAGTTTTTATTTGTTTTGATGGTAATACCCTCTTCCTCTGCTCTTGGTTGCCCTGTCTCCCTTTTAATAATATTCCAAATTGTTTTAATTTTATTATCAGAGGAGCTAATCTCAGACATGATGCACATGCTTCTTGATTTTTTAATAACTTTTCTTAATGTAGCACAGTAGCTTTTATAATATTTTATTGTTTCTGGGTTATTACTCTTTCTTGTGGATAGATATAGTTCCCTTTTTCGGTTACACGATATTTTTATTCCTTTAGTAAGCCACGGTTTTTTGCATGGTTTCTTAGAATTAAATTTTACTAATTTCTTGGGGAAACAGTTATCAAATACCCTTACAAATGTATCGTGAAATAAATTATATTTTAAATTAACATCAGGTTTCTTGTAAACCTCATCCCAGTCTAACTGCTGTACACTTTCTTTGAAATTTTTAGTTGTTAAGTCATTAATCTAGCGCACAATTCTGGTGGACTGTTTCGAATTACTGAACGGAGCTATGTCATATACTGTTACTAGCTGTGCACCATGATCCAAAAGACTATTCTCAATGGGACAAGCATTTATGTTGTTAAACTTATCTTGGTCTATAAAAAAGTTATCTATCAATGTACTGCTGTACTTTACTACCCGAGTAGGAAAATCAGTAACAGATGTCAGATTGAATGAGCCAAGTAAGACTTCCAGGTCTTTCTTCCTATTACACTCTTTCAGTGAATCTACATTGAAATCACCACAAATAATAATTTGCTTCCCCCTATCTGACAGATAGCACAACAAGGCATCCAAGTTTTCCAGAAATAACTGAAAGTTCCCTGAAGGGGACCTATATACTGTTACAATTATAAGATAATCATCATTGAGTTTAAGCTGGCAGGCACATGCTTCAATATGCTGCTCTACACAAAACTGTTTTGTTTCTAAATTTTTTACACTGTGATAGCTTTTGGCATATATGGCAACTCCTCCTCTTATCTTATTATCTCTACTTATATTTGAGACTAATTTTTATCCACTGACATTCACATTTTCCATACCGTTGACAATGTGATGCTCAGACAGGCATAGTATATCTATTACATTATCAGTTTCTATACCATCTAAACAAACTAAAAGCTCATCTGTTTTATTCTTTAGTCCCCCAATATTCTGGTGAAAAATGCTAACATTATTTTTTACTTTACTTTTCTGAGAAATATTTGATTTTTCAACATTTTTAGCACCTGCTTGTCTGAGCTTCTCAGTGGACACTGATCTTAGCCTAAAAAAGAAGTAACTTCATGCATTGCAGTGTCCCCCCTTAAGGATTTTGCCATCAACCCAGCTAGTTTCCCCTTCCCTTTCCTATTGAGATGCAGGCCATGTCTAGTGAAATCCCACCTATCAATAGCAACAACAGGAACCAAACCTATGTCCGACAGAGTAGCCACCCTAAGCAGTTGATCAATCTCCATATTGACTCTCCTGACGGAGCAGTTCAATTGGGGTTGATCATACCGCATGAAAGCTGGCAACAGTCCAACATTTGTCTGGGTCGTTGCAGAAGCTATTTTAACCAGGTCACACTCAATATTGTAGCCCTGATCCCTATCAATGCTGTTTCCCACCCCACCCACTATAACAACATGATCCTGTTTTGTGAAACCCTTACTCAAGGAACCTATATCCTCTACCACCTGGATTAGACCTGCACTGGGCTTGAAAAAGTTTGTGACCTGGTACCTGTCACATAGTTTTTCCTGCAAAATCTGGCCCAAAAGACAGAAAAGACTCCCTTACACTTAAATTAGTATTAGATGTTAGCAAATTTCTGTTTTTCAAAAATGCTTCTCTTCCCATTGACATTCTGCACTTTATATCCTCTGTACTATGATCATCATATGATATTTCACTGCCCAAGTAATAAAACCCACCTACCACCGTCATTAATTCATTACCAAATGACACAACTTCAGCATTGCCAGATTTTCTTTGACTGCTGTGTTTTGCTGTTGTTGATGTTCATCTTATACGCTCCTTTCAACACACTGCCCATTTCATTCAATTGCTCTTCCAGGTCCTTTGCTGTCTCTGACAGAGTTATGATGACGTCAGCACGTTTTTTCATCAACCAAATATTTCTTCAACCTGAACTTTAATTCTGTGTTTAGCCTTCTCCTTGTTGTCGTTCACAGCTTCAATGCTTCCCTTTCATGCCCTTTAATAACTACTGTCTGGTTGTACAAGTTGGAAATAAACTTCCATTCCCTATATTTTTTGTAATAGGTACATTTCATATGTCAATAAAACATCAGTGCAGTTGTTATGGTGCATTCAAAAAGATGATCCAGATTGTCTATCTCACAAGCTTTCCAATGAGATATAAAACTTCAAAATAATATTCAGTTTTATATAATGGTAGTGAAGCTAGTGTGTATAGTCACTGCTTCCAACTATTGTTCACTGTAGGCTGTGGTGACAGGAAGGATGAACAAATAACATTTATCGGATTAGGAATTTATTGTTGACACTGCATGATACACCAATAATCTCTTGCAAATGTTCTTGTGTTCAATCACTGATCCTTGTCGGCTCACATTATCATGGACAGCGCACGATGAACACATATGTGCAAATGCACATGGCACCAGAAATTACCACGTGTCTCACTGATCAGACAGCTGCTCCATATTAACACTCGCGTGCATGCGGGGAGCTCACATTTAACTCAACCCACGTGGTCCACAGCATGTAATCGGAGTGGAGAATGCCAGGCGATGTCCGTACAGTCCTGTCGTACAGATCACACTCTACTAGATTTCCATGCACGCCACACCACTTCTAGGATTTTTCCTGATTGCAGTAGCAGTGCCTGTCGGCAGATATCTGACGATGATGCCTTGTGCTAGCTGCCTACTGCTTGTTGCTCACAAGTCTCTGCTTAAAGGCTGTCAGGTTCCTTACACAGATCCCCCCTTGGAGAGTGGAGATCCGGAGCCACAAGAAAATGCTGGTGATGAAGACCCCCCCCCCCCCAGACCATGCTGTAGCCCCCTCCAGATCCTCCTTGGACCACCCCAGACCATGCTGTAGCCCCCCCTCCACACACACACACCTTGAAGGCCCCATAGGAGTAAAGGCAAACACAGTGCTGTTCTTGTATGGAAACTTTTTTTTTTTTTTAGAAATCAAGTCAGCCTCCACCAGGCCATAATCCTGGATATGCCAATGTACTGAATACACTACTAACTACACACTAGGTTATGATGAACTGCAGAGTTCAAGAGTTACACTGTTCACAACACTGACTTGCGTAGAAACACTGTTCATGTTTCACAGTTAATCGTAAATCCGACGCGGAAGCTCTACATGGGAGTCGATCCTGCCTCGATGCTCGCAACAGCAGAGATGTGGAAATATTTTGTAACGTCCCGTTGAACTCTAGCAGACAAAAAAGAAAGGTCACCAGTTGCACTTTTCATTGTTGATGGGCACACAGAAGTGTGATATGGTAGTTCTGGTCTCGAAGCCCAACGTGGCAGAGGCACAGAGGTGTGAATGCGGAAATTCAGGATCTGCAGGGGACAAACTGCTAGCATCACGGGAGGTGGTGATCAGAGCTTGACTGGTTAGCTGGTTAGGTATGCAGTGTTGTGTAGCAAGACATTGTTATTACCCAGCACGGGTGTTTGAATCTGACACGGCGAACCGCATGCGTGACGTAGTCCGATGGCAGCAGTGGTGGGAGGCCAGGCGCCTGTGGCGAGCAGGGTGTGGTCGACTGTGCAGGTGCTTGAGACAGCTGCTGTGGTGTGGTGGGGACAGGCTGCTGCTGCTGAGGCTGTGGCGCATGTGGCAGCATGCTGACAGCTGGCGGGGGCCGTGTGTCAGTAGCAGCTGCCGGGTTGTTATCTGTCAACATGACGTCTTCCACTGGGTCGAAGAAGTGGACGACTTCCAGTTTGGGCAGCACGTAAGCTGGTTTCGGCCTGTCAATTGAGACTCCACACTGCTTGCCATTGTATTTGATCTTGAAGATTTTGTCACCGCAAGTGATTATGCGATGAGGTTCCGAATAGGGAAGATGAAGTCGTCCCTTGGTCTTGACCACAGACTAAGGCAGGCAGTTTGAATTGTCACTCTTCTCAGACCTCTGCCACCTCTGTGGCATCAAACGCATCCACACCACCACCTACCATCCCCAAAGCAACGGTTTGTTCGAGCAGTGGCACAGGACACTTAAAACTGCCTTCCAATGCCACAATTCTCTCTGGACGGAGGCTCTCCCCCTGGTCCTACTTGGCCTTCATGCCACCTACAAAGGAGGACCTCCATGGCTCGGATGCCAAGTTCGTCTACAGAGAACCTCTTGTCTTATCGTGAGAGCTCATTAACCCCTCCTATCCTCCAAATCTGAGTGATTTGCCCATCTTCATTGACAGGGTCCGACTCCAGCCAGTCACTCTTCCTGTTCCATCTGCATCCCGCTGGAGCTGAGCAGCTGTGATTTCATCATGCTACTTGATGATACAGTGTGCCTCCCTCTCAGCCCCCCCCCCCCACCCATATTCTGACCCACATCAGGTCCTCAAGAAATTGCTGAATACCTTTAACATCTTGATGAATGGCAAACCTTCCACAGTTTCAATTAATAGCATAAAACTGTCTCACGTTGAGCCTGCCTCACCACCTCAGAACAAGCTCACCCCTTTTTGCTCACTCTGCACAAGGCTTTCTGTTCCCCCCTTCTCCTGCCCCTTCTCATGCCCACATCTCGAGCAAATCACCCACGAGGGCTCCCCAACATCCCCATCCTCCCCCTTTTGCGGTTTCCAGCACCTTTCTCTCCCCTCTGCCCTAAAGTCGAGTTTGAGTTCCTCGTTCTCCTCTCCTGGCCACTGACATATCAATTTTCTTGCTGTAAGGCTCACTGTACATAATTTGCATGGCCACAAGCTGTTCACCCCCTCCTCTGCAACAGATAAAGTGCAAACTACCGAACTGTTTCGACCCCCACTTTCCCACCTTCAGTGGATGTGAACACCTCACGTGCGTTTCTGTTCCCATCATGTGCCCCCCCCCCCCCCCATGACACTTGGTGGACTTCTTAGTCTTTGGCCCCACCACTCGCTGTCTACATGCTCCGTCATGCCTACCCAACTCAAGAGGTCAAGAGGTGCATTCCATACTACAGGCAGTGATAGCCTATGAACTATCAACCATCTTCTTTTGGAGGACACCATTGTCTCTGGGTGTGCCACTTCTTGGTCGTCATTTTATCTTGTGTTCAGTCTCTGCATGTTCTCTAATGGAGTAGGAATAAAGTGTCTCCCTCTTGAATTTGGTGGTTTCACCAAGTCTACAACCCCTCTAAAACACATAAAGGCTTTATTTTGGAAACATATTCCTCTTAAGTTACCAAATGCCCAATTTGTTCAATTTTTCAAATTACATCCTTTTAAACAGGTTAAACCAACAGGACTATATAATTTCATCAAAGATAGTGAAAACATTTTTATGCTTAAATACCACCTGTTCGTTTATAATTTTCTCGGGCTCCTTTTTATGGAAGCTATGTATACATTAATGTTTCCTAAAAAGTCCAATTTACGGCCTTTTCTACTTTGTGTAATACATCCATATTCTGCCTAATGTTGTCTATTGAGTGTTTATTATTCTTAAAATGCAACCCAAAAGCAGTATTATTTTGCCTGTTCATATATTCCATAAACCTGGTTTTAAATGTTCTACTAGTTCAAAGTATATAAATGGAATCACAGCCTGAACATTTTAATGGGAAGTCCAGGTTGGAAATAACAATATAGTAAGGAGGACAATTTATAACTCACCACAAAGACGTGACAACGAGCTGCAACAGGAGCATAAAACACACACACACACACACTCACAGCACATCAGCTATTGGCAATTGCCTTCTTCAGAAAATAGAACATTCAGGCATACAACACAGTCACACAACTGTCAACTCCAGCTGCCACACTTTGAATCACGCTCTGTGGTGTGGAAATAGGGGAGGGGAGATAGGAAGGTTGCATCTTGGTGGTGGGGATGGATACAGCACAGCCTTGTAGAACATAAATAGATAAAATGAAATAAATCAATCAATACACGCGTCCCGCAGGTACGCACGCGCGCACAACACACACACACACACACACACACACACACACACACACACACACTGCTCTTTTGGGTTTAGGATGGACTGGTAGGAACTGTTCGGTGTGGAAAAAAGGAAAGTTATCATAGGTTGAGGCCTTGATAAATCCGGGATCAGAGAAAATACTATAGGGATGACTCCAATCTGTGCACTTCAGAAGAGCTGGTGGTTGGTGGGAGGATACAGATGGCAGCTGCATTGAAATCAAGCATGTGCTTTACTGCATGTTGTGCCAAAGGCTAGTCCATCATGTTTTTGTTTTTTCTTTTTTTTCCCTAAAGGACAGCTGGTTAGTGGCCATGCCAATATAGAAAGCTGTGCAGTGCTTGCAGCACAGTTGGTAAATTACATGACAGCTTTCACAGGTGGCTCAGCCTCTGATAGGGTAGGATAAGCCTGTGACAAGATTTAATAGGAAGTGCTGGTTGGGAGAATTGGACAGGTCTTGCAGAGGGGTCTTCCACAGGGATATGATCACTGTGGCAGTGGACTGGGTTTCAGGGTGGCATAGGGATGGACTAGGATGTTATGGAGGTTGGGAGGATGACATAACACCACTTTAAGATGGATGGGAAGGATCTTGGGCAGTATGTCTCTCATTTCTGGGCATGGGAACAGAAAATCAAAACCTTGGTGAAGGATGCAATTTACTTGTTTAAGTCCAGGGTAGTACTGGGTGACAAGGAGAGCGCTCTTTCATTACCGGTTATTGGTGCTAGAGGGATGATTTGGGATGTGTGAGGATATGACACAGGAGATATGTTTATGAACTAGGTCTGTGGGGTAGTTTCTGTCTGTGAAGGCCTTTATGAGACCCTCAACATATTGAGAAAGGGAGTTCTTGTCACTACAGAATGCCGTCCGTGGGTGGCCATGCTGTAAGGGAGGGATTTTTTGATGTGGAAGGGATGGCAACTGTCAAAGTGTAGGTACTGTTGGTGGTTGGTAGGTTTAATATGGTTGGAAGTGTGGATGGAGCCATCAGTGAGGTGGAGGTTAACATCCAGGAATGTGGCATGGTGGGTTAAGGAAGACCAGGTGAAGTGGATGGGGGAGAAGGAATTTAAGTTTTGAAGGAAGGTGTATAGGGCGTCCTGACCCTGAGTCCAGATCATGAAAATATCATCAATGAACCTGAACCAGGCCAGAGGTTTGGGACTCTGGGATGCCAGGAAGGATTTCTCCAGATGGCCCATAAACAGGTTGGCATAGGAGTGTGTCATGCATGTGCCCATGGTTGTGCCACGGATTTAATATCAATGGCTGCTTCACAACCCATGCCCTCTGGATCCTCCCACCCACCACCAGCTTTTCTTATCTGCACAGATGGGAGTTACCCCTACAGTCCATTCTCTGATCCGAAAATTATTCAGGCCTCAACCTACGACAACTTTTCTTTTGTCCACACCCAACAGTTCCTACATCTCTATCCTAAACCTCTCCTAATTTGAGCGATGTGTGTGTGAGCACCCGCACATGCATGCATGCGGGGCACACGTGCATTTCATTTTTTCTTCCTCCTCAACTGTCTCTCCACTGCATTCCTAAGCTGCATCTTGTTCCTCTCATCTAATACATACATGCACTGCAACACTGTGATGTATCCCTCTCCACCACCATGACAAAAACTTACTATGTCCCCTCCCCTATTTCCACAGCATGATTCGAAATTCAGCAGGCAGATTTGATAGTTGTGTGACTGTGTTGTGTGATTGTGTGAATTTTCTATTTTTTAAGAAGGCCATGGCCAATAGCTGTATTGCTGTATGTGTGTGTCTTTTTTATGTTCCTGTTGCAGCTTGTTGTCACATCTTTTTCAATGAGTTGTAAACTGTCCTCTTTACTATACTGTCAATTCAGAGCATTTTAATTCATATACCCATGAACTAGCAAATATTAATATACTGTATCTCTTAATTTATGTTTTAACAATTTTAAAGGCTAATTTTACATTATGTTTCCTAAATTGCCTATCAATTTTTCCAGATACTTTACCTCTATAAGTATTGAAACATAAGTCTTTTTTCCCCCTTTATTCTACTTTTTAGAATCTTTCTATTTTCAAATAAGTCTTTATTTTTGTTATATATTTTTTCTACAAAACTTCCTTCATAACTACTGCTTGGGTGACAAGACAATTCATTTATAATCACACCACTGTTAGTTGGTTTCCTTGAAATATTAAATATGTGGGAACCTCCTAATTGTTAGTAGTTAAATCTAAAGAAAAAAAATACATCTATTATCTTTCCTGATCTCTAAAGTGAATTGAATAATCTTTTGCATTTCATTGTTGTTTTTCATTTCACCTATATCTTTTTCAGTGCCATTTTTCATAATTATAATATTGTCAACATATCTTTTATAATACACTCTTTTCTGAGATATTTCTTTACATTGATCAAAAAAGGCATCCTCATTATGCTTGACAAAAATATCTGTACGTATCCCTATACGGGAGTGGAACAGAAAACCAAGTAATTAGTATGGTACTGAGTACCCTCTGCCACACACCTTTTGGTGCATTGTGGAGTATGTATGTAAATGTAGATGTACCAAAACTGCTAATGATCACAAAACCAAACAAATGAGCTCTGCCATAGACATTATCTCTGGGTATCATTTTGAAGGAGAAGAATATTTAAACAGAATTGTTACTCATATTGAGTCTTGGGTGGCCTATTTTTGGGATGTGAATGGCATCTTTGTCAATGATTTTCTAGGGTGTTTCATGACTATAATGTATGTAGTCTACTGCAAAACTCTCAAAAGTGTAACAAACCAAAACAAGTTATGTAGTCTTCTGGTGTTGTGTTTTTCCATGGTAAGGGTCGATCACACACAAAAAACCAAGTTCAAATAGGACATTTTGGACCACCTCCCATACAGACCAGATGTGGCCCATAGTGACTTTCATCTGTTTTGGTACATGCATCTTAGTGATTTGTCAATGATGAAGAACTTCAGCACACTGTAGCAGATGCCTGTGTTTACAAGCATTAGAGTTTTGTGCATGAGGTATTTCAAAGATTGTGAAAAGGAATTAATCTATTTGAAGACTATGTATAAAAACAGAAAAGCTGTAGTTTTCTGATGTATATTATAATTTTTTTATTAATACTGCTTTGATTAATATTTCAAAATGAAGGATGTTTTCTGGACAGCTTTTATAGAGTACTTACAAAAGAAGGCATAAATTCTCCAAGCATGTAGTCATTATATTCAAACTGAAGCAATGGCCATGACAATGAATAGAAATATCAACTATTGACACATTCAGAGAACTTTTCTTGAATCAACTCTCAACTTAAAATGTAAACAGCAATCCCCATCTTGCTACTCTGGAACAATTACAACTGTTAATGTCTTCCACCACTGTCCATCACGAAGGAGACATTTTTGCCACCTGTGGAAGTACAGTACCAGCCAAAGAGCAGTTCACAAAACCAAACAACACACCCACCTGGTCTCTATTTGAGTGCACTTGGGTGTAGTTATCAGATGCATCCACCCTCATGAAACAGAGACATTGCCGAGGTGGGTTGGTTTGCATGCCTCAACTATACAGGTAGCCGTACTGTAGGTGCAACCACAGTGGAGGAGTAACTGTGGAGAGTCCAGACAAATATGTGATTCCTGAAGAGGGGCAGCACTCTTTTTGGTAGTTACAGGGGCAACAGTCTGGATGATTGATTGAGCTGGCCTTGTAACATCAGCTAACATATCTTTCCCATACAGTTACTGCAAATGACTAAAAGCAAGGGAAAACTAAGTTGTTACTTTTCTCGAGGACATGCAGCTCTACTTATCCTCTCGGGTAAAATATTACAGAGGTAAAATAGTCCCCCATTCGGATCTCTGGGTGGGGACTACTCAGGAGGAAGTTGTCAAAAAAAAAAAAAAAAAAAAAACCAGAAATTCTATGGATCGGAGCATGGAATGTTCTATCCCTCAATCGGGTAGGTAAGTTAGAAAATTTGAAAAGAGAAATGGATAGATTCAAGTTACATATGGTGGGGATTAGTGAATTTTGGTGGCAGGGCTTTTGGTCATGTGAGTACAGGGTTATAAATACAAAGTCAGTTAGTGGTAACACAGGAGCAGGTCTGATAATTAATAAGAAAATAGGAATGCAGGTAAGTTACTATGAACAGCATACTCAACACATTATCATTTAAAAATAGACATTAAGCCAACACCAACCACAGTAGTACAGGTTTATATGCCCACTAGCTCTGCCAACATTGAGGAGATTGAAGAAATGTATCAGGAGATAGAATAAATTATTCAGACCGTTAAAGGAGAATAAAACTTAATTGTGATGTGGGACTGGAACTTGGTAGTAGGAAAGGGAAGAGAAGGAAATTTAGTAGGTGAATATGGACTGAGGAAAAGGAATGAAAGAGGAGATTGTCTGGTAGAGTTTTGTGCAGAGCACAATTTAATCATCACAAACATTTGATTTAATCATCTTGAAAGAAAGTTGTGCACTTGAAAGAGAGCAGGAGACACTGGAAGACATCAGATTGACTTTATAATGGTAAGGCAAAGGTTTAGAAAGCTGGTTTTTTACTGTAAGACATATCTAGGGGCATATATAGACTCTGACCATAACTTAGTTGTTACGAACTGTAGGTTAAAACTTCAGAGATTGCACAAAGGTAAAAAATTAAGGAGATGGAATCTGGACAAATTGAAGGAACCAGAGTTGGTTGAGAAATTTAGAGGGAACATTAGGCTAGGATTGTCTGAAATGGGGGAAAGTAATACAGTAGAAGAAGAATGGGTAGCTCTGAGAGATATAGTAGTAAAGGGCACAGAGGATCATATAGGCAGAACAACAAGGCCTAATAGAAATCCTTGGATAACACAGAAGATAATGAACTTAATATAAAAATGCACCAAGTGAAGCAGGTAAAAGGGAGTACAGACGTCTGAAAAATTAAGTGCAGACTGGCTAATCAGGAGTAGCTTGATGGAGAAATGCAAGACCATAGAAAAATGTATAACTAGGGGAAAGATAGATACTGCCTACAGAAAAATAAAAGAGACATTTGGAGACAAGAAAAGCAGCATTGTGAATATCAAGAACTGATGGAAAACCAGTACCAAGCAAAGAAGGGAAAGTTGGAAGGAATATATAAAAAGCCTATACAAAGGAAGTAAACTAGAAGACAGTATTCTAGAAATGGAAGACAAAGTTCAGGCAGATGAGATAGGAGATACTATACTAAAAGATTTGTGTAGAAACAAGCCCCCTGGAGTACAATATGATCCGTCTGAACAGCTATTATTATTATTAGGAGAGCCAGTCATGAAGAAATGGTTCCATCTGGTGTGCAAGATGTATGAGACAGGGTAAATACCCTCAGACTTCAAGAAGAATATAGTGATCCAATTCCTTAGACATGTGTGAAAATTACAGAACTATCAGTTTAATAAGTCATGGTTGCAAAAATTAACAAGAATTAGTTACAGAAGAATGGAAAAACTGGTGAAATCTGACCTTGGAGAACATCAATTTGGATTTAGGAGAAATGTGGGAACACGTGAGGCAATACTCACATTATGACTTATCTTAGAAGATAGTTTAAAGAAAACGAAACCTACATTTTTTTTTGCATTTGTGGATCTAGAAAAAGCTTTTGACTTTGTTGACTGGAATACACTCCTTCAAATTCTGAAGGTAGTAGGGATAAAATACAGAACATTAACAAGAGTAAAATGAGGGTAATGGACTGTAGTGTCAGCAAATCAGGTGATGCTGAAGGAATTAGATTAGGTCTTGAGACAATAAAAGTAGTAGATGAATTTTGTTATTTTCATAGCAAGATAACTTCTGATGGCCAAAGTAAGGAAGATATTAAATGCAGAATGGCAATGGGAAGAGAAGCATTTCTGAAGATGTGAAATTTGTTGATATCGAATATTAGTTTAAATGTTAGGAAGTTCTTTCTGAAAGCATTTGTCTGGAGTGTAGCATTGTATGGGAGCAAAACATGGACGATAAGGAGTTCAGACAAAAATATGATAGAAGCTTTTGAAATGTGGAGCTACAGACAAATAATGAAGATTAGATGAGTAGATCACATAACTAATGAGGTGGTGCAATATATAATATTGACATGAAGGCATAATATTGGCATGATGGTTGTATGACTGTTGTGTGCCTGTGTGTGTGTTCTATTTTCTGAAGAAGGCCATGGCCAATAGCTGAAAGTGTTGTATGTGTTTGTCTTTTGTATGTGCCTATTGCAGCTTGTCGCCACTTCTTTGCGGTGAGTTGTAAACTGTTGTTATTACTTTATTATTAATGACAACGCGCTTAACAGAATTGGGGAGAAAAGGAGTTTCTGGCATATCCTGACTAAGAGAAGGGATAGGTTGATGGTACACAGTAGGAGACATCAAGGAATCATCAACTTAGCATTAGAAGGAAGTGTGTGGGGTGAAAATATAGAGGGAGACTGAGGGACAAATACAGTAAGCAGATTCAAAAGGATGTAGGTTGCCGTATGTGTTCTCAGGTGAAGAGGCTTGCACATGACAGGGTAGTGTGGAGAGGTGCATCAAACCAGTCTGCAGACTATGACATGACAGTGCCCCCAGGCTGATGCCGCACACTTCTATTCTATAGAGCCACATACCGGCACATTTAAATCGCGCGTACGCAACGCACGCGGGAAATATAAGCTTGGGGAACTTTATGACGTAGGGGTTTTTCTACAGGACTGGAAAAATAGAAGCCGAGTCACACAGGGGAAGGGGAGAGTCACGTGGACTGCTGAGGACGGTGGAGCGTTGTGGCTCGGCGCGGCGATTTTGTAAAAACCTGTGGTAGTTTTTCGCGCCCAAAGTGCTGTTTTTTTTTTTTTTTTTTTTTTTTTTTTTTTTTTTTTCCTTTTCAGTGGAAGGATTTCGGTGTGTGGGCTAAAATGCAAAGTTCCTGGGGGCTCAAGTCATACAGAAAACATTTTTATAATATTAAATACGTGCAGTGTGATGAAGACAATTTAAACTTATTTAAAACGATAGCCGTGTGGTGAACATTATTCTTTTGCAACTCGCCCTGTATGCCCACATTTTGTGTTTATAATTAGTATGTACTTTTGTTTATTAATTGGAAACTGTATTAAGGTGCACATGGATGGAGCAGCACCTAAGTGGGAATCATATAGTGTCATCCCCTAAATGACCACAAAACATTTTTTTATCAGAAAGAGGGAAAAGCATGTTCCGCCGCATCGCAAGACTGAAGACCACAACAACAACATCAGATGCATTTATTTGCAGATAGCAGAATCACATAAGACACGTATATCACAACTTCACTTTTCATGTAACACTAGAAATTTCAGTGCACATGGGCTTTTTGCATATGTTAGCACAGGAGTGTTGCACTCACTGGTTGAAGAAATTGCATTGCATTTACTACTTAATGTAATCACTAGCAATGCTCCGGTTTTGCACAGGTGGAATTTATATTCTATATCTATAAAAATCAATGTGTGTATATATTTTATTGGTTGCTATGTTGTACATAATATGATTAAACACAATGAATATCATGCTTACACAATCCTCACCATGTTTAATGCATATTTTCATACTAATATCACAGCCTAACATATATTTAAAATTTTACTTCTGGCACTTGGGAATGAAAGTAGCACTCCTAGCAGAAAAAGCACCAACCATAGCAACCTTAACATAAACAGTCACAGAAACAATATTAATGCTCAAAGCAGCAGCTCTGCAGTTACAGAAGACTGGCATGATACAAATGCTTGGCTCTTTGTCCACTAGGGACCCTACTGTTGTTCCAAGTGCCACACATAAAGTTTTACATATACATTAATAAATATCTTGATTCCATCACTACTGAACTTTGCAGGAGCACTTCTGAGCTTATCTAAAGATTTCCTAAAGTTTTACTCGTATGTTAATTCAAAGTGCATGAATTGAAAATGGACACCAGTGCCTGAAATTAGAAACTGCAATAAAATAAATGTGTGTGTGTGTGTGTGTGTGTGTGTGTGTGTGTGTGTGTGTGTGTGTGTGTGTGTGTGTGTGATAAAAACTGGTGAACAGCGAAGACTGTCTTGAATTAAAACACTTCTAGGCTTACAACATTGTTGAACAGTATGCTCAATGTCAGTTATGTCTTAGAGAACTTTAGGTCCAGACATAGGGACCATTTGTGTGAAGACCAGCTAGTATTGTACAACATGGTTTGAAGCAGAAAGCTAGCAACATTTATAGTTATTGCTACCATGCAGACACACACATTGTGGCACATGAGCTTGGTACCCTTACTAAATAAGCAGTTACATCAGATTTGATTCCATACTTAATCTGTGGTGCTCATTTTTTATTTTTGAATTTATAGAAAGTAACAGTGATTAGCCTGAAATATTTTCTTTATTGCAGTGCATTTGGGTAATTATCAGTCACCTAGTAACTGAAATTTATGTCTACTTCAAGAAAGAAAACTTCTACACTACTGATCATATTCACAAGACATTTTTGGACTGTATACTAACTTGTGAAGCTTCATATTTTCTTGGTGTATTTCATAATTAATTAAATTATGGTTATTCATCATTAACTATTTATTTCCTTTTGACAATATTTTCTTGGAATTATAGTGAAGACTGTTATATTGTGAGCAGTGTGTTCCCATCCACGTTCTACACTGTCTGGTGTGCAAGTGTAGCAGAATGATGGTAAAGATGTATATGGCTGTAGTTCCTCCATAGGCATTATATATAATCATAATCTCTGGTTAACTTTGACAGCAGAGAAGTACAACGCTGTAATTCCATGTATGGAGAGCATATGCAATCACATTGTCATTGTCTTTGATTGTGTACAACTGTGAGTGCAGCATTCCATATTTTATCAAGAATAAAACCACCATCATGAGTAATTAAATTACTCATCAGCCAAATTTCAATGGCTTCTCCAAAAATGAAATCCCAGAAAGGTGATACAGACGTTAATATCTGAAGATTCTCATAATCCATATTATGGCCTGTTTGAACACAACGTTCTGCCAGTACTGATTTATCAGGTTATAGCAGGCGAGTGTACCATTGATATTCTACACTTCATTCATGAAATGTGCATCAAGTGCATGAATATACAAACTTCAACATTGACACCTGCCTTCCACAAAAGCAAATCAGTTTTCACAGAGCTGACAAGCATGAATATCCTTGGTGCTGGCAGGAAAATAACTTTGATTTTGCATTTGGACAGTATACAAACATACCATTGAATATATCTTCGAGTTCACAAAATATGAAATAAATAAATAAAATAAAAATGCAATGCATGAAAATCTGGCTCATCGTGCATGATGTTGCAATTTATTGCATCTTTACTACCAACTCCATTCACAACACATTTTTGCAGACAGTTTCCTAATATTCCACTCTACAAATCTGGAAAGTAATATTATGCTGAGGAGATATGAGAGCGTTAGGATTGAGCTGCATGAAAATAAAATGAAATGGGCAGAGAGTAGGGTAGAAGGCAGTATATAAAGAGGAAAAAAGGAGATGGACTAACATATGAGGAATGAATATACACCCATCCAATTCTTGGAACTAATGCTAGTTTGTTCATATTTGCATTTATACTGCTTCCTGCCAAAAAATCATTTCTTTTTGTACTTACATCAGTGTAATTTCATTGCAGAGACCCTTGATTCTGTACAGTTAAATGTAATATAGACATTAAATTTATTACTTCCTGTGCACATTACCCCTTCTTGTTAACAACTTACTGTTTGACTTGACTGCCATAACTCTGCTGCAACAGGATGGGTTAATACTAAATTAAGTATTACCTCTATGTGTCAGGTTAAAATGCAATTTACAATACTACATAAAGTATCCTTCACATTAAAAGAAATATTTAAGTGTGACATTGTAATGACTATTTATAGTGACTAAATCTTAACAAGTATTCTGATCAATTTTCTGCATCTAATAGAGGTAAAACTGTGTAATAGGATGTTATACACTTTATTAGGGGCAGGCTGAAAAGTTATATATATGTTGTTCAGTGTTAACATAAAAGTGATGAGCTATTGTTACGACAAATAACAATTGTTATATCATTGCCGTAGTAACTTAGTGCATTTGTTCTGATCAAATTGTGGAAGTTGTTGAAACTTTGGGTATCAAAAATATAAGTGAGATAGCATCCAAACATGGCTCTCAGTAGGTTATTTTCTGGAATGACTGCAGCAAGGAAACTTTTTCAGATTCCTCTCTATCAAGAAACATGTATGTACTGGCATAAATACAGTTGTTAAGAATTTAATTAATATTTTACAATTTTTGGTAGTATTCAGGTTTGTCTTATAAATTTTAGAATCCAGCACCTTGATTTTATACTGATGAACCTTACATTCCTTGTCATGTGATTCAAAACCATGCAACTAAAATGTAGCATAATCATAAGTGGAGCATTGAATGTACCATGAAAAATTTTGTCTATAAAGTTCCATTCGTACAGCAACAGAAAATGTTAAATATAGAAAAAAATTAATAAAAACATTGTTTTATCAAAAATCTACAAAGAATAGGAATGATAATAAACAATTCAATTGTGTAAAGAACATAAAACTATTGTCCTTGGTAAGAGATAGTGCTATTCTATTTCTTAAAGTTTTTACAACACAAAACCTTAAGACGTTTCTTTATTTAATAATTTACATACACACTTATATTATTGTACCAGCTGTCATATTCTGACAGCAAATAATGGATTTATTAATACATTTGCAAGCTTATTTTCTGTATTTACTTTTGAAATAGTACTTTCACCTGTGTTAGCAGCTTCATTAACCACTCTTGAGTAATATTTTAAATCCTTTAATTGGCTAAATTGAGTTCAAAGTATCTTAATCCAAACAATTTTTGTATTGCTTCACTGGCTGCAGCTACTTCAGTTTCTGTTGTAGAGATAGCAATATGTTTGTTGCTGACTCGTCCAACTGAAAGGTACACAAAGCACAGACAAACAACACCCAAGGTAGTTCATTCAAACAAATCACTTCCACGGTCAGTATCATTATAGCATATAAGAATGTCTTTGTTGTCAACACTTTATTGATGCCGGAAGCTGTGAGAGGGCATCCGCATTTGCATGTTTGAATGTAGGGCGGAAGTGTATCACATAGTTATATCGAGATAGGAACAGCGCCCAATGCTGAAGATGGTGAGCGGCCTTGTCGGGTAGTGATGCCGAAGGGTGAAAGAGAGAAACCAGCGGTTTGTGATCAGTTATGAGATGAAATTTTACGCCATACAGAAAAACATGAAAGTTCTTCAGAGCGTACACAATAGCAAGGGTGTCCTTCTAAGTTGGCAAATATCTGGTTTGGGCCGGAGTGAGCATCTCAGAGGCGAAAGCGATCGGTCACTCAGATCCGTCTGGATATTTATGAGCGAGCACTGCCCCAATCCCATGTTGGGAGGTGTCCGTTGCTAAGACAAGGGGAAGCCGGGTTGATAGGTGACGAGGCAGGGGGCCGATTATAGCAGCTCCTTTAATGTGCAAAATGCTTTTACACAGGCCGATGACCAATGGAAGGAAGTCCCTTTGCGCAGCAGGTCATGCAGGGGTTTTGCAATAGATGAAGCCCCCGGCAAGAATTTATGATAATAAACGACCTTTCCTAAAAACACATGCAGGTCCTTGACTGATGTCGGCTGAGAGAGGGCCAACATGGGAGACACATTCTGACGGAGGGGCTTGCTGCCCTCACTAGAAACCTCAAACCCCAAAAAAGTGATGGAAGGCTGAAAAAAGTGGCATTTCTCCAGATTGCACGTCAACCCCGCCTCCTGTAGTGCTGTGAACAGCGCACGTAAGTTGCGTAAATGTTCATCGGCTGAGGGCCCGGACACTACTATATCGTCGAGATAATTGACACAACCGGGCACCGACAGTGTGAGTTGTTCGAGGAAACACTGAAAAATTGCTGGAGTGCTGGCCACCCCAAAGGGCAACCTCAAGTATTGGTACAAACCAAAGGACACGTTCAGGACCAAGAGATGTTGAGAGTCAGCATTGAGAGGAACTTGCAAATATGCATCGGAGAGATCTATCTTGGAGAAGTACTGTCCAGCTGCCAATTTCACAAGAAGCTCATCAGGGTGCGGCAATGGATAAGTGTAGATGATAGATTGGGCGTTCACAGAACGTTTGAAATCGCCACAAAGGTGCAACCGCCCCAACGGTTTTTTTACAATGACCATGGGAGTCGCCCATTCACTAGACGGAATGCGTTTTACCACCCCAGCTTCCTCCAGGCAGTCCAGCTCCACTTTGATGTGGTCACGGAGTGCAATCGGAACCAGCTGAGCGCAGAAAAAACGGGGTCTGGCGGAGGGCTTCAAGGAGATGTGAGCTTGGAAATTATTAGCACAGCCCAACCCCACCGAAACAGTGCTGAAAATTTGGCGCATAAAGAGTCTAGTTGTAGAAAAGGCACCTGGTCAGAGACAATGTTGACTTCATCAGAAATAGTGAACCCAAACCCTGAAAGGCATCAAGGCCAAACAAGTTGTCCCTGTGAGCATTGTTTACAAAAAGAAAAGTGAGCCTACAAGTGACAGATTTGTATGTAACAGTGGCTGAGAACTGTCCCAGGATCGGAATATTTTGTTTATTGTAACTGACCAATTTCCATGACACCGGTAAGAGAGAGGGAGAACCCAAATCTAAATACGTCTTTGAATTTAATAAGGTGATGGACGCGCCTGTGTCCACTTGCATACGCAACTGTTTGTGGAAAACCGTGTCGTCAATAAAGACTTTGTTGGGTGCAACCGAAATCGCTGAGATGCAATTTATGTCCATCTTGGCGTTGGAATCTTGGATTTTGGAGGCACAAACAGAAGCAATGTGACCTTTCTTGTGGCACTGATGACACGTGGATCAACGCTTGGGGCAGTCAGGTCTATCATGATCGACAAAACAGGAGGGACACGAAGGAAGCATTTTCCGGTTGCGTGACTGCACGCCGCCTGGCCCAAGTTTCCGCTGCCGTGCAATGGGCCGATCGCTCCAGCACCGAGGCTGCACGCAGACTGCTGCAACCACGTCATCCCTTTGCGACCCTGCTTGTAACGGGGAAGAAGTGGGTTGGATTTCCGTCACCTCACACCAATTTTCAATTTGGTTGCCTGCCACCCACAAAACCTCGAAAGACTGGGCAATGTTAAGGACCTCTGAAAGAGAATGATTTTCGCACAGGAGAGCACATTCGTGAACCTTGTGATTGGGGCCGAACCTAATAATAGCGTCATGGACCATTTGATCGGCACATCCGTAACAAAATGACGACGACGGCTTAAAGCATGGAGGTCCATGGCCCATGCCCGATAAGACTGTTGTGGCTGCTTCCTGCAGCGGTAAAACTCAACACAGGCCGCTACCACATGTGTCCATTTGCGGTAATATTGTGAAAAGGGGCCGCACATTTGATCGAAAGACAGCGACGAAGGATCCTGCAAAGGGGCGAGTTGGCAAAGGAGCTGATACAGACGAGGCAACAGCCACGACAGGAATAACGCACGACATAAGGTGCCATCAGACCAGCCAAAAGCCTGAAAATGTTGTCTTAACCGTTTTTCATAATCGTCCCACACTTCGGAGGTCTCATCGTATGTCGGAAAGGGTGGCGGATAAGACAGAGGGGGCGCGGGGGGCGGGGGGTGGACGGGTTTTGGGACCCACTAGACAAGGCTGTAGCAAGAGATTGTAATACCTGGTTTTGAGTGTGAATCGCCGTTGCTAAAACCTCTAGTTGTTCGACGAGGTGATGCAGAATCTCATCGGAAGAACCAGTAGAAATTGTGTAAGACAAACAACTGCGCAGAGAAAAAATACCACACTCGTCGCTAAATGTTGTAATCATGGACAACAACACTCTCTCAACTACTACACAAAATGCTGGCATGCACTGGCTGTACGATTACTCACGAAGTGAGCTCGTACCTGGTAAACAGCACACTGGGCACAGAGCACAACTCCGCACTGTTTATGTCATTGACTCGCCCGTGGCGTGCTCTGGCGTTTGCCGCATTTTCCCGCGGCGCACTCTTACGGCCGACTCCCGACATGTGTTATCGTCTGTGTCTGTGCCTTACAGCAAGTCTTGATTGCCAACTAGTTCTGTGACTTCAACCATTATGAATACAATGTTTTTGTATTGTGCATAAAAATGTACTTTTTAGATTTTATCTTGTTCAGTTAAAACAAAAAATAGATACTTTTTCAATTTTTGTACATACCATCCAGCTTTTAAAGTGATTATTTGCTACTTTTTTATTTTCTACATTATAATGTGATGGATTAGGCAATAAGTTGGATAAATTTGAGCATTATCTGTCAGACATTGCACCCCACATACTTGTTGTTAGTGAAAACATACACTTATTTAAAATCCAAAACTACACACTATCTTATTCTATTGCCGCACTCATCATAAAGGTGGTGGTGTAGCTATTTACCTTAGAACAAATTCTTTAATAGAATACTATGAAAATATAACTTAGGTGAAAGAGTTTTCTTCAGATCTTCACTTTGAAATAGTTGTTATTAAGTTAAAATTTTTGTCTGTTGTATATTTTATCATCGCATTGCATAGATCTCCAAACAGAAATTTTGAAATTTTCCTGAATTCCCTCGATTCAGTTTTATCTAAATTAGCTTCTAATCAAAAATATGTCAGTGTTGTACTTCTAGGGAACATTAATATCAATACCTTGTTATATTCTCAAGAAAGCAAATGCCTCAAGAACTGTATTTACTCCTGTGGAGCAAAAGATTTGTTAGGAGATGTACCAACTAGAATAGTTAACCAGTGTAAGCTCTATAGATCATGTTATCACTAGTTGTGAAAATATTATTACAGCTCATGTAGTAAATGGTCACATCTCTGACCATCTAGGCCAACTATTAGTTCTAAAGGGAGATCCTAACACTAAACCAAAGAAACTCTATGAATACAAAATAATTCTCTCTGTTAGGAACATTACCAAACTAAGAGAGAGTTCGAACTCTGAATCTTAGCATTTTGTATTACAAGCCCAAGGTGTAAATAATAAATAGAATGCCTTCCTAGATGTACTATCTTTCCCTCTAAAAAAGACCATTCCTATCAAGAAGATAAATATAAACAAAAACAATAATTTACCTTCCAGGCCTGTAGAATTAGATAATTTTACTAGAGAACTAAAAAAAAAAAAAAAAAAAAAAAAAAAAAAAAAAAAAAAAAAAAATGCAGGATATGTATTATGTACAAAGAGAGACAAAGATCAATTTAAAAATCCAAAATTCAGATTGCATCTCCCCTGATGGTCATTAATAAAGGAAATAACAGATAACAGCACCAAACTAAAAAAATAGTATAAATATCCAGATACTTCAAAACAATACTGTCATTACCAGTCCTCAATATATTAGTAACATTTTTAATGATCTCTTCATAGATGTAGAAACTGACTGCTGTAATACAGATAAAGCACCCTATGGATATCAAGCTGATATCAACTCTGACTCTGATAAACTCCCTGAAGTGGACGTCAATGACACATTACAGCTCATCAGGGAATGCTAAAACAAAAAATCTGCAGGATGGGATGAATTTATCCCTTTTTTAATGAAACAGTGCCAACACAATCTGGCTTATCCTTTGAATCATCTCATAAATAGTGTCTTAAAAGAAGGAGTGTTCCCTGATACACTAAAATTAGCTTTTATGAAACCTCTGTACAAGAAAGTTGATAAACATCTAGTAGACAAATATAGACCTCTTCCTCTAACTTCTGTTTTCAGTAAGTTAATTGAAAAATTAGTACTTGAGTACATGTTAGATCATTATAGCAAAGAAAATATCCTGGGAGATTTTCAGCATGGCTTCAGGAGTGGGCGTAGCAGCAATACAATTTATGAAGAAAGCTCTTGATAAAATTGATGAAGGCTATCAATTAGCAGGAGTTTTCGTGGATCTTTCAAAAGTGTTTGATAGGGTTGACAATGAGCTTCTCCTGACAAAATTAACCATAGATGGCATCAATGGAAAACTCATGCATCTTGTTACAATCAAATGTTCAAATGTTTGTAGAACTTATGGGACTTAACTACGGGGTCATCAGTCCCTAAGCTTACAAACTACTTATGAACTAGCTTACACTGAGGACAGCACAAATATCCATGCCTGAGGGGGATTCGAACCCCCAACCGTAGTGGACGTGCAGACCGTGACTGGAGCGCCTCAGTCCCCTCGGCCACCGCGGCCAGCATCTTGTTACATCATATTTAAGAAACAGAAGCCAGTGTACTGCAATCACACACAATAATGGAGATGCAATAAAAATATACACGTCAAGAGTCAGAAACATTAAATTTGGAGTGCCACAGGGATCAATAATAGGTCCTTTCTTGTTTATTTGTTATGTCAATGACTTCACAAGTGCATTCAATACTGAAAAATTCATAACTATGAATGCAGATGATACTTCAGGCCTTGTTTGGGGAACTAATATGAAAGATGTCGGCTTAGAAGTAAAAAAGTTCATTGATACTGCAAAGACAAAATTTGAAAATGACCATCTAAATGTCAACTTGCAAAAAACAAATATAATTTCTTTTAATGTAAGTGATTTGCAAAGTTGTATTGATTCTCAAGGTAGTAATACGATAGGGAAAGTCTGTAGTATGTGCAAAAATAACATCCAATCTATATGTGTTGAGAAGGATAGCTCCCTATGTAAATATTCAAACTATGTATTTCGGCCAAATACACCTCTTTCTTTCATATGGACTTCTATTATGAGGTTGTGCAAAAACCCACGTAGATAGAGTTTTCAAACTTCAAAAGAGAGCACTAAGGGTAATGGGCAAAGTAAATTCCAGAATTTCTTGCAAGAGTTTGTTTTTAGATCTAAAATTATGACTGTTTATTCTATGTATATGTATGAATCAATTATAAAAACTGTAGGAATATACACTTTGCAATGTCGAAGTTCATCAGCATAATACCAGACAAGCACAAGAAGACTTCTTTGCTTTCTACAGTATGTCTGCCTAGGTGTACTTGTGTCTGTGTAAATGTGTGTGTGTGTGTGTGTGTATTTGTTTACCCCCTTTTTTCCCCCAAGGTAAGTCTTTCCTTTCCTGGGTTGGAATGACTCCTTACCCACTTCTTTAAACCCTCACCATTTCCTTTTCCCTCTCCTTCCCTTCTGCCTGATGAAGCAGCTAGGCTGCAAAAGCTAGCGTTTGTGTGTATGTGTGTGTGTTCTATTTATTTGTGCTGCTGTCACACCTGTGCTCTTTCGCCTGGTGAGTAATCTTCATCTATTTTTATATATAATTTTTTCCTGCTAGGATTTTTTTGTCTATATATAACGGATGACTTACCCAAAAGGACCGGCTCGTCGATAGAACACAAATAAAAATAAAAAACACACTCAAACACACACAAGCTTTCGCCACCACTGGCAGCTTCTTCAGGAAAAAGAGGAAAAAAGGGGAGGAGAAAGGGAAGGATATGGGTTTTAAGGAAGTGGAACAGGAGTCATTCCAATCCCAGGAGTGGAAGGACTTACCTTAGGGGATAAAAAGGAAAGTAGATAAATACACACACACTCACACATATCCAAACACACCTAGACAGACATTTGTAAAAAGCAAAGAAGTTGGACAGAGATACCACTTGAGCAGAGGCTCTGTCCACAAAACGAAGGCAAAGTTGCTAGATGGTGGGTGGGAATTAGAATTTAGCGAAGGTTGAGAACAGGTGGGCAACGGGAGGAGAGAATAAGCTGAAGGTCAAGTTCCCATCTCTAGAGTTCTGAAAGGTTGCTGTCAGTGGGAAGTATCCAGATAACCCGGACAGTGTAACACTGCGCCAAGATGTGCTGGCTGTGCACCAAGGCATGTTTAGCCACAGGGTGATCCTCATTACCAACAAACACTGTCTGCCTGTGACCATTCATGTGAATGGACAGTTTATTGCTGGTAATTCCCACATAGAACGCTTCACAGTGCAGGTTGGTAACACGTGGGTGCTATCGCAAGTGGCTCTGCCCTTTATTGTGTACACATTCCGGGTTACTGGTCTGGAGTAAGTGGTGGTGGAAGGGTGCATAGGGCAGGTTTTACAACGGGGGCAGTTGCATGGGTAGGAGCCAGAGGGTAGGGAAGGTGGTTTGGGGATTTCATAGGGATGGACTAGGAGGTTACGAAGGTTAGGAGGGCGGCAGAAAGAAACTCTTGGTGGAGTGGGAAGGACATTATTTAGGATGGATCTCATTTCGGGGCAGGATTTAAGGAAGTCGTATCCTTGCTGGAGAGCCACATTCAGAGTCCGCTCCAGTCCCGGAAAGTATCTGGTGACAAAAGGGGCACTTCTGGGGTTCTTCGGTGGAAGATTCTGGATTTGGGGGGGATGAGGCTTGTCGACAGACAGATTTTATTTGTGTCTGTTGGCGAGCATGTCCTTTGTGTAAGTCATCCATCTGTTGTTGTTGTGGTCTTCAGTCCGGAGACTGGTTTGATGCAGCTCTCCGCAATACCCTATCCTGAGGAAGCCTCATCATCTCCACATAAGAACGACAACCTACATTTGTCTGAATCTGCTTACTGTATCCATCTCTTGGTCTTCCCCTGCGATTTTTTCCCCATACACTTTCCTCCAAGGCTAAATTCACAATTCCTTGATGTCTAAGAATGTGTCCTACCAATCTATCCCTTCTTTTAGTCTAGGTATGCCAGAAATTCCTTTTCTCCCCAATTCTGTTCAGTACCTCCTCATTAGTTACGCGGTACACCCACCTAATCTTCAGCATTCTTCTGTAGCACCATATTTCAAAAGCCTCAATCCTCTTCCTGTCCGCACTGTTTATCGTCCATGTCTCACTCCCATACAAGGCAACACTCCATTCAAATGCCTTCAGAAAGGACTTCCTTAGGTTTAAATCAATATTCAATGTTAACAAATTTCTCTTTTCCAAGAACGTTTTTCTACCCATTGCCATTCTGCATTTCATATCCTCTTTACTGCGACCATCATTTGTTATTTTACTGCCCAAGTAACAAAACTCATCTACCTCCTTTATTGCTTCGTTTTCCAATCTAATTGCTTCAGCATCACCTGATTTTCTTACACTGCACTCCATTACCCTAGTTTTGTTCTTGTTAATGTTCATCTTATATGCACCTTTCAGCACACTGTCCATTCCGTTCAATTGCTCTTCCAGGTCCTTTGCTGTATCTGACAGAATTACTATGCCATCGGCAAAACGCAATGTTTTTAATTCTTCACCCTGAACTTTAATTCCTTCTCCAAATTTCTCCTTGCTTTCCTTTATAGCTTGCTCAATGTACAAATTGAACAACAATGGAGAAAGATTACAACCCTGTCTTACTCCCTTTCCACCACTGCATCCCTTTCATGCCCTTCAACTGTGACAACCGCTGTCTGGTTTTAGTACAAGTTGTAAATAACCTTACGTTCCCTATAGTTTACTCATGCTTGCTTCAGAACTTGAAAGAGTTTATTCCAATCAACATTGTCAAAAGCCTTCTCCAAATCTACAAATGCTAGAAATGTAGGTTCGCCTTTTCTTAATCTATCTTCTAGGATAAGCCGTAAAGTGAGTATTGCCTCCCGTGTTCCTACATTTCTCCTGAACCCAAACTGATCTTCCCCGAAGTCGGCTTCTACCAGCTTCTCCATCCATCTGCATATAATTCACGTTAATATTTTGCAGCCACGACTTATTAAACTGATGGTTCTGTAGTTTTCACACCTGTCTGCACCTACTTTCTTAGGGATGGGGATTATAGCATTTTTCTTAAAATCTGAGGGTACTTCACCTACCTCATACATCTTACACACCAGGTGAAACAATTTTGTCATGGCTGGCTCTCCCAGAGACTTCAGTAGCTCTGTGGGAATATCATCCAGGGGCCTTGTTTCGACTTAGGTCTTTCAGGGCTCTGTCAAATTCTTCTCTCAGTAAAGTATCTCCTATTTCATCTTCATCTACATCCTCTTCCCTTCCTACTACAATAATGTCTCGAAGTTCATTTCCTTTGTAGAGCCCCTCTATATACTCTTTCCACCTTTCAGCTTTCCCTTCTTTGCTGAGAACTGGTTTTCCATCAGTGTCCTTGATATTCATCGAGCTGTTTTTCTTATCTCCAAATGTTTCTTTTATTTTCCTGTAGGCTGTATCTATTTTTTCCCTATTTATACATTCTTCTACATCCTTGCATTTGCCTTCTAGCCACTCCTGCTTAGCCATTTTGCACTTCCTGTCAATCTCATTTCTTAGTCGTCTGTACTCCATTTTGCCTGTTTCATTTACTGCATTTTTATATTTTCTCCTTTCATCGATTAAATTTAGTATCTCCTGTGATATCCAAGGATTTTTTGTAGGTCTTTCCTTCCTACCTATTTTGTCCTCTGCTACCTTCACTATTTTAACTCTCAATTTTACCCATTCCTCCTCTACTGTTTTATTTTCCCCTGTTTCTGTCAATTTTTGCTTAAGCTCCCTCTGAAATTCTTAAGAACCTCAGGTTCCTTCAATTTATCCAGGTCCCATCTCCTTATTTTCCTACCTTTTTGTAGTTTCTTTAGTTTCAGCCTACAGTTCATAACCAACAAGTTATGGTCAGAGTCTATATCTGCCCCCGGGTATGTCTTCCATTGTAGAACCTGGTTCCGAAATCTATGTCTTACCATTATAAAATCTATCTGGTATCTTCCGGTGTCTCCCAGTTTCTTCCACGTATACAACCTTCTTTTGTGATTCTTGAACCAGGTGTTTGTTATAACTAAATTATGTTCTGTGCAAAATTCTACCAGGTAGAAGGTAGGGGTGCGGGGTGTCGGTGGGATCATGAGTTTGATGGACATCAACACCCCGCACCCCTACCTTCAACCTACTACTTCACAAACATATTCATCCAGGCCGGCCAATTGTGGCTGGTTACCAAGCCCCCACAGAACGAATCTCTGCCTACATAGACCAACAACTTCAACCCATCATGTGCAGTCTCCCTTCCTTCATCAAAGACACCAACCACTTCCTCGATCGCCTGAAATCCTTACCCAGCCTGTTACCTCCAGAAATCATACTTGTAACCACTGATGCCACTTCCTTATACACAAATATCTCACATGCCCAGGGCCTCATTGCGATGGAGTATTTCCTTTCACGCCGACCACCCACTTCCCTACCTAAAACCTCTTTCCTTAATACCCTAGCCAGCTTCATCCTAACCCAAAACTTCTTCACCTTTGAAGGCCAGACATACCAACAACTAAAGGGAACAGCCATAGGAACCAGGATGGCCCCCTCGTATGCAAACTTATTTATGGGATGCTTAGAGGAAGCTTTCCTGGATACCCAAGCCTGTCAACCCAAAGTTTGGTACAGATTCATTGATGACATCTTCATGATCTGGACTAACAGTGAAGAAGAACTCCAGTATTTCCTCTCCAACCTCAACTCCTTTGGGCCCATCAAATTCACCTGGTCCTATTCCAAATCCCATGCCACTTTCCTCGATGCCAACCTCCATCTGTCCAACGTCCAACTTCACACATCCGTCCACATCAAACCAACCAACAAACAACAGTACCTCCATTATGACAGCTGCCATCCATTCCACATCAAACATTCCCTTCCCTACAGCTTAGGTCTTCATGGCAAAAGTGTCTGCTCCAGTCCCGAATCCCTGAACCAGTACACCAATAAACTAATATCAGCTTTCACATCCGGCAGCTATCCTCCTGAGCTGGTTCAGAAGCAAATTACCAGAGCCACCTCCCTTCCCCCCAAATCCAGAACCTTCCACCGAAGAACCCCAGAAGTGCCCCTTTTGTCACCAGATACTTTCCGGGACTGAAGCGGACTCTGAATGTGGCTCTCCAGCAGGGATACGACTTTCTTAAATCCTGCCCCGAAATGAGATCCGTCCTTGATGACATCCTTCCCACTCCTCCAAGAGTGTCTTTCCGCTGCCCACCTAACCTTCGTAACCTCCTAGTCCATCCCTAAGAAATCCCAAAATCAGCTTCCCTACCCTCTGGCTCCTACCCATGCAACCGCCCCCATTGAAAAACCTGCCCTATGCACCCTTCCACCACCACTTACTCCAGTCGAGTAACCCGGAAAGTGTACACGATCAAGGGCAGAGCCACTTGCGATAGCACCCATGTGATATACCAACTGACATGCCTGCACTGTGAAGCGTTCTATGTGGGAATGACCAGCAACAAACTGTCCATTCGCATGAACGGTCACAGGCAGACAGTGTTTGTTGGTAATGAAGATCACCCTGTGGCCAAACATGCCTTGGTGCACGGCCAGCACATCTTGGCACAGTGTTGCACCATCCGGGTTATCTGGATACTTCCCACCAACACCAACCTTTCAGAACTTCGAAGATGGGAACTTGCCCTTCAGCTTATTCTCTCCTCCCGTTGCCCACCTGTCTTAACGTCCGCTAAATTCAAATTCCATCTTTAGCATCTTTGCCTCGGTTCTGTGGACAGAGCCTCTGCCTCAAGTGGTATCTCTGTCCATTGTCTTTGCTTTTTACAAATGTCTGTCTATGACTCCTTTTCCACTTCCTTAAAACCCATATCCTACCCTTTCTCCTCTCCTTTCTTCTTCTTTTCCTGACGAAGCGACCAACAGTTGCGGAAGCTTGTATGTGTGTTTGTGTGTAATTTTACTTGTGTCTGTCGACCAGCCTGTGTGGGTAAGTCGTCCGTTTTCTATTTTTTATATTTGTTTATCCTACCAGGAAAGTTTCCTTCTATATGTCTGCCTAAGTGTACTTGCGTCTGTGTAAATGTGTGGGTGTGTGTGTATTTGTTTACCCTCCTTTTGTCCCCCCAAGGTAAGTCTTTCCTATCCCGGGATTGGAATGACTCCTTATCCAATCCCTTAAAACTCTCATCATTTCCTTTTCCCTCTCCTTCCCTTCTGCCTGACGAAGCAGCTAGCCTGCGAAAGCTTGCCTTTGTGTGGGTGTGTGTCTGTGTGTTTATTTGTTGCTATCACTGCCTGTGCCCCTTCGCCTGGTAAGTGTACTTCATCTATTTTTTACGTATATTTCTCCTGTTAGGAATTTTTCCTCTGTTGATGACTTACCCAAAGGACAGGCTCGTCGACAGACACAAATAAAATCACACACAAACACACATACTTCCCACCGACACCAACCTTTCAGAACTCCGGAGATGGGAACTTTCCCTTCAGCTTATTCTCTCTTCCCGTTGCCCACCTGGTCTCAACCTCTGCTAAATTCAAATTCCTGCCCACCATCTTTAGCATCTTTGCCAAGGTTTTGTGGACAGAGCCTCTGCCTCAAGTGGTATCTCTGTCAAACTTCTTTGCTTTTTACAAATGCCTGTCTAGTTGTGTTGGTGTTTGGATATGTGTGAGTGTATGTGTATCTGTTTACCTTCCTTTTTTTCTCCCTAAGGTAAGTCCTTCCACTCCTGGGATTGTAATGACTCCTTTTCCACATCCTTAAAATCCATATCCTTCCCTTTCTCCTCTCCTTTCTTCCTCTTTTCCTGAAGAAGCGACCAACAGTTGCGAAAGCTTGTATGTGTGTTTGTGTGTGATTTTATTTGTGTCTGTCGACAAGCCTGTCCTTTGGGTAAGTCATCCGTTTTCTATTTTTTATATTTGTTTATCCCATGAGAAAAGTTTCCTTCTATAATTTTCTTTTTATATATATAAATTGCATTGTATACTTATATATCCATTGTAATAACAATTGCTATGCATGTGTATTCAAGTTTCATGCAAATAAATTACAAATTACTTTCCATTTACTGCTAATTCTATTTGTATGATTCTCTTACTAAAAATGTCAACAGTATCACCATCTGCTGATGTAACTGCATGCCAATATATTTCAGACATTTCCGCCATTGGGGGCCATCTATATTGTTTTTTAAGATTACAGAAAAACAAACCAAAAAAACCCTTTTCAAAATTCTTGATTGACCAGTTTCATCACATCTAAGTGTCATCATCAGATCTTGTATGTTGTTAATTGAACATGATTCTCATGTCAACCATTGTCCTTCGATTAAAACAGGAGGGTGCTGGGACCATCAATGTGTCAAGACAAAAACTATAGAAAAATAAAATGGCTTCTGACACATCATGTTCCTAAGGCTTTCCTGATCGACTGACCATAATCAACTCTTGGCATTTCTTGATGACATATGATGTCTTATAGTAATTTACTTCTTTCACTGTGGTTCTCTGTAGAGTTGTCGCAATGATTTACTTACATGTGCCTCTTGAGATGCACACTGCTAGCCAAAATACAAAACCAAGAAGGACAAGACATATCACAGCCAAACTTATCTGGGAGATAATATCTTGTACAAAGATCACATGGTTGAAAATACAGTCTCATGTAAAGTGAGGAAGAAATGTGTCTTGAATGTTATAACCACTGCTAGTGCTAGTGTATTGAATGAAATAGGCTCTGGTAGTGTTGTTGGGATCTGGTGTACTAAAGGCTGGTATATTCCTGGCCAGTCATTCTGCAATAACCAAGCAGACATTTTTATAAGCAAGAGTGACCAAGGTATCAGTGCAATCTAATGGCTGACAAAGAAGACTTGAACATTGTATGCCACTTGCAATAATGCATTACCTCATTGCCATGTGGCCATTGGCAAGCTCTGGAGTTATGGAAGGGCACTGGGTTTTAACACTTTATAAATGTAATACTGGCTGGTTAGTGAAACAGCAGTGCATACTGTGGAGGGATCATAATACAACAGTTCAACAGTCTCGCAATAAGGCATCTCCAGACTCAAATCCAACCATTGTGATGGTGCAAGCAGAATGAGAATTTGTTGTTAAAAACAATATCATTCCATTTGGTTGTCCTTGTCTACTACTCATCCCACCTTTGTTAGCACAAACGTCCTTGGAATTTTCTCAATGGTAAATGCTATACTTGCTGTCCATAGACAGTTCTCTCTGTTGCTAACAATGTCAAATGGTATGCGGAATTATTATTTATTTATTTATCCATGAGATCTTGTGTTGTACATTGTGTGCACAGTAAGATGTTGGATACATTTAATGCAGTAACATTTAGGTCATTATAGAGTATGGTTACAGCAAGGGTTACAATACAATCTTTGTGAAATTTGGTTAATTACTTACAGGTTACTAGTACATTATTATTGTTATCAGTTCAGTTACTTTTTTATTTAGTTATTATTCATCCAGGTACTCGCTAAGGCTGTAGAAGCAGTGGTCAATTAGATATACCTCCAATGCAGCTTTGAAACCTGCACCACTGTGGTAATGCGCGGCGCGTGTGTTTGGACGGTGCGCCGGCCATTACCAGAACTGGCCACTGAGCGGCGCTGGTGGCACTACAGTGCTGCACCCTGCCGGCCGCGCGGCATTTGAGAGAGGCACGGGGACAGCCGAGAACCTCTTCTCAGTTACGTACTGTGTGTGCTAACGAACGTGTCTCCGGACATTGCTATACTGACCAGGATAAGAGTGGGTGCTCACGGACATATCTATTGTGACTTTGATGGGATGGCTCAAGGCCCTAACAACAGTGTTAGCAGGGATATTGTGTATACTTGTGTTAGTAGTCATAACACAATTGGCGCCGAAGGTGGTTTTTGAATTGGCGTTTGCTCCGTCGCGGAAGATGGTAGACAATGAAGGACTGACTCCAGCGGACTTTCAACTGCCCCTGTGGGGCCAAATTTTGCAGCAATCGTTACAGACTGTAGCTGAGTCCTTTCAGTGGTTAACGACGATTGTGTCGGGTCAGGCGGACCGTTTTGACTCCTTGGTGTCGCGGTTGCCGTCGGCTCCTCGGCCGGTGTTTGATTCCGGTTCTGTGTCTTCCACAACTGTTTTTCCACCTACGTTCTCAGGCTTTGACGATTCTTTAGAAGATTGGGACTCCTATGAAAATCAATTGCGTCAACATTTCCTTGCGTTCGGGGTGTCCGACCCAGTGTAGTGTAAGGCTTTATTTCTTTCGTGGGACTTCCCACACATCTATCAACTTTTGCGTCAATTAGCCCCCCTGCAGGAACCGGCTGCTTTGTCTTTTGATGAGATGTGTCGTTTGTTGTTAGCCCATTACCACCTGCGCACGCATTTTATTGTGGCGCGCGTTGAATTTTACCGGTCACATAAGAAACCCAATCAGTCCTACCGGGCGTGGGCCGCAGAGCTGCACGGTCTTAGCCGCCGGTGTATGTTCATTACTCCGACCCACAAATAGTCATATGCCAACGATATGGTTCGGGACACAATTCTCTGGCTTGCTCCTGGTAGGGAAGTGCGCCAACGTGCCTTACAGCTGGAGAATCCCACCTTGACGGATGTTTTAAACATTGCGCAGTCTTTTGAAGTTTCACAGACTGCGGGGGATCAAATTGAGATTTGGGGTGATGTCGCAGCAGTTTTGCAGTCGGGCTCAGCACCCTTGGATTGCGCAGATGTCTCTTTCGTAAGGGAGTGCCCCACTCGCCGCGCACGCAGTCGTAAACAGGCCACGGCTTCGCGGCAGGCGCGGGCCGCGCCGCACACTTTCCATCCTGTCCTCTTTGTTTTGTACAACATGACAGGGCTGATTGCCCCAAGCGATGGGTTACTTCTCACTCGTGCAAGAAAAAAGGCCACATGGCTTTTGTCTGCCATTCTCGTCCGAATGTATAAGATGACGAGATGTATGTTAATCTTGTCCAGACTGTTCACTCTTCGTCTCCCAAACTTTTTGTTGACGTTCAGATTTTTGACAGGGCAGTTACCTTACTTGTTGATACGGGAGCTTCCGTTTCTCTTCTCAATTATATCACATATGTATGACTTGGTTTGCCCCTTCTGGCGGCTGTCAACCATTCTTTGCGTGGCTACAGCCGCCAGCGCATTCCTCTCTTGGGTCAATTCACGGCCCCCAGGATGTATAAATCTGTCGTCAGGCCGGTTACTTTTCTTGTTTTTGATGACTCGGCGGCAGCTAACATTTTCGGCCTGGATGCTTTTAATGTTTTTGGTTTTTGTATCGATGATTCTGTCTGTGGTGTCGCACAAGTACAAAGTGCGCGCCACCTACTTTCGCCGCGCGCCGCCATGCATGCACGGCGCGGCGTTCTTCCGACGACAGCCACGAGCGCCCTCTGGTACAACGCCGCTCGTGGCCACCACTGAAGGACATCGGGCACTTCGCACTTCCCACTTCGAACTGAGATAGCAACGAGTTAGGACCTTCGTAATCCGATAGGCACGAGTGAAGACTTTGCTATTGTACAGGCACTAGGCAGGCCTCTAACAACTATGTATCAACATTCTGCCGTACTATGTAAAAGTTAAGTATTGTTACATTCCGTGCAATATATCTCTTTCTAATTTACTCGAGTGTTTATAGTTTCTGGCTGCTCCCCTCCGTACCTGCACCAGCGTGTCGGTCTCATTCCACTCGGCCACCGACACCTACGACGAGGCTGGGACACAAAAGCGGCGACGAAGTTGGGACACAAAAGTGGCGACGAGGAGTGATAGAACCTTGGACCAGCCCGCTTACAGCAGCCAGACAGCAGCAGTCGGAGCACGCAAAAATTGCTCCCGCCCACCCACCCTTATTATAAGAATTTTGGGGGAAGATATTTTGTTACGTGTTTTGTGGACTTTTTTGTTGCAGAGCGCGTCGTCTTTCATATTGCATTTGTGTTTTGGTATAAGTTACTTGTATACGCGGCGCCTAATCGGTCAGCATGGCCACTACCCCGAACCCAAACTTAATGGAAATTATTCAGTTACAGACGGCGCAAATCACCCAACTTCTCCAGGCCGTGTCGCAGTTGACGACACAGGCTGCTCACCAACAACAACAGTCGTCACATCAGCAGCCCACACATGCCGCCGCACCGCTTCCGACGTTCCGCCAGTACAACGAACGTGAGGAAGAATGGAGCGACTATTTCGCACAGTTTCAAGAACTCGTCGCGGCTCATCAAATTACAGGTCAGAGAGTGAAGAACCTTTTCTTATCGATTGTGGGCCCCCAGACTTTCGTACTACTGCAAAAACTTTTCCCTCTCGCATCTCCTCGTGATGTAGACTTTGAACAAATTGTAGATGCACTGAATGCTCATTATGAGAGAAATGTTCTTGTAGCCGCTGCACGGTACCGATTTTTCAGACTTAAAAAATTACCGCAGCAGTCACACCAAGAGTGGATTACGGAATTGAAGGGCTTAACCCGCCAATGTAAATTTACTTGCTCTTGTGGACTTTCGTATAGTGACGTGATGTTGAGGGATGCGATTACGCAGAACATTCAGGACCCCAGAATTAGGGCAGCAATTCTAAAACAGTCAGACCCTTCATTAGACAGTGTACTGCAGCTTATAGAAGCACATGATACTTTTGACTTAGCAGATGTAGAAATGCAAAGCCATAGTGTAAATTCAGTCCGCCACAACGGACGCTTTCCTAGCCGTAGTTCTCAGTATAGCACTAGTGATTCTTATTTTTCTACCGGCCGTGCTGAACAGACAGTGAACAGTAGCCAGTGTAAAAGTGCGACGCAAAGGTCGCCCCGTCGTGTTAGAAACAGTAATTTGAATAACGGGCGCCAACGCTCAATTCAGAAAAATGTACGTAAATCTTGCCCCCAGTGTGTGTCTCGCCACAAGCGTGCTCATTGCCCTAGTCGCAACGCAACCTGTTATCAATGTGGCAAATCGGGACATGTGCAGTCTGTGTGTATGCAACTTACAAACTCAAAGAACAGTAACGTTAGAAACAGTGCTTCGCAGAGTGCGAGAACAGTTCATTCTGTAAATGTTATACGGGCTGTGGAATTGAACAGTGCTTTAGTTGGTTCTCAATTACAAGAAAGTTCTTCTGCACCTATTGCAAAACTATATAGTGCACCACGTAGCAAGCGCCGACGAGCGCGTAAAACAGTGCAACGGACAAGGGTTCGGGACAAGCAAAATGACTATGAACAGTGCATTCCTGTAGTGAAATTAGTGCCTTCTGCAACTGCTCCTTGTAATAGTGCCCAGTACTGTGTAGCTAGTGACAGTAGAATTGGTGTAGCTACTCAAAGTAATTTTAGTGCAGTAGCCTCGCATTGCGCGGACGCCGATCCGGCGGTAGTGTCATCTAGTGACAGTGTGGTTAATCCGCTGTGGGCCGAGTATGCGCCGCTTCCTACCGCACGCAACCCGCGCAAGCGCAGAAAACAATATGTATTAGACGTTGCCCACATTCGCGCACCGGTCGTGCGCCAGAAGCACAAGCTGTTTGTTACTCTCTCTATAGAAAATAAGACTGTGCAATTTCAGCTTGATACTGGTTCCGCTGTTACATTAATAAATAAAGATACTTACGAACTTCTGGGTTCGCCAAAATTGTCGCCGTCACAGCAAGTGTTAACAGCTTATACAGGTGAAAATATTCCCGTGCTAGGAACATGTAGCCTGCCTGCCTCTTTTCAAGGTGTTACGAAAACAGTTGCTTTTGTTGTTCTTCAGGCCAGATCTACACAGAACATCTTTGGACTAGATGCTTTTGACTTGTTTGGTTTGTCAATTCAAAGAGATGTGCTTCAAATTTCGTCAATAGTGCCTCAGGATAAAATCAATGCATTGTGTGACAAATACAGTGACTTGTTTTCGCCGGAACTAGGTTGTGCAAAAGACTTCGTGGCACATGTAACTTTAAAAGAATCTGCAGTTCCAAAATTTCGTAAAGCTAGACCAGTGCCTATCGCATTGCGTGATACAGTTGCCGAAGAACTTAAACGTTGGCAAGATAGTGGGGTGATTTCTCCTGTTTCTGCGAGTCAGTGGGCCTCGCCTATAGTAATTATACCCAAGCCGTCAGGAAAACTTCGTCTCTGTGCGGACTTCAAATCAACAGTGAACAGTCAAACCATTGTAGACACTTATCCCCTGCCCAGACCTGACGAACTAATGGACAAATTAGGACAGTCTCGCTTCTTTTCCAAGATTGATTTAGCAGAGGCATACTTACAGATTCCACTTGATGACGAGTCAAAAAAGTTTTTCGTCATTAATACTCACATGGGCCTTTTTCAATTTCAACGCCTACCCTTTGGCAGTTCTTCCGCTCCCGCTATTTTTCAGCGTTTTTTGGAACAGCTGACAGTTTCTGTGCCGTGTTGCTCGAACTATTTAGATGACATTGTGGTATCCGGACGTACAGTTGAAGAACATTTAGCAAACTTGGAGTGCCTTTTCAAAGTGTTGACTGCAGCAGGTTTACGTTGCAATAAAGCAAAGTGTTCGTTTTTTCAAACTGAAATAGAGTACCTAGGCCATGTGATTAATGCCCAAGGAATTCATCCCTTACAGTCACATCTTAGAGCAATCAAAGACTTGCCTCCTCCTAAGAATGTGCATGAATTGCAAGCAGTAATGGGAAAGCTTAACTATTATTTCAGATTTATTCCCAATGCCTCTCAGATTGCAGCTCCACTGCATCACTTACGTAGGAAGAATGTTCCTTTTGTTTGGTCCAAAGATTGCCAGGTTGCCTTTGACAAACTAAAGTCTGCACTACTCAGTGATGCATGTTTGATTCCCTTTGACCCACAGAAGCCTGTAGTGCTAGCAGTTGACGCCTCGTCGTACGGTGTAGGCGCTGTAATCTCACATCGTATTGGATGTCACGATCGTCCTATTGCCTTTGCATCCAAGCTACTGACGCCGACGCAACAGAATTACAGTCAGATAGAAAAGGAGGCCTTAGCAATCATTTACGGCGTCGCAAAGTTTCATCATTATCTCTATGGCAGGAAATTCTATTTGTTGACAGACCACAAGCCTCTCACGTCGTTGTTCTCGCCCACAAAGCCGATTCCGCCACGTACGGCACAAAAGCTTCAGAGATGGTCCTTAATACTGTCTAATTATCAGTATGAGATTTTGTACCGACCTACCACTAAACATGCTAATGCGGACACACTTTCCCGACTTCCGGTTGGCCAGGATGTGTCGTTTGATTCTTCAGAAATGGCATGTTGTCAGATAGACTCCAGAGATGCTTCCGCTGTCGCAGACTTTCCTTTGAACTCTCGTCGGGTTGCACAGGAAACAGCTGCGGATGCAGACCTAAGTGTGGTAGCACGTTTTGTTCGCTCAGGGTGGCCTGCCAGAGCCAAAGACATTGATCGGCCTCTGGTTCGACGTTATTTTGCACAACGTCATGCATTATCTTTAAGTCAGGGTGTACTGTTGTTGCATACCGACAACGACCAAGCAAGAGTGATTGTTCCTCGTTCCCTGCAACGAGAAGTGTTACGCCTCCTGCATCAAGGACATTGGGGCATTGTTAGGACAAAGCAATTGGCCAGACGTCATTGTACCTGGGTTGGTATGGACGCTCAGATAGAGAGCATGACGTCACAGTGTACGGTTTGTGCGGAGCATCAGGCGGCTCCTCCGCAACGTTTCTCAGACTGGCCACGCCCCAAGGGACCATGGCAACGTTTACATATTGACTTTGCCGGACCTTTCTGGAATACGCGCTGGTTAATCGTTGTAGACGCTTTCAGCAAGTTTCCTTTTGTGATTGCCATGAACTCAACGACAGCTTCTAGTACAATCAGTGCCTTAACATCAGTGTTTTGCATCGAAGGCTTGCCTGAAACTATCGTCAGTGACAATGGACCTCAGTTTGTTAGTGCGGAATTTCAACAGTTTTGTCGTGTGAATGGCATTCAGCATATCACCACCGCACCTTTTCACCCTCAGTCCAATGGTGAAGCAGAACGTTTCGTTCGAACATTCAAGTCTCACATGGAGAAGATGAAAGGTCAGCACTCCAGGCAGCAAGCTCTTCAAATTTTCCTGTCTACGTATCGGTGCATGCCACGTGACGGCCCGTCTCCTGCCGAGCTGCTACACGGCCGCCGTCACCGCACTCTCCTTCACCTGCTGCAGCCTCCCACGCACCGAGTCGGTTCGTATGGCGCTACGCGTTTTCAGGTTTCTACGCCGGTGCTGTACAGGGTGTTTGCTGGAAACAAGAAGACATGGTTGCCGGGCACCATTCAACGCGTGCTTGGCCGCAATATGTTTGTTGTACGTTCTTCCACAGGGTCGGAGCTGCGGCGCCACGCAAACCAATTGCGCCTGCACAGACCGCGCGATCCTGTCTCCGGTTTCTTGATTCCAGACCCAGTTCTGCGCCAGGGAGCACAACCACATCGTTCGTCCCCGGACTACGAGATCCCTATGGACGTCGACGTACATCCGACGCAGTCGTCGCCGCCGCTGTCGCCGCCGCAGATGACAGCGTCACCGAGAGGGACTCCGGGACCGTGCGGGCCCCCCCAGCTTGGGCCACGCACCTCAGAAGAAGATGACCTGCTCCCTCTGGGCGGGGGCGGGCCCCCTTCCCCAGGTTTCGGCGGGTTCCCTGGAGGATCGCAAGGCGGATGCCGGGGCGCGGACGGCGTCTCGATCCCGGCCTCAGCTACGACGCCCGTCCCACCAGTAACGCCCCCGCCCAGGCCCTCCTCCCAGTGCCGTCGCCGTGGCCCTCAGCCCTACGCCACGACGGCGCGGCGGTTTGGGGGGGAGGGGTGTGGTGTCGCACAAGTACAAAGTGCGCGCCACCTACTTTCGCCGCGCGCCGCCATGCATGCACGGCGCGGCGTTCTTCCGACGACAGCCACGAGCGCCCTCTGGTACAACGCCGCTCGTGGCCACCACTGAAGGACATCGGGCACTTCGCACTTCCCACTTCGAACTGAGATAGCAACGAGTTAGGACCTTCGTAATCCGATAGGCACGAGTGAAGACTTTGCTATTGTACAGGCACTAGGCAGGCCTCTAACAACTATGTATCAACATTCTGCCGTACTATGTAAAAGTTAAGTATTGTTACATTCCGTGCAATATATCTCTTTCTAATTTACTCGAGTGTTTATAGTTTCTGGCTGCTCCCCTCCGTACCTGCACCAGCGTGTCGGTCTCATTCCACTCGGCCACCGACACCTACGACGAGGCTGGGACACAAAAGCGGCGACGAAGTTGGGACACAAAACTGTCAACCTCTGTCGGATTCGGTTTCTTTCTTGGAGTTAGATGCTCTTTGTCGGGAATTTTCTTCCTTGTTTTCGGGGGGCCTGGGTTGTGCCGTGGGCTTTACTGCCCACATTACTATGAAACCAACAGCATGACCCAAGTTTTTTCGCATGCGCCAGGTGCCGGTGGCCTTGCGCGATCAACTGAAGGCGGAATTATATCGCCTACAGGACTTGCAGGTTTTAACTCCCATTTCTTCTAGTGAATGGGCGACACCGCTGGTTATTGTAAAGAAGCCTGGGGGGTCTTTACGTATATGTGGGGATTTTAAAATAACCATCAATGCACAGTCTGTGGTTGACTCATACCCCATGCCTCGGACAGACGAACTCCTTGCTTTACTTTCTGGTTCCCACTCTTTTTCTCACATTGATTTAGTGGAAGCCTATATTCAGCTCCCTTTGGACGACAACAATAAACATCTGTTGGTTGTCAATACTCCCTTTGGGTTATACCAATATCAGCGACTCCCTTTCGGGGTCGCTAGTGTCCCGGCTATTTTTCAGCACTACTTAGAGCAGTTTCTTAGTCCGGTTCTGGGCTGTGTTAACTACTTAGGCAATATTGTTGTGACTGGGGCCTCCCCACACGAGCATTTACAAAACCTGCAGGCACTTTTCTCTGTCCTACAAGCAGCTGGTCTCCGCTACAACCTGGCAAAGTCCCATTTTTTCCAACCTTCTATTCCTTATTTGGGGTTTGAGGTGTCTTCAGCGGGTGTCAGCCCGTTGCCAGATCGCGTGGCCATGGTACAGTCCCTGCTGCATCCCACATCTGTTAAGGATGTACAGGTCTTCTTGGGCAACAGTGGCTATTACCACCGTTTTTTACCGGGGGCTGCCTCGGAAGCGCATCCTTTACATTGTCTGCTTCACAAGGGTGTTCCCTTTGCCTGGTCGTCTGAGTGTGAACGGGCGTTTTGCACATTAAAGCGCTTACTGGTTTCTGCACCTTGTTTGATGGCGTATGTTCCTGGGCAACATTTGGTTCTGGCCACTGACGCGTCCCAACATGGCATTGGAGCAGTTTTAGCCCATAAGTATCCCGATGTGTCAGAACGCCCCATTGCGTATGCCTCTAAGATGTTGACGGCAACTCAGCAACGGTACTCTCAAATTGAAAAGGAGGCATTAGCCATTGTGTATGCTTTGAAAAAATTTCATGTTTACTTGTATGGGGTCAAATTTCATCTTATTACTGACCATAAGCTCCTGGTGTCTCTATTTCACCCTACAGCAGCACTTCCCGACAAGGCAGCTCATAGGTTGCAACGTTGGGCTCTCTTTCTTTCCCGTTATAATTATGAAATCCATTTTTGTCCCACAGCACAGCATGCTAATGCGGACACATTATCGCACCTTCTGTTGGGGCCTGATCCTGACTTTGACCGAGAAGAACTTTTATGCTTTTATTTGGATGAGGAAGCTCAGGCTACTGTTGTTGGTTTTCCTATTACGGAGCCAGTGTTGGCCAAGGCGGTGTCGTCAGATCCCGTGCTGTGGCACGTCCTTCACTACATTTGAGTGGGCTGGTCTGACGTCCCTCCACGTCAGGCTTCAGATCCCCTCTGTAACTATTATTCCTTCCGTTTTCGCCTGTCTGAATGGGATGGGGTTCTCCTTTTGGCTACAGACGGACAGGCTCCGCGGGTGCTGATTCCGGTGGATCTCTTTTCCAAAGTGCTTCAGATGCTTCATGAAGGACACTGGGGAGTACCCCGCATGAAAACATTGGCTCGCCGGCATGTGTTTTGGCCCGGCATCGATGGGGACATTACGAGGCTGGTGGCGAAGTGCTTGTTGTGTGCTTTACAGCAAGCGGCGCCTTTGCCGTCTCTCTCTTCTTGGCCACAGCCCCGACAGCCGTGGGAGCGGGTGCACATAGATTACGCAGGCCCCTTCCTGAACTCTTATTGGTTTTTTCTCGTAGATGCGTACTCAAACTTTCCATACATTTTTCGTTGCCATTCCATGTCCACTGCAGTAACTATTCAGTCACTGTCTAAGGTTTTTGCTTTGGAGGGGTTTCCACACACACACTCGTTTCGGATAATGGCACCCCTTTCACTTCTGCTGTTTTTCGAGATTTTTGTGCTCATCTGGGTATTCGTCATATTACGGTCCCTATGTTTCATCCTCAGTCTAATGGCGAAGTGGAAAGGTTTGTCGCTAGTGTGGGCGTGCGGGTTTGGCCGGCATCCTCGTTGGCTGCCGGGTAAGGTGAAGTCGTGTCTCGGCCGTCGCCTTTGTACTGTGGACACTGCTATGGGCACTCTTCGTTGACACTGGGATCAGTTGCGCCCGCGACTCCCGGCAGATTCACAGGCACCTCCTCCAGCCCCGCCTCCTCCGTGGCCTGTTTCACCAGCATGCTCTGTGCCAACATCTTCGGGGGGGGGGGGGGGGGGCAACTTCTGCACTGCGTGCTGGATCCGCCAGAGCTCCGTCGGCGGTAAGGGAGCCTTTCCCGGCACTGGCACCAGTCTCAGCAGCCACATACCTGAGCAACGGATCACCTCCTCCTTCGGCTCCCCTCACCGAGCATCCGGCACTGGACAGGGGGGGGAAGGGAGCCACCGCTTCTGAGGCTATGGACATCCAGACACCGGAAAGGACCATGACTCAACCTCTGAGTATTGAAACTGCTCCTTTTTTATCTCAAATTCTGGGGTCAGACGGTGCACCCTCATCCCCGGTCATTGCGAGCAACATACACAGAGGTACCAGCCACTCCCAGCACAGGCGAACAGGACATTATCAGCCCTATGGGGTAGTACCAGCCCGACAGTGGCAACCAGAGATGGACAAGGCCTTACCCATGGACGTAGCCTGGGTGCGGTTGGCACCTCTGGACATTACACCGTAAAGGGGGAGGAATGTGGTAATGCGCGGCGCATGTGTTTACCAGAACTGGCCACTGTGCGGCACTGGCGGCACTACAGTGCTGCACCCTGCCGGCTGTGCGTCGTTTGAGAGAGGCAAGGGGACAGCCGAGAACCTTGTCTCAGTTACGTACTGTGTGTGCTAACGAACGTGTCTCCGGACATTGCTATACTGACCAGGATAAGAGTGGGTGCTCACGGACATATCTATTGTGACTTTGATGGGACGGCTCAAGGCCCTAGCAACAGTGTTAGCTGGGATATTGTGTATACTTGTGTTAGTAGTCATAACAACCACTTTTAACTGGTTGTATGTTTGTTAGCAATTTTCTAAGTGTTTTGTTTCCCAGATGTGGGATTCCATTATTGCAGAGACAACTTTTTGTTTGGTGTATATGAAGCTCCTTGTGTGTGTGTGTGTGTGTGTGTGTGTGTGTGTGTGTGTGTGTATGTTTGTGTTTGTGTGTGTGTGTGTTGTGCTTGTGTATGTACTCATGTTTTACGATGAGAGTGCTTTTTTCCATTGCATACTGCCATATGAATACTACAGTTTCATAAATATGCAAGCATGGGAGTGGAAGGATCTGCAATTTTTTGAATAGTGGATTGCAGGAATGCCTGAAAGTGACACCTTCTATGATTTTCATTATTCTTTTTTGAACTTGGAATAGTATGATGCTGTTTGGAGAACCTCCCCAGAAGAATGACACCATATTTTAGAAGTGACTGAATATTAGCATAGTAGACATTTCTTACATATTCTTTGCTGCAGCAGCTTTCAAGTATCCTCAGAACTTAACAGGAAGAGTTCAATTTTTTGATGAGGTTGTCAGTGTGAGTCCTCCATCTGACCCTGTTCTGGATCCAGAGTCCAAGAAACTTTGTCATAGCAACTCTACTTACAGCATTGTTTGAGAGCTGGATACTTATAGTTTCTGGTACCCTTTCTGTATAATCACTCTTCTGCCCATAGTAGGTGTCACCAGGTACTCTTTCTTTTACATTGCAGAAGTTTAGTGCCACAGTTTTCTCTTCATTTAGAATAAGCTTATTGTATGTGAACCAGTGTGATATTTTATCAATTGTTTCAGTAATGTTTTCTTGCAGCAATGTTTTTGTTTTTGCACTGATGAGAAGGCTCATGTCATCAGCAAAGTGGTATGCATTTTGGCAGTTATTTTTTTTAGGTCATTAACATACAGGAGAAACATGCTCCATAATATCAAAAGCCTTTGACAACTCAAGACAAACCCCAGTGATAAATTCATCACTGTCCCTTTCTGATAGATTTCACACAGGAACACATAAATTGCAGTATTGGTTGAGCAGTTCTTTGTAAACCAGTGTTCTGTTGTGGATAGAATTTAGTATTTTTGTATGTAGTCAGTAAGTCTTTTGTGGAAGACCTTCTCTAAAATGTTTGAGAAGCCAGACAGAAGGACAACTGGTCTGTAATTGCCAGCTTCATATGTGTCCCTTTTTGGTGTATTGGTTTCAGCTTTGCAGTTTTTAAACAAGAAGGAGAGGTATGTGATGACAGTGAGCTATTATATAAATGATTAAGTGGTTTTTATTATTTTTGTCAGGTATTCCATCTATTCCTGAGGACTGTTTCAGTTTTCGGGGCTTTTATGATGGGTGAGATTTCTTCTTCATCTGTTGGGTATAGATACAATCAAGTAGCCGCACTATTGATTTTAAATAAGGGTATTGTTGCATTTTGGTTAGTTGAGTTGATCTTGCTTGTTAGTTGTCCACTTATATTTGTAAAATAATTGTTGAAGGTATTTGCTACTTTACTTGGGCCTGTTATTTTCTCTTCATCTTGGCATAGTTCAATATTGACAGTTTTCAAAATATTTGTACCTGTCTGTTGTTTCACGACTTTCCTCATAGATTTTGTTTTGTTGTCAGTAGATTGTATATAATGGTCATTTGCTTTCACTTTTGCTTCCTTTACAACTTTTTGATATTGTTGTGTACAGTCTTTGTTTGTGACTGATGTATTTCAAAATAAGTCAGTGACCATTACTACAGCTAGTTATCAGTCAGTCCAGTGCCAGCTGCCACCATGTCACATCGTAAACAGCACTAAGTATCAAAATTTAATGTGTGTGAAATTTAATTTGCCAGTCAAGTTCTTCATTTTTGTTAGTACTTCTGTTTTAAGAGGTTTATTCTTGCATACTGGTCAGATGTTTATTCTCACATATTTGATAGGTAGTGTTGAGCATGCCAGCTGCAGAGTCACCAGCACCAGCAGAGTTACAGCTTAGTGGAAGCAAACTATTGCTACTTATTTGTGGGCTGAGCAGTGTAAATTTTTATAAACATGCAGTAGTAACAAGTTGATACTTAACTCTCTGCAGGCAGTTGTTGATTTGTTAGAATGGATAGGATGTGTGACTGCTGAATTCGAATGCAGGTGGAGGTAGCTGCTGTTCATGATCAGCTGAGCATGCTGTTGGCCATGGCCAGCCATTTTCAGGCTGCTGCTTCAGAGTGTTGTGGCAGTGGGGGATCTGGTGCATCGTGTGGGACAACACAGGTGTTACATGCTTTGTCCACAGTCCCTGCTATTGGGACATCTTTGTGCATACTGGACGTGGTTGAGCCACCCTCTCCCCAAGGGGTGTGGCGGGTTTTTGTCACTCGGGGCAAAAGGTTAATATGGAGGCTGGTCATGCGGCATCACCCATTCTGCCTATGAGTGACCATGTGGCTGCTCCTTCAGCAGGGTCCAAGCAGGGACACGGTAGGGAGGGGGTTTATTAGTGAATGGGAGCTCCATTGTTAGTTGGGTGATGGAGCCCCGTAGGGAAATAGGAGAAAGGTCATGGAAGAAGGCCAGTGTCCACTCTGTTCGCTTGCCGGGAGCCTCATTTGAGATGTGGAGGGGGCCCTTCCAGCGGTGAGAGAGAGCACTGGGTTCACCCAACTGCAAATTGTTGCTCATGTTGGCACCAATGACTCCTGCCGACTGGATTCAGAGGTCACCCTCAGTTCATACAAGCAGTTGGCGGAGTTGGTGAAGGCTGAAAGTCTTGCTCGTGGGGTGGAATCTGAGCTAACTCTTTGTAGTGTCATTCCCAGAACCAATTGTGGTCCTCTGGTTTGGAGCCAAGTAGAAGGCTTAAACCAGAGGTTCAGACGATTCTGCGGAGATCTGGGGTGCAAATTTCGTGACCTGCGCTATCAGGTGGAGAAATGTAGGGTTCCTCTGAGTAGGTCAGGTGTGCACTACACGCAAGAAGTGGTTACAATGGTAGCAGAGTACATATGGAGTGCACATGGATTTTTTTTTACGCTAGAGAATCTGCTCCCTAACCCGACAAGACACCTCCTGTGTTGTGACAAGGTAGCAGTAAGCAGAACACAAGAGAGAATGAAAAGATCAATGTAATATTAGTTAACTGCAGGAGCGTCTATAGGAAGGCCCCAGAAATGCTCTCATTAATAAATGGTCACAATGCCCACATAGTACTAAGGACAGAAAGTTGGCTGAAACCAGATGTAAACAGTAATGAGATTCTAAACTCAGACTGGAATGTATACTGCAGAGATAGGCTAGTCAGTGAAAGGGGAGGCATGTTTATAGTGATAAAAAGTGTACTAGTATCAAAAGAGATATGAAATGTGAAATAATTTGGGTGAAGGTCATGGTTAAAGCAGGCTCAAACATGGTAATTGGATGTTTCTACAGGCCTCCTGGCACTGCAGCTGTGTGGCAGAACACCTGAAGGAAAATTTGGAAAACATTTTGTGTATCTTTCTTGATCATGTTATATTTTTGGGAGGAGATTTTAATTTACCAAATATAGACTGGGAGACTCATATGTTTATGATGGGTGGCAGGGACATAGAATCCAGTGAAATTGTTTTATGTGCTTTATCTGAAAAATACCTTGAGCAGTTAAACAGAGAACCAACTCATGGCAACAACATATTAGACCTTCTGGTGACAAACAGACCCTGAACTATTTGAAACAGTTAATGCAGAACAGGGAATCAGTGATCATAAAGCGGTTATAGCATCAATAATTTCAGCCGTAAATAGAAATATTAAAAAATGTAGAAAGATTTTTCTGTTCGGAAAAAGTGACAAAAAGTGGATTTCAGGGTACTTGACAGCTCAACATAGAAGTTTTATCTCAAGTATACATAGTGTTGAGGAACAGTGATCAAAGTTCAAAGCCATTGTACAATATGCATTAGATGAGTATGTACCAAGCAAGATCATAAGAGATGGAAAGTGGCCACCACAGTACAGTAACCAAATTAGAAAACTGCTACAGAAACAAAGGCATCTTCACTGTAACCATAAATATAGCCAAAGCCTTGTAGACAAACAAAAATTACATGAAGCGAAATGTAGTGTGTGGAGAACTATGCGAGAGGCATATAACAAATTCGAAAGTAAAGTTCTATGTACTGACTTGGCTGAAAATCCTAAGAAATTTTGGTCTTATGTCAAAGTGGTAGGTGGATCAAAACAAAATGCCCAGACACTCTGTGACAAAAATGGTATTGCAACAGAGGATGACACTTTGAAGGGTGAATGACTAAATGTCCTTTTCCAAAGCAGTTTCACATAGGAAGATTGCACTGTAGTTCCTTCTCTAGTTTGCTGCACAGATTACAAAATGGCAGATATCGAAATAATTGACATAGGGAGAGAAAAACAATTAAAAGAGCTCCAAAGAGGAAAGGCTGCAGGACCTGATGGGATACCAGTTCAATTTTACAACAAAGTATGCGAAGGAACTTGCCCCGCTTCTTGTAGTGGTGTACCATAGGTCTCTGGAAGAGCGTAGTGTTCCAAAAGATTGGAAAATGGGGCAGGTCATCCGTGTTTTCAAGATGGGACACTGAACAGATGTGCAGAACTATAGGCCTATATCTCTAATGGTAGTCAGTTGTAGAATTTTGGAACATGAATTATGTTTGAGTATAATGACATTTCTGGAGACTAGAAATCTGCTCTGTAGGAATCAGCATGGGTTTTGAAAAAGGTTATCATGTGAAACCCAGCTCATGCTATTTGTTCACGAGACTCTGAGGGCCATAGACACAGGTTCCTAGGTAGTTGCTGTGTTTCTTGACTTCCGCAAGGCATTTTATACAGTCCCCCACAGTCATTTAATGAACAAAGTAAGAGCATATTGTCTATTAGACCAATTGTGGGATTGGATTGAGGAGTTCCTAGATGACAGAATGTATCATGTCATTCTCAATGGAGAGAAGTCTTCTGGCTGGCTGCAGTGGCCAATCGGTCTGCGGCGCGCCAGTCACAGTCCTCACGGCCACTACGGTTGGAGTTTCGAATCCTCCCTCAGGCATGGGTGTTTGTGTTGTCCTTAGCATTAGTTTAAGTTAGACAAGTAATTAGTGTGTAAGTATAGTGACTGATAACCACGGAGTTTGGTCGCATAAGCCCGCACACACTTTTGAACATTTTAGAAGTCTTATGAAGTAAGAGCAATATCATGTGTGCCTCAGGGGAGTGTCGTGGGTCCATTGTTATTCACAATATATATAAATGACCTTGTTGATAGCATCGAAAGTTCACTGAGGCTTTTGTGGATGATGCTGTGTTATATAGAGAGGTTGTATCAATGGAAAATTGTATTGAACTGCAGGATGATCTGGTTCGAATTGACTCATGGTGCAAGGAATGGCAATTGAATCTCAATTTAGACAAGTGTAATGTGTTGTAAATATGTAGAAAGAAAGATCCTTTATCATTATCTACACTATAGCATGTCAGAAACTGGAAGCAGTTAATTTCATAAAGTATCTGGAATTACGCATTAGGAGTGATTTAAAATGGAATGACCACGTAAAATCAGTCGTCAATAAAACAGATGCCAGACTTAGATTCATTGGAAGAGTCCTAAGGAAATACAGTCCAAAAACAAAAGAAGTAGATTACAGTACACTTGTTCGCCCACTGCTTGAATAATGTTCACCAGTCTGGGATCCGTACCAGGTGGGGGTGATAGAGGAAGTAGAGAAGATCCAGAGCACTTTGTTACAGTATCATTTAGTAATCATGAAAGTGTTACAGAGATGATCAATAAACTCCAGTGAAAGTCTCTGCAGGAGTGACGCTCTGTCACTTGGTATGGGTTTTGTCGAAGTTTTGAGAACATAACTTTGCCGAGGAGTCTAGCAGTATATTGCTCCCTCCTACATATATCTTGTGAAGAGATCATCAAGATAAAATCAGAGATTAGAGCACACACAGAGGCATACCGATAATCTTTCTTACCACGAACAATATGTGACTGGAATAGGAGGGAGAACTGATAGTAATACTCAGGGTACCCTCCGCCACACACTGTCAGGTTGCTTACGGAGTATGGATGTAAATGTAGATGTAGAAGTATTGTCTTGTATGTTTTATAGTAAGCAAGATATTTGTTACACACCTGCTTATTGCACAACAGACAGAATATGTGATGTGGCAGAGTGATCCATCACTGCCAAGTGCACATTATGCCTGTCTTAATGTGTAGTGGTGTAACGAGTTGGGTGCAAATGGTCCCATTGGTCTGTCATTCCCTGCTGCATTTAACAATTACAAATCCACATCACAATTGTGTTGTTATGTGCTACACAATCACTGTTTTTTCCTGAAGGATGATCTGTAATCCCTTTAAGCAATATTCATCCTCAGTCATACTCTGAAAAGAGCTTGAAAGATGTTCACTGGCTTTGACAATGCATCCTGATCTTGATTACATAAAACAACTGTATGATAGATTGACACCATTATGTCCCTAGGACAGTCTATTCCCTCTTTACATAGTGCTCGAAGGTGCTGCTACTTATGATCATGATGTGTTCTTGCACTGAAATGATCATGTGCATATCTCATTGCTGTAGACGCATGCTGCAAATTTTACCTGATCTGGTTGCTTTCTTCAGGGTGTTGCATTTTTGGTGGCTAACTGTGTAGAATCTCATCCTTTATTCAAAATGGCTATTTCATTTGTATAAATCAGAGTTATCAAGTTATCAACAGACTTATAACTTGAAACTTCCTGGCAGATTAAAATTGTGTGCCAGAACTGGTATTCGAATCTGGGACCCTTGCCTTTCGCAGGCAAGTTGTAGTGTTACAACCGTGTATCTCTTCTGCTGAGGACACTACAAAATATATATTACTTATATTATGTCATTATATCTTGCTTGGTATATGTCTGTTGTTGAGTTTGCTCCTAGGAGAATGAGGCCCAGCTAGTCTCTTCCTCAACCTAGAAGCTTGTTCTTGGTATTACAGGCATCAGACACTTGTATCAAAAGTTGTTCAGGACGAGAAAGTAGCACAAAATGCTTTTTCAATATTATACTAATCTTCTTATAATGAATTAAAGTTGTGAATAATTAAAAAATGACAGTACTACTTTATTGTACTGTAGAATACAATCCCATAACCGATGACTTATAATTATACAGAGACATATATTACAAAATATGTTCTGTTCCAATCTCTATTAGTGTCTCTCTCTCACATTACAACAATGTCAATAACCGAAGTAGAACAGTCTTCTGTCTCTCTCTGACTTTTTAGCACGGAACACTTATGAAGCCAAGGAATCCATGCTCTCATCTCTGTGCCACTTATTCAACACAGGTTGGTAAACCTGTGTAATCACTCTTCTGCCCATAGTAGGTATCACCAGGTACTCTCACTTAGGAAGACAGAAAACCCTAGGCAGAATTTTGTCCCCTGGTATTATAAATCTCTTAAATTAATAAATATGCTTGTAATCAACAGACTTATAACTTTAAACTTCCTGGAAGATTAAAATTGTGTTCCAGAACTGGGACCCTTGCCTTTTTCAGGCAAGTGTTCTACCAACTGAGTTACCCTGGCATGCTTCACAGTTCATCCTAATAAATTTACTTGTGTCAGTACCTCGCCTCCTACTTCCCAAACTTCACAGGAGTGAAACCTCCTGTGAAACCTCTAGGACTAGCACTGATGGAAAGTAGGATATGGGGGAGACATGTCTTATCCACAGCCTAAGGGATGTTTCCAGAATGAATCTTTCACTTTAATAAACTCCCAAATCTCTTTTTTGTGGCCAGCATACTATTCTCATTATTATGTCCTTGCAAATACTATAATAGGTATGTAAATTCCACACCACAGTAATTATTTTAACACAGTTCACTTGTAGAATAACCCTAACCACAAAACTCACTCATGCTATACATAATAGTGTGGCACAAGTGTTAAGTATGCATTCACCCCAGTCTAATGAATACTTTTTTTTAGAGAGAATAACACGTATATAGGGTAGTTCTCAATGTATTGTTATATACGGAGTCCAAATTAACACAAACCACAGGCCAAAACAGACTAACTAGTATGGTGTGAAAGCACCACCATTTAAACATTCAAAACAATGACCCAAAAAATCACATATTTTTAAGCATACATTTCATGCTAATTGCAATTAAAAAGTTAACTATTTCAATAATCTAGATACAGGAAAAGTTAGTGTGTATTCTACTGTTCAAACTGAGAATGAATCTGTACCTACTAAATATGATTGATAGCAAAATATAGTTCATTTGGAAACAATGCTTTCTGCTGAAATGGTAATTACTCTGAAATTAATTAATATCAAATTTTCCTAGCATAAACTGGAAATCATACTGATAATTACTTTATGATTATGCTGATTGATTTTACTGAACTTCATCAGAAACATCAATGTCAATATTACCTGTACTGTAACAATCTAATTATAGCACAGCATAATTAATGACTGTCAATTGAACTAATCAAAGCACAGATATATGAATGAACACAATGTCAGCTAAATACATTAGTGAAACAGAATTGAGAAATTTTGGTAATAAAAGGTTTCATAAGTGTTGCAATTATACCTATTATTATGTAGCACTGGTATCGGGAGGTATAGTAAGCAGATGTGAACAAATTCACACATGCTATGTTACAGGAGCACTATCTATGAAGCTGACTGTTTGAGATCATTCAGAAGACCACTAAAGGCACACAAACGTATCTGTAAAATGTAGTAGCACCTTAAACAATGATTGCCCCCCCCCCCCTCAAAAAAAAAAAGGTGCTACAAACAGTTTTTTTTTGTGTGCGTCAAGTTATAAAAGTTTTTGCTTGTGCTGTTAAAGATAATTGAGGAAAATGTATTGCAAATTTTGACTTAACAGAAAATATAATAGTTGCTTTTTGTGCTGCAGGCAATGCACCAATTATCTCACACTTCTGTTGTAAGGTTGTGGACCAAGAACTCCCTAAAGAACCACTACACCCAGAAATACTACAGACCCTAAACTGCCAGATAAATGAAGAATATCAAGCATTTTATACATATTTGTCAATGGTAAGTTGAAAAGAATATAAATTATTCAGTTTGATGTTATTAGTAAGGAACAAAGGATGACTGACTAATATTTGGGATAATATATTATAAGAAATATTTGAAAATAATAATAATGACAATAATTAAGAAACATTAATTGCTGTTTATTTCTAGCATTTGGAGCTGAATTTGTAGCCTTTTTTTTTCAATATACTTTTTTAATAGTATGGATTTCACTTTTTATAAAGAAAAAAATATTAATATATATGGCTGCATATCTTCATTAAGATAATTTGCATTAAATAGTAGTCTTATATAAAAATAAGGATATAAGCTGGTGGTAAAAAAGGTAAAGCAGTCAACAATCTGAAGATTGGTTTGAACACCACAGTGCTTTACTAGGCATGGTCCTGTTTGGAGATGGTATGCCGTTGCCTTCCTCCGACCTTCGAACTGACTTACCCAGCCAGTTATAGGGGGACCTACAGTTTAACGTGGGTTCCGAAACACGGTGCTACTCGGTATTTTTCGCATGAGCAGTACTGCCAGAGGTGAAAGAAATGGAAAGTGACAGATAAAAATCCTAGGACCTAGCGGGCATCGAACCCGCGACCTTTAGATTTGTAGTCTGGCACTCTACCACTGTGCAACCGAGGCGCACTGGTGGTATGGGCTAAAATATCAAGTTACAATGACCATTATTATAAAAGTTTTATTTATTGTAATGTAATTTTGAAAGATTACCTTTTTATGTCAAATTGCATTTCTTTAGCTATAAGCTACAGTGTGTACCCCCACCTTCAATTGATGCACCATGGATGGGTTTTCCCACAGACTGCTATTGTGTTCAGGAATTGCTCCAGAGTGGATCTCCTGTCTTACAAAGTTGTAAGCAGTTTTTTGTATATCATAGTTCACCATGTAAATTCATTTTTTATAGATTCCTTCAACTCTGCAATCATCACACCACCTCACAGAACTGAAGCACACTTTATTTATTCACTATTTCTGAATTGATATTTTAGTTGACTTGTGTTGCCATCTAGATTTCAGGTAACTAAATAGGAACATATTTGGCTCATTGATGCCACATTAGCTGCAACCCAGTGTTAGACAGAAAAGATTGTTTCCACATCTGCATTACTAGATACCACAAATACCACACAACCCAAGCCATTACAAAAAGGTAAATATTTTATTTAATCTAGTAACAGCTGTTGTTAAAAGTATTAATTCATTATCAGATCTACTATGTCACATAACAAAAACTAATAATTGCTGGGAAAATTGGATTGCTGACCTTGGTAAAATCTTACCTACTATCATGGCAGCATCACTTTATTATGTTTACACCATCAACAACATGGTAGAACATTTTTGCCAAGTTGTAATATTCTGAGAAATCTGCATAGAATGACTTGACTGGAGTTTTGTACAGACCATGAAGTTGTGGCGGCGTTACCACAATCTATAGAAATGTGTATCTTTGAGCCAATATCTTTGGAGACAGCTTCTCTGAGCTCCATCAGGCATGTAATCAGTCTGGATCTGTACTCATAGCTGTCAACAACAAAATGCATTTCTGGATCATACATGTGGCTTCTGTGGGTCTCAAACCCCTGACAATTTCCATACTGGTGACCCCGAGTATTTCTTTTTCCATTCATTTGACCCCATAAGTGAAATCCACTACTCTCATTGGTTTTTTTTGCCAAAAATACGATGTGCCACCAGCCAACAATCAACAGCCACAATGACTTCACCATTCCAGACTTCATCCAGGTTTCACTTTGAACCTCTACGTGTTCCACAAGTGCCTAATCTGCATGGTATAATGAGTGCTTCAAGATTAGATTAGATTAGATTTTTTGTGTCCCAGCCTCGTCGCCGCTTTTGTGTCTCGTTTCCGTCGCAGGTGTCGGTGGCCGAGTGGAATGAGACCGACACAGGAATAAAGATAGCACATGGGTGCAGGTACAAAGGGGAGCAGCCAGAAACTAGAAACACTCCTTTCTGCAGTTCTGTGGTGTGCTCCTACCAACTGAATTTATTATCAAGCTGTAATCCCAGGAATTTTATGCTGTCAGCCTCTTCTATCTGCTCTTCTTCATACTTTATGTATATACTGAATGGGAATCTCTTACATGTTCTGAACTGCATGTAGTGAGTCTTTTCAAAGTTTAATGTCAATGAGTTGGCTTTAAACCATTTACTAATTTAATGAAAATATCATTAGCAGACCATTATAAGACTAAGCTTGACATGCTATATATAGCAATACTTGTATCATCTGCAAACAAAATGAACTCTGCTTATTGCAGTGTAACTGATGAGAGGTCATTAATGTATACAAGAAAAAGAAATGGCCCTAAGATGGATCCTTGTGGAACACCACATATAATTTCTTCCCAATCTGATGATGAATGTTGGTTTAATTCACTAGACCCTTGCACTGACACCCTTTGTTTCCCGTTAGCAAGGTACGTCTTGAACCATTTTACTACAATTCCCATGACGCCATAGAATTTTAATTTACTTAAAAGGATGTTGTGGTTCACACAATCAAATGCCTTTGATAAATCACAGAAAAAACCTGCTGCTTGTAATTTGTTATCTAATGAATTCAGTATATTCTCACAGTAGGTGACGCCACAAGATTTTTCGCAATATTTCTTCGCCAATCTATTTTCTATAAGTGCAGTCACTTATTGTAATTTCTCCGGCTTTGTTATGCCCAATGTGCTTCATGATGTTTCGCCTTTCTTTAGTGCCAACAAACAATTGAACATTCTACCATGTGATTCTAATTTTCCAAATGTTTGTATTTCAGATTTACAAAATTTGATCAATAGACTTGCAATTGTCGGTTACATAATTGGTCAACAATGTGCTGCACTGATGCCACAATCGAACTTTATTCTCCCGTCGGGACACAGTGACTCTACTGATTGTACAATTTCAAGTTTTCCTAAGAATTATTATTTGAGTTTGGATCAGTTTTGTCATACTCCGAGCATGCCTTTTTCTGCATGGACAATGAACATTCCAGACAATGCCACTGCTGCAAGTTTCAATCTTTCCTGTGTGTGTCAAAGTGTTGTTTCGAACTACCAGCATAGTGACTGCTGCGTCTGCTGCACTGCGACCACAACAGTTATTTCCGCAATCACACCCGACTGACACAATCGTGACTGTGCATGCAATTGCCCATTTATGTGGCTCATTTTGGAGCCTCTGCCATGTCAGTCTACAATGCCGCCATGTCACACTGTGTTTACAGCTCTCACCTCAACAAGTGTGCAGTAATTTCACTATCATTGAAGCTCTATTTCCAACACCCTGTGAGTGCTTTTTGAGTTGTATACAGAATCTACAAAGCCCACTCTTGTGACGACTATCAAAATCTACTTGTGCCTTTGCTTCATTACATACCTCACCCCCCTGCTATTGTTAGATGTCGCTCTCGCAATGTAGATGACATGCAAATCACCACCCACATATTGCCTGAGTTAAAGCCTCACCACCTCCTTCTTCACCAGTGTTTGAGTTATTATGACTCATCAAATGACTTCAAAGGATAATAGCACCCAGGTCAGCATTCGTGTTCCACCCACTAGTGTTATTAGTTATGTCACACCAGCACGCAGATCACCAGTGCTTGTGACAGTTCTGTTCCCCTGCGCCAGTCCTATGTGAGTGCTTGTAAACAAAACTTGGTTGCTGTGCTGGCCGCACCGCCAGTGCTTCATTCTACTCCAGTGGCCACCTCCCTCATTACTCCTTCTCCTCCCACACAGTAATCTAATTCTGTTTCATGCTCTCTTGCCCTGTTGGTTGAGCACAAATCTGAAACTTCAATTTATCTGACTTGCAAACCACTCAAGCATGTTCTTCATGGGAACTGCTCAAACACATCTCAGGCACTGCCATCTTGTGCTCTTGGAACAGTGCCTCCATCACGCACACCGACAGCCACCTCGGCACTTCAGCTATACTCAACTGCCCCAAAAGCTTCCAAGCCACCGTACACTGCCATGCTGCCCTTGCACGCACCACCAGCGGGCATGACTACTACCTCATTGCCTTGGGTCTTGTTAGCTGCCACAACAACTTCCGAGCCATCACCCACCGCCACTATACAATCGCACACACCGGTGGTCGATGCAGCTACTATTTCAGCACCTCAGCTTTCCTTGGTCATAACAAAAGCTTCCGAGCCACCTTCCACTGGCTCACTCAGTGGCACAGCCCCTAATACGCATGACCCTGTGCCGCCTCACGCTGTCACATCAAACATCGCGCACACTATGAAACACACACTTTCCTCTGCGCCCGCTGACATTTCAGTAGTTCCAAATAGCAGGGACCACAGACGATGTCCACATCAGGTCATATTCCTTATGCAGGAGGGGGCTGTCTGGCGGCATGACCACATTCATCTATACTAATGTGTATCTTTGAGCCAATGAGACAATACTTTTGGAGCCAGCTTCTCTGAGCTCTGTCAGCCATGTAATCAGTCTGGATCTGTAATCATAGCTGTTAACAACAAAGTGCATTTCTGGATCATAAATGTGGTTCTCTGGGGCTCAAACCCCTCACAATTCCCATAAAGTAAATAATGCTATTCCTGCTCTATCATTGACAGGTTCTTGTATGTACTCTTGTCCACTGAGGAAAAGAAATTACCTCATAAAAATGAAGATTTCATGACAAAACATTTGAATCATCAGTTGTTGAAAGGCACTAAGTCCAACTTTGAGATAGACACAAAAAACTGTTTTTCCACTCTTGTAATGTAATATGATATGCAATTGTTTGTACATGTAAAGTGCATGCACATGCCTTTTTAATAAAGGCAAATTTGCTGTTTTCTGTAAGTTATTAATGCTTTTATTAACAAAATACGTAACTCAAGTATCTGGACATAGTTCCTTTCAACACAGAATGAAAAGAACCTGTAAGCAAGCAATAACATTCATAATCTTTGTCTATTTCCAAATGAATATATGCATATGTAGTATGTAAATAAAAGGTAACATAAATGGAACAATAATTATTTTTGCATTCAACACATGGAATTGTTTATTATTTTCTCAGGTGGCATATTTATACAACCCCAATACTAATAAAACAGCTGCCATATAGTCACAGAAATTGCACAACAAAGCCGTTATCAACACACATCATACTGTTGGGAAAGGTAGGTACTGCATTTTCACTGACAAGACCATTCTAGTACTTCATCAAAGAATGCTTTACTATCTTCAGAAGTGGTGACATAACGATGCACCTTCTTCAGATTGTATTGTTTCATTGGAACTCTTCCTTCTTAATAGGCCCTCCTGAACAGTTCATAAGAGGGGCATTTCTTGGCCAGACTGATACAAATCAAATGTGTGATGGACAAGGCTCCCAATGAAGGGACAGGCGACCATTCTCCCAGGATGTTCTGCAGAGTAGTGGAACTCTGAGAATGACGCAGGAGCAAATGGCGCTTCCGAACTTCTAGGAATGTTCTTCCCTGGTGATTCATCACTTTGTGTTGTTTTCCTATAATGCTTAGGCCACCACGTATCCACATCAATGACATCAGCTCCTTCCACCATTTTTGCTGTAACATCCCTTTTTGTATTAGCAATGATTGTGCAATAGTCTTTTGGAGTGCAGATTCTGTCACAGCATTTAATTTTTTTCTTGAAAATACCAAAATCCCCATTTCAAGGCAGGAAGGAATTACCTCTTATAGGAAAGTGGTGAATAATTTCCTTGAATAGTTTATCTTCACCCAAACTCATGCAGAATCAAATCAATGAATGATTTCTATTCTGGACAAGGAAGGAGCCTCCCAGAAGATTGTACCGTACATGTACAGTCGGGTGTTCCCTGGGCAACAGTAAACACCGGCAAATCCTTCCACACACTGAGCTACGTCTAAACCGACATTGTATTCAGAATCTGAATGATGAAAGGGCCCTTTTCAGAGCCATGTCTAACAGCCATATCTCTCAACATTGAGGGCTTATCAACTAAAAAAGAACAACTTATATCCAAGACATGTAAACTTCATTCGTGCGACGTCCTGTGCCTCCAGGAGACACACAGAGGGCCATCACAATGCCGACCACATATACCTGGGATGATCCTGGTGAAGGAATGCCCTCACGACCAATATGGGAGTGCTCTATTTATTCGGCCTGGAATCAAAGTGTCCAACATACAGTTTAATACCGTTAACAACACGGAAATCATATCTGTGATTATCGGGAGCATCACGGTATCATCAATATATAAACCACCAGGAGAAAGGTTTGCTTTCAGTCAACATGTCTGCCACCCACAACTAGTAATGGGAGACTTTAACTGTCACAGTAAAGTGTGGGGCTACCAAGACACAAATGAGGACGGAGAATTATTGGAAAGCTGGGCAGAAGAACAAGAGCTGAATCTCATCCATGATCAGAAACAGCCTGCATCATTCAACAGCGCAAGATGGAAGAGAGGGTATAACCCAGATCTCATATTTGTCTCCAAAACCTTGTCTGGGTCATGCAATAAATTCGTTCTCAATCCTATTCCAAAGACCCAACACAGACCAATCATGGTAAAGTTTAGACCAGTGATAGTTCCCCAAGAAGTGTCCTTTAAAAGGCGTTTTAACTTTAAAAGGGCTAACTGGAAAAAATTTGCTGACATCTTAGATAAGGAAATCGTATATTTACCACCAAACGCTGAAAACTACGAAAAGTTCGTCGAAGCTGTTAAAAGATCAGCAAGACTCAGTATACCCAGAGGCTGCACAACACTCTACATTCCTGGAATTTCTAACAAGATGAAACAATGAATACATTGAGCAGTACAACCATGACCCTTTCAGTGTAGAAACTATAAAACTTGGGGAACAGCTGACTGAAACTATAAGTAAAGACCGACAAGAGTCCTGGAAACATATGTTGGAGAGTCTTGATATGAAACATAGTAGCAGAAGAGCTTGGAATCTCTTAAAACGATTATCTAGAGACCCAGCAGCCCCTAAGGATCAAGTTTCCGTAACCGCCAATCAGATTGCACATCAGCTCCTTTTGAATGGCAAACCAACCAGAAACAGCAAGATTGTCACTTCGTATAAGAGGCCACAAGTGGATGAAGTACCACCAGTGCCATTTTTCACTTCAATAGAATTGGAAACAGCTATCAGTTCCTTGAAATCCAGGAAGGCCCCAGGTCCTGATGATGTCGTTAATGAATTTATACAGAACATAGGGCCCATAGCTAAGGAATGGCTCTTACAACTCTATAACTTCTGCTGGGCTAACAGGTCAGCCCCAAAGCTATGGCTAAAGGCCAAGGTAGTAGCAGTCCCAAAGCCAGGGAAATCAAGAGATGATGCCAAGAACTACCGTCCAATATCGCTGCTGTGCTGCCCTTTCAAACTATACGAACGTCTTATCTTGAATAAAATAGGACCACAATTAGAAAGCCAAATCATTCCACAACAGGCAGGATTTAGACCCGGTTAGTCTTGTACTGGTCAGGTCCTCTGCCTAACACAATACATAGAGGACGGGTTTCAGAAGGGTGAAAAAACTGGTGTGGTGTTTGTCGATCTATCAGCAGCATATGATATGATAAACCATAAAATCCTACTAGAAAAATTTTTCAAAATGACAGGAAATTACCATCTTACTGAAGTTGTGAGATCTCTGATCTCCAACAGAAGATACTATGTGGAATTTCAAGAGCAAAGGAGCCGCTGGAGGAACCAGAAGAATGGGCTCCCACAAGGTAGTGTTTTGTCCCCTCTACTTTTCAACCTGTATACAAATGACCAACCAGCTGGACCAGATGCAAGAAGTTTTATCTATGCTGATGACGTAGCCATTGCTTGCCAATCGAGATCAATCAGTCACATCGAGAGAAACCTATCAGATGCCTTAGAAGTTCTTACTGAATATTACAACAGGAACCAGCTTCGACCAAATCCAGTAAAGACACAGACTTGTTTATTCCACCTGAACAACCAGGAAGCAAAAAGGGAATTACAATTGGAATGGAACTCAGTTAAACTTAAACATTGCCCAAACCCAGTTTATCTCGGAGTCACATTAGATCGAACACTGTCCTACAAGAGTCATGTAAAAAAAAACTAGAGCGAAAATCTACACACGGAATGGTATAATCCGCAAACTCACCAACTCACACTGGGGAGCAAATCCTGAAATTTTGCGTTCATCATCCCTGGCTTTGTGTTTTGCTCCAGCTGAATATGCTTGCCCCGTATGGAGAAGATCAACGCACGCCCACAAGCTAGATACAGCACTGAATGATTCATGTCGATTAATTACGGGATGCCTGAAGCCTACAAACCGTGATCTCCTTTATATGTGTTCTGGAATAGCTCCCCCACAGATCAGACGACAAACTTTGGCGATGGCTGAAAGAAGCAGACAGTGCGAGGATAGAAGACATCCCCTGTTCGGACATCAGCCAGTGGTGTCAAGATTAAAATCGAGGAAAGATTTCATTCAATTTGAACATCCACTAAATGAAAGCCAAACTACAACCAGGAAATCAATGTGGACACAGAAATCGGAAAAAAACAGCTTGCAATGTTGGGACATTAATGAAGAACTTCCGGCTGGATCTCAACTGGAATGGAAAGTCTGGAAGAGCCTAAATAGACTTAGGTGTCGAATGGGAAGATCAAAGGATAACCTGTTCAAGTGGGGATACACAGAAGATGAGCTCTGCCAATGTGGAGAAAAACAAACAATGATACACCTGCTGAGCTGCCCATCCTTGCCAGCGCCATGCACTTTCCAAGACCTGTGGCTGGCCAACGACGTTGCAGTGAAGTGTGCCGAACACTGGCGAGAGATATGAGCCTGCTATGGACAATAATAACATATTATGTGTGAAAATCATGATTATATATATGAATGTATAATTAGCACTTACTTTTTATTTGTAATCTTGTATATGTAGCTTATTAATTAACTACAGATGTAGCTCAGACACGATTAAATAAATAAATTCTGGACTGGACACTCATCACAGTACAAGTAGAGTTTCTTTGTGCATAGTTTAATATTGTTGGTGAGATAGTCCAATACGAATCTGCACACCTCATTGGCACCTTTCTTGGCCTGGCCCTCATGAGACATGTATACTTTGGAACTATTGTCCAGGAGATTGTGTGTTGTAAATACATGTACCCATAGCTGCGTTAGGTGAAATATTTCCTGGACAAGTATATGAGGCAGAGGTAAATTTTGCATGAAATCAAAGGCAAAACAGACTGTATTATAGGTTTGATAGGGTTCTGAGCATGATTTCATAGAGCAATAAAGTTTGCGACTTCTGCGCATGGGAATAGTTAGCTCACTTGCTGCTACGAGTTTAGTATTTTGTGATACGTGTGGAGACTTGATTTTGACTTGAAGTTTTTCACATCTATTTGTAATCTACTGATTGAATTCTTATTGAAATAATTGACATAAAATTTATATTATACTGTAAGATTTGGATGTTTCTCAGAAAAATAAACCATGCATTGCTTTGAGGTTCAGCCTGCATCCAAATAATTTACTTATTTTCCCCATAATGAGATGTTTTAATAGAAAACTTGAGAATATGGTTCCAAATTTCAGTGCAGATGTTGTGTGATATAGCATGCGTCTTCTAATTAAATCCTCTCTTGTCCACTGGTGTTTCACCTTTCGTCAGCAGCTTAGCAATCCCGAATACACGTTTCTGTTTTATTCCATGTAGACTAATGAATGCATTCCTCCATAGCTGCAGACACTCCTGGTGTGTAATTATGAAATATGTATATGTAGCATCATGTTCCACCTTCGATTGTTCTCCCCTTTGATTAGCAGCCTTAAGTCTTTGCCTTTTAATAGGATGCCATTCAATCAGTCTCCGTAGGTGGATATCCTGTTCATTTTTGGAATCATAGTCATAAAAAGCATTAAATATCTCCAGCCTCTCATCTTCTTGCAATTTAAAGCACTGTCATTTGCAACTAAAACACACACACACCACACATACTAATCATAACTTCAGTTGTTGTTGTTATGGTCTTCAGTCCGGAGACTGGTTTGATGCAGCTCTCCACCCTACTCTATCCTGAGCAAGCCTTTTCATCTCCTCAGAAGAACGGCAACCCACATCCACTTGAATCTGCTTACTATACGCGTCTCTTGGTCTCCCTCTTCGATTTTTACCCCACACACTTCCCTCGAATGTTAAATTTATGATTCCCCGATGTCTAAGAATGTGTCCTACCAAGGGATCCCTTCTTTTAGTCAGGGTACACCAAAAATTCCTTTTCTCCCCAATTCTGTTCAGTACCTCTTCATTAGTTATGTGATCTACACACCTAATCTTCAGCATTCTTCTGTAGTACCACATTTCAAAAGCCTCTATTCTCTTCCTGTCTGCACTGCTTATTGTCCATGTTTCACTCCCGTACAAGACAACACTCCACACAAATGCCTTCAGAAAAGACTTCCTTACACTTAAATTAATATTCAATGTTAGCAAATTTCTCTGTTTCAAAAATGCTTTTCTTCCCATTGACATTCTGCATTTTATATCCTCTGTACTGCGACCATCGCATGTTATTTTACTACCCAAGTAACAAAACTCATCTACCACCTTCATTGTTTCGTTACCTAATATAATTCCTTCACCATCACCTGATTTTCTAAGACCACATTCCATTAGTTTTGTTTTGCTCTTGTTAATGTTCATTTTATACGCTCTCTTCAACACACTGTCCATTCCATTCAACTGCTCTTCCAGGTCCTTTGCTGTCTCTGACAGAATTACAATGTCATCAGCAAAAAGCAAGGTTTTTATTTCTTCCCCCTGAACTTTAATCCCTATTCCAAATTTTTCCTTGCTTTCCTTCACCGGCTGCTCGATGTACAAATTGAATAACATCAGAGAAAGGCTACAACCCTGTCTTACTCCCTTCCCAATTGACGCTTCCCTTTCATGCCCTTCGAGTCTAATAACTGTGGTCTGGCTTTTGTACAAGTTGTAAATAACTCTCCTTTCCCTATATTTTACCCCTGCTGACTTCAGAATTTGAAAGAGTGTATTCCAGTCAACATTGTCAAATGCTTTCTCCAAATCTACAAAAGCTAAAAATGTAGGTTTGCCTTTCCTTAATCTATCTTCTAAGATAAGACGTGAAGTGAGTATTGCCTCCCGGGTTCCTACGTTCCTCCTGAATCCAAACTGATCTACCCCGAGGTCAGCTTCTACCAGCTTTTCCATTCTCCTGTATATAATTCGTGTTAATATTTTGCAACCATGACTTATCAAACTGATGGTTCTGTAATTTTCACACCTGTCCGCGCCCGATTTCTTTGGAATGGGGATTACTACATTTTTCTTAAAGTCTGAGGGTATTTCGCCTGTCTCATACATCCTATACACCAGTTCAAATAGTCTTGTCATGGCTGGCTCTCCCAGAGACTTTAGTAGTTCTGAGGGTATGTCATCTACTCCTGGGGACTTGTTCCGACCTAGGTCTTTCAAGGCTCTGTCAAATTCATCTCTCAGTACCGTATCTCCTATTTCATCTTGATCTACTTCCTCTTCCCTTCCTACAACATCGTCTCTAAGTTCATTTCCTTTGTAGAGCTGCTCTATGTACTCTTTCCACCTTTCAGCTTTCCCTTCTTTGCTGAGAACTGGTTTCCCATCTGAGTTCTTGATATTCGTAGAGTTGCTTTTCTTGTCCCCAAATGTCTCTTTTATTTTTCTGTAGGTAGTATCTACTTTTCCCCTTCTTATACAATCTTCTACAGATTTGCATTTGGCTTCTAGCCACTCCTGCTTAGCCATTTTGCACTTCCTATCAATCTCATTTTTTAGTCGTCTGTACTCCATTTTGCCTGTTTCATTTACTGCATTTTTATATTTTCTCCTTTCATCAATTAAATTGAGTATCTCCTGTGATATCCAAGGATTTTTTTGTAGGTCTTTCCTTCCTACCTATTTTGTCCTCTGCCACCTTCACTATTTCATCTCTCAATTTTACCCATTCCTCCTCTACTGTTTTATTTTCCCCTGTTTCTGTCAATTTTTGCCTAAAGCTCCCTCTGAAATTCTTAAGAACCTCAGATTCCTTCAATTTATCCAGGTCCCATCTCCTTATTTTCCTACCTTTCTGCAGTTTTTTCAGTTTCAGCCTACAGTTCATGACTAACAAGTTATGGTCAGAGTCTATATCTGCCCCTGGGTATGTCTTACAGTTTATAACATGGTTCCGGAATCTATGTCTTACCATTATAAAATCTATCTGATACCTTCCGGTGTCTCCTGGTCTCTTCCACGTATACAACCTTCTTTTGTGATTTTTAAACCACGTGTTTGTTACAATTAAATCATGTTCCATGCAAAATTCTACCAGGCGACTTCCTCTGTCATTCCTCCTGCCCAGTCCATATTCACCTACTATTTTTCCTTCTCTTCCTTTTCCTACTACCGAATTCCAGTCTCCCATCACAATTAAGCTTTCCTCTCCCTAAACTGTCTGAATAATTTCCTTTAGCTCCTCATATATTTCTTCGATCTCCTAATCATCGGCAGAACTAGTTGGCATATAAACCTGCACTACTGTTGTCGGTGTTGGCTTCGTATCTATCTTGACAATAATAATGCGATCACTGTGCTGCTCAGAGTAGTTTACTCACATTCCTATTTTCTTATTCATTATCAGTCCTACTCCTGTGATACCCCCAACTGATTTTGTATTTATAATCCTGTACTCACCTGACCAGAAATCCTGTTCATCCTGCCACCGAACTTCACTAATCCCCACTATATCTAACTTCAACCTATCCATTTCTCTTTTTAAATTTTCTAATTTTCCTACTCGATTAAGGGATCTGACATTCCACAATCCGATCCGTAGAATGCCAGTATTGTCTTTCCTGATGACAACATCCTCCTGAGTAGTCCCCACCTGGAGATCCGAATGGGGGTCTATTTTACCTCCGGAATATTTTACCCGAGAGGATGCCATCATCATATTTCCATACAGTAGAGCTGCATGTCCTCGAGAAAAGTAATGGCTGTAGCTTTCAGCCGTTCGCAGTAACTGTGTGGCAAAGCCACATTAGCTGATGTTACAAGGTCAGCTCAGTCAACCATCCAGACTGTTGCCCCTGTAACTACTGAAAAGGCTGCTGCCCCTCTTCAGGAACCACACGTTTGTCTGGCCTCTCCACAGATACCCCTCCATTGTGGTTGTACTTACGGTACGGCTATCTGTGTCATTGAGGCACGCAAGCCACCCCACCTGGCAATGTCTGTGGTTCATGGGGTGGCATAACTTCAGTATGAATAATTATTTGAATCCATTTTATGGACATGAAATTGTTGGACATAATATTTCGGTAAAAACAATTATTTCTGTCATACCTGCAAGGAGATCCAATACTTTACAGAGGAACTGCCTTTCCTGTGTAGCTTTTTATGCAGTACCCTTAACTCTTGATCACTTTACTTTATTCTTCTTCTTTCTGCTGATATTTCTTTCCTACCATACTTCATTATCCATGATGCAAACATGTTTATGAACACAACAAGAAAAAGATATGCACAGCACAACAACCACAAAGTGCATGTCATCAACAGCAATGGTCAATATCCATGCAAACAAAACAAAAAAGCACACCAATCTTGATATCTGAAACATAGAAGTAACTCTGGCGCTGATGCTGTTCAGTGTTAAAACACACTAACTGCAGGACTAAATTCCTTTCAACATGGAATAACTAATCAGACGACTCTGTTAATGGCACTTGTGATGCCAAAACATGTCTCTTTCTTATTAGAACACAAAATCATGCTAAAACGTATTTGTCATAATGTGGACTTAGTGCCTTTCAACAACAAATGATTCATTTGCATTGTTAAGAGATTGGCTAATGCCAACATCACATGAATGCCAATGTTATCATGTGTGGCCACTACACAACTATGTCGTCCAAGTAGTTTGAACAACAAGGCACCCGATCTGTAAGCTGTTCCAAATATCTTTGAAAAATTGTGGGCGTAGGTGCACTGCCAGACGGGAGATGCCAATATTTAAACAAGCCCAGATAAGTATTGACAATACAAATTTGTGATTCTTCATTGAGTGGCAGCTGAAGTTAGGCATTGCGCAAATCTATATTTGAGAAATATTTTCCTGCACCCAATCTGAGTATTAAATCTTCTGGTCTCGGCAAAGGATAACTGACTTAAACTGTTTGTGGATTCATTGTGGCCTTGAAATCAACTCAAATGTGGATGCTGCCTGACGGCTTCAGCAAAATATCAAGTGGACTCGCCCACTTGCTAGTTGGTGTTGGTTCAATTGCACCATTTTCTTGCAATGTGCAAAGTTCTTGAGCTACTCTGTCGCATAAAGTAAGCAGTACATCATGAGCTTTGCAAAATTTTGGTGTGGCATTTTCCTATAGAGTAATGTGTGCAGCAAAACCCTTAGCTTTTCCTAGTCCTGCAGAAAATACACTACTGGCCATTAAAATAGCTACACCAAGAAGAAATGCAGATGATAAACGGGTATTCAATGACAAATATATTATACTAGAACATACATACAATTACATCTTCACGCAATTTGGATGCATAGATCCTGAGAAATCACTACCCAGAACAACCACCTATGGTCATAATAATGGCCTTGATATGCCTGGGCATTGAGTCAAACAGACCTTGGATGGCGTGTACAGGTACAGATGCCCATGCAGCTTCAACACGATACCACAGTTCATCAACAGTAATGACAGCTGTATTGTGACGAGCCAGTTGCTGAGCCACCATTGACCAGACATTTTCAATTGGTGAGAGATCTGGAGAATGTGCTGGCCAGACCAGCAGTCAAACATTTTCCATATCCAGGAAGGCCCATACAGAACCTGCAACATGTGGTTGTGCATTATCCTGCTGAAATGTAGAGTTTCACAGGGATCGAATGAAGGGTAGAGCCACAGGTTGTAACACATCTGAAATGTAATGCCACTGTTCAAAGTGCTGTTTATGCGAACAAAACTTGACCGAAACATGTAACCAATTGGTCCCCATACCATCACACCAGGTGATATGTCAGTATGGTGATGACGAATACACGCTTCACCGCGATGTTGCCAAACACAGATGTGACCATCATGATGCTGTAAAAATAACTTGGATTCATCTGAAAACTGATGCTTTGCCATGCGTGCACCCAGGTTCGTCATTGTGTACACCGTCGCAGGCACTCCTGTCTGTGATGCAGCATCTAGGGTAACTTCAGCCATTGTCTCCGAGCTAATAGTTCATGCTGCTGCAAATGTTGTCGAACTGTTCGTGCAGATGGTTGTCATCTTGCAAACATCCCAATCTGTTGAATCAGGGATCAAGATGTGGCTGCACGCTCTGTTACAGACATGTGGATAAAATGCCTGTCATCTTGACTGCTAGTGATACGAGCCATTGGTATCCAACACGGTGTTCCGTATTGCCTTACTGAACCCACCGATTCCATATTCTGCTAACAGTCATTGGATCACGACCAACGTGGGCAGCAATGTCACAATACAATAAACCACAATCGCGATAGGCTAAAATCTGACCTTTATCAAAATCGGAAATGTGATGGTACTCATTTCTCCTCCTTGCACGAGGCATCACAACATTTCACCAGGCAACGCCGGTTTGTGTTTGAGAAATCAGTTGGAAACTTTCATCATATTAGCACGTTGCAAGTGTCGCCACTGGTGCCAACCTTGTGTGAATGCTCTGAAAAGCTAATCATCTGCATATCACATCATCTTCTTCCTGTCGGTTAAATTTTGCGTCCTTAGCATGTAATCTTTGTGGTGCAGCAATTTTAATGGCCAGGAGTGTAAATTCAGAAAGTCTTTCAGCAACCTATCTACAGTGTCTTTGGCATGAAAAGTGTTCACAACTAAAACATTGTCTTGCATAGTAAAAGCAAAAAGATCAAAAGAATCTAGACAAAAAATATTCTCTCCTTCGTAAGATTGAAGCACTTGAAATGTCACTGTGAGCATTTGCGAACAGTATTATGCAGGTAGGGAACACAGTCCTAGTACAGGACTTTCGTTGCCATTGTATGCTGTTAACTGTGTGCGGCGATCCTAACTGTTTGTAAGTTTTGCAATTGAGCAATGTGACTGATGCACCTGTGTCTCTTTGAAATTTTAAAGAAATGTCATTCAAAAGCAAACTGATATGCATTTTTCTGGCCTGGAGAACAACTTGTGCTACTTCCATGCTCATAATGTTACAATGGGCAGCCACAGGTTTTGAAAATACTGCTTTTATTGAATAAGTATTATCTTGTTGCTGTTTGGGCTGGGAAGGCAAATTGCATTTCTTTTGCTGTAAGCAGACTACTTGTATATGATCTTTCTTGCTGCATGCATAGCATACCGCTGACCAGGATAGACAGTTCTGCCTTTTGTGCCATGAGAAACATTGTGGCCAAGACTTCACTTCCTTACCAGGCAATGCTCTTTTGTCTATCAACATGTTTATGCTTAGCGCAGGCAGGAGAGAGGATACGGCATCAAACCTTGCATTCACAAGTGGGTGACATCTCTACAGTACCCAGTGGAACTGAATCAAAGTTTTCCACTGCCACGGCACCTGAATTGTAATGTTCCAAAATCTGTTCTACTAGATGGAAAGATGGATCTAACATTTTTAGAATCTTTTTCTGAATTCTGGCTTCAGGAAGGTTATAGACAATAGCGTCATGTAACATCACATCCGAATACAAAGCTCCACATGAACACTTAAATTTGCGTTTTCTAGTGAGACCTTAAAGATCTGTTATCCACTACTGGTATGTTTGGTTCTGACCTTTTCTAGAGTGAAAGAGCTGACTCCTAGTGGCTACTAATTTGATTTGCTGTTCATAATATGACATGGGGGCTCCTATAACTGAATCATAAGAAAGTTCAGATGGCTCTGTGGTGGGAAACAGTTTATTTACAAGATGGAACGAGGGGGGGCTTTAATATGATAAGAAAAAATGTGGTCTGACACTATCTTGTATCCTGTGAATTGTGGCATAGGCTTCAAACTGTTGCAGCCATCCATTCCTCTTGCTCATTGTCATACTGGCGAAATGGCAGAATTACTGTTGGTCGTAGCTGCTGCAGTAGTACTTGCATGTTTTGTGGCATGGATGTGGCCAGAATTTGTTGTACAGTAGACACCAAGGAGACGATTTGTTGACTCTGAGACTGAAACATCTGCATCAGTTGCTGTACATCAAGTGCAGGGAGCTGTGGCAGAGTGGTGGGGATGCTTGTGTTAGTGGGGGTTTACATTTCGCAAAAACAACAAAAAGAAACAATAAAAAAATATAGAGATTTATGCCTACCCCTGGGGAAAAAAAAAAAAAAAAAAAAAAAAAAAAAAAAAAAAAAAAAAAAAAAAAAAAAAAAAAAAAAAACAGATTACATACTGCAATCTCAGAGCCCTGTAAGAAATTGACAAGCGAAATAATGTTGCAGCATAGTGCCAGAGATTATGGCATCCTCTGAAATTAAACATAATTAAACATCTCGTCGCCATGTGTTTTGTCCTCCTTGGCCTGTCTTTCAGGAAAGGATCTGCTCACGATGTGTGGACAGCTAAAACAGCTATAAAGATTAGTAATACAAGTTTTATTTATTAAGGTATACAAAACACTCATCTTTGTCTGTCTGTCTTTTCTTGTGGTGGCGGCGGCTTCTTGCACGATGCTAGCTGTGCTGAATCATGCTAACTTTCTATTTTGGAGTTAAGTTGGGAGTGCCCTTCCAGATGCATGTTGGCCTAGATAAACCTGCTTGTAGTAGGGCATGCTTCTCAGTTGCTGCCTCCAGGCAGCTTGGTGCCGGCATGTGATTGTGTGCTGGTCATTCTCTCCCTTCTTCATGATTGTTTTCATTGTTTTCGTGGATCTGGTGTGTGGCGCTGACTTAACGCCACAACTGAAAGCATATTCAGTTCGCATTCCTTTGTGAATACATTAAGTGATATTACAAAAAAATGGTGTGAGGCTTATTATAGCCAACACTGTGACTGCACAGCACTTTTGTGTTGTCACAGCCAATCGACACACATGTAAACAGTGTTGCCACCTTCGATACAGCATTCCAAAACTTCATACCTTAAACATTATAAATTCATTATGCATGACAGTTTTATTTGGTTATGTAGATTCTATTTAATATTCACAGTTTTAGGTGTGTGCACTGATGAGAAATTGATTGGAGGCAACACATTGATGACCTACTGAAACATTTGAGTTTAGCAACTTATGCTATCAGGGCTACTGCAAATTTTGGTGACAAACATCTCAGTAAATTAGAGTACTATTCCTATTTTCATTCATTGCTTTCATATGACATCACTGAGCAACAAAGTATTCATTGCATAAAAGCATGTAATCAGAATAATTTCTGGAGCCCACCCAAGGCCATTTCGCAGACACTTATTTTAGGGTCTAGTGATCTTCACAGTAGTTTTACAATATACATATTCTCTTATGAAATTTGTTATTAATAACCCAACCCAATCCAGAAGAAATAGCAGTGTTCATAGCTAAAACACTAGCAGAACAGATGATCTACATTATCAAGGTTGAATCTAACACTGGGACAAACGGGAGTGAATTATGCTGCCACAAAAATATTTGATCACTTACAAGATAACATCAAATGTCTGACAAATAGCCAACTAGCATTTAAAAACAGATTGAAATAATTTCTGTATAACAACTTTTCTACTCAGTAGATGACTTTTTACGTTGAAATTAGTAGTTTTACAAAATAAATAAAAATGTATGTTTGTAATGTTATCTTTTATTAAACTGACATGTTCCACATCATGACAAAATCTCATGTTCCTGATTTTTAGAATAGACCACTGGCAGCTTCTTCAGGAAAAAGAGGAAAAAAGGGAAGGATATGGGTTTTAAGGAAGTGGAAAAGGAGTCATTCCAATCCCAGGATTGGAAGGACTTACCTTAGGGGGAAAAAAGGAAGGTAAACAAATACACATACACTCAGACATATCGAAACGCAAACACACCTAGACAGACATTTGTAAAAAGCAAAGAAGTTGGACAGAGATACCAATTGAGGCAGAGGCTCTGTCCACAGAACCAAGGCAAAGATGCTAAAGATGGTGGGCGGGAATTTGAATTAGTGGAGATTGAGACCAGGTGGACAACGGGAGGAGAGAATAAGCTGAAGGGCAAGTTCCCATCTCCGGAGTTCTGAAAGGTTGGTGTCGGTGGGAAGTATGCAGATAACCCGGACGGTGTAACACTGCGCCAAAATGTGCTGGTCATGCACCAAGGCATGTTTAGCCACAGGGTGATCCTCATTACCAACAAACACTGTCTGCCTGTGACCGTTCATGCGAATGGACAGTTTGTTGCTGGTCATTCCCACATAGAATGCTTCACAGTGCAGGCATGCATGGCCAGCACATCTTGGCGCAGTGTTACACCGTCCAGGTTATCTGGATACTTCCCACCGACACCAACCTTTCAGAACTCCGGAGATGGGAACTTGCCCTTCAGCTTATTCTCTCCTCCCATTGCCCACCTGGTCTCAATCTCCACTAATTCAAATTCCCACCCACCATCTTTAGCATCTTTGCCTTGGTTCTGTGGACAGAGCCTCTGCCTCAATTGGTATCTCTGTCCAACTTCTTTGCTTTTTACAAATGTCTGTCTAGGTGTGTTTGCGTTTCGATATGTCTGAGTGTGTGTGTATTTGTTTACCGTCCTTTTTTCCCCCTAAGGTAAGTCCTTCCTCTCCTGGGATTGGAATGACTCGTTTTCCACTTCCTTAAAACCCATATCCTTCCCTTTTTCCTCCCCTATTTTCCTCTTTTTCCTGAAGAAGCTGCCAGTGGTGGCGAAAGCTTGTATGTGTGTTTGTGTGTGATTTTATTTGTTTCTATCGACGAACCGGTCCTTTTGGTAAGTCATCTCTTTTCTATTTTTTATTTTTGATTATCCCACCAGGAAAGTTTCCCTCTATAATTTTTAGAATAGAAGTATATATAATATACTTAAAATTCTTGCCACTTGAAATTGGGAGCACAAGAAAGTCTGAATTTTCCTGAATCCCAAGGCTTGCTATTAAGTGAGAATAGTTTTGGGGTGGAATGACGGATTTTAGGCAATCATGAGGTAATTATCTTCCTGCCTAGCTTCACTTACATAAATAAACATAAGTAAAATTGCCATGGTAATTTCACTACACACAAACCTGATATGTATTTGTTCATCAACTTCTCAGCTTTGGATGTATTCAGCTCCTTCTGGTCAAATGTTTGCATTGATGGCAACTCAAGATGTGGATAAAATGAATTGTTCTTAAGCATTTTCCACACATTTTGCTACTGCAACGATGTCTGTGATAGTAACACACGTGTTTCTTTTTTAACAATTGTAATCATTAGCATTTTCTCCATGTTATTATTAGTGTTCTTACTTTGGGCATATCTCCTTCCTATGCAACTCAATTTGCACCCAGTAGTAACCTATATTTGCTCATAAAATATCTTAATATTTTTTCCAAACATTTAAAATTCTTCTGATGAAAATTCTTTATCATGGTCAAAAACCTATTGTAGCAAATTGATAAGTGCAGCACAAAAACAAAACACAAGACTGTATGCACCAAGGGATTAGTTCAGTTTCCAACAAGAATGCACAGGAAATTGTTAAATGTCTGCAAAGAAAATGAAGTTTGCAATACTCGATACTGTATAGGATACCGATATATATCAAATCATGTACAATTGATTGTCATCAGTATTTGAATTTAAAACTGCTGTTAAATTAAAATATCTGATTCAACACAATTTAGGGGCTTACTATCCCAATTTTTAAGGCATGTTATTGTTACTGATACGGGGAATAAACAACTTAGTCACATTTTAAGGAAGATCAGTGCTTACAAGCTCTACACACTTGACTTGGCCATTTTAAATGCAAATTCCAAGACTAGCAGCTGAGAGAGAAGCCAAGAGAAGCAGTTGAGAGAGCTAAATACGAAAAAGTCTCCTGGTCCAGATGGAATACCAGTTTGGTTTTACAAAGAATATTCTGCGGCAGTGGCCCCCTACTTAGCATGGATTTATCATGAATCTTTAATTCAGCGTAAAGATCCTAGTTATTGGAAAAGAGTGCAGGTGACTCCCGTTTATAAGAAAGGAAAGAAAACTGACCCACACAATTACAGGCCAATATCGTTGACATCAGTTTCAGGTAGGATTTTGGAGCATATTCTCAGTTTGAATATAGTAAATGTCCTTGAAACGGAAAAGCTTCTTTCTATGAATCAGCACGGGTTTAGGAAACATCGTTTATGTGAAACTCAGCTTGCCCTTTTCTCACATGATATCTTGCGAGCCAAGGATGAAGGGCGACAGGCAGATTGTGTTTTTCTTGACTTCAAAAAGGCGTTCGATGCGGTGCCACACTGCAGACTGCTATTGAAGATATGAGCTATGGAATAGGTTCATAGATTTCTGACTGGCTGGAAGACTTCCTAAGTAATAGAACGCAGTACTTTGTTCTCAACGGCGAGTGCTCATCAGAGACGAGTGTATCGTCAGGTGAGCCCCAGGGGAGTGGGATAGGACCACTATTATTTTCTATCTATATAAATGATCTGAATATTATAGAGGAAAAATTCCTAAAAGGAAAAATATACGTAAAAAATAGATTAAGTACACTTACCAGGCGAAAGGGCACAGGCAGTAATAGCAACAAATAAACACACAGACACACAAAAATGCTAGCTTTCGCAGCCTAGCTGCTTCATCAGGCAGAAGGGGACCCTTACCCCCACCCCCTTCCTTAAAACCCTCATCATTTCCTTTTCCCTCTCCTTCCCTTCTGCCTGATGAAGCAGCTAGGCTGCGAAAGCTAGCATTTTTGTGTGTCTGTGTGTTTATTTGTTGCTATTACTGCCTGTGCCCTTTCGCCTGGTAAGTGTACTTAATCTATTTTTTACGTATATATAAATGATCTGATGGACAGAGTAAGTAGTAATTTGCAGCTTTTTGCTGATGATGCTGTGGTGTATGGGAGGGTGTCGTCTTTAACTGACTGTAATAGAATAGCAGCTAGCTCTCACTGTAGAAAAATGTAAGGTGATGCGCATGAGTAGAAAAAACAATCCCATAATGTTCGAATACAGATTAGTAGTGAGCTTCTTGATGCTGTCGCATAGTTCAAATAGCTAGGTGTAACATTGCAAAGCGATATGAAATGGAACGAACATGTAAGACAGTTGTGAGTAAGGTGGACAGCAGACTTCGGTTTATTGGTAGAATTTTGGGAAAATGTACTTCACCTGTAAAGGAGACCATGTATAAAACACTTGTACGACCACATCTTGAGTATTGCTCAAGCGTTTGGGACCCGCAGCAGATCAGTGGAAAGGAAGACATAGAGTCAGTTCAGAGGCAAGCAGCTAGGTTTGTTACTGGTAGATTCGACCAATGCGCGAGTTTCACGGAAATGCTCCGGCAACTCAATTGGGGATCGCTGGAGGAAAGATGACGTTCTTTTCATGAATTTCTGTTGAGGAAATTTAGAGGGCCACAATTTGAAGCTGAGTGTAGTACGATCTTGCTGCCACCTACTTACATTTCGCGTGGTGATCACAAAGAAAAGATAAAGAAATTAGGGCTCGTACGGAGGCATATAAGCATTCTTTTTTTCGTCATTCTATTTGGGAGTGGAATAGGAAAGGAAATGCGTAGTAGTGGTACAGTGTACCCTCCGCCATGCACCTTATGGTGAATTGTGGAGTATGTATGTAGATGTAGACAGGATCCTACAGGATCACAGAAGAGCAGATTGACTGTTTGTATGTACAAATCACTGGGAGACACACCTCAACAGAGCAATCTTTTAGCTTAAGATTGGGCTGCAGTATTTCATGAGGGGTGTGCACTCAAATCATATCATTAGTTAGTAATGAATCAAAAAGTTGCCATCACGCTTCATTAGTACTCACAACTTTTCAGTTGCAACAGTCCCTGTAATCATGTGATCCACTTGTGTTATGACTCAGATCTTACTTTTTGACAGCAAAAAACATGTCTCATAGCCACTACATGGATCTGTAATTGAAAATAGTCTGAAAAGCTAGCCTTGGGAGTACCGTAGATGAGGACTCTGCTTCAAGAGGTAGCTGTTTTACTAATAGGAACAGTGAAAGATTTTTGTGTTTCACTTATCACCTCATAGATACATAAATATTGTTGTAGTCCAGTAACATAGTACTCCCATGGTTCCACGTTCTGTTTTGAAAGATGGAAAGGGCAGGGGCAGTTGTCAGATATTCTGCACATTATCTGTGTCATTTGGCCCAAAACCAGGGAGGACTGGGAGATAGTTTTCAGCCTAGCCATCAACCTCTCATTGGTCTGGAGAAGCAGAGGGTGCATGATGTCTACAATCCCCAGTAGAGTTTCCACTGTGAATTGAAATCAGCTGGTTACTTGCTGCAACAGCACATGTACAGAACTTAACCTCATTGATAATAAAATACATTGACAAATTAACACACATGCATAGACTGGAATAATGCTTTTGGACACAATGCTATAAATGTACACAATACTGAATATTAGCAAAACAAGTAACAGCACTAAAACAATGCTTCTTGCAAAATAGAAATGACAATAAACAAGATTTCTTCAGGAGCTTATTCATACTAATCAATTTACATAGCAGAAATAAAATACCTTTTTACCCATATATCGGGGAAACGGTGTCTCCTTGAAGACTGTTATAAAACACAGTCTTGAAGCACATTAAAAAATGTAAGACAGTCAAATCCCTTCCTAAATATAAATAGTATCATTAAAGGTCTGTCTATAGGGCATAATCACTGTGAATGCTGTCTGTGCAGTCATGAATAAACAGAAGTTTGACAGTAGAATTACTGAAATGGTGACTAAGTCCAAACATAATGGATTGATAGGGACCAGTACTGGGAACACAATGTCTTCATTGAAGAGCAGCGGTAGACAGTGCACTGCATGTGAACAGTGCATCATCTCTGGTTTAGTTCACCAGTTCCTGGCTGGCAATGACTGCCTTCTGCTGCCAAAGTGTGATCTTAGACCTTGGATGTGCAGAGTCTATATCTTTCTGATTTCTCTTTGCTGGTTTGCAGTTGCATAACACAGTCTGGATCAATGCAAACTGATGCTAACTGCATATGATGAATGGGGATTTGGCATCATAACCCCTGATGGCACTCTGTTATGGTCTACTTCATGACGTATTGGCCCTGCCATAGTTCTAGCAGAGTTGGAGGTGTTTTAATTGTGCATCTATCAGATGTTTGGCCACCTGCACTCTGTGGTAGGCATGTTACAGTAGACACACAGGCAGTTAGTCAAAATGCTGATTGGATAGTGGTGCACCATAATGACAGTAGAATGTCACCACTACCCAACCACTCAGAATATTCCTCCTCATGAAGCTCTCATAGCCCCAGACCTTGCCTAGCTGATCTTTTCACGTTTTCATATCCACCAAAACTTCCCAGCAATACTTCACAGTATTCAGAGCTGAAACAACCCCAGGAACACTGTTATTAACCTTCCAGAGTTGGTGCTATAATAATCCAAATGATTACCAGTAGATTTATCAGATTACCTGTCACCAACATTTTTACGCCACACCCTGCCACATTGGTTTGCTTTGTGTCTTTGTGATGTATTTTGTAGAGCACATTCCTGCAGCTGACTCTATATGATTTCACTTCTAGCTTCATGCACTTTTCAACCAAATACAGGTGGTGTGCTACATTGCCTTTTATTTGAAAAGACCCAGTCTCCTTGGTCTAGATTGTCCCTATGCAAGTTAGAGTGGCTAATTAAATAGCAGCTGACTCAGTTAGACTTAGTCCACTCTTTATTCCAAATTGACCTTCAACTATGTTTTCTTATATTCCACTAATCCTCTGTTCCAAATGAGTTTTTTTCAGCATCATAGCTCCTGTTGCCTCGTAGGCTTTGGGAATGCTGTCTACTTGTATTTGAACAATGGCTGGATCTGAACTTTATGTTATATCTTCCTTCTTTTACACATAAACAAAAACTGTGCCCAGCAGTGGGTGTGTTGTTGTTCTTAACAAGATAATGTTCAGTATTGTTTCTTTCTTGTACTGGTTTTTTTGTATTGATCCACATGCTGTATTTTAATGTTCACATGGACATTCATTCCTCCTGCTCATAAATGAGCTTGTCTATGTACCAAATTAACTTTTATCCCAAGGTCTGGTTCAAAGCAATTAGATTCATTGTTTGTAACACTTCCATAAATCCCTCTGACCAATGTAATTTTGGTTTCAAAATGCTAAGATGCAATCATCTTTCTGTACTTGGCAAATTTCTATTACAGGTATTTCCCAAAAATTATAGTTCAGGGTTAGTTGACTTACCAGGGAAAGAAGCAACTCTGTTTGACAAATCTATAACTTTCTGTACTCTCAAGTGACCACATATTGTCTGCCTCAAGCTCTGACTCTTTTTGTCTCTCTGACTCTGCAAAAACATTTCTCTTTTTGGCAATCATTTCAGAATTTTAACAATAAAAATACAATATACTGGTATTACTTTCATTTCCATGTCTAATCAATGGCGATTATTTCCAGTGCTGTCAAGTCACATTTTTGAAATGCTTATTTCTGAATTATACTACTGCTACTAACCTTGTACATGGTGCTAAATGAGCATTTAAATTACACTGTTGCTTCCTTGGAGGGTTAGTTGCAGCTGAATTGCATTCAGCTTTCTGTCTCAGCAGGCTGTTAGTGGGAGATAACAGTAATCTCTTGTCGATGTTACCCATGGGTGACCCAGACGTTACCTTCTTTTAATGGTTCCTGTTGTCTTTTATCACATTCAGGTCATACTCTATGACACTCCAATAGCTGCAACCACCTCCCAACCTTCCTTTGGTTCTCTATGCAATATCTTACTTAAGTCAGAATGTTGTTGCATTGCATTACTTGCTCACTTCACTGTCTGAATGCAACTGCTTGTGTAATCTGTTTGTTGGAGTGAACACAAGTCAACACAAACGTCCTCTGCAGCAACTTTCTGTTATTATTAGTATCTCAGTTGCCATAATGTTGTCTCCTATCCATACAACTAACAGAAAAACCTTGAAGCGTTTTAATTCATTCTGCCAATGAGGGTACTTCAGAACCTAAATATCTCAACTGATCCCCTAATTGTTTTGATCAGTGTACTTAAAATCAACAAATGTCTTCAATTACACACTTTAAAAAAGCAACCTATGTTATCCATACACATTTTCATCAAAATTGGTTAAGCAGTTTAGTCATGAAAGCTTAATGGACAGAGCTTCTTTCACATTTATAATATTAGTACATAGATAAAAAAAGAAAAATATTATTTTAAATAGTACAGTTTTGGCAAGTGGATGAAATCCATTTTTCTATGTTTCAGTATGCTAGTATTATGCACCTTAAATACTTCAGATTTCATTTGTTTACAGGCATGTTACTTTGGACGCAGTTCCATTGAGCTCCCAGGATGTAGAAAGTTTTTCCTGAACCAAGTTGAAGAGGAACAGGAACATGCTACTTCGTTAATCAATTATGCTAACAGTAGAGGAGGCACCGTTGAATTACAAGACCTTAAAGCTCCAAACACCATTGATTGGGGCACCCCACTGAATGCGTTACAGACTGCTCTAGAACTTGAAATGCATATTACAAAGGTGATAAATAAATTATCTGTAATCATTGTTTGTATAAAGTGTAACATATATTTGCCAGTACATATTTCTAAGTATAAGGTCCGCTCTCTTCTTTAGAATTAAGGAACTGAAAAAATAGCAACATTTTAGCTCATTTCTTCTTTAAATTTGTGGTATCTTTTAAATTGTAATGGCTGTTAGTGCTGTTAGTAATTAGGCAATAATGTTCATAATAAAATATAGCATCATACTTACTAAACCTTTATTTCTTCAGAATGGGTCCAAAATATACTTTTATGTGAAGCTCGCAATAATGTATCTGCAAACTTTTTTCTGCTTTTATTCTGGATAATTAATAAAATTGTATTACACATTGGTTAATTTATAAATCTGAATAATATAAAGAGGCACGTTAATCATAGTACCTCCTCACTATTAACATATTCTTTGGTATGTGCCAAATTCAAAGTATTGTTCTTGCAATGTTTATTATTAATTAATGTTAGAGAATGTAATAGAGTGACTGCTTAACATTTGCTGAAATAGGCCTATGGACAGTTTGAAAGTACAGTGAGACACAAATAAAAAAAAGTCTCCAGTTTTTAGAATTGGTTCTTAATTCATTAAAAAGAAACATTAAACATGGAGCAGAAAAACTTAGGAAATAACTGCTGTCTGATTACCACAATTTCAATCATGTTCGATGCCTTAATCATTTCTATAGAATTACTTTATGTTTTCAGTATTGGTACTTTTGGTCTTCATAATGGGTATGCTACTTCTGAAAGTTTAATAAATAATCATGATATGTCACTCACTCAAAACTAAATCATTCAATTTGTGCTTTACACAAGATGTTATCCTTTAACCTATAATTTCCTACTCTACCAGGAAGAACTTTCAAAATACAACACTTTTGACATTGTTTGTAGTGTTTTTTATAAACTCACACACAAGGTAGGTACTATATGTTTGTGACTGTGCTTGTTATATGGCATATTTGCCAATCACTTCATGGGCTCTTTGTTTAGTAATATCTGCAGTTGAAATTCCATTTATCTTGTCGTAATTCTTCCCTACAAAATATTTACTGCCCCATGAGGTCCAGCTAGTCTGTCCCTCTTGCAGCTAGACAGTTTCTCACGTAAAATTTGAGAATTCATAAGTCTGAAGACTGTCTTCAGTGTGAGAAGAAAAAAAGAGAGAAAAACCAAGCATTTACTGCTAAATGAAATTCAATCAGATGAAAACTTTGAAACACATATACTGTCTATTGCTCTTCTCTTACAACAGCTCACTTATAACTCCTCTTTTACAACAATGTCAATAGATACAAAACAGAATACTTTTTCTTACTTATAACTGTTCTTAGAGACTGTGACACTCCAAAACACTATATATATTTTGAAGCACTGTCTCCCAGGGTGATAGCAGCAAGGGATTTCCCAACAGATTACCTGTATGGTAAAGAAAAATCAAAACAGAAATATCTGGCTACCAGAAGTCCCCAATAAATATATTTGGTGATCTTATGTCAGTACCTAGGGGTGTAGTGCAACTTGTTACACTACATGTTATAACTTTAGTGGGAGTGTTAATGGGAAGTTGACATAGATACACACAAAGTCACAGGTGAGACATGATATTGGTTGTAATGCATGTCATCTGAAGAAAATCGGAAGTGTTACTACCAACAGTCATTGTTCCCATAGTCATGACTGTCCGTATCAATAGTGGCATCACTGTCTTTGATACTATACTTCTCCTCTCAGAGTTAGTCCACTGTTGTTGTTGAATGGTGGTGAAGTAGATGAGGCTGATAATGAAACTGTAGCAGGTGACATTGACTATTGTGGTCTCCTGCATTCACCTTGAGAGCCTGAGTCAAATGCTTGCAGGAAACACTGGACAACACATTCAAGGCAGGTAATTATCGGAACCAGCAGGAGGGTGCAGGTGTCTGTGGTGGTGGTAACAATGTCCAGATCCATGGGGGCTGTGTCTACATCCATACCGGCTAGTTTCTGGAACAATGGTGCTGAAGACAAATCAAAGTGGTGGCACAGGCCTGAGGGAGGCTCTGCAGCCCATAGGCTGACTGAGAATTCTGCTGGATCTGGAGGCAGAGACCACACAGAATCTGTGAAAGGAAAACTCACAGCAGAATCACTATATTGAAACTGAATACATCAATGTGTACAAAAAATATAGATGGTTGAACTTATCAAAAGCACAAGCTCATTGATATAGACACAAAAACACACACAAACACAAAAAGCTAAACTTTTGCAACAATTAGTTGCTTCATCAGAAAAAGAGGAAGGAGAGAGGGGGAAAAAAAGGGAAGGATGCGGGTTTTAAGGGAGTGGATGAGGAGTCATTCCAATCCTGAGAGTGGAAGGACTTACCTTATGGGAAAAAGGATAGGTAAACAAACACACACACTCACACTTATATACATGCAAACACAACGAGGCAGACATATGTAAAAAGCATCTTTACATATGTCTGCCTGGTGTGTTTGCATGTGTATGTGTGTGAGTGTGTATTGTAATTCACACACTAATGTGAAATGATTCATCACTTCTTGGTTTCACACATTTTTTGTAATATGTCTTAATGAATCTTCAAGCGTCTTAACATAATTTCTGGCATCTTTAAATTCACTGACTAATAATTGTGTTACAGGAAGTTCCATTGCCATCAATGCAAGTTTTAACTGCCAATTTACTGTTTTACTTTAGCCCACAATCACATGTTATTTTCTTTTAATCAGCTCACATGCAATATTCAGAGTGGTACCATTTCTGAAATATTGAGCATGTTCAGATTCCTTTCATCACATTTTTACAACATGAAAGACACTTAGTACAGATAAAATTATCATTAAATTGAGACCATTATGTCACAGCCTGTAAACCTTATGCCATCATTAGTACGTGAATGACATGACACAAGTAATCCCACAGTAAAAAGCCCAGAGGATTGTGAGACTGAACAGGTCCAAAGTAGGCTGTCCCAAGATATTTATTACTCACTAGATTAGCTAATTTCCATATGAGATAGTACACCTGTGATATATTTTTGCAGGCATGGTTTATGTGAGGTAGCCAGTTTAGTTTACAATCAAAATGTATTCATAGCAATTTACCAATTTTATTTCTACATCTTTAGCCAAACTTAGCTGATAAGGTTGTGTTTTTTCTGCATTACACAGTATTTTGCTACCTAAAATATGCAATCAAAAAAGTACTCTAAATGTGAACGTTGCCACTCTGTCAAGCCCTTTCTGATTGGGTGATGTACTGACTTGTAATAAGTGAAAAATAGACATTTATAAATACAAACAGATCATTGTCATGTTACTTTTGCCAATAAATGTGATCAAATTTTAAGTTCACTTCTATATTGTGTTATGTTTGAAATATAACATCTAATTCTTTTCATAATATAGAGTTATATATTCCAATCAGAATTTGAGATTTCTTAGCGATTCTTTTATGGTCTCAGTCCTGTTTCTAGTATTTTGTTATATTGCTGACCCAAGGTCATGCAATAATTTGTAAATGATTTTACCACCATTTTATTGTATAAGTATCTTTATTCTTTTGATACACCTAAGCTACTGACAGGTATGAAAAATAGACAATCACATTCCCACAACTTAAATTTTCACCCATGTCCATCATCAGAAAAAAACACATACATTCAGTCAGACACACACACAACCACCGTGTCCAACCACTCCATTGTCACAAATATTTTGACTGTGAGTGAGGTAGGGAGTGGTGGGGGAAGGATGCCGGATAAGGGTGGGGCTGGAAAGTTCCACATTGCATGACGGATTGTAAAGGCTCTGATATGCAGGAACATGAGATGCAGCTTTCATTACATAGAAGGAAAGGGGTGGGAGAGGATAAAAGGGAAGTGTAATGGAGAGGCATTGAATTAAAATTTATGCTCCAGCCGTAACTCAAACCTAGGACTTCCTGCTTACTAAGGATGTGCCATAACAACTAGGCCACCAAGACATAATGGATATGGTGACTGTATGCAGTATCTTAAGGCTCATCTCCCTCCATTACACAACTTTCACTTGTGCATCAAGATTCATTACAAATACATACAACACTGCCAAGGCTCTCCAATTGCATAATAGCACCCCAGCAAAGAATGTTATCGGGAATGATCCTGCCTTATAATTCAAGCACAGGTGATATATAAATATCAAATAAACAATGTCCAGTGACATATTTTGTCTTGATCTCTATTAAAGATATTAAACTGAGAGAGAGACATTGAATTGAAATTTATTCCACAGCCACGATTTAAACCCGGGACCTCTAGCTTGCTAGGCAGGTGCCAGAACCATTCAATGCCAATCCTTCAGTTTAATATATTTAATAGATATCGAGACAAAATATGTCTCTGGACACTGTTTATTTGATATCATTCCTGTTAACATTCTTTGCTGGAGTGCTATTCCACTATTGGAGAACCTTGACAATGTTGATCTGTATTTATAAGGGAACATGAGACAGAACTGAAGTTTGTATAGTGGAGGGAGACGTGCCTTAAGACAGTCCGTGCAGTCACCATATCCATTAACTCTCATTGACCTAGTTGTCATGGTGCCTGCCTAGTAAGCAGGAGAGTCCAGGTTTGAATCCTGGCCATGGGATAAATTTTAATTCAATGCTTCTTCATTTTCATATCTTCAATAAAGAAAAAAAAATAAAAAAAATAAAGCAATTAATTAATGTGTGACACACAGTTGTAAGGGAGACATGAATTAGAGGGATACAGAATAATCAGGGGGAAGAAGGGGTATTGTAATAATGTTAAGCGTAGGGTGTGGGGGATGGCAAATTAGGTTGAGGTCAGGATGGTTGTGGGACTATATTGAAGGGACAACTCCCATCTGCGCAGTTCAGAAAAGCTGGTGGTGGAGGGGAGGATCCAGATGGCTCAGATAGTAAAGCAGTCATTGAAATCCAGAGTGCTGTGCTTATCCACATGATGTGCCACAAGGTGGCCCATTTTGCTTTTTGCCAAAGTTTGACAGTGGCCATTCATCCTCATGGACAGTAGGTTTATTGTCATACCAATATAAAACACTGTGCAATAATTGCAGCACAGATGGCAAATCACACAACTGCTTTCACAGGTGGCCCAATCTCTGATGGCATAGAATTATGACAGGTAATCAAAGCCCTGACAAAGGATTTCATTTAATTGTTCCAGACTGGGGTGGTATTGGGTGACAAGAAGGACATTAGTTGGTGACTGGTTATTGGGGTTGTAGGTAGGATTGGTGGTGTGTGCAGATATGACACTGGAAATCTGTTTGTGGACTAGGTCAGGAAAGCAATGTTTGTCTGTGAAGGCTTTTGAGAGGCCTTTGGCATGTTGGGTAAGGGACTTCTCATCACTGAGAATTCTTCGTCCACAGGTGACAGAGCTGCATGGGAGGGATATTTTTATGTGTAATGGATGGCAGCTGTCAAAGTTGAGGTACTGTTGGTAATAAGTAGGTTTAATGTGGGTGCACATGTGGATGGAGCCATCAGTGAGGTGAATGCTGACATACAGGAAGGTGACTTACCAGCTTGAGAAGAACCAGTTGAAACTGATGTGGAGAAGGAGTTGCAGTTGAGAAGGATAGAGGACTGAGTATCCTGGCGCTGAGTCCAAATCATCAATGAACCTGAACACGACAAGGGGTTTGGGAGGATAGGAAGATTTCCTCTAGACAGCTGCACACCCAAATATAACCATGTTGGACTTCCAAAAGTCCATAAACATAACAATTCTGGACCCCTAATTGTGGCTGGTTACTATGCTCCCTCTGAAAGAATTTCAGCCCTTGGTGAGCAACACCTCCAACCAATGTTCAAAGCATAGCCTCCCACATCCAAGATACCAACCACTTCATTTCCCAACTCTCCACCATCCCCACTCTACCTCCTGGATCCTTACTTGTGACTGTTGCTATAAACCAGTATCCCACATTCCCATGGTCTAGCTACTCTTGAACAGTGTCCTTCAGACTCCAAACACAATATCTTATTCCCTAAACCCTTATCAATTACATCTTAGCAAACACTTACCTTTCTTTTCAAGGAAAAGTAACAATTAAATACACAGCACAGCACAGCCATGGGCACCCGTATGGCAACCTATTTTTGGGCCATCTTGAGGAAACTTTCATAGCCTCCCAAAACCCCTGATCTGATTCAGGTTCATTTATGATATTTTCATGATTTGGACTCAGGGCCAAAAAACCCTAACCTCATTCCTTCACAGCCTCAACTCCTTCTTCCCCATCAGTATCACTTGGCCATTCTCACCCTGGCAAGTCACCTTTCTGCCTCCACCTCAGTAATGGCTCCATCCCCACCTCTGTCCACATTAAAACTACTAATTACCAACAGTACCTGAACTCTGACAGCTGCAATCCATTTGACATTAAAAATCCTTCCTATACAGCATTGCCACATGTGGATGGCGAATTTGTTGTGATGAAAAGTCCTTTACTCAATATGCCGAAGGCCTCACAAAGGCCTTCACAGACAGATATTACCCTCCTGACTTAGTCTGCAGATTTCCCATATTATGTCCCACACACCACCAATCCTCTCTCCAACCCTAATAACCAGTCACAAAGGAGTGTTCTTCTTGGGACCCAGTAGCACCCGGACTGAAACATTTAAATCATATCCTTCATCAGGGTGTTGACTATCTGTGATCATGCCCTGAAAAGAGAGACATCCTACCCAAGATCCATCCGACCCCTCCTGAAGTGGTGTTCCATTGCCCACCCAACCTCCTAATTCATCCCTATACCACTCCAAATCCCAACCAATTACCACAGTGATCATATCCCTGTGGAAGATCCTGATACAAAACATGCCTACTCCACCCACCGAACACTTCCTATTCTAGTCCTGTCACAGACTTATCCTACCCCATCAGATGTTGGACCACCTGTGAAAGCAGCCATGTGATTTACCAATTATGTTGCAATCATTGCACAGCGTTTTATATTGGTATGATGACAAACCAGCTGTTTATCAGGATGAATGGCCACTGTGAAACTGAGGCAAAAAGCAAGATGGGCCACCTGTGGCACAACATGGCGGCTGAACCCAGCACTTTGGATTTCAATGGCTTCTTCCCTACCTGAGCCATTTGGATCCTCTCCTCCACCACCAGCTCTTCTGAACTGTGCACATTCTATGGCTCCACTACCATCCTGGCCTCAACCTAAGCTTGCTATCCCCACATCCAATACCTAACATTATTCCACCCCCCCCCCTCCTTTCCCACACATTATCCTGTATCACTCCAATTCATGTCTTCCTTGCAACTGTGTGTCACCCTTCAATTAATTACTGTTTTATTTTTCTTATTTTTCCTTATTATTTTTATCATTTCAAAAACCTCCACTGAAATACATCTCCCTTTAATCCTCTGCTATCCTTTCCCTTCACTGTATTCAATGATGCATCTCACATTCCCACCTATTAGATCCATTACAATCCATCATGCAACATGGAACTTTCTATCCACACACTTACCTGGCATCCTTCTCCCTGCATTCCCAAACTTACTCTAAGTCAAGACACTCGTGACACTGGAGCGGCGAGATATGGTGGTTGTGTGAGTATAGTTGTCTGAGTGACTGTGTGAATATATGTGTTTCTTTTTCTGATGATGCCATGGCCAAAATTTTAAGTTGTTGAATGTAATTGTCTCTTTTTCATGCCTGTCAGTAGCTCAGTGAGGCTCCTCATAGTGAGTTGTTATCTATTCTCCATTACTGACATTCCAATTGGATTTTCCATTGTTAACATTTATGATTAAGTGTGACAATACATCATTAACTTAATTTCATCAAATCAGTTTGTGCATATAGGTACCCAAATCATTATTGTGACAAAAATCGTTGGAATGCATAAAAGCATTCATGTATGCTATATTTGAATAACAAACTAATCTCACAGTATAATAACAAACTAATCTCACAGTATAATATGAACATGTGGATACTGAATGGAAAACCTGTGAATAACTGTATAATAAAGCATCATTCCTTGAGAACAGACTGAGGCACTTTGAATTTAACACGGTCAAGTCAGCAAAGCTTACTAACCTTGTGTTATGTTATTATCCCACAATTTTTAAATTTGGACATGTCAAGTTTAACTATTGACATGAAGTAAAAGCTGTAGTTGAGTAGAGCTTAGGACTTTATATTCTATTTTATAAGAACGTATATGTGATTCATGTGTCTGACACCTTTTGAAGAAGCAAAATTAATTTTGCCAAAACCTGGTCAAGGTTTAATAAAAACCAAATTAATGCAACTAGTTGCCTGTTATTTTTCTACAAATTGATATTATTTCTTTAAACTATGAGCCATATATGCAGTTTTGTTTCTTAGCTCTATTTGTTTTGCACCCAGAGCACAAGCCTTTGAATCAACTTTACAGCTTATTCTCATATAATTAAAATTTTTAACACATTCACTGTAAGTCACATTTTAAAAAGTTAAGTATACTGAATACATTAAAGTTTATGTTTGTAATGTATACAGTCAAACATTGCACTCTTACAGAACTCAAAATATGTATTGGTTTATCTTAACTTTTGCAGAAATTAAAGGAGTTACATGAAGTTGGAGACAAGCACTGTGATTACCATATCTGTGATTTTATTGATGGAACTTTTTTGACTGAACAGGTTTGTGCAATTTTTTTTTTAATATATCAACCACATAAAACTTATATTTAGGAGCAGTATCTCATTACATTCATAAAGTAGAATAGTACAAGTTTCTGAAAGCTGCACATCCTTTACATTTCACTACATTAACAGTTTTCCTCTTTCTCTAACATAAGTTTGTCATATTATAATTTAAAATGTCATTTATGATTAACAAAAGCAGGTAAGAAATACATAATAAAGTAACAATATTAAATATTTTATCCATTAATATATGCTCCTATCTTTATAGGAATTTATAAAATAGCTTAAGAGAAAAAAGAAAATAACATCAACACTACCTACTTCATTTAGGAAGTATTAATCAGCATCCATAGACTGGTATGTTGAATATTCTCCCCTTCCCAACCATCTATCTTCCTCTGTGTTCTTTTAGCTGTTACATTCATTTACTTACTGTCTTTTTCTCTACTATAGATGAATGCAATTATCACACCAAACTTTTTATTTTCTTCAGTTTTACACTGTTTTGTCCATGGTTATTGTATAAATAGTTTATTAATTGAGGCATTGTATTTATAAATAATTAAATTTATTTCTTGTTCACCATTGAACAGACTACATACAAAACTTCTATTTTCTAAAATGGCACACACATGATGGTGAAAACCTGCAGAAGGTGGATTGATTAACCATTTAGATTTCTTCTTCTTCTTCTTCTTCTTTTCCTTTATTGTCATTTCATTCCCCAGGTGGGGCAGGCTGGTAGCACTTGAGTCAATCTGCTGTCTACAGTATTACATAACCTGAAAGAAGACACAAATATAAAGGAGGACAAACAGGAGAATACAAAACATAAACATGGTGAAAAATGGAAGAAAATATGCTGCATAATATGGAGTGAAAAGTGTAGTTCTTATAAATACAAAGGCAACGAAAACGGTGAAAACACAACACTGTAGCACTGATGTACAGGGACATTTAAAATATGTTAAAATATCTGATGAGTTGCACTCCAACAGAACACAGATGATTCACAAGCATATGTTTAATGAATATATTAATGAGGAAGGTGAAGGAGCAAGGGGAGGAGTGTAAGAGCGATGGAGCGGGGAGAGGGAGCAGAGGAAGGGTGATAGGTAGGGAGGGCAGAGGAAGGGCCACAGGGCCGTCAGGAAAAGGGGGGGGGGGATGTCCCGAGAGGGAAGGGGATGTCCCAGGAAGATGTAGGGAGTAGGAAGGGGGGCATACAGGAGGGAACAGCAAGAGTAAGGAGGGAGGAGAGGAAGGAGGAGAGCAGAGCTCTCAAGGGGAATCAAGGACAGAGAAAGGGGGAGAATCAGATCTGGTATGAAGGGTTGATATATGGGCAGAGGGCATCGTAAGGGAGGGGGAGGTGTAAATTTCCCTGGGAAAGGATGGACAGGTGGAGAGCGGGAGGGAATACAGTGGCATTGGATCGGGATTGGTGAGGAGAGGATGGACAAGAAGCTGAGGGGTATCCAGTTTGTAGTAAAGGAAACAGACAACGTGGAGACGAGGAAGGAGACGAGGTCATAGAGGAGCGACATAGAGGATGGGACAGAAAGCGAGGCACAGGGCATGGCATTCAAGGATCTCCAGGGACTTATATAAGGAAGGGGGTGAGGGGTGGGAGACAGGATAGAAGACACAGAGGATGCAGAGGGTGGAGCAGATGAGAGACTTGTAGGTGTAGAAGACGGTGTAAGCGTTTAGGCCCCAGGTTCCGCCAACAAGGAGTCTGAGGAGACGGAGGCAGGAACAGGCTTTTTCTTGGATGAGTTCATGTGAAACTCAGCTTGCCCTTTTCTCACATGACATCCTACGAGCCATGGATGAAGGGCAACAGGCGGATTGTGTTTCTCTCGACTTCAAAAAGGCATTCGACGCGGTGCCACACTGCAGACTGCTAATGAAGATACGAGCTTATGGAATAGGTTCACAGATTTGTGACTGGCTGGAAGACTTCCTTAGCAATAGAACACAGTACTTCGTTCTCAACGGCGAGTGTTCATCAGAGACGAGTGTATCGTCAGGCATGCCCCAGGGGAGTGTGATAGGATGGCTATTATTTTCTACCTATATAAAGGATCTGATGGACAGAGTAAGTAGTAATTTGCAGCTGTTTGCTGATGATGCTGTGGTGTATGGGAGGATGTCGTCTTTAACTGACTGTAATAGCATACAGGATGACTTAGACAAAATTTCTAGTTGGTGCGAAGAATGGCAGCTAGCTCTCAATGTAGAAAAATGTAAGGTGATGTGCATGAGTAGGAAAAACAATCCTATAATGTTCGAATACAGCATTAGTAGTGAGCTTCTTGATGCTGTCGTGTCATTCAAATATTTAGGCATAACACTGCAGAGCGATATGAAACGCTTGTACGACCACGTCTTGAGTATTGCTCAAGTGTTTGGGACCCACAGCAGATCAGTTTAAAGGAAGACATAGAGGCAGTTCAGAGGCGAGCAGCTAGATTTGTTACCGATAGGTTCGACCAATGCGCGAGTGTCACGGAAATGAACCGGCAACTCAATTGGGGATCGCTGGAAGAAAGACAATGTTCTTTTCGTGAATTTCTGTTGATTAAATTTAGAGGGCCGGAATTTGAAGCTGAGTGTAGTACGATCTTGCTGCTGCCTACTTACATTTCGCATAAAGATCACAAAGACAAGATAAGAGAAATTAGGGCTCGTACGGAGGCATATAGGCATTCGTTTTTTCCTCGTTCCATTTGGGAGTGGAATAGGAAGGGAAATGCCTAGTAGTGGTACAGTGTACCTTCTGCTACGCACCTTATGGTGAATTGTGGAGTATGTATGTAGATGTAGATGGTGTGGAGGTGGGGAGTCCAGGATAGGGTGTGATGAATAGTGAGGCCCAGGAACTTAAGGATGGGGGTGAGGTGTATGGGATGGTGATAAAAGGTTAGAGGGAAATCATGGGGTCAGAAGGAGGGGGTGGTATGGCCTACATGATCACCTGGGTTTTGGCAGGTTTTATAGATAGGTGCCACTGGTTACACCAAGTGGCGAAAAGGTCTAGGTGTTCACTGAGAAGAAGTTTGGAATGGGCAATCGTGGGAGCTAAGTCAACGAAAGTGGTCTCATCAGCGTATTGGAAGAGGTGTATGGGGGGAGGTGGGGGAGGGACAGGTTTTGGTATATTGGAGGTATACAAGAGTAAAGGAGAGGAGAAAGGGCAGATTTTGGGGCACGCCGGCAGAGGGATAGAAGAGACAGGAGTCAGTGTTATGGACAGTAACACAGGTGGGATGGTTGGAGAGGAAAGAGGCAATGACCCACATGAGGTTGATGATATGAGCATATGTTTGGAATTTAAAGAGCAGGCCTGATCGTAAGCACATTCAAGGTCTAAGGACATGAAGATGGTGGCACAACGGGAATTGAGAAAGAGAGAAAGGAGTTGGGTGAGGTGAAGGCGTTGGTCTTCTGTGGAGAAGGAAGGACGAAAGCCACATTGGGTGTTAGTGAGGAGATGGTGATGGATGCAATGGGAAGATCTTGCTGAATAAAGGGGTGAGGCAAATTGGACAGTAGGAGGAGGCATTGGAAGAGGGTTTGTTAAGTTTAAGAAACATGAGAACTTGAGAAATTTTCCACAGGTAGGGTAGTAAGTGGTGTAAATGATAGTGATATAGAGCGTTGTTAGGGTGGTGAGAAAAGAAGGGGGCATTCACCGAAATGACGATAGGTTATATGCTCATGACTGAGAGCTGTGTTGCATTTTATGCGGAGTGTCAGCTGTAGATTGTTTGCAGTGATGGGTGAATTTATGTCTGAGGGGGGATTGTGTTCCAGGTATTATAAGCTGAGAGCTAGGGGTGAGGGTCAGACATCCGTTTTCTCATGGATGTCAGGGAAAAGGGGATAATCAAAGTGGGAATTGTGTGGAATGATGAAGATGTCAGACAGGATGGAGGTAAAATGGTTGGCCTTGCTGGCATCGTCAGGTAGGGGTTGGTCATGGTGTGGAAGTGGCTAGGTGGGTGTGGGTTTGGAACCATTTAATGGTGGTCATAAATAAATGTCATACATCACCTTTTTGTTGGTCATTCAGTAGTAATTCAAGTAGCTTGCTCATTGAATGATTAAATGTGAACATGTTGTTGTTGATAATTATTTATTCAAGTAATAATTAACACACACACAAAAATATACATATTCAGACAGTATCAAAAAGAAGACTGGCTAACAAGTTCATGGCTGAAGAAAGACTAGTAAGACTGACTCTGTGTGCGCCAAAATCGCACGTATTTATATAATCATTGGTTCTAGAACATCCTAGAGCAAGGAAGTTTTAACTATTTAATGCAATATTATTAAACATAAATGAATCCTTTATAAAGAAGATACATACAAAATTATTACAAATGCAATGGAAGTATTATTATTTCAAAGGAAAACAGAAATTAAGATCATAAATAATTTACAATTAGAACAGTAGACAATAATTAAATTAACTAATGTAAAGTAATTATGCAGATCTGAGGTAAGTTGACAATCACAAACAAATCAGTAAATAGTGAGAGTCATCAGATAACGTTAGTTAGAAATATAATAATAAAAAACATATTATTGCATAATGTTCACATTAGGTTTTTTTTACGAACAGAAATAATTTCGCCAAATAATATAAAAAAACATTACTATTATTCTAACCAAACAGTCTTGTGTCATATTATGATGTTTTATGCATAACTTCGTGATTAAGTGTAGGGAAAGATACATTTCCAAGTGATGTCCTTCATTTCATATATCCAACTAAGCGGAATTTTATGAGTATATATATTACAACCAGTAAGGTGTTGGAAGGCTTTCCAATACCAGGAGGGTCCTATGGGGATGTGGGCATTAAGCCATGTAACTTTCTGTTGCCAGTCCAGGCATTTTTGGCAGTCAAAAGACTGCACATATTTTGCCGTATTTGCCAATGGTGTAGAAGTATATCCTTGACACAGATGTGGGGAAAGGAGCATTAGAGGTGGCAGGGTTCCCATAAGAGAAGGACATGATGGAAGGGTGGGGCAGTGAGGGTGTATGACTTTGTGGGACTGTGTTGTTGGACGGCCTCAGACAAGGTCTGTTGGAGGAAGGAGACAAAATGGTCTGTATCAGGTAGGGGAGTCGAGGGGGGACGTGGCTTTTGACCTGAGGGGGTAAGGGTAAGGCAGAAGGCATCCCAGTCCACTCGAAAGTAATCATGGATGAGGTGAGGAGGTGGGGGTGGGTGGGCATTGTTGGGGCAATGGACATTTGAGTTAAAGGTAGGGTCATGGTCACTGTCAATAGGGTCAAGGGCAATGGCAGTGACACACCACAAGATGTTAGGAGAAATGATGACAAAGTCAGGGGTTGGTGTTGCTACAAGGGCAAGTATGGTGGAGGAGGATGATGACCACTGATGGTGGGAAGGAACTGATGCCACCAGCGGAGTTCAACAGGAGTGGTTATTAAGGTCGGTGGTGATCTCATATGTCGGAAAGTAGGAGTCAATTTGGGCCAGGAAGTCATAGGCGAGAGGAGTGCAGGAGCAAACATATATGATGGCACAGGTAATGCTAAGGGAAAGAAGAAACAGGTTATAGATAAGGTATTCATAAGGGCTGTCAAGGAGAGGTTGTGGCTGAACCAGATGGTGGTGGAGGTGGCCAAAAGCCACTCTACCTTGGGGTGGAGGGGGGAGGAGTCATGGCAGTGGAGAAGGTAAGGGTTGTTAACATAGTGGTGGGAAAAGAGGAAGGCGTCCATGCGGAATTGGGAAAGGGTGTTCATAAGAGTTTATTGGTAGGAAGAGAGCAGATGTTGTCATAAAGAATTGTTAGTTGTTGCTGCACCATAAAAGGGATGAAGGAGCGAAAGGGGAAGGAAAAGCACTAAACTACGGTCTGATAGTGGTCAGGGCAGGAAAAGGAGATGTGGGTATTGTTATGGGATGTCGTGGCTTTAAAGTCAAGGTTGAAAAGGGAACAAGTGGCAAGGAAGATTTGGTGAAGGGTAGAGGGGCGCTGAAAATGGTGGATATTTTGAAGGACAATGGTGAGGAACCTGATGTTATCCTCCGCTGTGAGGGGTGGGCAGAGGGAGTTGTTGGCTGGGATGGAAGAATTGGTGGGACGGACACTGACGATGAATTCTTCCTTGACAGGAGGGGAATGAGATTTACACTCATAGGAATAGGTCGGTGAGCCCTGCTGCAGGTTTTCCAGGAGGGAGAGCAGCAATTTTGGGACAAGAGGTTTGGAAATGGGAACTTTGGCAGTGGAGACATATGGGAGGGAGCCTGCGATTTTCGGAAAGGTGATCATTATAAGTTAAGCAACAGGAACAATGGTATGATTTAGGGGAGCACGGGAAGGTCAACAGGATGCACGTGGTTATGTATGAGGGCCCCATTGCAGAGGAGGTGATTTATGAAAGGTGCATCTTCGGTGAAGACATGAATGAGGTGGGTGGGAGCTGTCGCATTATTAATGTGACAGGCAGAGCAGATGTTGAGGAGGGGATCTTGTCATAGTTCCTCCAACACCTCAACCTTCGTGATCCCTGTGTTAAATTTGGTGATCATGGCGGTGAGGGTGAGGGAGCAATGGGGAAGATTGTGGGTGCGAGGGGGAAGAGGGGTGAGAGAGGCATGTGGGCCAAACTGGATTTAGGGGATCTTGTGGAGAAGGAGGGAGTGGAAGATGGGATCCGTGGATTTGAGGAGCACCGAGTCCCTCTGAGGAATGATTTTGGATATGGGAGTGGAGGGGTCATGTTGGTGGAAGAGAAATGTAAGGGCACAGGGGTCAAGGAATTTGGAGTCGGGGTATGAAAGGACAAAGGTGTGGAGAGGGGGTAGAGATGCTGATGGTGGAGGAGCTGAGCTGGGGGCAGAGGAGCAGCTTCCATTGGGACAATTGGGCTAATAGCAGGGGGTCAGGAGCTTTCTTGTTGGCAACAGAGGAGGCAGAATTGGAGGCAGCTTGTTTGGATCTTTTGTGGTTTTTTGGGAATGCTGGGAGGCAAGAGTGAGGACAGGGTTGACAGGAGGTGACACAGAAGCAGCCCTATAGCCACAGTATCATCTGGGAGGGGGGTAGGGAGAGGGGTGAATCAATAGTGAACCACTGAGTTCAAACCATATGGTTGCACCCTGGGAGCCAGGAAGGAGGGTAAAAGTTTCTGAGGAGAAGGTGGTAGGGGTAGCAGAGGCAGGATCTTGAGTTGGGGCAGGGACAGTTGGTGCAGAGAGATAAATTTGTGGGAGAAGAAAGAACAGTTATACAGAGATTGTAAGTTGAACATCAACAAAAGTAAAGCAAGACTGATGGGATATAGTTGAATAGAGTTAGGCATTTCTGTGGATATTAGATTAGAAAATGAGACACTAAATGTAACAGATGAGTTTTTCTCCAAGGGCAATAAAATAACTGATGATGGTTGAAATAGAGAGGATGTTGTTGTTGTTGTTGTTGTTGGGGTCTTCAGTCCAGAGACTGGTTTGATGCAGCTCTCCATAATACCCTATCCTGAGCAAGCCTCTTCATCTCCACATAAGAATGGCAACCTACATCTGTCTGAATCTGCTTACTGTATCCATCTCTTGGTTTTCCTCTGCTGTTTTTACCCCACACACTTCCCTCTAATGCTAAATTCACAATTCCTTGATGTCTAAGAATGTGTCCTACCAGTCTATCCCTTCTTTTAGTCGAGGTATGCCAGAAATTTCTTTTCTCCCCAATTCTGTTCAGTACCTCCTCATTAGTTAAGAGATCCACCCACCTAATCTTCAGCATTCTTCTGTAGCACCATATTTCAAAAGCCTCAATCCTCTTCCTGTCCGCACTGTTTATCGTCCATGTCTCACTCCCATACAATGCAACACTCCATCCATACAAATGCCTTCAGACAGGACTTCCTTAGGCTTAAATCAATATTCGATGTTAACAAATTTCTCTTTTTCAAGAACGCTTTTCTACCCATTGATATTCTGCATTTTATATCCTCTGTACTGCGACCATCATTTGTTATTTTACTGCCCAAGTAACAAAACTCATCTACCTCCTTTATTGCTTCGTTACCCAATCTAATTCCTTCAGCATCACCTGATTTTCTTACATTGCACTCCATTACCATAGTTTTGCTCTTGTTAATCTTAATCTTATATGCACCTTTCAGCACACTGTCCATTCCGTTTAACTGCTCTTCCAGGTCCTTTGTCGTCAGCAAAACGCAAAGTTTAATTCCTTCTCCAAATTTCTCTGTGCTTTCCTTTATAGCTTGCTCAATGTACAAATTGAATAACATTGGAGAAAGGCTACAACCCTATCTTACTCCCTTCCCAACCACTGCATCCCTTTCATGCCCTTCAACTCTGACAACGCTGACTGGTTTTTGTACAAGTTGTAAATAACCTTACGCTGCCTATATTTTACTCCTGCTTGCTTCAGAACTTGAAAGAGTTTATTCCAATCAACATTGTCAAAAGCCTTCTTCAAATGCTAGAAATGTAGGTTTGCCTTTTCTTAATCTATCTTCTAGGATAAGCCGTAAAGTCAGTATTGCCTCCCGTGTTCCTACATTTCTCCTGAACCCAAACTGATCTTCCCCGAGGTCAGCTTCTACCAGCTTTTCCATCCTTCTGTATATAATTCGTGTTAATATTTTGCAACCATGACTTATTAAACTGATGGTTCTGTAGTTTTCACACCTGTCTGCACCTGCTTTCTTTGGAATGGGGATTCTAACATTTTTCTTAAAGTCTGAGGGTACTTCACCTGTCTCATATATCATACACACCAGGTGAAACAATTTTGTCATGGCTGGCTCTCCCAGAGACTTCAGTAGCTCTGAGGGAATATCATCTACTCCAGGGGCCTTGTTTCGACTTAGGTCTTTCAGGGTTCTGTCAAATTCTTCTCTCAGTACAGTATCTCCCATTTCATCTTCATCTACATCCTCTTCTTTTCCTACAATATTGTCTCGAAGTTCATTTCCTTTGTAGAGCCCCTCTATATACTCTTTCCACCTTTCAGCTTTCCCTTCTTTGCTGAGAACTGGTTTTCCATCAGTGTCCTTGATATTCATAGAGCTGTTTTTCTTATCTCCAAATGTTTCTTTTATTTTCCTGTAGGCTGTATCTATTTTTCCCCTATTTATACATTCTTCTACATCCTTGCATTTGCCTTCTAGCCATTCCTTCTTAGCTATTTTGCACTTCCTGTCAATCTCATTTCTTAGTCGTCTGTACTCCATTTTGCCTGTTTCATTTACTGCATTTGTATATTTTCTCCTTTCATCGATTAAATTTAGTATCGCCCGTGATATCCAAGGATTTTTTGTAGGTCTTGCCTTCCTACCTATTTTGTCCTCTGCAGCCTTCACTATTTCATCTCTCAATTTTACCCATTCCTCTTCTACTGTTTTATTTTCCCCTGTTTCTGTCAATTGTTGCCTAAAGCTCCCTCTGAAATTCTTAAGAACTTCAGGTTCCTTCAATTTATCCGGGTCCCATCTCCTTATTTTCCTACCTTTTTTTAGTTTCTTCAGTTTCAGCCTACAGTTCATAACCAACAAGTTATGGTCAGAGACTATATCTGCCCCTGGGTATGTCTTACACTTTAAAACCTGGTTCCGAAATCTATGTCTTACAATTATAAAATCCATCTGGTATCTCCTGGTGTCTCCTGGTCTCTTCCACGTACACAACCTTCTTTTGTGATTCTTAAACCACGTGTTTGTTATAACTAAATTATGTTCCGTGCAAAATTCTACCAGGCGGCTTCCTCTTTCATTCCTTTTTCCCAGACCATACTCACCTACTATCATCCCTTCCCTTCCTTGTCCTACTACCGAATTCCAGTCGCCCATAATAGTTAAGTTTTCCTCTCCCTTAATTGTCTGAATAATTCCCTTTAGCTCCTTATATATTTCTTCAATTTCCTTATCATCGGTTGAGCTAGTTGGCATATAAACCTGTACTACTGTGGTCGGTGTTGGCTTCGTATCTATCTTGAAAATGATAATGCGATCACTGTGCTGGTCATAGTAGTTTACCCGCATTCCTATTTTCTTATTCATTATCAATCCTACTCCTGTGATACCCCCAACTGATATTTTATTTATAATCCTGTAGTCACCTGACCAGAAATCCTGTTCATCCTGCCACCGAACTTCACTAATCCCCACTATATCTAACTTCAACCTATCCATTTCCCTTTTTAAATTTTCTAATTTTCCTACTCGATTAAGGGATCTAACATTCCACGCTCCGACCCGTAGAATGCCAGTATTGTCTTTCCTGATGACAACATCCTCCTGAGAAGTCCCCGCCCGGAGATCCGAATGGGGGACTATTTTACCTCCGGAATATTTTACCCGAGAGGATGCCATCATCATATGTTCATACAGTAGAGCTGCATGTACTTTGGAAAAATAATGGCTGTAGTTTCCCCTTGCTTTCAGCCGTTCGCAGTAACTGTGTGACAAAACCACATTAGCTGATGCTACAAGGCCAGCTCAGTCAATCATCCAGACTGGTGCCCCTGTACCTACTGAAAAGGCTGCTGCCGCTCTTCAGGAACCACATGTTTGTCTGGCCTCTCCAAAGATACCCCTCCGCTGTGGTTGCACCTATGGTACAGCTATCTGTATCGTTGAGGCACACAAGCCACCCCACCTCGGCAATGTCTGTGGTTCATGGGAGTGGATAGAGAGGATATAAAATTCATAATACCAGCAGCAAGAAAATTAATTCTGGAAAAAAAAAAGAAGTTGTTAACACCTAAAATAAAATGCTAGGAAGTCTTTTTAAGATAATTATCTGGAATTTAGCCTTGTACACAAGTGATATATGAGCAATTAGCAGTCATTCAAGAGCAGAGTAGAAGCTATCGAAATGTGGTGCTACGGAAGGTATTGAAAATTAGATAGTTATCTGAAATACCTTATGAAGAAGTAATGCACTGAACTGGGGGGGGGGGGGGAGAATTGAGTGCACCTTGATTAAACAAAAGCTAAATCAAGGAATGTTTGTGTAGTGTGCACACGCGTGCGCAGGTGCACGCATATTAGGATGAGGTTAAAATTGTAGGAGATATAGATATAACAGCCAAATATAGGATGCAGTTTGGAACTAAAAAAACGCCGCAGTGCTTGCTGCTGAAGATGACCCCATAAACAAGCCTTTTTATTATGAGATATGAAGAAGCTATGCACAGACTAGACCTGTTGGAGAGGTATTCCGATCAGTGTACATAATAAAGACCTGAATACTTATGACAGAATCTAGACCTGTTGGAGAGTTATTCAGATCAGTTTACAGACTAAAGACCTGAATACTTATGACAGAATCTAGAAAGGAGGATGAGGGGAAGGAGGAGTATTTTTAATATTTTGGAAGACGAACACTGACTTTTAACTACTCATAAGAAAGATACAACCCAAGCCCTGTTAAAAATTTCGGCCTATTACTACTGTACAGACTTTAAAATAATTTTCTTGAAAGAAAAAAAAAACCTGTGTACAGTATATTTTTTCTCTTTCTCTGGTATGCCTCCTTCCCCTTGTCCTTGGGTGTGGGTGCCCTTGTCACAAAAGCAACCTCGTCATCCATCATATTGTTCACTGTTATTTAGCTTATGGATGTATACATTGTACTAAAGTCTAAATTATTAATTTACAGGTAAAATCAGAACACGAACTAAGAAAACTGATCACAGTAATGAAACGCCTTGGAGAAAATGGCCTTGGGATTCATTTGTTTGATTTGTACATTAAGTCTAAGCATGATATGTTTATCCTGGATGAAAATTAAAAACTATTACATTCAGAGTATCTGTTATTTATTTGCTGCCCTTTTATAATGGCTACAAATGTGTATTTTTTGCTATTATAATTTAAACTCAGGGTTTTTATCAATGTGAAATGAAAATATAATGATATTCACACACAGTTGATTTACGTATACATGTATTGATATCTTGTTACTTTGTTTCTGTCTATTGAAGTCAATAGCAGTAGAATGCCAATTTTTGCATGTAAATGACAGAAACCACTGTTTTATTTCTTAACCAAGTGTTAATCTAAGTATGGTTTTATGCAGTTCTGAGAATTCTAGGTCAAATGTGTCTGTGCAAAAATTTTCAAACAAGGCTCATCGAATGCTTACAGAACACTTGCTAAATGCTAACCTAATACTTTCTGAAAGCTTTCATATTGCCGGTACCAGTGGTCACTTCTGCTCAGTTTCACTGGTGAGATCCAAACAAAAGGTCAAATTTTAAAATGGGATTGTTGCGAATTCTTCTTTGGTTGAACTTCATTATGTCATACTTCTTACAGTAACCAGAACATTGAAAATATGGAAATTATATAATTATAATGTAATTGACAAAATACTACAGGTAATAATCAGCCTTACTAGTAACAAATAGTTTGCAAAGGTAACAAATGGTTACTTATTATTTCCTGAAAGTAGTTTTAATTAAAGCTAAGTTTCCCTGTTCAATAATGATATAACAGAAGAGTTGTTACATTTTTTATTGCACATAACATATTTTGTAGCGAGATTCTGAAGACAGTGAGGGGCCTCTGGTCTTGGGGGGGGGGGGGGGGGGCTCCAAATAACTCGGAAGCAAGTTATTTTTCTTTTAGCGTGCTTGGCATCTCCTTCTGCTGGGGCCGCCGAATCTCGAAAGCTGTTTTTTGTACTGTCCCGTCCTGGAAGGAGCTTACAATTTTTTTTTTTAATGGTAATAGATGTATTTTCAAGTAGACGGGGGGGGGGGGGGGGGCTCATTTTGTTTTGATGATGCCTCCAACAGCCTTAGTCCACCACTGGTCACAGTACTTTTAAGATTTTCGTGTTTGACAGGTAGAGGTGACGACAAATCTTGCGTTATGTTTTCTACGGATAAAGGTAACATTCTAGTAGTCTGACATACACTATTTTTGCATGGCGATAGCAGAAACCTTTTCATTAACTGCACTCAAAATGTTGGTACTAATATGTGCTTTGACGTCAGAGAATTTAGAGGACATTTGCTGCTCTATGTTACCTAGCTGAGTGTTCAACTATCGATTTACCTCTGTTAGGAATTGATAATATATTATTTTGTAATGTCTTTGTAATTATCTCTGGATTAATAATTGAATCTTTGATGTAGTTTTATCTTTGAAATACAGAACGTAAACAGTGAATCTGTGTTATTATTCACGACATACACTACATAAAAAATTGGTGCCGAAACCCGGGAGGAGAACGCAAGAAAGGGAAAAATAACACAGACACAAGATTCAGTGATAATTATGTAAGCATACTGCACGCCGTATCAGAGTAATACGGAGCTTTGAATGAGGAATCACGTCACGACTTCGACATCGTCTCAACAGCTGACTGAGATAAGTACAATGACTACTTATTTGTAGCCTTGCTTCACGGCGAGATATTATTGAAGTAGCAAAGAATAGTAGAAGCCTCACAGAAATAAATATTGTTGTAACTTGAATACCATACGTAATAATCTCCGACAGCAGATAGGTATTGCAGTTGATGACGTCACACGCGCTGTCGATTTTTTGTTTGGCATTCACAACAGTATTGTAGTACGAAGTTATTAAAAGTAGCGTACGCAACGTGCGTTAATATTTTACGCAGTTCTTTAAGTGGTGCTATATTCACTGATTACTACGAAGTAAAGTAAATCTGTTCTGCTTCAGTTACGCATTCCATACATTGCGAAGTACCGTATAACATAGCCAAGATGTCTGACATCGAAACTGCTGACGCAAGCGCACGTTTGCATCATCTGAAAAGACGAAGAACTAGAGAAAGAGCCAATATTACGCGATTTGTCAAAGAGATACAAGAATTTGCCGATTCTTCATCCGTGGAGAACGTGGAGTACTGTAGGGAACGATTAAAGGAGACCTTAGATAAATTGATACGACTTGATGACGAAATTCACAGCCTTCTTGATGATAACGATTACGCCGCTGACATATCCAAATGCGATGAGTACATAGATACTGCCAAGCGTGTCCTCATACTAACTTCTGAAGAAATGGAGAAAAAATTGTCTAGAGCCATGTCGCATGTTTCAATTAACGACGCCCGACCTGCAGCAACAGTTGCCTCTGCTGCTCCAGTAACCACAGTTATATTTTTGCGCGGTTATTTAGAAGGGGAACCAAAAAGTTTGGTGGAAGGTATCGCTGTGACAGCCGAAACATATGAGGAGACAAAGAAGATGCTTAAGGCTCGTTACGGTAACAAAGATAGAATTATACAGGCTCATTTAGATTATCTCGAAAGTATTAAGCCAATACAGGTTGTGACTCCAGATGTGCTTAACTCCACCTTTATTGACTGCAATTGCCGTATTCAAGCTCTGCGTGCACTCGGAGAAGATGTAAATGCCTATGGCCGAGTGCTCGCACCAAAAATACTTAGAGCATTTCCAGACGACATGTGTCGGCATTGGATCATACATGTAAAACGTGAAGGTCTGTCAGAGGGTGATATTCTTAAACTAATTGAATTTATAGGAGAAGAAGTAGAGGCAGCTCTCACCACAGAAAAGATCCGTTGCATGACGCCTACGTCTTCAAGTTACACCTCTACCGCGGCAGCTCTCCATGTTCGCACTAAATCCAAGCAACAGTTAACAAAGGTAACTAAACAACCGGTACCGTTCTGTGTTTTCTGTGAATCTCGTGACCACTGGGCTCAGGATTGTAAGACAGTTACAAACGTCGCGAAAAGAAAAGAGACACTAAAAAATTCTAACGAGCAACGTCATCCATTACTCCTTGACGGTAGCCATCACTTCACAACTTTACTGGTTCAGCAAATGCACATTCGACTACATCATCTTGGCGTGAGAATAGTGTTGGCAGAGCTTCGAAGAGAGTTCTGGATCCTGCGTGCCCGTCAAGTTATCAAGAGAGTTTTGCACTCCGGCCTTCCCTGCAAAATTCTACACAATCTACGAGGCCAACAAGTTGAAGCACCCCCACCAGCCGATCGAGTAAGACCATCCAAGCCATTTTCTATAACTGGCATAGATTTTGCAGGCCCTCTCTATGTAAAGGTTGGCACTACCATGGAAAAGGCATACATAACACTCTTCACTTGTGCGACGACGCGTGCAGTTCACTTGGAATTGTGCTCTAACATGACAACAGACGCATTCCTCATGGCTCTTCAAAGATTCGCTGGTAGACGTGGACTACCCCATACAATCTACACAGACAATGCAAAGACGTTCCATGCAGCTAATGCTGAACTGTCTGAAATATGGAGTGCGTTATCTAACCCAAAGACTCAGCGTGTCCTAGCCAGGGATGGCATTTCATGGAAATTTATAGCCCCCCGTGCGGCTTGGTGGGGAGGGTTTTGGGAGAGGATGGTGGGTACCATCAAACCTTGCCTACGAAAAGTACTTGGTCAATCAAGGTTAACTAACGGAAGAGCAGCTCAATACCACGCTGATTAATATCGAAGCCGCAGTGAATTCGAGACCAATTTCTCAAGGAGACGTCGATGAACCTTTAACACCAGCCCACATTCTTATTGGTGAAGGACTACTGACAGTGCCAACAGGACCAGAACCGTCGACTAAATCTGTTTTGACAAAAGAATTCAGACTGCAGCAGAAGTTGACAGATGACTTTTGGAAGCGATGGACTAAAGAATATCTATTGCAACTTAGAAGCTTCCACGAAGTTCGGGGTACTTTGACAAGAGTCATCAAGTTCCGCCCCGGTGATGTTGCTCTGGTACAAGAAGATGGACGCCCGCGCCACCTATGGAAGAAAGCAAGTATAGAGAGACTAGTCGAAGGAAGAGATCAGAAAGTACGAACAGTAATTCTATGCACACCAGAAGGACACCAAATAGTTCGTCCCGTTCAACTGGTCTTCCCCCTGGAGGTTGACCAGGGTGGGGAGGATGTTAGGAATTGATAATATATTATTTTGTAATGTCTTTGTAAATATCTCTGGATTAATAATTGAATCTTTGATGTAGTTTTATCTTTGAAATACAGAACGTAAACAGTGATTCTGTGTTATTATTCACGACGTACGCTACAACCTCCTTGGATACGAGTATAGGTAAATTCTGTTGAGCCTGTTCTAGTTGTTTAAAACGTGATTCTATCTCCTCTCCGGTAACCATTTGCTCTACGATCCCCATTTGCCATTGCTCTAGGCGGTTGAGAAAGTGTTGTTGTGATTGGAATTCACGTTTCTGAGATTCCTGTAAGTTAGCTATTTCTTGTTTTCTTGTGTGACAGTATTCGCTGAATTTATTGGTAAGCTACTGTTTCTGAGATTCCTGCAGGGAGGGGACTGAGGCGCTCCAGTCATGGTCTGCACGGCCACTACGGACGGGGGTTCGAATCCCCCCCTCGGGCATGGATATTTGTGCCGTCCTTAGTATTAGCCAGTTTGTAAGTTTAGGGAGTGATGACCCTGTAGTTAAGTCAAATAAGCTATACAAACAATTGAACATTTGATTCCTGCAGGTTGGCTAGCTCTTGTTTCTGCAATTCCTGCTCCTGTTTTGTTGTCATTTGTTCACTGATCATATTGACTTGTGGCAAATTTTGGAAAATAGCCTCAAATCTGGCGAACCATGAGCTAGAAACATCAATGACTGTATGTATGACTGCTGTTGTCATGTTTTCGTCTACTACAGTTGCATCAATGACATCTGAATGAAGTAGGCGAAATATTTTCGATTTGCCTAACTGTCATGGTGTTATTTAACTGCCTGCTCTGTTTTCTGAGAAGTATTGTCAGTTCGCGTGTTGTCCATCTCGATTGTCTTACTAGGCCTACGTGTTTTTACCATGTAAATATTGACAACGCCACAGATCACTGTTTGTTTACGTGTAGTCAGAGAAGTTACAGGCATGACACTGATGCGGAAAAAAACATGAGGATCGCACTTCTAAAATATGGATGCGGCAGCCATTTTGCCAAATTCCCGGAACTTCTAATACTAAAACGGAAACTAATAACGAGAAAAATCTAGAAGAAATTTAAAAGCCCAGAAATGATTAAACTGAAAGCGTGCATGCAAGCAACAGCGGAAGAGAAAGCAGAAATTGTCTGACAAGAGCAGCGCCGGCCTGAGGTTCGTTTGAAGAGCTGCATTCATGCTGCAGCGCATGCGCAGTACGAAAAGTCGTAGAAGTTTCGGGTATGCAGCCGGTCGTCGTCTAAAACATCACACGATATTTCGGCCAGACACCTGCTAGCCATCCTCAGGTGAGTCGATGAAGACTGAAGAGTGCGTCCAACGTTCCACTATATATAGAAAACTTGGCGGTTACAGCGCATGCGTCAAAACATAAACAGACAGGCCACACTGCCGGACGGCAGCGCCCTCGCTGGTGGAGCCGCGGAGTTCAGCTGTCCTCTGCACTGCCACTGCCGCTCACAGCCGACGTCGACGCTCTCTGTCGTCTTCGATCTGAGCAAATTTTAGTAAAGACGGGATTCCACGCTTTGTCAAGTTGGTAGCCACTATCCCGATTCATCAAATTTTCCGCTACACGTATTTCCACAGATTCTTTGATAATGGAGTCCCAAAAAGATGTTGCTGTTGTCAAAATTACCGTTTTATCATACTCCATAGAATGTCCGGTGGAAATGCAATGTTCAGCAATAGCAGACTTGCTTGGCTGTAAAAGGCGTGTGTTGCGTTTGTGTTCAATGCAACGTTCTTCAACAGTGCGCGTAGTCTGGCCTATATAAGCCATACCACATTGGCAGGGAACTTTGTAGACACCAGCCTTACGTAACAACAAGTCATCCTTGACCGAACCCAGCAAGTCTGAAATTTTGGATGGTGGGCGGAAAATTACTTTCACCTGAAAATTATGGAGAATTCTTGCTATTTTAAAAGAAATATTGCCCACAAACGGAAGAAAAGCGAGGGATTTTGCCGGTGTACCCTCCTCGTTCTCCACTTTCTTGTTCTTCTTTCTAAGTGAGAGTGCCTTACTTATTTGCTGGTTAGAATATCCGTTGTCTCGAAACACTTGCTGGAGGTGAGCCAGCTCTTGTGGCAGACTATCAGCGTCTGAGATTGTATGGGCTCTGTGAACAAGTGTTTTAAGGACACTGCTGGTTTGCGATGGATGGTGACAACTTGAAGCCTGTAAATATAAATCAGTATGAGTTGGCTTCCGATAAACTGAGTGTCCCAAAGAGCCATCATCCTTCCTTTTAACTAAAACATCCAAAAAAGGTAAGCATCCATCCTGCTCCACCTCCATAGTGAACCGGATGCTATCATGAAGGGAGTTGAGATGATGTAAAAACTTCTTTAAATTATCCTCCCCATGAGGCCACACAATGAAAGTGTCATCCACATACCTCCAAAACACCGTAGGTTTAAGGGGTGCTGATTCAAGGGCTCGTTCCTCGAAGTCCTCCATAAAAAGGTTAGCCACCATGGGAGACAGAGGGCTACCCATGGCGACACCGTCAGTTTGCTCAAAGTATTCTTTGTTAAAAATAAAATAGGTCGAGGAAAGAACATGCTGAAAGAGAGCAGTGACATCAGCTTAAAAATTTTTACCAATTAGTTTCAAAGAATCTGTGAGAGGAACCTTTGTAAAAAGAGATACCACATCGAAGCTGACTAAAAGATCAGAGCTACTAAGACGGAGAGCCCCCAGTCTATTGATAAAATCTGCAGAATTCCTTATATGGTGCGAGCATTTGCCCACCAATGGTCTGAGTAAGGAAGCAAGATGTTTTGCTAAGTCATATGTGGGGGCACCAATATTGCTAACTATGGGGCGCAAAGGCAAATTTTCCTTATGAATCTTAGGAAGGCCATACAATCTTGGTGGTACAGAGCCATGTGGTCTTAATCTCTTGATTGTAACTTGAGGTAATGAGGAAGCGTTTTTAACAAAGAATACTTTGAGCAAACTGACGGTGTCGCCATGGGTAGCCCTCTGTCTCCCATGGTGGCTAACCTTTTTATGGAGGACTTCGAGGAACGAGCCCTTGAATCAGCACCCCTTAAACCTACGGTGTTTTGGAGGTATGTGGATGACACTTTCATTGTGTGGCCTCATGGGGAGGATAATTTAAAGAAGTTTTTACATCATCTCAACTCCCTTCATGATAGCATCCGGTTCACTATGGAGGTGGAGCAGGATGGATGCTTACCTTTTTTGGATGTTTTAGTTAAAAGGAAGGATGATGGCTCTTTGGGACACTCAGTTTATCGGAAGCCAACTCATACTGATTTATATTTACAGGCTTCAAGTTGTCACCATCCATCGCAAACCAGCAGTGTCCTTAAAACACTTGTTCACAGAGCCCATACAATCTCAGACGCTGATAGTCTGCCACAAGAGCTGGCTCACCTCCAGCAAGTGTTTCGAGACAACGGATATTCTAACCAGCAAATAAGTAAGGCACTCTCACTTAGAAAGAAGAACAAGAAAGTGGAGAACGAGGAGGGTACACCGGCAAAATCCCTCGCTTTTCTTCCGTTTGTGGGCAATATTTCTTTTAAAATAGCAAGAATTCTCCATAATTTTCAGGTGAAAGTAATTTTCCGCCCACCATCCAAAATTTCAGACTTGCTGGGTTCGGTCAAGGATGACTTGTTGTTACGTAAGGCTGGTGTCTACAAAGTTCCCTGCCAATGTGGTATGGCTTATATAGGCCAGACTACGCGCACTGTTGAAGAACGTTGCATTGAACACAAACGCAACACACGCCTTTTACAGCCAAGCAAGTCTGCTATTGCTGAACATTGCATTTCCACCGGACATTCTATGGAGTATGATAAAACGGTAATTTTGACAACAGCAACATCTTTTTGGGACTCCATTATCAAAGAATCTGTGGAAATACGTGTAGCGGAAAATTTGATGAATCGGGATAGTGGCTACCAACTTGACAAAGCGTGGAATCCCGTCTTTACTAAAATTTGCTCAGATCGAAGACGACAGAGAGCGTCGACGTCGGCTGTGAGCGGCAGTGGCAGTGCAGAGGACAGCTGAACTCCGCGGCTCCACCAGCGAGGGCGCTGCCGTCCGGCAGTGTGGCCTGTCTGTTTATGTTTTGACGCATGCGCTGTAACCGCCAAGTTTTCTATATATAGTGGAACGTTGGACGCACTCTTCAGTCTTCATCGACTCACCTGAGGATGGCTAGCAGGTGTCTGGCCGAAATATCGTGTGATGTTTTAGACGACGACCGGCTGCATACCCGAAACTTCTATGAATATTCGATCCGCCGGGAGAATTTTAAAGTTCACACGAAAAGTCGTGTTTGAAGAGCTGCAGGCGCCGCACTTGCAGCCTGCCTGCAGTAGAGATGGGCTAAACCATGATTTTCCGCTAACAGTGATTTCCGTGATTGCTACTTTTAAATCACCGTGATTCTAAACCGTGATTAATCACGGTTTAGAATCACTGTTTGAGGTTTTCACGACATGTACCCCTCCGCGATTTCTACTCCTCCCGCTATTCCGTGATTTCTGCTCTTTTCGCTATTTCCGTGATTGAATCGCCGCGATTCCGGCGACTTATGTGATTTACCATGGAACTGACAAAAATTGAGTTAGATACTTTTGATGTAATGTTTCATCCGCCAGTAACTAATTTATCGTCTCTTTGCTGTTATGAAAGTTATGTTGTGAACCGAGAAAAGTAAATCTCAACAAATAAGTCAATAGTAAATATAGTTTAAAATAACTGTACAATAAACTTTCTAACCACATTAAGACAATGAAAGAATAGTAAACAGTCTTAGTAAGTGTCAAAATTGTTTGCAAAGTAGGTGTTATTTCATTGTCAATGAATATATGCCCTCAATTTTAATAACTTGTTTCTTTAATGTAATTGATACTGCAGTTATTAGAGAGTGCTGTCATTTAAATACACTGGCCTATACAGTAGTATAGTATCAGTTTTACTGTTAGGTGCCATATGTTTTAAGATGTATCATGCACAGCTAACTGGATGCTTAAATAAATAAAAAGTTACTGCAGTTTCATTTCCAGTGCCATACACTTTTAACTCCAAATTTATGCCTACGTATGAAATAATAAGCTGAGATCTTTACTATAATTGAAGCAATTAATGTGATATCAGTATTCCAGCGCAAGTCCCATGGGGAATGATTTTATGCACATGTTTTTTCGAGTTGCTCATGCGTTGAAAAACGCACAAGTGTATGCGAACGGGTCACTCTTCGCTAGTCGCTGATTCGCTGCTATACCCGTTCTTCGCTTATCGGTGATTCGCTGCTATACCCGCTATTTGCTGCATTGATATTAGTACAGATTTCGACCCACAGATGGCTCTTTTAGCCTTTGCTGCTTAGAGAGTACCGCCAACCGGGCGAGCGCCGCCATTGTAGGCCTATCTCGCAATAGCAGCGCTATGGGCGGCGCTGTTAAATTAACATTTATGATGAAGGGAACCGGTCTGTACATCGACGTGGTATGACAATACTTTAAGTAAACAATTAACTTAAGTTTTTAATCGTTTCATCACATCCAGGGCCGGCGCAAGGCACGTGCGAAACGTGCGGCCGCACGGGGCGGCACTTTCTGGGGGCCGGCAAATCTGCCGCCCCCTCCCATATTTTTCTGTAGTACAAACTCAACATTCATTCCCAAGAGGGGATTCGAAACCAAACCTCGGAGGGAGCGCCTTCGGGAATTGTGGCATGGCGTCTCGACTACCTGCCGGCCGCCCCTGTTGAACAAGGGGAGGGAGGAGAGCTAATTTTTTCCTTGCCACTGTGGCAGCGCTGTCGTGTTTACGCCGGAAGGGAAGCAGTCTGGCGTACACGCCAGTATTCTTATGAGTGGAGCGCTGCCAGCCTGTTACGCACCGAGCGTTTACTCACAACTAATTTTGCAAGAGACGAAATCTAATTTGGAAATTCGAATGCAATGTTCGATACTGCGGTTACATGTTAAGCCTAAAGCAATTTTGCTAAGCCCTTCAATGGCAGCTGAGTGTTATTCTTCCCGCGTTATCGAAAAAAATTGTTGAACATTACTGCAGCCAAACATGTTCAACACCTACAATGGCTAGAAGTATTCCGAATGGGTAAATACGCTGTGAGTAATTACAAGGTATAAATAAATTGATAGTAAGCCTGGCATAAGTTGGGTGTCGACGTATTTTTGAAAATGTTTGCTATACGTTTCTGAGTGATAGTCGGACGTTTTGGTTTTTGAGCCCTGAAGCACCTGTCTCTGCCTGCATCAACACAAACTCTGACCAGCACTTTTGTGTGACAATACTACTCACACACTATCACTTTGCCAACATTTATTTACTGTATAATGGGTGTGAATTCATGTTTCGTCCAAGTAAACTACTGGTTCTTTGATTCTGATGAAAACCTGAGAAAGTATGTTCTTTTAGCAATAATGCCTTCTCGCCCAAGCGAAACAAAACGTTAATTTGGACACCTTGTAAAACGAAAATCCATAGAACATTGCTTCGAAGGGTTTCCTTGCTAGCTTTGAAGCTCATTTCTGTTTGACAAAAGTTGTGCAGTTTTCGCAAAGTTCGTATTTCTTTCTATTGTTCGTAATGCTATAAAAATTACTGTCTGATAATACATTTGTCCATATCATCGGTCACATACTTATTGTGAGCTTCTTCTTGGGCGCTAGTTTAACGCCGGCCGCGGTGGCCGAGGGGACTGAGGCGCTCCAATCACGGTCTCCACGGCCACTACGGTCGGGGGTTCGAATCCCCCCTCGGGCATAGATATTTGTGCCGTCCTTAGTATAAGGTAGTTGATAAGTAGTTTGTAAGTTTAGGGACTGATGACCCCGTAGATAAATACCATAAGCTTAACAAACATTTGACATTTTTTGCTAGTTTAACCGTAGCCTCGCTGTACCGCATCACGTGACCTAGTTCCTGGCACTGCCACGTCACCACTTCGCCTTTTCGGACCATAGGTATTGTTGCGTTCTCTACAACGAAAACTACAGAAATCGTTTCGATAGTTGGCCGAGAGAGTCAAGACTGATCAGAAGCACTTTCATTGCGTTTCACAAGAACAGAAGAATTGGTGCGTCGGGATTTCTTGCAACTTGGGATGTAATAGGTAAGTACTTTTCATGTAACGTGCAATTAGTATTGCGCATGCACGTTACACATAAGTAAGAATTTTTCTCCTTTAAGAATGCAGAATAGGAAAATTTATTTTTCTTATGATCTGTTACTTAAAAAATTGGCAACTCGGCAAATAAACACGCGTCACCCCAGTAGCTAGAATGAAAATAAAGCGCAGAAAAGTGACGTGTTACGGCGATGACCAATTTCTTGCCCCTTATTCCATAGTCAGACATGACAGAACTGACACATGCAAATTATGACAGATGACGAGTGTCAGTTCTTTGAAATGAATAACCGCAGTGCAGTAAGTTAATATATTTCGTCTGGCATCAGTACCCGTCGATTCCCGAGTATATTTATTGCATTACTATGTTACTCCATCTCCTTATTCTTCCTCTCTCTATTGACTTCCGCCTCACTCTTTGGCCGATTCAACTGTTTTTATTTTTCATATCTTCATAGATTTCTGGTACAGAGTGGCTATTCTCAATGCTTAGAGTTATGTTCACATCTATACCGTCGTGCTGAACGTAACTGTCAACATGAAGGTTTAGAGGTAAGCACATATTAAAAGCTTTGAAACTGGCCACTCAGTGGCCGAAACCTAGGTAGATGTGAAAAGTAAAAACAAAAATTGCGATTGATTACTGACTTTTCCTACAAATTTGTAGAATTGTTTAAATAAAATTTCACAAACGTAACAAAAAAAAACCTTCCTGGGGGGGGGGGGGGGGGAGCGGCAATTTAGTAGCTCGCACGGGGCGGCACTTGGGCTTGCGCCGGCCCTGATCACATCTACAGCGAATATTAAGGAAAAATTGGTAATCTGAGTTCAAGACCTTTAGTTCTGAGCAAAGTAGTAGTAAAATTGTTTCGTGCTAAAATTTAAACCCTGTACCAAATGCACTGCTTTCGCAATAAGTGACGTTCCTGCTTTCAAATTAGCTACGGACTGTCGTTTTTATCTCTAATATATTGATTTTTATCAAAGTAGATGTAATTAATACATGTTGCTTTCCATTAATCTAGTGCCTAATGTTGATAGTTGTGTGCTGACCTACATGTGATATTATGACATAACATTAACTGAGCTAAAATTTTGGGAAGGTTTACGTTTTTATACATTGTTATCGCATTGCTGGGTACTTCAGTGAAATAAACTACCTTAAAATTCGAGTTTTGGAGATCTATTTAATGGGCGGTTTCATTTACCGCCCAAGTTTTCGTAACATGCAGGCTAAGTATAAATACGAAATTCGTCAAATACGGCACACTATGTTAGATTATCAAGTTTTTATATCTTTTAAAAATATCTTTTCTCTTACATGTTTATGCGTCCAACATTGCTCGCAAGAAACTTGTATGAACAGATAAACCTAGAAGTTTACTCGATATTTCAATACAAATTTACTTACTTCGCAAAATTTTGCATTCTCGTATGGCAATGCATTTTTTCTTCCAATGCGGTGTACCCACAATTCGCGTCTTTTCGCATCACTTTCGCCCTGTGGAATGCGTAAAACTTGCTACCTCGGACTGTCTTAGTATGACAATTCACTGCCAACAATGCGGCATTTTTCATCATATAAAAATGGAATATGCTATGTTAAGCTCTTAATTTAAATACATAATGAGTCTACACATTTCCAACACATCTAAATAATAAAATAACAACTAGTTAAGTGAAATATGTCATTTACGCTGATGGATTGCTGAGGCCTAAAATGGCGGACGTGCCCCACCTGCGCTCAACTGACCAATAGCAGCCGGCGGTTGTCGGCAAGCCACACATAAAAGGTTGGCGCTACTCTCCCAATACAGGGCTCTATTGCTGCTTCTCTTCCCTCACATCCTCTTCGCTTTTTCCGCTATTCGCTGCTACACCTGCTATTCGGTGCTGCATTTAGTACTCATTTCGGCCACCAGATGGCTCTTTGTAGTTTGTACCAAGACTGTGGTTTGTACTGCTGTTCGCTGCTATTCCTGCTCGTCGCTACCCAACCGTGACCGTGACTGAAATCACGACCAGATTCCAGATCGCCGCGACCGTGAAAACAGTGAATTTTCAATCACCGTGATTTTTCACGAGTACGTGATTTCTTGCCCATCTCTAGCCTGCAGTCTGCCGGCTGTCCGAAGAGCTGCAGGCATGCAGCTCATGCAGGCAGGAGCTGCAGGAGGAAATTTTCCCTGCAGCTCATGCAGCCAGACTCGCGCATGCGCATAACTCTCAGGCTTGTAGTGGGGGTATAAGAAGCGCCTTTGTTCAAAGTTTTCGGAAGTCCACAGCGTTGTAGTATATAAGTGTACCACATGTTACTTCTGTTGTTCTGCGTTTCTTCTACTGTTTGTAAAGGAAGTTCGTTATTTGTTTGTGTATATTGATGTATTAGTATTTTATAAGCGTTATTTTTGTTTGTATGAAATCACCTCTAAAAATTAGAAGAGCAAAATTGTCTATAATAGGTAATTCGTCTTATGCAGACTGAAATTAAAGACATTTGTTTCACACCAGACGTGATTCGCTTTTTATTTTAAAAGCATCTTCAGTAAACTGTAAATGATATAAAGGTTGTACAGTTTGTTTTGTATGCATAGATTAAAAACAGTTTTAAAAAACAACTTTGTGCATGTTAGTCCTATGCGTTTTTAAATTGATATTCGATCTACTCAAGGTGTTGTCTCTTCTTTACATCTCACTACTGTTTTCCGTCTTGTTGTCTGATGTTGTTTGGTTCCTGACGTGCATTTTCCGGTAGTGTACGGAACTTTTCGCCTGTTTAAACTGAAGTGATGATAAGTGAAACGGAAGAAACGCCACAAAAATAGGCGAAAAGTGCCGTACTAACCGAAAAACACACGTCAGGAACTAACCAACCCAGCCAACAAGTCGGAAAAACAGCAGTGAGATGTAAAGAAGAGACAACACCGTGAGTAGACCGTATATAAATTTAAAAACACATAGGCCTAATGTGCAGAAACTTTTTTTTTAAAAACTGTCTTCAATCTATGAATATAAACAAACCTTTACATCATTTACAGACCACAGAAGATGCTTTTAAAATAAAAATCGAAATGTGTCTAGTGTAAAACAAATGTCCTTAATTGCAGACAGCATAAGCTGGATTACGTAATATACTCGATTTTAATAGCCGCTGCAAAAGATGGCCACACAACCAAAAATAGTTACAAGAGCATTTGCCAATTCCATTTGTTCCAAATGTTGAGCGATTCAGATTTTCTGTCCAGTGATGACGATTTCGATGAAATTTTGCGCCGAAATAAAAGGCAGAAAAGTGAATATGTGGTTCCGCAGTATACGGAAGATGAATTTGTAGAACGTTTTCAGGTGTTTCTTTATTATTCTCGTAAAACTCTATTAACGCTAATGTGGCGTCCGTGCTCCACACCGATTCCTGTGTAGGTGGTTCCTATTCTTTTGCAGGTAACTGTACAGGTACAAGAGTAGGTGCGAATGCGGGAGGTTGGAACTTTAAAAATTCCGCGCCTGCAAATAAAGGAAGACTTAATATAGAAATTTTCAAACTGGATCACACGGAAATACACAAAACTATTACACGAACACTTCAATTCCTTAAACGTAAGAAAGTAATGAACCACAGACATTGCCGAGGTGGGGTGGCTTGCGTGCCTCAACGATACAGATAGCCGTACCGTAGGTGCAACCACAGCGGAGGGGTATCTGTGGAGAGGCCAGACAAACGTGTGGTTCCTGAAGAGGGGCAGCAGCCTTTTCAGTAGTTACAGGGGCAACAGTCTGGATGATTGACTGAGCTGGCCTTGTAACATCAGGTAATGTGGCTTTGCCACATAGCTACTGCGAACGGCTGAAAGCAAGGGGAAACTACAGCCGTTACCTTTCCCAAGGACATGCAGCTCTACTGTATGAACATATGGTGATGGCATCCTCTCGGGTAAAATATTCCGGAGGTAAAATAGTCCCCCATTCGGATCTCCGGGCGGGGACTTCTCAGGAGGATGTTGTCATCAGGAAAGACAATACTGGCATTCTACGGGTCGGAGCGTGGAATGTTAGATCCCTTAATCGAGTAGGAAAATTAGAAAATTTAAAAAGGGTAATGCATAGGTTGAAGTTAGATATAGTGGGGATTAGTGAAGTTCGGTGGCAGGATGAACAGGATTTCTGGTCAGGTGAGTACAGAATTATAAATACAAAATCAATTGGGGGTATCACAGGAGTAGGATTGATAATGAATAAGAAAATAGGAATGCGGGTAAACTACTATGAGCAACACAGTGATCGCATTATCATTGTCAAGATAGATACGAAGCCAACACCGACAACAGTAGTACAGGTTTATATGCCAACTAGCTCTGCCGATGATGAGGAAGTCGAAGAAATATATGAGGAGCTAAAGGAAATTATTCAGACAATTAAGGGAGAGGAAAACTTAACTATTATGGGCGACTGGAATTCGGTAGTAGGACAAGGAAGGGAAGGGATGATAGTAGGTGAGTATGGTCTGGGAAAAAGGAATGAAAGAGGAAGCCGCCTGGTAGAATTTTGCACGGAACATAATTTAGTTATAACAAACACGTGGTTTAAGAATCACAAAAGAAGGTTGTGTACGTGGAAGAGACCAGGAGACACCAGGAGATACCAGATGGATTTTATAATTGTAAGACATAGATTTCGGAACCAGGTTTTAAACTGTAAAACATACCCAGGGGCAGATATAGACTCTGACCATAACTTGTTGGTTATGAACTGTAGGCTGAAACTAAAGAAACTAAAAAAAGGTAGGAAAATAAGGAGATGGGACCTGGATAAATTGAAGGAACGTGAGGTTCTTAAGAATTTCAGAGGGAGCTTTAGGCAACAATTGACAGAAACAGGGGAAAATGAAACAGTAGAAGAGGAATGGGTAAAATTGAGAGATGAAATAGTGAAGGTAGCAGAGGACAAAATAGGTAGGAAGGCAAGACCTACAAAAATCCTTGGATATCACAGGAGATACTAAATTTAATCGATGAAAGAAGAAAATATAAAAATACAGTAAATGAAACAGGCAAAATGGAGTACAGACGACTAATAAATGAGATTGACAGGAAGTGCAAAATAGCTAAACAGGAGTGGCTAGAAGGCAAATGCAAGGATGTAGAAGAATGTATAAATAGGGGAAAAATAGATACAGCCTACAGGAAAATAAAAGAAACATTTGGAGATAAGAAAAACAGATCTATGAATATCAAGGACACTGATGGAAAACCAGTTCTCAGCAAAGAAGGGAAAGCTGAAAGGTGGAAAGAGTATATAGAGGGGCTCTACAAAGGAAATGAACTTCGAGACAATATTGTAGGAAAAGAAGAGGATGTAGATGAAGATGAAATAGGAGATACTGTACTGAGAGAAGAATTTGACAGAACCCTGAAAGACCTAAGTCGAAACAAGGCCCCTGGAGTAGATGATATTCCCTCAGAGCTACTGAAGTCTCTGGGAGAGCCAGCCATGACAAAATTGTTTCACCTGGTGTGTATGATATATGAGACAGGTGAAGTACCCTCAGACTTTAAGAAAAATGTTAGAATCCCCATTCCAAAGAAAGCAGGTGCAGACAGGTGTGAAAACTACAGAACCATCAGTCTAATAAGTCATGGTTGCAAATATTAACACGAATTATATACAGAAGGATGGAAAAGGTGGTAGAAGCCGACCGTGGGGAAGATCAGTTTGGGTTCAGGAGAAATGTAGGAACACGGGAGGCAATACTCACGTTAAGGCTTATCCTAGAAGATAGATTAAGGAAAGGCAAACGTACATTTCTAGCTTTTGTAGATTTGGAGAAGGCTTTTGACAATGTTGATTGGAATAAACTCTTTCAAGTTCTGAAGCAAGCAGGAGTAAAATATAGGGAACGTAAGGTTATTTACAACTTGTACAAAAACCAGACAGCGGTTATCAGAGTTGAAGGGCATGAAAGGGAAGCAGTGGTTGGAAAGGGAGTAAGACAGGGTTGTAGTCTTTCTCCATTGTTATTCAATTTGTACATTGAGCAGGCTATAAAGGAAAGCAAGGAGAACTTTGGAGAAGGAATTAAAGTTCAGGGTGAAGAATTAAAAACATTGCGTTTTGCCGACGACATTGTAATAATCTCAGAGACAGCTAAAGACCTGGAAGAGCAGTTGAAGGGAATGGACAGTGTGCTGAAAGGTGCATATAAGATGAACATTAACAAGAGCAAAACTAGGGTAATGGAGTGCAGTGTAAGGAAATCAGGCGATGCTGAAGGAATTAGATTGGGAAACGAAGCAATAAAGGAGGTAGATGAGTTTTGTTATTTGGGCAGTAAAATAACAAATGATTGTCGCAGTACAGAGGATATAAAATGCAGAATGGCAATGGGTAGAAAAGCGTTCTTGAAAACGAGAAATTTGTTAACATCGAATATTGATTTAAGCCTAAGGAAGTCTTTTCTGAAGGCATTTGTATGGAGTGTTGCCTTGTATGGGAGTGAGACATGGACGATAAACAGTGCGGACAGGAAGAGGATTGAGGCTTTCGAAATATGGTGCTACAGAAGAATGCTGAAGATTAGGTGGGTGGATCGCGTAACTAATGAGGAGGTATTGAGCAGAATTGGAGAGAAAAGAAATTTCTGGCATACCTTGACTAAAAGAAGGGATAGATTGGTAGGACACATTCTTAGACATCAAGGAATTGTGAATTTAGCATTGGAGGGAAGTGTGTGGGGTAAAAATCGCAGAGGAAGACCAAGAGATGGATACAGTAAGCAGATTCAGACAGATGTAGGTTGCCGTTCTTATGTTGAGATGAAGAGGCTTGCTCAGGATAGGGTATTGTGGAGAGCTGCATCAAACCAGTCTCAGGACTGAAGACCACAACAACAACAACAACAAGAAAGTAATTTACTTTTAGACGCTGGCACAATAAATCGCTCTCTTATGCTACACAGAACAAGTGAGCACACACGTGATACGCAAACTGCAGGCTGCAGGTTAGTATTCTAAGAGCTCCGACAGCATGCACGGCATGTGACGTCATCCTCGCAGTGCATGCGCAGTAGTGCCTGCATCGCTGCTGCAGGATCTGCATCCATGCAGCTCTTCGAACGAACCTTCTGTGACACATCGCAGATGGTCACTTATTTTATGATGTATCGATATAATTTTATCGGTGAGAGGGTACCGTATTATTACACTCCTCTGTTGTAATTAGTGTGTTTAGTCTGTCACATGTTTGAGGAGGCTCAAAACTGAGATTGAAGTCTCATCTAAATACTTTTTCGTACAGTGATTTGCTGGGATGTTTAACATTGGGATGTTCTCGTTTCAGCTTATCAATGAATATACATCAAACTAAAATTAAATCTACTATCCAAGTACATTTTTGACGAATCTCTTCTGCAATAGTGACTCAAAGTACTGGGAAAATTATTAATATGATTACGGATGTGAATAATCACTGAGTCAGCACTTTTATTAAGACGTACATGTTTCCTACGCTGGTCACATAAAGATCTTGTTTTTGCTTTGGCTATGGCTCAACGCACCTTGCTGCCAGAAATCTGTAGTCTTTAGATAAATTTATTTGCACACCTTCACATCATTTCCATCCACCCTAGGAATATAACAGTTCCTAGAGAACTTATTGTTGTTTTTAGAACACTCCCTTTTGGTGGGAAATTTTTTTAACTGAACCATATGTTATTGATGTCTGCACATCCCAAGACCCACTTCCATAAAATGTGTCAAAAACTCTTTTCACCTCACAGATTTCCAACATTTTTGTCTACATATCAATTGAAATCAACACATGTCTTTCCTGGGACAGTCACCCTCTACTGTCAACGTAAAGGCTCCGCCAAACAGGGAGCGGGCAGCCCACGCGGGCAGACCGCACTGTTGTCCGCCGCGTTCCGCAACACAATAGTCATACAGACGCGGGCAGTGCTCGGCGTTCCAGCTGTTGACTGGCACTTGTAGTGCGTGAGTCAGCCGCGGAGGGTATAAACATGAGCAGTAGCTCAGATGAAGACGAATTTCTACTTCTCCTCACGGTTGCGTCAAAGAAGCGAAGAAAATGGGTACATGAAATTAATACCGAACGAGAAGGATATGGTAAATTTTGTCGTCTTTGTGAAGAACTGTAGCCATGTGAAGACAGTTTTTTTTCCTTTTTTCCGAATGTCTCGCGTACAATTTGAAACGATACACAACCTGATTGAGTCACGTATTGTAAAAATTCAATCAAACTGGAGAAAACCTATTGGATCTCTGGAAAGATTATCAATTTGTTTGAGTTAAGCATGTTATTTATTACACGTTTCATTCATTTTAATGTTTAATTTATTGTTTATTGTAACTACATAAGTTGACTTTTATGAGGCATATTACAACTAATATCACGATTGTAGTTTGAGCTGTAAATAAATTCCCGTCAAAATCCGAACCTACCCTAATATCATTACATTTCTAAAGAGACAAACAAATACAGTCCTGCACTAATAGTAATACAATTAAAAAAAAAATGCATCCGTATACAGACTGAAAATGTCTCTTTCAGGGTTTTCTATAATTGAAAATGACTGTGAGCCCACTCATATACTTGTTTCATTGATGAAAATTCTTGTTCCTTGTTTCTGCCTTCTTAGACGCATTTCTGTGTTCTGGGTCACGTGTGTCATACAGGATTGGCTCTGGACGCCCCAAATCGATCACTTTCTATTTCTTCCGCTCACGCTTGCCCGCCGCGTTCTCTGTAGAAAATCACAGCCTGCCTGCTGCACGCAGCGGTCAACGGGTGCGACCGCTCCCTGTTTGACCGAAGCTGTAAGCTCGAATGCAACACAGTGCCCGCGCATTCTGCCCGCTCCCTTTTTGACGGAGTCTTAAGTTTCCCCAATATTTTGCTGCTTTTTCCCTAGGGATTTATTCCATTGTTCCCAGTTTCCTTTTTTTCCCCTTTTATTGCCAGAAATTTAATGTTCATCTGAAAAACAAATTACTTAGATCTACAAATTTATTTTAAAAACTGATGAAGATTTCCAGTTATGAGACCTAGTTACAATATTCCTTTTCATTAGTTTGGTGGCTGACAAATATGCAAAATACAAGTCTTTTAGGAACTCTTCTGCCAGATTGAACGATCACCACGTTAAATCGCATTTCCTGCCCTAAATAAAGAGGTATTTCTTCCTGTCCATAGGGTCAATATTTCTGTCCCCACATTATTGATGGCAGCACCGGCTGAAATATCGACATACACTCCCTATCGATTGTACAGTGACCATAGATTTAATACTTGTGGTCATTGTTCGTTCTGGCATGAGAAGTAAGCAATGTAACCTCCAATAAATGAGTTTATTCTATAAACGAAAGTATCATTAGTTTTTAAAATCCATTTGCCATCTGATGATTGAGGAGCACCAACACTAAGTTCATTTTTGGCATAAGACAAAATGAAACCCCATCATTTTAAAACGGTCGAGAAATCAATTTTAAAAAATGTCGCTTAGTTCATTCTGGTATAAGACCACTCATAAATGCAGTCTTGTTACAAAGACGTCATTGTAGACCACAATGGAGATAGCATAAACATTACAAAGATGTCATTGTAGACCAGAATGGAGACACCATAAACATTCAGAACCTCCCTATGCAGGTGGTCTGCGCAGGCTTGGTGCGGCCAAGAGTGGTCTATAGGTAGTGGAGCCCATATGTGCGCATACCACAAGAATAATAAGTGCATGGTTTAACCAGAGCCTAACACAAGAGTCATGAAACTCCCAAGGAATTTCTGGAACTTCACTACTGCAGCGTTGCCAAGCATCTGTGTTGTATAAACATACCGTGAAACGATTGTGTATGATACGTGTATTTGGAACGCAACAGCACATTCAAACTGTCATTGTATTTTTCAGCGTGTTGTAGTGTTATAAATTTTAGATGAAAAATATAATCCGGAACTCTCTCATTTTCGATTTTCAGAGGATGTTGAGAAGTAAGAGGACAATATTACAAATGACAAGTGTTCATTAAAGATGGCTAGTTGTAGACTTACAGTACTTTTAGGCAGGAAAGAAAGTCTTTAACATTTCATTCATTTGGAAACTTTGGCCCTTAATGAGAATCTCAAAATATTAACCACTATTAAATGATATTACTACTGTTTGAAAGTAATGTCTGAACATTCCCATTTGAAGTTAATCAACTGTTACTATAGAGCTTCTAAATTTTCACAAAAATTATAGGCTTATATACAGACTTATTCTGAGGTTACCTAATAGTTTGAGAAAGTAAACACGCACCTACAAATAAATAAATAATACATGTCCCTTTGTATTTTTGAAGAGCTACAATTTCATATGTGCCAAGTAGGTAAAAAAATCATGCTAGGTACACATATGTTATAGAAACAATGGCATGGCGAAAAGGGCCCACAGTCTCTAAGAACATAAAAAGTGTGTTTCGTTTTTAATATATTAAAATGTCTGAAATGTCTCATATTTTTTTAAAATAGATCTTGCCTCTGATTTTGTTTCTGGTGTTGACAATTTGTGTGTCTCAGTTTCTTCCAGGGCCTTCAAAACTTTATGAAAATGCTTGTAAACAGCTTCAACCGCATCTACTCTTGCAGATCACCTAGTCTTGCTGAATATCTGCTGAATTTGCTCCTACTAAATTTAAGGAGTGAGCAGCACATGGTACGAAATAGGCCAGTTCATTCTTCTGAAGTATTCTTGACTGGACCCGTTTGTACTTTCCAGCCATGTTTGCCCCCTTGTCATAAGACTGGTCCCTGCAGTATTTAATGTTCTACCCATCTTGTTCCAATTTTTGCAGCATCTATTGACTAAGGCCTTCTCCTATTTTGTATGTAACTCTAAAAAGTCAGTAAAACTTTCCACAACCTCTGAGTCATTCGACTTGACATATTGAATTACTTGTGTCATCTGCAGATTGTGGCTGATATCTGGAGTGCAGTCAAACATCGGTGAAAAGTATTTAGCAGCTAAAATATCTTTAATTGTAACTTGTTTTATTTTGTCAGCAATCAAGTCATGGAACTCAGCTTGTATATTTATGTAAAAATAGCTAATCTGGTCTTTCTTGTGGCGTTCAATACGCAGACGAAGGGGGACACTATAGTGTGGTACGAGATCAATTGTATTTAGAAATTTGCCACTATGTGGATCACCAAAATCACCATCTTCTTTTGTTCCTCTAAAAGGACTTACTTGCTTAGTTAGAAAAAGGACAGCATCAATAATACAGTGAGATTCCTCCTGTTTTATCTGGTCTTGCTGCCCAGTGTGCGACACTTATCAGGTGGGTTTTTCGGAGGACATAGAAAGAGTCGAAAGAAGTGCAGCTTGATTTGTATTGTCGTGATACAGGGGAGACAGCGTCAAGGAAATGATACGGGATCTGGGATGGGAATCATTACAACAACGGCGCTTATCGCTGCAGCGTGGGCTACTAACGAAACTCCAATCGCGAACATTCTCCTCCGAATGCGAAAATATATTCTTGCCTCCCACTTACATAAGTAGAAAAGATCATCTGAATAAATACGTGAAATCAGAGATCGAACAGAGAGATTCAGATGCTCTTTCTTCCCGCGCTATTCGAGAATGGAATGGGAGGTAAATAGTATAAAACTGATCCGATGAAGACATACGATGTTTCTGAAAGAGTCTGCTGATCCATGTAGTTTTAAGACATGCGCTAATTTACTAATCTATGCTTTTATTTCAGAAACTTTGTATATCGGTATATGTTGTAGTGTCTATACCACTCATTGCTGGTTTAATCAAGACATTGTGAACTTCTGGAAGAAGATATTTGTATTCATGGATAGGTATGTCATGGTAGTGTTCCTTGTTGACTTTGGAAGACTGAGTCCTTTAAGCACTTCTCTGATTGTATCTGGTATATTGCTGTGAGTAACAAATTAATTAGTACCTGAGTGGTACTAAAATGTGATGCAGAAGTCTGAATATTGTGTCTGTTACAGTATTTTCTTTGTTCTTCCATATTAAGTTCAACCTTTCATTTGCATTGAGCAACCCATATGTTTTGAGGCACTACGTCAATCGAAAAGCAATAACAAAGTATGTCTGGAGTTCTGTTAGCAACATTTTTACATATAGCAACAGCACAATTAGTTATTATTTTACTCATTTTCGGTAATGACTACGACATAGAAAAAAATCACACAGAAGACTGCTTCACAAATATAGCCTATCACACTAATAATCGTGTATAAGGTAACTAAAACTTTCAACAACACGGCGTGACTATTGCGTAGCCTTGACACTGTCTCTGTGTCAGAAATATAATGATTTTCTGTGTTGGTGTAACGACATTAATACAAAGCATTATTTCGATCAATTTTTCTTAAGCAAGTCATTTATATTTCAAAGAAAATTTAGTACATTTTTCTAAACACACATAAAAGGAAAAATATTAAGTTAGCTATTATACACTTTTGTTAGAACTATACATTTGCTGCCTAATTTCCAAAAATAATTTTTATGTGTCATGTAGACCTGCAGATGTATCACTCTTTTTAAATTTTAGCAGTTTGTTTTATTGTCGAGGTACGTGTTGAGAAGCATCTGGTTTTAACTTTTGCAATACAGTAAATGCAAACGAGGCTGTTTTCTCATAGACACACAATATTAAACAATAATTGATATTTTCATTTTTACAGTAATTTTATTTCTACTTCCCACAAATGAACATTTTTTAATGCTTCGAAGATACACACTGCAAAATTATTAACACAAAAATAAACATATTGTGATTGTGTTGCATCATTCAGACATAGGATGTCATTAAAGTGACGCTCATTGATGGTAGGGCAATTTAAATTTGCATGACGGGTTAAATATATTTTTATCTTTTTTATCTTTTATATCTGGAAATCCGCAAAAGGCACCTACATGAAAACAATAATGATCACAATTGAAACTAACTTTGCTTTGCATTGTATACGAATATGGTATATGCTGGGTGTTCCTTTGGCTCCATTTTCAATTCTTTATAGGTGAATGACGATTCAGGAAGCAATTATTCGAGTTCCTTGGCGTCATTTGGATTCAAACTGCCGCAGCAATGTGTAGTACGAGTATGACCCCTTGAGCAGCTGAAACAGCCAGAGACTTGTATTAAGCAATGATTACTCTGCATAATTTCTTATTTCATAATACAATATATTCAAAATCATTCCATGTCCAAGAATTAGTAACTCATAGATTTCCTGTGACCCATACCAACACAAAACAAATGATTCTGTGGTTTGGAATTGTATTTTGAAGTACAGTTGCCCTAAAGAAATGGTACAGATTTAACCAATCACAGAATGGCAACTAAACAAGATGGAAATTTGAAATCTTTACCAAATGAAAGAACAACTGTCCACATTTATGTTATTTAATCGTCATTGTTGTGCGCTTACAAGTAATGACGCAACAGTGAAATGAATTGTGTAGTAGCAGCAGGCCCCTAAAATCATGGTGCAGTTTTAACTGGTCTCAAAGCAACTACACGAGACAGAAATGTGAAATCTCCACCAAATGAAAGAAAAAAATTGCATACCTGTTCAGTGCAATGTGGTGTGGCTTCCATTTGTTGCTCTACACATATATAAACAACATTGTAAGGAATTCTACATTTGTTGGAGGACATCAGTTGTGACGGAGTGAATAGCGTCGCTGATTCTCTCCTTTAAATGGTCAATGTCATTCATATGAACTCTACACATGTCCACAAGTAAAGGTCTAGGGGCGTCTAGTGTGGGGATCATGGTGGCCGTGCCTTAAAACCATTCCTAATCCATCGCTGAGGAAATAGCGAATCCAGAAACTCCCAAATAATTCTGGCGTGTGTGAAGGAGCGCCGACTTTGTAAATGATCCCTGCGTAACCCTACATTTCAGCAGGATAATGCACGGCCGCATGTTGCAGATCCTGTACGGGCCTTTCTGGATACGAAAATGTTCGACTGCTGCCCTGGCCAGAACAGTATCCAGCTCTCTCACCAATTGAAAATGTCTGGTCAATGGTGACTGAGCAACTGGCTCGTCACAATATGCCATTCATTACTTTTGATGAAGTGTGTTATCGTGTTGAAACTGCATGGGCATCTGTACCTGTACTCGCCATCCAATCTCTGTTTGACTCAATGCCGAGGCGTATTAAGTCCGTTATTACGGCCAGAGGTGGTTGTTGTGAGTACTGATTTCTCAGGATGTATGCACCCAAATTGCGTGAAAATGTAATCACATGTCAGTTCTGGTATAATATATTTGTCCAATGAATACCCGATTATCATCTGCATTTGTTCTTGGTGTAGAAATTTTAATGGCCAGTGGTGTATATCGTGTGGTAAACAATTTTCTGAGTATATGCCAAAAATTCGTGGAAAACACTGGCAGACAGTTCCAGCATCTCCTTGCATAACGTGGGTAAGTACAAAGTTTATTTGGGCCTATCTTTAAATTCAGAACCGTGGCAGTAGACGAGCGACACGGCATCTGATTTGCCTGGTAACGGTGCGTTTGCCTGCCGGCATCTAGTGCGCCATGCATCCGAGCATCAGATAAACGGAACACCGTTTCAAACTGTTGGGAAAGCAGCGAGATTAAATCGCTTTTAAAACCGGTACCGTACAATTTAAATAATAAAAAATGTCTGTTTCAAAAGCCACAGCACACCTACAATTTATTTTCTGATATATGCACTCTCGATAACCAGTAAAATACTGAAAAGCATTTACATTCCTGAATTAGACATTTCATATATCATACCGCGCACGGCAGTTCGCGGTATTACTGTGTTCGTAAACGGCGTGTGCGAATTTGCGCCGCGGTGGAGTAGCCGAGCGGTCTAAAGCACGTTTCTGCGGAGCGCGCGGTTGCTCGCCGTGGAGGTTCGAGTCCTCCCTGGGGCATGGGTGTATGTGTGATTGTCCGTAGGTTATTTTACCTAGGTTTAAGTAGTTTGTAAGCTACGGACTGATGACCACGCAGTTTTGTCCGATAGATTTACAGACATTTGAACATTTTTTTTTTTTTTTTTTTTTTTTTTGCGAATTTGCGATTCTTTAGAGGCCCATATCTCAGGTTCTATTCATCTCACAGTGAAGGGGTAAAGTGTTCTGGATATATCTTGGCCTAGTGATCATTTGTGTACATATTAGAAGAATGACTATACTATAGCTATCATACAGTACATCGTCAAAATTTTCAAAGTTACACACTTCCTGGAGCCCATCCAAATTGAGCAAATCAGTTGGCTTTTGTACATGATGTTTAGTCTATGGTGGGCTTTAAAAGGCTTACAAAAGCACCATTCATTCATGGGCGGTTCCTAAGAAAGAAAGAAAAAATTTGGGTACAAAAAATAAAATAAAAAATTGAATTGTGAGACTGGTCATTTCGATACTTTCTACTCATTGCAAACCTTCCAAATTTTTACCATATGTTCTTATGATCATATTCTCGAGGCCGTTTTAAATTTTTTAGATATCGTTATCCGTTACCGAGATCCAGAGGTTGAAACTTATCATACTTATGCACAAAATCACAAAAACCGATTTTTAGCCGTTTGAGCACCGCGAATCGCAAATATATAAGTAACCATAGAAAATTGTTCATATATTTACAATGCATCCTGTAGACATTTATCTATTAACGGCATTTTTCAATTTTCGTAAATCTTAGTCTGTTAGCAAGATACGGCCGAAAAACCGCGATATTTTGCTAGAAAAAATGCGTATTGTGCTGAAAGACGGCGTTCGGGCAGCTCTGAAACTTACCATGCGCTTTGAAAAAAGGTATTCGAAAAAATTTGATTTTTGTACATCTTAAAGAATGAAATCTTCGGTCGATGAAGGAGTGATTTTTGTTTTTGTTTAATTTACAGTTAATATGCAGCATCCGGTTTAGTGAACAATTGCAACATATTTTAAAGAGTTTGCAGAGGTAAAAACACATCGCGTAGACTTCTCGTATGGGAGATTTTAGGTTACATGTAGCTGCGTATAAAATGTATATATATCGAAATTTTATTTAAAGTTTAGAGCAGAATGATATGTGTTCTTGAGATATCGGTCCGTGAATGATAGCATGCAACAGTAATAGGTTCGGAAACGCTATTTCTGATTGCGAGGTAACGTATCTTCAGGAATAGGAAATGACTAAAACGTTATGTATATATCGTTTAGGTGTTTATCTGGAAAATCCGTTTCCCATTTTTGAAAATGTTTAAATATCGTTCCATAAAAAGCATCTATAGTGTTTAACAATTTTCTTTGAAATAGTCAAGCGTGTTTAGCAATCACTTGAATATGAAACTCTTTTTAGAAAGTAAACTACTACATAGTCAATTTGCTCTGACGTTGGTACAAATGTATCGAGGTATGTAAAATACTATCCAAATTTTACTCACCATTGATTTCATGTTATATAAGCAGTACACACTGATGTAACAGGAAAAAGACGGGAACCAGCTGAAAAATACTCCTGCCGGAGTACAGAAAAAGCGAATATGTTCTCTGACACAAAAGTGTGGAACCAGCTGCCTCAATCCTCATTCCGACTTCCTCACCAAAACTATTGGCATGCGAACAAATTAGCGCTTTTTACGGCTGATTGTGAGTAGGACAGAGACAGTGCAACAGGCAGAGAGAGCCATATATGATGGAACAGAGGAAGTGTCACTTCAGGAGAAAGGCATATACATGAAAACAGCAGTAGGAAGCAGAACGAGATGTCGGAAGTCAGGAACAGTGGCAACAACAAACTAAGACAGATGCCGAGAGTAGCAATTGGAGCAAAAGAGAAAACAGTGAGAAACTGAAACGAATGGAGACCACACAAAACCATGAGCGTGCGGCTCTCCAATACTATAGCACGAAACAATTTGTCCAATTTTTCCCATCCCCTATACCCGCTTGCTTAAGTTTTCCGGTCTACAGGTCAAACTCCAAGCCAACCATCCCCATGGACACATGTGTAACTGAGACAATCGTGATTGAAGACAATGAAAGCCGACTCTTAAGTGAGAAAGAAAGGATACTGGCAACAGGACAAGAAGTGAATAGGACAACGTCTGTGGGGAAGAGAGACGATGAAAGTGCCAGAAACAGACAGCGGTGAGGAATCGTGAGGGAAAGAGATGAAGACATTGAAAGTTTGACACAGACAGAAAGCGGCAGTGGGAGAGACAGCAAAGAAACGAAAAGAGACACTGACAGTGAGACGATATTGCTGACTATGACGGCTTAGCTGCGTAAAAGTATTTACAAAGTTATGCGATAAAAGTGCGCGAATATGTTCGCATGCCAAAATTTTTGGTGAGGAAGTCGGAATGATGATTGAGGCAGCTGGTTCCGCATTTTTGTGTCAGAGAACATATTCGCCTTTTCTGTGCTTCGGCAGGAGCATTTTTCCAGCTGGTATATATAATATTGAAGAAAAAAAAGCCACTCTTGTATTGAAAACATTTTCCAGCACAAAGATACCCTACTAACAGCAAAATCTTGAAAGGTGACATATATGGCACTCGTTTCCTGACATAACAAAAACAACCTATGCCTCAGAACACACGGTTTTGGAGTACATTCTACATCTACATACATACTCCGCAATTCACCGTAAGGTGCGTAGCAGAAGGTACACTGTACCACTACTAGGCATTTGCTTTCCTATTCCACTCCCAAACTGAACGAGCAAAAAAAAGAATGCTTATATGCTTCCGTACGAGCCCTAATTTCTCTTATCTTGTCTTTGTGATCTTTACGCGAAATGTATGTAGGCGGCAGCAAGATCGTACTACACTCAGCTTCAAATTCCGGCCCTCTAAATTTACTTGACAGAAATTCATGAAAAGAACGTCGTCTTTCTTCCAGCGATCCACAATTGAATTGCCGGAGCATTTCTGTGACACTCGCGCATTGGTCGAACCTACCGGTAACAAATCTAGCTGCTCGCCTCTAAACCGCCTCTATGTCTTCCTTTAAACTGATCTGCTGCGGGTCCCAAACATTTGAGCAATACTCAAGACGTGGTCGTACAAGCATTTAATACGCGGTCTCCTTTACATGTGTAGCACATCTTCCCAAAATTCTCCCAATAAACCGAAGTCGGCTGTCCTCCTTACTCACAACTGTCCTTACATACTCCTTCTATTTCATATCGCTCTGCAATGTTACGCCTAGATATTTGAACGACGCGACAGCATCAAGAAGCTCACTACTAATGCTGTATTTGAACATTATGGGATTGCTTTTTCTACTCATGCGCATCACCTTCGGTCTTTCTACATTGAGAGCTAGCTGCCATTCTTCGCACCAACTAGAAATTTTGTCTAAGTCATCTTGTATACTATTACAGTCATACACCACAACATCATCAGCAAACAGACGCAAATTACAAGTTACTCTGTCCATCAGATCATTTATATAGATAGAAAATAATAGCGGTCCTATTACACTCCCCTGGGGCACGCCTGACGATACACTCATCTCTGATGAACACTCGCCGTCGAGAACAACGTACTGTGTTCTATTACTTAGTAAGTCTTCCAGCCAGTCACAAATATGTGAACCTATTGCATAAGCTCGTATCTTCGTTAGCAGTCTGCAGTGTGGCACCACGTCGAACGCCTTTTTGAAGTCCAGAAAAACAATTCGCCTGTTGCCCTTCATCCATGGCTCGCAAGATATCATGTGAGAAAAGGGCAAGCTGAGTTTCACATGAACTATGTTTCCTAAACCCGTGTTGATTCATGGAAAGAAGCTTTTCCGTTTCAAGGAAATTTACTATATTCGAACGGAGAATATGCTCCAAAATTCTATATGAAACTGATGTCAACGATATTGGCCTGTAATTGTGTGGGTCAGTTCTCTTTCCTTTCTTATAAACGGGAGTCACCTGCGCTTTTTTCCAATCCTAGGAACTTTGCGCTGAATTAAAGATTCGCGATAAATGCAAGCTAAGTAGGGGCCCAACGCCACAGAATAGTCTTTGTAAAACCGAACTGGTGTTCCATCCAGACCAGCAGACTTTTTCGTATTTAGCTCTCTCAGCTGCTTCTCTACACCGGAAATACCTATTGCTATGTCCCCCATTTCGGAATTAGTACGTTGATCAAATGATGGTACATTTGTGCGGTCCTCCTGCGTGAAAGATTTCTTAAAGGTTAAATTTAGAACTTCAGCTTTCCGTTTGTTTTCTTCTATTACGGCCCCGGAATGATCAACGAGTGACTGGACAGTGGGCTTTGACTCGCTTATTGATTTTACATAAGACCAGAATTTTTCGGGTTCTCGGAAAGATCTTTTGCTAAGGTATGGCTGTGATAATTATTGTATGCTTCGCGCATCGATCTTTTTATAGACGCACGAACCTCTACTAACTTTTGCCTGTCATCATTTGCGTGTTCTTTTTTGAATCGAGAGTGCAACAGTCTTTTCTTTCTCAACAGCTTTCTAACATTATTATTATACCACGGTGGATCTTTTCCATCCTTAATCGTCTTTACTGGCACATATTTCTCTAACCCTTTATTAACAATGCACTTAAATTTAGTCCACAATTCCTCTACACCCATAGTCCCGGAATTAAACGATGCCCATTCATTTTCTAAGGGCGATCGTAACATTTGCTTATCGTAACATTCATTTATATTCACCTGGAAAACATCAAAATTTATATCCCTGAGATGAAAGCGTAGAACTGAGAAATAAAATTACATGAAGGTGTTTGCTTACTTTCAAAACAGATTAATCCTGTTTTTGTGATTGATGACGAAATCATCAACTACTCTTTTCAAGTCAATCGACTTCGTAACATTCTTTTCTATTGCAAGAATAGACAAATAAGTTAGGTATTCGTTTGACACTGAATTCCTCGAATAAATTTTTAAACGTTTTGCAATCACGAAAATGATTTTTCACATGCTGCAGAGAGTGCTGGTATAGTCACTGCTGTTTAACTTAATCTGTACAAATCATGCAATGCAAATTTATATTGCTCTAACAAATTGAGCAATGCAAATAAATTGTCAGTCTTCACTGCAGTTTGCTGTTCATGTTTTATGATTTTTTAATATTCCTATTTTTGCCTTTAACGATTCAGTTCTGCACAAATAGTTCTGTGCCAACGGCAACAACATTTGTTTATCCAAAAAATTTTCAGTTTCTCGTTTTAGGCAAGTGATCCCTTTAATTGTTCCACGATTTGAAATAAAACGTCGCTGAAGGTCACTATCTACTATATGCAAGACTTTATCAAAAACTAAAGATTTGAAATCCGTTGGTTGTACAGGTTCAAGACTGTCTTTATTGAACAAATCACAAACATATACCCTAAGATGTGTTGGCAACATTCAAATTCTACCAATGGAAGAGGAATTTGTGGGAATACCAGCACTTATTTTTGTTGCCAAATCCACACTTTCTTTCCATAAGCAACTGCAACCTGTGTCTGATAGACACATTTGTTTGAAATGTGTCCTTTCTACCTTCTGCTAAGCTGATTGCAGCAACAATATAATAAACTTTGGCCTGAAGAAAATCAGAAAGTGACTTGCACTTTTCTAACAAACGTATGTACAGACGTAAATGAAAAATAAAAGTAAAGTTTAACTTTGCAATAAATCCTGATGCTTGTGCTGTTCTTTCTGAATTTTCTGTCTGAGTGTTAACTAAAGTTACAATGACAGCTTCAACTGTCTTCTTCACGGCTATACGTGTTAAGTTCTGCGATCTGCCGGAAAGATAATTCCTCAAATTGCCAACGGCTTATTAAACAAAAGAACCTTCTAGACGTACAACAATACAACGTCAAGAAAACAGATAGTCTGTCAAGTAGGAACAACAAACAACACGTGTAATAGTGAAAACCATACAAACAGACAATAAACTGTTACAAGAGGCGCTAGGCCAAGGGAAAGCAACTACGCTACTGAGAAAACTGCGCTGAGTGCGGCGGCAGCTGGATCCTGCGTGGAGCGGCTGGTGACTGAATCTGCACTGCCCTCCACACTCCGACGGTGCGCTCATGAAGCCGGCATCGGCGGAGGGCTACAACTGGTACTCTGCTGTGATTGGCTGGGCACTGTCACTTGGCTACCCGTAATGTAGTGCCGCCGTACAGCGCCGTTTCTTCTGCTGTTGGCCGCTGTTTATGTGATTACGTGTGAGCGCCTACGAAAGGGAGCTCAGTAGCCCGCCTTGGCTGCCTGTTATGCGGGCACTCTGTACGGTCAGGGGCTGCCACAGCAATACTGACAGATCCATCTAGTCTCGCTCATCTTTTTTAATCCCTTCATTTTTATTTGCGTGTCAATAAACATTTGATGCACTGTCGACCGTCTCATAAAAACATAAAGAGTCCCTCCAGTGTCATAAAAAAATCTGTAGCTGACTTGATACCTTTACATGTTGCCAGTGGCGTAGCTACCAAGGGCCTCTTTAAACTAAAACTATACTTCATCATCAGCTCCTTACCGCTTAGTGGAAGACGTAATAAGGCAAACCTTAATACTACTAAGTAAATTATTATGTGTCATGCAGCACATAATACGTAATCGTAGTTGGTTTGTTTGTTATGCTTTTGCGCAAAAATTACAGTGTGGATTGGGATGAAATTTTGCAGAGGGATAGAGTTGGACCTGGGTAGGATACACAGATAAAACTACCCCATGGGATAGTTTTAGAAATTGCTCCATACTAGGCGAATGAAGTCGCAGGTAAAAGTTAGTACCAAAGAGGTGTATAAACAACATAGTTTTCGAAATTGCTCCATACTAGGTGAATGAAGTCGCAGATAAAAGCTAGTACCAAAGAGGTGTATAAACAACACAGAGAGGCTACAGGCAAGTTACAGTGCTCTCGGTGGCAGCACTAAGCAACACTGGGCACCATATTTGAGAACGTCAGTTTGAAGCAGCAGCGTGAGCAAACGCTTCTGTTTGTAATCTAAACTAACGTGTAAGCGCTGTTATTAGCGGTCAATCATGCCCAATGTATGTTCAGCGTACTATTGCAGTAACTGAAGTGATAAAACTGTTGGAATATCATACATAAAGGAAGAGATATGTAATTATATAGGTCGTTGTGTATCAGTGTGTATTTGCCTGTAAACATTCATTATACTTAACTTTCGCATTTACCAAGATTCAAAATTATGTTTATTTCACAACCATCAAAAATCTAGGCAGAGTACGGGTGTATTTGGTGTGTTTTAATGTAATGACACTTGTTTATATAGTGTACAAAAGCGTATTAACCATTGGGTAAGTAGCCTAAGTATATGAAGTGTAATTAAACTATTCTTTATACAGATTTCCTTTGAAAAATAAGGAGTTGCTAACTGAATGGGTAAGCAGTATGAGGCGTGATAAGTAGCAGCCTACGAAGTATATTTACGTGCCCTCTTGTCATTTTGAAGAAAAGTTATGGATACTACCACCGATCGAAAGCGGCTACTTGAAAATGCCATTCCGACACTATTTCCGTTTAGTGAGCAGCTATAGAAACCAAAAGCCCTAAGGAGAGTACCAAGGAAACGTCAAATTGTGTAGAGCTTGGTAAATACGTAATGTACTTCAAAGCCTGAAACATCATTTTAACCACAGGCAGAATAAAGGTAATTAAAGACTTTAAAGAAATTCGCCTGTATTTATAGGGGGCAAATACAAACGATTACTGACATTATAGTAGCATTAAATAATGCAGAAGTTCGACGATTGCAAACATTACACTTAGGACGCAGTAGGAATCAAGAAATGCTATTCGTATTGGGAATTACTTTCCGAAATGCGTCGTCCAGAAATTAAGGGAAAAATCGAGACTGGCAACAATTAATATGAAACCTATGATTCTGCATTAGGAGACGCCCAGTGTTACCTGGCGTGACACTGACGTTCTCAAAGATGGCGGCAACCTTTCCAATTGGCTTCAACTATGGCGGCGCTGTGGCCAGTCTATGTTGTTTATATAGGTCTCTGGCTAGAACAGATAAACAATGAAGGAGTATTACTCAACCACGAAATATGGCCCCCTGATGTGAAGCAAACCGGAAATAGTCAAGTTGGGACTCGGGCGTTTGCGGTGATAGCAGGCGGACCGTTGCAACACCACCTAGAAGACAAGGCCTCCCTACTGGCAGTGCCTACGTCGCGAACGCTAGCTGACTGGCCGGCCGCTGTGCCCCAGCGCCACCCAGTGGCATAGCCTGGAGTTCTGCTACCCGGTGCCGGCACTCATTTTGCTGCCCTCTCCTCCCTCCATATTTTCAAAACTGAACAACAACAAAAATTGAGTCTTGGCCATAACTACCAATATCGCTTCAATACTTATCAAAGTAAAATAAGGACGCTGCAATTTATTTTCCCTAAATAATTTTTGTTCCTTCTATTTATTACGTCACACAGTAGAGCTGCATGTCGACTGGAATACACTCTTCCAAATTCTGAAGGTATCAGTGGTAAAATATAGGGAGCGAAGTGTTATATTCAACCTATACAAAAACCAGACAACGGTTATTAGAGTCCAAGGACAAGAAAGGGAGGCAGAGATCGGGAAGGGAGTAAGGCAGGATTGTAGCCTTTCCCCAATGTTGTTCAATCTGTACATTGAGTAGGCAGTGAAGGAATGGAAGGAGAAATTTGGAGAGGGCATTAAAGTGCAGGGAGAAGAAATAAAAACTTTGCAGTTTGCCGACCACATAGTAATTCTGTCAGAGACCGCAAAAGATCTGGAAGAGCAATTGAATGGGATGGACATTGTATTGAAAGGAAGATATAAGATGAACATTAACAAAAGTAAAACGAAGGTAATGGAATGCAAAGTCAGAAAATCAGGCGATGCTGAAGGAATTAGATTAGGCAATGAGACACTCAAAGTAGTAGATGAATTTTGTTAATTAGGTAGCAAGATAACTTCTGATGGCAGAAGTAAAGAAGTTATAAAATGCAGAATGGCTTTGGGAAGAAAAGCGTTTCTAAAGAAGCGAAACTTAACATCCAGTATTAATTAAAATGTTAGGAAGGCCTTTCTAAAAACATTTGGCGTGGAGGATAAGGAGTTAAGATAAAAAGATGATAGTAGCTATTGAAATGTGATTCTACAGAAGAATGATGAAAATTAAATGGGTAGATCACGTAACTAATGAGGAGGTGCTTAAGAGAATCGGGGAGAGAAAAGGAGTTTCTGGCATATCCTGACCAAGAGAAGGTTGGACACACTCTGAGACATCAAGGAATTGTCAACTTAGCATTAGAAGGAAGCGTGTGCGATAAAAATCGTAGAGGGAGACCGAGGGATGAATATAGAAAGCAGATTCAAAAGGATGTAGGTTGCCGAACGTATTCTCAGATGAAGAGACTTGCACAGGACAGGGTAGCGTGGAGAGCTGCATCAAACAAGTCTGCGGACTGAAAATCACAGCAACAACATTTATTATGTAATGCTGAACAAATCAGACTTAAAGATTATTTATACGACTTATATGCCTGAGGTGTCTGTAACAGCAAACAAAAGCTTCATACGTATAAGATAGTTTCAACTAAAAAGAAGTCTTGCACTGAGAAGTAAACACTTTGTAACAATTCATGAGCCTGCAGAGCTTTCACAGCAATGAGTTATGGTATTCTGAATAAAGCCGGGTGAATACTTTCACATGTATTGGGCTGAAATGGCCTGACCTGGGGTAACTATGTAATTCTCTTCAGTTCATTTTTCATCATTGTTTTCGCACGGACAAAAATGAAAATTATGTAACATAAACTCCTTTCTTGCATTTCGTGAAGATTTCACATTTCTGTTTTGTTTCGTTCCCTTTTTATGGCTTATTAATCTGCTCCGTGACATCATGGAGACGCTGTAGACTGTATTTCGAAAATAATACTGAAATAATTGTTGCATGGTATAACCTAAGGCGACCAACTTTTTCAAAACTCAATGCGGAACATTTCCAGAATGTGAAGGAGGACTCATTGTGCCAGTTATTCTGAAATTAGGAAAGATATTTAAGCGAGCAGAGTAGGCCTACTCATTTACTTTTAAAGTAATATATCTAACATGAGTGACATTTTCAGTCTTTATTTAAAGTTCATAAATATTTTCTCATGCTCCTATTTTGACTTTTAGAGTTTGACAATTTTTACATATTCTTTCTCCGTTACGTATTTCCGATCAGCTTCGTTGTCTGAACTACTTCTATTTCTTCCAGATCTTAGAGCATCCGTGCTCCACACATTTTGATAAGTATATTACTCCGCCCAAAGAATTATGTTTTGCAATGACCTCGAATTATATTTGATAAAAAATACTTTTTTAAAACCATTTACTGTACAAGTTCTTTCGATGAAATGCGGAGTTTAATTGTGCCTTAATACAAGCAATGCTCACTCACTTTAGTTGCTGCAGTTTCAGAATTTCACCACCTTTTTATTCTTGAAGGAAGTAAGATGAATGCTGATACTGTATTTGCTTGTCAGATTTTAATACGTTTTACAGACTGTGATAATATTACTTCTTGTTTGCCACCTTCATCACCGAAAAGTATTCCATTACACTTATTGAAACGTACTTAAGAAGGCACAGAAAATATTCTTTAAAAACATTACTGGTAGCAAATTTCTCATTTTGAACAGAACATGTGTTTTTTTTTTTAATGTAAGATGATTATCATCTATTCGTAGATGATGCATTGTGTAGCCGACGTGCAAGTAGTGTGACATAGCGTGACACACACAAATAGTTTCGACTTGTCTTCTTGGATCAACAATTTTAAAATTACTGGAACGCGGGACACTTCTGCCATTTTGCGGGACATTTTCCGTAATCATCCCAATGCGGGACAACGAGTACAAATGCGGGACTGTCCCGCAGAATCCGGGATAGTTGGTCGCCTTAGTATAAACGTCCTTTTGGAGACTGATTATCTGACACAGCCGAAAGCTTGGGGAAGCAGGCACATTTAAAGAAATATTAGATGGTTTACTACAGAATTTCGTCTATCATAGACATCCGTAAACTACGAGCATTAAAAACAACAGTGTGAAGCATCTTGTAGTATGTGGCAATAGTACGTGGTAGCGAAGGATATGTTTCATATCTAATAAAAATGCTCACTGAGACAAAGGCATCCTTATTGATTGGATAGATACGCCCTGCAGTCATGAGCAATGGTCTCTGGGCTCTGCACATGATGATCGCCAAGCTCTTCTGAAACTCCTGATCGGCATCGGTCCAAGCACAGCTATAGGCTGCCCACGAGACCTCTTCACCCTGTGGAAAACAACCAGCTAACCAATAAATGACATTACATACTGTAAATGTGTAATGAATACTCCATTAAAATTCGAATATGTGGCCACATAAATTCCACTGGAAGGAGACACAATCAAAGTGTTAGGGAAAAAAGAGGAATTTATACGGCTACCCTCCGAAATTTAATGAAATAACATTTCAAATTGATTTATAATATGACCTAAAACTAAATAGTGTACATGACATGTTACAAATTGCCCTGCATTCAGACTAACACTCCTATTTTATATTGTTCTTCTATAAATAACACAATAGGAAATGTTCACTAAGACTTACAGTCATTCGGATTTCCACCAAATTTGGCACTGATTGTTATTATAGATCACAAAGTTATTTATCAAAAATATGTGTGGATATTGACAACACTTTGCTTATAGGATTATCATACCTGAATTATTTATCAAAAACATGTAATCACACAAAATAATAATGCTAATGTTTGTCAGACATCTAAAACGTACAGTACATCAAAGACATAAAAATAATGTGAATACTTCTGTCTAAATTGTCCAAATTATTTATAAAAAAATATGCCATAAACACAAAGTCCATATGACACCGTTATTTCCACATCTAAAATATATGAAGATGTAGATTAGTCTACATTACAGTACTCTCACATTTAAAATACCGATCTCTGGTAAAATACAGACCTTATTACTGATTTAACTTATTGATTAAGCTGCAGTGGCTACAAACGAAGTTTTACCATTGTCCACACTTTGTGCAAGGACCAATGGAACACCAAAATACACATTTTATTGTTGGTCTCCAAAATATACGTTTATTAAATTAATGTGTCAACTATTGGAAGAGTGTAATCTTGTGCATCTTTGATGTCAAGACACTGCTGAGACTTAAAACAAGACTTTGGACTCTCGAATTAAGTACCATGGTGCTATTTCTATGCCTAAATTTTCTGTATTTTTATACTATAACAGTTTATTGTAACTATCTCTTGTTACAGTTTTCCTGTAACATTGAGGGAAACCTGTTGTATATGGTGTCTCACAAAAGACGCCTGCCAGGCGTCCGCAGATCGCGTTTTATGGTTCCCGGCCGCCGCCACCGTATCCGCTGGCCACGTCAGCACTCGATTCTCGGACTCTTATTGTGCCGCGGGTTCATACACTGAATTAAAGTCTAAAAAAAATTGCCACCTAAGCTTACCTTTATTTAGCCGGCCACAGTGGCTAAGCGATCTGTGGCGCGCCAGTCATGTTCTGCACGGCCACTATGGTCGGGGGTTCGAATCCCCTGGGGCATGGATATTTGTGCCGTCTTTAGTATTAGATAGTTCATACGTAGTTCCTAAGTATAGGGACTGATGACCCCGTAGGCAAGTCCCATAAGCTATACCCACATTTGAACATTTTTACTTTTATTTACAGTAGATGTTCAAAATGACGTGCCGGCCGCGGTGGCCGAGGAGACTGAGGAGCTCCAGTCACGGTCTGCACGGCCACTACGGTCGGGGTTTCGAATCCCCCCTCGGGCATGGATGTTTGTGCCGTCCTAGTTCGTAACTAGTTCATAAGTAGTTTGTAAGTTTAAGGACTGATGACCCCGTAGTTAAGTCCCACAGACTCTACAAACATTTGAACATTTTTGAACAAAATGATGTCCGTATATGGAAATAGCGGCCTGATATCTCTTGAACACATTTGCGAACACTCGACGAGTTTCGGCTGCCGAAATCTGGAAAATGACTAGTGGAATCTTTTTTCACGAAACAAATTCTGACAGGTATGTGAAAAATATCCTGCAGCCATTTTTTCAAGTATTTTCACCCAACGAAAAGGTGTACGGTTATTTCATGCAAGACAATGCAAAACCACACATTCCCAATGCCTTTATAGCAGCAATACGAAGTGTTTTTGATGATAGTATAGTTGACTGGCCTCCTCGTTCTCCAGATCTAAATCTCTGTGACTTTTATTTTTGGGGAATGTTAAAAAACATGGTGTATGTAAGCAATTCTCATACCCTCGAAGAGTTGTAAGACAGGATTCGACTAGTCATTTCCCAGATTTTAGCAGCCGAAATTCGTCGAGTGTTCGCAAATGTGTTCAAGAGATGCCAGGCCGCTCTTTCCAAAGACGGACATCATTTTGAATATCTACTGTAAATAAAGGTAAGCTTAGGTTACTCAGATGGCAATGCTTTTTGACTTTAACTCAGTGTATGCGCCCGTGGCATAATAGAGTCCGAGAATCAGGCGCTGCCGTGGCCGGCGGATGCGGTGACAACGGCCGGGAGCCGTACCGCGCTATCCGCAGACGCCTGGCAGGCGTCTTTCGTGAGACACACTGTTCTTTTGAGACAACTTGCTACTGTTTCAGGAAAACTTCCTACAATTTTGTAACAACTTATTACAGTTTAAGGGAAATTTATTACGAATTTGTTGTTATACAAAAGGAAATGTGTACACAATGAACCATGTAATAAGTTTTTACTGTTTTGTTGTAACAAGCTGGCAACCTCAGTAGCTGACAGCTCTCTTCCCCCCAACCCCCGAGTTTCTGATGTTCTCTCCAGTAGTTGACACTCCTGCACTACCAACGGAATCTTTGACGATTGTGTATATATTGTAAATAAACGTATTAATTTTTAGTCTATCATATCCATCATTCTCCATCACTTCTGCTACTTTTGACATATATAAACAGGGTGTAACTAATATGTGGAAAAGCTCCAGGGATTCAATAGATGACCTGACACCAAGCAGAATATGTCCTCTGGTAGCAAACTTTTTTATAGAGGAATTTGAGGAGAAGGCACTCGAGTCGGCAGAATTTAAAACGACAGTTTTCTGGCATTATGTGGGCTACACATTTGTAGTTTGGTTCCATGGAGAAGAAAAGCTGGCAGGGTTCTTAAAACACCAGAATTCAATCTACAAGAATATACAATTTACCATGGAGGTCGGAAAAGGCAGATGTCTACCGTTTCTGGATGTCCTTGTCAGTCGAAGAACAGATGGGTCTTTGGGTCACTCCGTGTACAGGAAGCTTCCCCCCCCCCCCCCCCCCCCCAGATCTATATTTCCAAGCGACAAGCTGCCATCACCCTGCACAAACCGCAGGTGTTCTATGTACTCTTGTGTTACGGACACATGTTGTATCTGTTATGGACAGACTTCCTAAATAAAGAGAACATTTGCAATCAGGCTTCATGGAACATGGATATGCTACACGCTAAATCCGCACAGCTGTAACGAGGAAGAAATGAAAACAACAACAAAAAGAAGAAGATAAGCAGGTGATCAGGTAGAGGGCTTTCCTTCCGTATGTGAGCAACCTCTCTTCTAAAATAGGAAGAATTCTAAAGAAGCATTCTGCAAGAATGATCTTCCGACCACCTGCGAAGATCTCGGCTTGGCTTGGCTCTGTGAAGGATGATTTGAATCGAGGAAGGCGAGAATTTATAAGATCCCTTGTCAGTGTGGCAAATCTACTCGCGCAATACGGTAAAGATGCGTGGATCATGAGCGGCATTGAAATACGGTTGACAGGAGATCTTATTAACCGGGACGTCGGCTTTCAAATGGATGCAGCATAGGACCCTGTAATTCCTTTAATCGCTTCACAGAGACATAGGTCCACATCTAGTGCGACTTCTGACGAAAACTGATTTCTTCCGATCACCGAGCTTTAACTGCGCGAAGGCGCATTCCGACAGATGGCGGGAATGTAAGTACAGCCCAGTGATCTCTTTACTACCTGGATGGGGATCTCTGTCAAAGCGTTTCGTCGACTGCCACCTTCACCATGTTTCAGTTAGTCAAAAAACTGATTTTAACGTTTCACTTCGAAGTGCAGAATTTGTTTTAGGCGGTAAGTATTTAGATTCTTGACGATGGTTAACATGGCCATGTTAACATTAAAGCAAAGAACTCAAAATTTCGTTTTATGTTCATAATACCTAAGAGTAATTCAGTGTCGTAAATATAATATATCTAAGAGCCGATAAGGAAGTCTTATTTACGTATTTTTACGCGTTTTCCGATACTTTCCTTGCTCCACCGATTCGTACAGTTGTATGCAGAGCACGAAATAACCATTTTAAACTCAAGACGTACACTTCAGTAGTAACAAGAGAAAGTTTCTTTACTAACTGAAAGATGGCGGAAGATGTAAACAAACAGTCAGACAGTGGCAGGAACAAACGCTATACGCAGACGCAGGCGCCGCCGCGCCAATCTTCGGTATATATAGAACGGCGTGCACCAGTACTCTTCCGTCTCGTACTCACCTGAAGATGGCTGCATGTTTGTCAGCTGAAATATAATGTCAACATGCCAACGTGATCCGGCTGCAAGCTCGAAATATAATGGACCAGAATATGCCATGTACACATATGGTTTATTTGGTTTTGTTACCGTAATACAGGCATATGTTGTGGTTCACATGATATAAACCACTTCAATATGCAAGGTTGCTCATTTGTATTGATACAGTGTAATTTACTACCTACAGTTCTCAGAATGGCTACCACAAGCTGTAAGTCAGACTTCTATGTACCGAATCATTAACTGTCTCACTCGTTCCCATATTCCAGGCGTCCGTCGTATCCGCTGATTTCCTTGCTCTGTGTGCTGACGCAGCAGTTCCGCATAATAAACAAGTGTCGCATGCAATACGGGCTTCAAATGACCCCATAAGGTCGGGAGAACGAGCAGGCCAGTTTCGGTCCCTGATACCCTACCCATTGGGAATCGCTGATATAAATTTGCTCTAGCAGCATGAACAAGGTGCCCCACTTGCATGAACCACGTGTGTCGTATTAAATTCAGTGGAACTCTTCCAACAAGTCATGTGAAACTTTTTCATGATTAAGTGGTCTGTGTTACTCACACCACAACAAATGCCTGGAACATGGTAACAAGAGCAAATAATTCACATGTTTGCATGACACGTTCTGCATGTTATCCACTTCTCTCTCGAACACCCGGAACTTTCCCACAAAGTTAGATATGCCCTTTAAATTATATCTTCCAGTAGCCCTTTAGGAGAGCATACTGAAGAGACAGGAAAACCAACTGCACACAGTTTTATGGGATACATTATGTTTAAACCTCTCATTATTTGAACCCCCAAGCATTCTCGCTCTTCCATTAATCACTATTGTCTGATGGATGGTGCAATGCATTTATACCATCAGAGGCTGAAGCCTGCAAATGTCTTTACTGCTTGTGACTCCCATTGTGCAGCACATCTAATTAAATAGCCACCCTAGACTCCATATTTCAAGAGATTTATAAAAATCTAAGTATGAAACAGTGCAGTGGGGAAGCACATCGACATACCACGATGCTACTAAGCATTACTGTTAGTCAGGGACAGATCTGAGTGTATCAGCATTCAAGACTATTGTTTTCTATGATAACAATACTATTATCGTATATCACTCAGACAGAGAACAGCTCACAGCATCTCAAAGTTAATCCTACCTAAATTATTAAGATAGTGTTCATATTATAAATAAATCTATCATTGTGCCACATTTTTGTAAATGTCTGACTGTCTTTGTTAGATACCTCACTTACTGACACATCATTCTCCAGTTTCTGACACGAAGTGACTCTCCCCCTCTCCTCCCCCCATACCATAGCTAAGACCACTATGCCGGCCGCAGTGGCCGAGCGGTCTGCGGCGCGCCAGTCACGGCCTGCACGGCCGCTGCGGTCGGTGGCTCAATCCCCTATCGGGCATGGATGTTTATCCCGTCTTTAGTATAAGCTAGTTCATAAGTAGTTTGTAAGTTTAGGGACTGATGACTCCTTAGTTAAGTCCCATAAGCTCTACAAACATTTGAACCCTATAGTAGTTGACACTTCTAGAACAGGGCAGAGCAGAGAAACGTGATAGTCTGAACGTTACACAGGCGCTCCAGTCACGGTCTGCACGGCCACTATGGTCGGGGGTTTGAATCCCCCCTCGGGCATGGATATTTGTGCCGTCTTTAGTATAAGGTAGTTGATAAGTAGTTTGTAAGTTTAGGGACTGATGACCCCGTAGTTAAGTCCCATAAGCTTAACAAACATTTGCACATTTGAATGTTACAGGTGGCAGCACTGTAGAGCCGACAGAGTTTCGAAACTGTTTCATAACAGTCGGGAACGCATTGCTATTTAGTAATCGTGGATCATTGACGTGGTGCTGAACAAGCTCTCTCTGTGATACCGTGCATAGTACGACTGACAAGCGAAGGATATTCTGGGAGCATTAACAGCATGAACAGCCTCATCTGTGCATGAGATTACAGCGTTAGTGGGTAATTTTGAAGAAAAAAAACCTGCTGGTGGGGATCCAACATATGTGCCACATAGAATATTGCAGATGTTCGAGTTGCCTTCCAGTGGAAGTATCACTGTTATGTTCAACAGCACGCACCTTCGGTACGAATTAAGCGATGGAGCTAACAAAAAATACTTCACGAGTTAGACTTTCGCCGCTATAAGATCAGATTGCGCAACAATTACATGAACGAGACCAGAGCCGCGACGGATTAGCCGTGCGCACTGTGGTGCCCTGCTGCGGTGCGCGCGGCCATTCGCCGTCGGGGGTTCGAGTTCCCCCTCGGCCATGGGTGTTTGAGTTGTGCTTAGGTTACTTTACCTCAGTTTAAGTAGTTTGTAAGCTACGGAGTGATAACCATGCAGTTGAGTCCGATAGATTTGCAAACATTTGAACATGACCTGTGTTGTGTATGGAGTTTCGTGGACGGGTTTGTCTACAATCAACATGGACGCCAGTTTCCTTAACAACATTTGGTTGACAGACGAAGTCCACTTTCATCTCAACGCATTCGTGAACAAAAATGATTTCCTTTACTGGATACAGGAAAATTCTTGTGAGTTTCATGAGCGTCCATTACATAGCTTACAATATGGTGTGCTCTATCATGTCTTGGTGTCAATGGCCCTTACTTTTTTAAACGTGAGGATGGCAGTGCAACAGTAACATCTGCTTGATGCGTTGATATGGTTGAAACAATATTCACACTGAGACTGTGCAATCACACAATGCTCAGCAATTGATGGCAGCCGTTTCTCAATTTCTTGGAAGGTGTGTTATTTCGTGTAACTGATACTTTACGTGGCCTACGAGATTTTCTGAGCTTAGCGTGTGTGACTTTTTCCTGTGAGGATTTCATAAAGGCAAAGTGTACCCTAAAGGTCCTGTAACTATCCACGAACGGAAACAGAACATTGAAAATAAAATCACTACCACTCACTGGTCAGCTGGCCTTCCAACAGCCCGTAAAAGGTTGACTACCAAACACACATGGAATTCATCGGGCAATATGTTTGTCAGGTGATCCGGAGAAAAACAATTCCGGAACTAAAGATAAACAATAACAAAACAACATATGGTTTCGCCGTACCTTATCTTACAGAGGACTCACGCACACTGCCTGCCACAGTGTTCCTACGTCACGCTGTCATTGGCTGCTCGTCTCTACTTAAGCGGACCTGGACGTAAAACTGACTTAAAGAAATAGCCTCAATCTAAAAGACAAATTACTCCCACTTCCAAACTTGTATGGTTTATTTACTTTTAAATAGTCATAGTCTTAAACGCTCTTTGGACAAATGTCTGCACACTGGCCACGCTGATGCTTCAGGGAAGGAAAATGACTATAAACATTCCATGCCTGCCACAGTCATGGAAACAATAAGGCCAATATAGAGGGGTCTTGTAGATAAAAAATTACTTAGCAAATTGCCGCCGCCGTAAACAAAATCCTAACGAGAGTTTCAACAGCTGCGTGTGGTAACGAGTACCGGAAACAGTGTTTGTCGGATGGACAGTGCTCAAATAGGTGTGATGGATTGAATGGACAAATTAGGCATCTAACCAGGAAATAATATGATAGCTGTTCTGACTGCCACAGATCGTCAGTGACTAGATGAATCTGAAAGAGGTGCGGAAGCCACCACTAAAGAGTCCAGAGTAAGGAAAAGACTTAAGAAATCGCACTGACGTGTTTTACGGCCCACTTTAGATTTGTAGTATTATAAGTTTTTGTCAACATTTTCGACCAAAATAATAATCTAAATAATAATAAATTAATTAATAAGAGTGTGTGAAACCCTTTTAGGAAAAAAAGTTAAGTAGTGGCGAGATTCGAACCACCGACCTTTCGCGTTATAGTCGAGCACCTTGCCCACTACGCTATTTTTTTTCCTAATTTATGGGTAGTTCTTGCCCTTGCGGACGCTGATCGTGTTTGTTCGTTTGGGTTCTACGTGTTTTTCAGCTCAGCCTTTTTATTGCAGAGAGCGTTCAGCCCTCTGACCGGGCGCGCTGAGCCACGGCGCCCGGGCGCTACGGCTATAAATCGAAACAGGGGTTTTTAAATCTCATACTATTGATGGCCGTTGTTAACTGCTGTTAATATGGCATTTGTAGACATTAGATTATCATTTATCGTACGAAGAACGATGTGTTTTTGTTAATTCCTCAGTGTGCCGTTGCTTTGAAATGAAAACGTGTATGTTACAATAAGAAAATCATCAATTACGCGAGGAATATCACGTGACATCTCCGAACGGCTGGTTTTCGTTAATTCAGTGCAGGGTGTCAAATCTCCGTTATTTTTACAAATATGTCTCAAACATAAAAAAAAACATAGAGATATGAAAAAAACATAAGGGAGCTAAGTTGTAGAGAATTTTCTCCTATACCAGTTAGGTTATTCAATTTTCGTGTTAGATGAACGGTTCGTTTACAATTACAATTATATTACAAACTGCTTTTTTTTTGTTTTAGTACCGTATTTTTTGTCCGAAAAATTTGCAATAGGGATGTTCTGGTCTCTGGTGGCCTACAATCATGTCTGTAAAATTTGGTGCTGATCGGTTGAACGGTTCGTCTTAAAAACAGGGAACACGTTACGGACAGACGGACAGACAGACAGACATCCCAAAATCGCCGTTATTTTTGCAAATATCTTTGAAACGCTACGAGATATGGAAAATAAAATAAGAGAGCAAAGTTGTAGAGAATTTTCTCCTATACAAACTCGGTTATTCAATTTTTGTGTCAGATGAGTAGTTAAGCCGTTATTTTCATTTAAATTTCGAGCTGTCAAAAGACGATCGCAAAGGCCCATTTTTAGTGTTAGTACCGTAACCTGAAGTGGGCCAAAATATCTGCATAGGATAAAGACGCAGCTGGCCAACAAGATTGTTATTGTCTTCAGTCCGCAGACTGGTTTGATGCAGCTCTCCACGCTACCCTGTCCTGTGCCATCAAGATTATGCCAAATGATCACAAATTCCTCGTCGTTTTGACGACCAGTTTCGGTCAGTGATGACCATTTTCAAGTCTACAGCAAATCAGAAACAGGACACATTTAGTAATAAACTAACTTATAAAAAATAAATAATGCCTTGTAATCATCAATATACCAAAAGTGTTTGAAAATATTATACAGCATACATGTTGTTACATTCCTTAATGCAATGTAAACAATTTCAGATAATTCATTTAGTATTAACGTTAGGGAAAACATATTTTAGAATTATTTTGAATCTCTAAGAAAGTGATACATGACTAATGAAAAAAAAGTCTTACAAGGAGATGACACGACCGTGGGGTCGGGGATTTGCAGAAATTTTGTGTGGTGAAAGAGGACCCCTAAAACCTCATGTGGTTAAAATATTAGGACGCACTACTCGGAAAATCCCGAGAAAAATCGATCCGAAGTTTCTTAGGTGCCTTATGAGTTTAATATATTTGTCCATTGTCGAGCCGCCGTTTGGCCTAGATGGTTACGGCTCGGACTTTTATGCCAGAGGTCTCGGGTTCGATTTCTCCTCTGGTTCTTTTATTTTTCTTCTGCTTCACTTTCCTTTGTTATTCCACCAGTTATTCAGAACGTTTCTCAAACCTACATTATCTTTAACAAATTACTTACAATAAAAGGTAGGTAAAGCAGTAAACAATCCGAAGATTGGTTTGAACACCACAGTGCTTTAACGAGGCATGGTCCTGTTTGGGGGTGGTATGCCATTGCCTTCCTCCGACCTTCGAACTGACTTACCCAGCCAGTTTAACGTGAGTTCCGAACCACGGTGCTACTCGGTATTATTCACAGGAGCACTACCGCCAGAGGTGAAAGAAGTAGAAAATGACAGATAAAAATCCTAGAACCTGGCGGGGATCGAATGCGACCTTTGGATTGGTAGTCTGACACTCTACCACTGTGCAACCGAGGCAAAAATTATTTTCGTTTTGTCCAACAACACAATTCATGGCGGTGGGTTTTCCATTTTTCATTGTCACGTATAGAAGGAGAAACATTGGGTAGTTAATCAGAATAACAAAGTCGATTGGGAAACATTCAATTTTTATACGTATAATAGTTATAAACAAGAACCACAGTGGTAATTATCGTAAAAACAAACAAAGCAATAATTTTTGCGACATCTTGTGCAACACATAAAAGCGGATTTTTTACAGTCACAGGGCGTATGCAATAAAACTGTACAAAAACATGCCCAATTATCATTCACGAAAATGTTTCGTGTTTCTGATAATTTGGAGGCAAACCAGGCATTTTGAATCATGTCTCGGAATATTGATGATGATAATTGATGGTGAATTATAGAATGAATTTTTATACAATCTTCCCAGGAATTAATTTCACGATTCTCCTGTAACAATGCGCTGCAATTTTGCAAGCTCTTTATGGAATTTTTAACTTGCTGTGTACACATCACAAGGTTGCACCAAAGAAGTGCATTTTGGAGGTATGACTTTACAGACCAAGTTGCCATTTTTTGTATCTTGATAAACTGCATCATATATCTCTGGATTCGTTTGAGCTCCCCAAGAGTCAATGAGAAGTAAAAATTTATTCTCCCCGACGTAAGGTTTAAACATTTCCAGAGAAAATCTGTGTATAAAACTGTTGTTAATTTTCCGGACTTAGATGATGTTATGATGACGTTCGTATAAGTATTGGTATAACCATCTATGAATTTGTGAATATGAGGTCCGAAATGACCGGTCTCTTCTTGTAAGCTAGATAAGGCACCTAAGAAACTTGGGATCGATTTTTCTCGGGATTTTCCGAGTAGTGCTTCCTAATATTTTAACCACGTGAGAGAGGTCGTCTGTCACCACACAAAATTTCGGACAAATCCCCGACCCCACGGTCGTTCCGTCTCCTTGTTAGTGTCGCTTAACTAGCTAGTTATACGATTTGTTTATATTGATTCTGTAGAAGTTTGTAGCCGTTCAAAAATTACTCTACAAATTCATACGGCGGCCATATTGATGACGTCATAACCCCGATTCCACAGGCCGGAGCTTCGGGGACTTTTAGGATGAAAGCTAGGACATCAAACTGAGACTATTGCTAAAAGTTTCATCGCTCCCCTATTTTTTTCTTATTTATTATATAAAAGTCTTGGACTATATCTAAGAATATAATTATACAGTCTTCCTGTCTTGTGTTCTGTGATAAGTAAAAATACACATTACATATCAGCTGTGCCATGAATTATAACTTTTGTGTGCAGAGGCGTCGTCAGGGACGGGCAAGGGGAGCCAGCTGCAGCCCTAGGAATTCTAAAATACAGCACTCATAAACTGCTGGAAAAATCTACAGTAATCCGAAGATGACAAGTTCACAATAAATTTCTTTAAAGTTTACTGTAAAATGAATTTTCGTGTTTGATAATTTTCATACTTGTGAATTCGCTTTATCGTTCTCTTCCCCAAGCCTGTTAGCTGGTTACATCCTGACTTATGCAGCCACTAACAAAAGATCTTATAATTAAGTAAAAAAAGTATAAAGTCGTTTACCTGTTCCTTTACGTTGTGAGCTGCCCAACAGTAGAAAAAGATTTTCATTGTTGGGAACGGTAGATACATCACGTATTTTAGCGCTGATGTGAAATCCGGAATCTGTAAAAGAAGTAGAATGATTTTCTTAAGAAACAAAGCGATGAATAAATTTTATGTACATTTAATACTAACTAGGTGGCCCATGCAAATACTTTTGCACCATTTGTGTGAATTTGGTAAAATCTAGCTGATCGTCAAATCCATCAGAGTTGGAAGAAGCTGAGAGAATTTGAATTTCACCGAATGTCAATGTAAGCTGCTCTGATGCCGCCGGCCAAACGCCTGCCTGCCGGCATACCTCACAACAGTACTGTCAAGCGGGCAACGCAACTGGACAGGCGGCGCGAGACCAACCAGCGCCTGCCAGATGCAAACACAAGACCAGAACATACACAAACAGTAAATTCAAAACAAACAGAAGTAATCCATATCTATAAATGTGAATGTCTGTTCGTTGTACGTGTATAACTTCTGAACCACAAGACATAAAGAGCTAAAAAATTGTACAGTTACTAATGTCTACCTGGGGAAGGCTTTAGGCACGGTTTTATGGCAATCGGATAGCTCTTTATCTGTATATAATAAAGTGAATGTCTGTTCGGTGTACGCTTATCACGTCCTAACGACAAGACGCAGAGACTTAAATATTTGTACAGTTACTAATTCAAATCTGAGGAAGGTTTTAGGCATGGTTTTATAGCGATCTGTTAGATATTTAAGAATTTGAACAATGTAACGCGAAATAATAACGCGGAACAATAATTACTCCTTGAAAATTATACTTACTCTTGTGCCGTCCGCGGTGGCCGAGGGGACTGAGGCGCTTCAGTCACGGTGTGCACGACCACTACGGTCGGGGGTTCGAATCCCCCCTCGGGCATGGATATTTGTGCCGTCCTTAGGATAAGCTAGTTGATAAGTAGTTTGTAAGTTTAGGGACTGATAACCCCGTAGTTAAGTCCCATAAGCTTAACACACATTTGAACATTTGAATTTACTCTTTGAAAATGGTTTTATTGGTTGCATTGTTGCTTGAGGGTTGATAATGATAAAAAGGTGGAGTATATTGGGATAGAAAGTTATCGGTGTCTATAAAATTCTACGTGTGTGTGTTAATATTTCGCTCTGCAGCGAAAACTATAGAATGCAGACGAATGGTATGTGTGTAATTGTTGTCCGAAGTCTCCCGTTGTACACTATAGCAGTTCCATGCCGATGGCTATAAGGGGGTGGAAGATATGGTCGTTGAAAGTCGTCAAATCATTAAAAAAAATCGGACTGAATGCCAGCGATGACGTTTGCGACTCTATAGCAAGGAGGTTACATATAGCGAAACGTGATGCCACAGACCATATATTTGGTCTAAGCGTGCTACAATGTCTTCAGGTCTTTCTCTGTAAGGATAAGCATACGAATAAGGAAATATAAGGATAAATAAATAAAGCGGTGAAAAAGAAATTTCTTTTAATACATCTCTTTAAAAAAATCGATTTGACGTTTAGCGCATTACATCAACTGATCGATCTATGATATTATTAGAATCATTATTGTTGAATTTCGTGATTGGATTCTTCGAAACGAGTGTATTTTTACGTGTGATTTGATCTACACTACTTACTTTCCTGATAAACGGTAAGTACTTAGACTTCTGCAATCTGATAGGAATATTTTTCTGTTCCTTCAAAACCAGTTTCATAGCACACTACTGTAAGATAGCTTATCTAGCATAATCAACCAACACGCGAACGGAGCCGCGGGCTTAAGCTAGTAGGGACTATATCTTATAGGTGGGTCTGTGAACCGACTGAGTATCCTTCCGCCTGCTTCCTGATTGGCTCGAGGTATCTACTTAATCCCGGATCGCCAGCCGATGAGCCATTGTTGGTGTGTTCGCTCTCGCCGCCTAGGACCGTCCACTACGCAAGATCGCCGACTCCTATCGACTTCGCCGACGGCCTCTCGGACGGAAGCTGCTGGAAGATTTACCTTGTAGATTGCGAGTGACGAACTGAACTATGTTAGTAACTGTGCCTTTGATCTCCCTGACTATAATATGTGTTTGGTTTTGGGATTTCTGTCTCTATAGAAGAATTTAGTTTAGTTTCAATGGTTGACGAACCCAGAGTGTAATTTCTTTGATTTAATCAATTGTGTTGTGAAAGCCTGAACTGTGGTGGTCACTACATAAGCCATTAAAAACAATAGAGATTGTAGGGACTGGTGAACGTCGGAAATCGAACTTAAAAAAAAAAATTATGTCTTTCGTCTATCTATTCAGTGTACATACAATTGAGTACCTTCGAACCGAAATACAACATTAAAACCATTAAAACGTATAATTTAAGTCAAATATTCTTAAGTAAACTAGTTAGCAACTGCTTTATACAGATCGTTTGTGAATAAAAAGGACTTTAGGGTTTAACGTCGCGTCGACAGCACAAGATCGGATTGTTTTATTACGAACTAGCTGGAAACCCGGCGTGTTTATTTATCCTACACTCTCGTAGTCCACATCCCCTTTCCCCCCCCCCCCCCTCTCTCTGCATCCACCTCTTTCTTTTCCATCTCTCTGTTCGTTTCCACCTTTCCCTCTCCCGGAAAAATTTTCTGTAAGGTAGGCCCTACCCTCTGTCATCTACCATACAAACATTTATGTACCCAGCGATCTTCCTCTTGGATTAAAGGTCATGTGTGCAAAAATTCATAAAGATTGGAACAAAACCATGCATTTTGTAAAATTTCGTAAGTTAAGTACCCTTCACCTTGCACCGAACGAAATGTTATACCGACAATGACATTCCTCTTGTTTTTAAGGTAGAGTGTACAAAATTTCATTAATATCGGAACAAAACTATAGATTTCTATGCAACAGAAACGCAGGTCACATTGAAAAACGCACTTTGTTATTCTCCAATATTCCAGTTTTATTTCATACAATCCTTGTTTTGAGAATAACAAAAACAACAAAAAAAGGATTTGTGAAATCGGTCGAGCAGTTCTCAAGTTATGGCGCGACCAAGGTATTTAGGGTTCCATTTTTTATGCTGAAAAGTACCCTTCCCATGCACTGTATGAAACTTAAGGGATACGGTAACCTTTCTCGTTTTTTGAAGATAAAGCGTGCGAAAACAGATTGCTTGATTCTGGATGCAAGAGAATTAAGGGAGACTTGCAGACAAAAATAAATAGTAAGATGCAAATCTGTAATGCTAACTTTATTTCATACAAGGTCATGCCTGATGCGACAGTTGTGCGGCATCTACAGCGAAACAGTTGCGAGCGGTAAACTTCTTTTCGTTTCATTATTTGACGGCGGGGAACGGGTGGGGGTTCAGTTACAAAACGCTTCATAAACGTCCTAAATTACATGCAAACTTTGTTGGAGGTCCCTTTTGTTTTTGGGGCAGGAACCTTCGTGGGCGTACGGTGAACAATTCACCAAAGTTTCATTGCAATCGAATGAATGGTTTATGAATACATAGAGGACATACAGACAAACATTCATTTTTAAACATAGAGATAGGGAAGGAAATCGGTCCTGTCCTTTCAAGTAATATCGCGGCATTTGCCTGGAGTGATTTAGGAAATTGCGGAAAACCTAAATCTGGATGGTAGGAGGCGGATTTGAACCTCCGTCCTCCCAACTATTCCACCTCGCTCGGTTAGTGAATAAAAGAGGAGGATACTAGGAAAAAAGTACATCACAATATTCGATCCTAGTTTGGACAGACTTCAGATCTGGCTCCACTGTTGACATGTAATAGCTGAAGAAACGTCCAGGTTCAGTTACTGCCGGAATGGGTCTTTTGAAAGAGCAGTGACAGCACCTGAAGGTTTCTTCAACTCCTGTTCATCTACAAATGGCATAAATGGTCGATAGTAGAACTGAACCCGGCCATCTATACAATTAAATGGTGCCATCTACACTATTTTTCTAGTGCCACTGAAAGACCAATCGCTATTACTCCCACAATGTGTTGCGAAAGAAGAGGATTTGATTGAGAAAGGTGATACTCCATTCTCAGAAATGGTTTGTGGATGTTTCGCAGGCGCTAAGGCTGGAGATCTCGTGCAAATAAATGGAAAATGAAGAATGAAGATTGCCATTGCATTCTACAGTTTCATGCAAAGCCATGTGGACGACGTTTGATTGACAAAGGTTTCGTCATACAGTAAGACAACGACCCTAAATACTCTTGAAGATCGTGTGAAGGGCCTTTGGCAAATTTAGAAAAAAAGAACTGAACAATTTGATCTGGCTGTCCCAATTCCCCGACTGTAATCCCAGCAAAGTGCTTTGGGATCACTTTGATATAGCAGTTAAAGCAAGGCTTATTACTTTAATCACCTCTGGACCAGACTACAAGAGGAATGGTGGCAAATAACAGGGGAATCCCTGTTGAAGCTGACAGCAAGAATGCCGCGTGTATGCAGAGCAGTGATTAAAGCCAAAGGAGACTACTTTGAGGAGAGTACAATTTGACTGCATGTATTTAGGTTCACTGAAAGATTATCCCAAATCTGACTTTATTTCTGGTTCCAATTTTTTTTTCTCAAAATTACTGGCGTTAAAACACTTTTGGGTGGTATTTTGTATTCCCCTGTACAGGTTGAACAAGATGTGGTTGGCATCAGCTACCCACTCAGGATTACAATCACATACAGGCGAATGTAAAACGTTTATCCGATATAGATTAATAGGGGAGGACACGTGGTTGAATGGAAGTAGTATTATTGTTGTAAACATCGTGGTTCGATTCACTTGTTTTTTCCCAACCACGACTATGAGGGAAACTGAAGTATAGTACCGCGTAGTAACCACTTTTGTTTGCTGGGAACCGTTCCACAATTTTTACAATTTATGTCTTGCGTGAACTCTTGACCTCAGGTACGTAGAGTGTGTAAAAGTTATTGCAGATCAAGGTTTTACCTATAGATGCCGTTCGTTTCTCTACCTAGTCAATTTCCTTTTGGAATGAGATACGATTAAAATTTAGTGAAATAAGTAGAAGAGATAACATAACCTTCAGTGCTTCCATAAGTGTCACTGTCTTCTCCGTAGATGCAGGTGTGATGGTAGGTTGTTTGGAGGATTTCCAGACCTGGATCTGAGTTCGAAACCACATCCAATAAACTTTTCTTGTGGAGATTTGAATCCTTCAATGTACTAAAAGGTAACATTAGTGTTTTCATAAATCACTTTGAAGCTCTATTGGTCTAATATGACAACAAAAAGAAAAGAATAACCATGCTTATGATTTTAATGTAGACGTCCTAGAAAATTCTCCCAGTAAGAAGTTACTGCACTTGATGACATTGTCATTCAACTTAATTCATACTGTTAACTTTCCGACTAGGGTAGTTAATGGCTCAAAGACAGCTATTGATAATATCTTTACAGAAGTATCTAATGATCAAAATTATATTATTAAACAAATAATAAGTAGTCTCTCAGATCACGATATGCAGTTCCTTTTGACAGATGTTGTTGGTGATCGGGATATAAAATCTCACAAATCAGAGTTCAAGAGAGTAGTGAGTTAGACAAAAATTGTTTGTTTTAGGAAACTGCTCAAAGACATGAATTGGAGTCATGTGTACAGTGCTCATAGCATGAATGAGAAATCAATAAACGTCTTGATCCGATCGCTACCAAACTTAACAAGATCACCCCCAATGCTAATCTAATATAAATTGCTCCAGCCGTCTCCGCATCCATAGGGAACATGCATGCACACATCCATTGTTATGGAGATAGCAAGATTATACAAGGAGGACAACGAAAATGATGTAATTAGAAAGATGCTTTGCCACAGATGTGCAAAAATCTTGTACATAAGTAGCGCTTAAGAGCATTGATCATTGGTTAAGAGTGGTAAAAAAGTTAGACTTTTCATATCTATAACTCTTTCCTTCTGTGTTAAGAATTAATATCTCCAAAGAGCTCGTTGAATATCTCCGTCCCTCATAATAGTAATAACAAGAGAACATCGAAAACTGAAATGTTACCGACTTCTGCTATGCGTACTGATCAGGTGCCACGATAGATATGGCACACGGAACAACGAAATTTCGTGAAAAGGCATTAGTGACGTTCATGTTTAAATGGTACATTTTCAGGAAGACATGCATAACGGGTAGCTAAACTGCAAATGCTTAATCGGTAAAGTCAGCTGTAGAAATCAGAGCATCATAGTAACGAAATCCGAAAACGACGCTGTTTACTGGTGTCTTTATTTCACTTTTTTTAAATAGTAACTTTGTGATAATTTCCGGCGTTACCACGAAATCTCAAGTAATTTCCTAATTTCCTTAATTGTGAATAGTTACGACAAGATAAAGAGAAACTGACAAAGAGGGGGAAGAGGAGATGGGAAGTAGGTGGGGACAATGTAGACGAAGACTGCCTTTCTCATGGCCTAACTGGTTTGAGCAGTGTATAAAAGATCATAAGGTTTACCGACTATGTTTCGTGCTACATATAATTATAAAAGATCATAAGGTTGATATGTTTGAAGCTACATATAATTATATGTACAAAAAGGTAGGCCAAACTTTCAGGAAACATTCCTCACACACAAAGAAAGAAAATATGTTATGTGAACATGTGTCCGGAAACGCTTAATTTGTTTTGAGCTGTGTCTATGTTCATGCAGGAAAGGACAAACAAAAAATTTTGCCAGTTCGCTGACTCTACAATAATAATTTTCTAAAACAACGAAATGCAGGATGTCACTGTATGTTCACCAGTCATTTTACACGCTTCCTCACTCATTTCCCTTGGGACTGAACCACAGCAAAGGGTGAATTGGTATACCTAGTGTATTTAAATTTTCCCCAGTGAACCCAACATACAGGACAATTTGTTTTATGACCAAAAATCTGTTAGTTTTAAACTTTTTAAAACTAGCCTGTATGTACCTGAATGGTATTGTAACTACACTTGCTTCCGTCTCTAATAGTCGATAGTACATTAAACCCAAATCTTCATTCCTTCCTTTGTTTCTTCCTTCTACTTGCTGACGTATTCTCTAGCACAGGTGATGACTATCATGTAACCGAAAGCCTCAATCGATTTTCATTATATCAATGATCACTGTTTTGCTGTCATAAAAATCTGACCTATCTTCAGTAAGGCTTCTTTGATTGTTGCAGTACTCTTGAGTTTTCTTTATAATCTTATAGGAATACAAGTAAAATAATAGAACTTACTTTAGTCTGTTGGTACAATGCCATACAAAGATTAAACATTGCGAAGGAGAGCTGTATTAGCACCATGATGTTCATAGCCTTCTCCAAACTTTGTAGAAACCTGAAATAAAAGATCACTGGTTAGTTTTACAATAAGCCTAAGAGTGAAATGGTGAGATTAAAATTAATAATAAACTAAAAATTTTATTGAAATGCCCCATGAGTAGTTCGTATAAAAGAAGAATTTGGAAAATCAATAAAATAATGAATGACTGAATGAATGTGTGTTACGTGTACAAGATATTGTCATCAAATTAATACTTGTCGTGATAAGCTTCGTTCACTATATTACACTTTTTACATATTTACCTGCGGTTTCGAAGGGAGGAGACAATAATAAGGTATTGTGCGAACGTGTTTCACCAAATCTTGTAACTTTCAAGTTTAAATGAATTAACATAGTTACAAAATTATTTAGCACTAGTGTCGCAGGTTAACGGAGTATAGTTGCATTAACTCATGCGATGCTGAGGGAATTCGTTTAGGAAATCGGACATAAAGTAGTAGATGAGTTTTGTTGCTTGCGTTAGTTAAATAACTTATAATAGCCGGAGTAGAGAAGACATAAAATGAAGAGTGACAACAGAAAGAAAAGCTTTCATGAAGAAGAGAAATTGGTTAACATCCAGTATTAACTGAAGTGTTACGAAGTCTTTTTTAAGTCATTTGTGTGGAGTGTAGCCATGTACGAAAGTGAAACAATAAGCAGTTGAAAAAATCAGAGAATTGAAGCTTTGAAATGTGGTGTTAGAGAAGAATGCTGTAGAATGGATGGGCAAAACGAGTAACTAATAAGGAGGTACTGAAAAGAATTCCGGAGAAAATAAATTTGTGGTATAACTTGACTGAAATAAGGAATACATTGAAGGGACGCATACTCTGGTACCAAAAGAATCATCAGTTTAGTATTGGAGACAAGCGTAGAGAGTAAAAATCGTGGAGGAAAGAGAAAGTCCAAGTTACATGCACCGGCGCCTGCCACTAGACATTCCCTCCAACTATTTCTGTAGCGTCGTTGGATGAAATTTCCGAGCATGGGTTTCTGCGCTGATTTTGTTCCTCAAGACGCCTTCTACATCCAGTAGAAGTTTGTTGGTGTCATTGATAATTCTTGAAACACACTGATTTATGGGCCATTCCCTTTCAAACCGGACAGCAGGGTCTGGGGTCTCACTTTTCTCTCATAGAAAGTAACAATTAATATCTTTAATTTTATCCTTTTACTACTTATCCTGCGGAGCGCGCGGTTGCTCGCCGTGGAGGTTCGAGTCCTCCCTGGGGCATGGGTGTGTGTTGTCCTTAGGTTAGTTTACCTAGGTTTAAGTATTTTATAAGCTACGGACTGATGACCACGCAGTTAAGTCCGATAGATTTACAAACATTTGAACTACTTATCGTCACATGTTTGTAGCAACACGCCTCATATGTACAACCTAGCATAAAGGTTTTTTTTCCACTCTTTCCGTCTGTTTAATTCAGTGGAAGCAACGTAAAGGGTGCTTCCTACAGGGCGAGACGGGGGTCTATTTACTTCCGAAAAAAGGAAGCGTTCTTATTTTAGTTTTTGTACGGGCTCAAATATTCTGTTTGGAGAAAATTCCGTTTTGTTTTTTTGTTATGGTGTGTGACAGGAGAACGGCAGCCGGCCGCAGTTTAACTTGTTAGTGCAGCGCGAGCTTGCGTATTGATTACCTAATTATTTCTTTCCACGTTGATGATAAGGGGTTCAATAATACTTTAAACGGAAATGAAGGTGTAAAAAAAGAAGTTGTAATCTATGTATATTTAATCCACATGGAAAATGCAGTTATTTTAACAAATGAAAAAAGTTTTTATAGCAAAGAATTAATTGTTTTGATGTTAGTGTTATATACCTACAGCAACTTCATATGTTCAGCTTAAAAAATGAACAGTGGTTCACTGAAATTCGGTTTGAGGTTCAAGAGTTACTCAGGACACAAAGTGACGCAGTCTGAAAAAAAAAGTTCATCGAATTTTAACTTGAAAAAAGTAATCATTTAAGGGATAAATTCATGACAGTTGTTTTCTTTTACATTAATTGGTACATTTAAAAATTACAAATTAATTTGAAAAATATCTGGTCAATTTTCTCCTTTTTCGTCCGGTTTCAAATGGAATACCGAGTATGGAACACACGCCCATCTCAGTCTACGACATCCATTTATTGCCGGAAATATGCGCAAGACGAAATTTTATGAGTTATTTTCATTATTCTTCATTTATTTTTATTTTATTTATTTTTGCATGTGCGGAATCGCGCTGCGAAGCCCGAGTGGACGTATTTCACTTCACTCTGTTTATATAGGCCTAGAACGTAATGCAGTCAGCCCGACGAGCTTTTTCGTACATTTAATATAATTTTCCTTATAAGAAAGATTTTGTATATTTGTTATACATAACGTGTGATTATTTTGATTCAGATATAGAAATATTTTCTAGATTCTAAGTCACGCAAAATGTAAATGCTGAACGGACATTTAATATCATTTATACGTCGTACATTGTGTACGAAAAAATAAATGAAATTAAATAATTTGAAAAAGGAAAGAGAAAGAAGAAACGAAATTAAAAGAGAGTTGGTACTCACTCTATAATCTGTTGGTGGTGTATGATGCACGAACGTAGCTCCGCCGTAATATTAGAGTTGTCGCCGACATTTCTCTTGCGCGGTTCCTGCTTCCTACTGGAAGACCGCTGCAGCCTGAAATCGGTGTAGTGAGAGTGCCCTAGAGAGGCGAGGCGCTCCGACAGGACCTTGAGCAGAGCCTCGGCGTGCACCACCGAGGCTACGAACAGGCAGTCGAGACCGTCCACGACCATAATCAGTGCGAGCGGAACAAAGCTCTGAATGGCGTACACAGTTATGTAGCGCAACAGACTGTCTTTGTAGTAACGTCCCGGTAGCGGCACGAAGGGCAGTAATCTGTCGGAGGGACTGAGTATCAACGGGAACGGCAACCACACGAAAACCAGCCCGTAGATGTACCCCGTGAGGACGAGCGTCAAGAAATTGGCTTTCTTGTGGGCTGCATCCAGCATCGCCAACAGATGATCGTCTTTGCTCGCGGTCAAGTACTGGCGTTGCGAGGATACCAGCTGGTCCAAGTCGCGCACGATCTGATAGTACTGGTGGCGCTTCAGGTAGAAGATGGCCGCCTTGACGACGCCGCAGACCACCTCGAAGGTGTGGAGCAGCGTGAGCGTGATGTCGTTCATGTCGCCGTCGGGGGAAAAGATGCTGAGCATGCACATGACGATGTAGGAGATGCTGCACAGCTGGATGAAGGCGCTGTAGGCCAGGTAGAGGGCCCCCCTGGACTTGGGCCAGATCCCTCCCAGCAGCAGGCAGCGCACGTTCAGCCGCAGTATGCTGGTCGTCTGCTCCGGGCCCTTCCACAGCGTCAGACGGACCACTCCTCGCTTTGCACCGACGCTGTCATCGTGTCTCTGAAACATCGACAAAGTACGGTCGAAGGCACACAACGTTATCCTCAGATGCAATGCCGTGCACGTGTCTTTGGTAGTCAAAATCCCCACAAATAGCATTTTTCTGATAATTACTGCGTATGAGGTCCGCCTGATATGCAAAACACTGTTTTTATAAACTAGTTTCAGCACGCCTGTGCCATCATCAGTGGGCTTTCAATTTATTTCATGCTGTGAAAACAAATTACATTTATTTTACTATTGTGATAGTTGTAAATTTAGGCCTAAAAAGTCGTCAGTCTTATTTTGGTTTTTTACCTTATTTTACATTTTGTGGTCATGCGGGACCTTTTTTACATACTTATGAAGTGGTAGCGGTGGCATCTGCAACCAAAATTATCTCTTTTAACAATTTGTGAGGTTTTTGAACCGCTATTTATGGTGCGAAAACGTAATTTTGGCATGTGGGGATATTTCTGTCGTCTGTTTACTATCTATTACTTACGGTTTCTTTTGTCATATACTTCTTATTCTGCACTGTTTTACATAGCACACATGTAATACACATATTTTGCGGACTTGTTTTTATCACAACCACTTTCCACTTTAAAAATTCGTCTGTGTTTACTTTGGTAAACTGCACATGTGTCAGTTGACTTTCAACTGTTCTCTAGTGGAATGGCGGTAGATTTGAATAATGTTTGTTCTCTCTCTCTCTCTCTCTCTCTCTCTCTCTCTCTCTCTCTCTCTCTCTCTCTCTCTGTGTGTGTGTGTGTGTGTGTGTGTGTGTGTTTGTGTTTTAGCTGCCTGTGTCATCCTTTCTGTACAATTCATTTAATGCGTTAAATAATGTAGTTTTGCATAGAGTGGTGTATTCGTTCATGGCTGATTTTCCTTCTGCTATTGCTTTTTGTATGTGGTAATTTTCTTCTATTGTGAGTTTGTGGTATAGACTGTGGCTTGATTTTAATTTTCACTGCAAACACGGAAAAACAAGAACTGCAAATCAAGAAAATGGTGAATTTTTCTGATATTTTTAGATATACGAGGGGTGTTTGAAAAGTCCGTGCAAAGTCCGAGAGATGGCACCATAGTCTGTGGTCTGTTTAGGTAGTAGAATCTTTGGAAATAACCGTAGAGTATAAATATCTCTGGATAGAGCATTCACATAAAGGAGGTTAGAATACAGGGAGGCGTCCTTACGCTGAAAAAGTGAAGCCAGCGTCCGCCATATTGCTGAGTTTTGAAGAAGTGTTCGTATAGTACAGCTGATGTTTATGTCACTTAATACAGGAATAAAACATCCGACGGTTTTGCCGCGATGGTCTCTCCTAACCTCCTGGGACGCCTGCAGGCGTAAGTCCTTGACCTCATTGGCAGTGACCATGCCCCCGTACTCCTCACCTTCAACCCCCGCGGCCGTCCTGGCCGCGCCACCCGTCCCGTACCCCCTCCGCAGCTAGTCCATGATTACTCCCGCGCCGACTGGGATGCCTACCGTCGTTCTATTAACACCTCGGTCGCTAGCCACCCCCTCACCCTCCATACCCCTGATAATATCGTCCATGCCTCCTCTTTCCTGCACCAGACTGTTGCTGACACCGTTGCAACCCATATCCCCACCAAAGCCATCCATCCTCATCGTCCCCCTCTCCCCCCACAAGCCGTCCTCCTGCTCCGAGAATCCCGTCGTCTGTACCGTTCCTTCCTGCGGACCCATGATCGAGAGACACTCCTCCGCCACCGGCAACTCCAACGACACATCAGAAGCCTCTTGAACGCGAAGAAACGCCGGGATTGGCGACAGACATGCACCCGTCTTAATACTACACTCCCCATCAACTACTCCAAATATTGGAAAGCCTTCCACCGCCTTACTGGCGGTCACTCAGTCCCCGCTTACCCTCTTCTCCATAATAACCTTCCTCTTCCTGACAATGCCAGTAAGGCACAGCATTTTGCTGACCACCTTTCCACTATATTCGACCTGCCCGACAATCCCAGGTTCGACTACTCCCGTTTCCCCGACGTCCATGAGCGCACTGATACCTCAGTCCCTCCGCTCGCCCCTGGGTTTCAGTATTTGGACCACATTCCCCCCTCAGACCTCAACACACCTATCACAGCACAAGACATCATACACACGCTCCGCACAAAACGTAACACTGCTCCCGGTCACGACCGCATTACCTACAGGCACCTCCGGGCCTGTCCCCCCTCCTTCCATTCCGCCCTCGCTTCACTGTACAATGTCATCCTCTTAACCGGTTTCTACCCAGACCTCTGGAAAACCTCCCGTATCCTAATGTTCCTTAAACCTGACAAACCGCCCTCCGAAGCCTCCTCCTACCGTTCCATCTGTCTCACCTCGGTGTTCAGCAAAGTCCTCGAATCCATCCTCTCACGCCGTATCCACGAACACCTCCATCTACACCAACTCCTTCCCCTTTCCCAATGTGGCTTCCGGCCGTCCTTCTCTGTCGATGACCAGCTCCTTTACCTTGTTCACCTTCTGTCCGTCCAGATTAATTCCCGTCGCGCCGCCATCCTCGTCTCCCTCGACATTGAGAAGGCCTACGACAGTGTCTGGCATTCTGGTCTCCTTTTCAAGCTCCAAACCTACGCCCTTCCTATTAATTACGTCCGTCTCATTGCTTTCTTCCTCTCCAAACGCCCATCCTATGTCACTGTCAATAACCAAAATTCCCGTTTGTTCTACCCCTCTGCCGGCGTGCCCCAGGGCTCCGTTCTTTCGCCCCTCCTCTATCTGTTATACTCAGCAGATATGCCCCGACCTCAGCCTCCTGTCCATCTTCTTCAGTATGCTGATGACACCGCCTTCCTTGCCCTTGCCTCATTCCTCGCTCGCTCCCAACATCTCCTTCAGTCCCATCTCTCCGAATTTTCCTCCTGGTGTAACCAGTGGCTCCTTACTATAAACCCTACAAAATCCCAGGCAATCATCATAGGTCGCACCACCCCTTCCTTTCGCCACCGAGACCTGTACCTCACCCTCCATAGTCGCCCCATCCCGCAAACGAAGACCCTCCGCTACCTCGGATTAACCCTAGACAGAGACCTTTCCTGGAACCCTCACCTCAAAACCGTCCGACAAAAAGCCCTCTCCCGCCTAAACCTCTTAAAATGCCTCTCCGGCCGGACATGGGTACTAAATCCTTCCACCATCCTGTATACCTACCGTTCCCTCATGCGTCCCGTCCTTTGCTGCTTCCATCCCGCCTGGATATCCGCTCCCCCCTCCTATTATGAATCCCTCAAAATCCTCGAACGCCATGCCCTTCGCCTCGCCTACCGCATCCGCCTCCCCTCCTCCACGCGGATCCTCTACGACCTCATCCCATTCCCACACCTGGTCAAAGTCCTTCAACACATCCGCTTAAAGTACATCCACCGAAAGATAGAGTCCCATAACCCACTGGTATCTCCTCTCCTCCTGGATCCCGGGCCCCTGCCACGCCTTTACCGCCACATCCCTCCCTCCCTTCACCTCCACACCCTCTACGTCCTCTCCGAGGGTGGCTTCCACCACCTACCTCTCCCTGACGACGTTCTCCAAAACCGTCCCGACATCTATCCTTCCTTCCAACTTTGACCCCTCTCTCTGGATTGCCGCCGCCTCCTCCCTCCCCCTCCCCTCCCACTCCCGTCCCCCGCTTGGCCCACCCCCTCCTTTTTCCACCTCCCCAGGAGCTCCTTCCGGTTTCTCCCACTTTCCCTTCCCCCACCTCCTTCCCCTTCCCCCGCGCCTTCTCCATCCTTCCCCCCTTCCCCCTGCAGGGCCAGTACAGTGCTGTGTTTTAAGTGTTCAGTGCTTCGTGTGTATAGTGTATCATCGCCCAGTGATTTTTAATGTTGCGTACACCAGTGTTCAGTGTTTTTTACCTCAATGTCGCCGCCTTTGTCTCGTCGTCTGCAGTGAGTGTTTTTTAGCCACCGTGGCAATGTCTTGTTTTAACGATTATGTATGTTTCTGTCCGCTGGCATAGTTTTTAACTTTCTCCCAAATTTTCATCTTGATATTGTAAAAGCGCCTTTTATCACCTTTCATTTTATTTTCTGTTTTGTCCATTGTGTACGTTCGCTCGGCTGTAGAGCAGCATCATTGGCTGCTGCCAGCCTGCCTTCGGGCATTAAAATTTCAATAAAGGAAAAAAAATGCCGTGATGTACAACGTGTTAAAGGAGTTAAAATTAAGTTTTCAAATATATTGTGATGACTATTTATTCAAGAAATTATATTGTTTGAAAGCCCATACTTTGCAGTGACTGTAAGGTCAGAGCATTAACAGTAAGAGGATTTACTTAATACATAGTTTTAAAGGGAAAAGTAGCATTCCAAAACTGACCAAGATGGCTGACAGGCTTCAACTGAAATATGTGTTCAGCATAGATAATGCCATCTCCCTTTATTCTAAACCTCCTTGATTCACATGCACACAGGGTTGCCATATGTACACGGTTCCTTGTACAAATACGAGATTTTTAGTCTACTGTACGAGGTACGAGGACAAGGTCAACAGCGTACAGTTATGTCAATGCTACGTAGATACAAGGCCTGTGTGCTGCCTTCCAAGAGTAGTCATAACGCAAGAAAATTATTTATCTTATATAAAGTTGTGCTGAGTTTGAGAATACGTACACGTTGCACACAGTCTTTCAGAATGTTCTTAACGTTATTTTTGTGATACACAGACAAATTTGCTTTGGTATAAGATATTTATGAAGTATTAGTAAGATATCTCACCGATATTGGAATCGGACGATTCATATTACGCATTTTGTCTCACACAAGCACAAATCTGGACGGAGAATCGCATAGATAACGCGAAAAACATTCTGAAACACATTGTGCAACGTCTACGTATTCCCAAACTCAGCACGACGCTACGTAAGACAAATAGCTTGTGTTATGACTACTCTTGCCAGGCAACGCACTGGACTTGTATATTGGTGGCGTTGGTTATGTTCGAGATTCCGACGTAGAATCGAATTTATTTATTTATATTTTGCTGTCCACATTTCAGAAAAAGTGTGTCATTTCATAATCTAAAAATTATCACCTGTTATATCTCATGGTTAAATTATTTTTGATGTGCATTCTCATTTAACCTCAATCCTTGATACTTCCGAAAGTGAAATAAAATTATGTCACCGTAAGGGGCAGAATTTTTTTATGGCATTATAAGCGTAGCATGCAGACGTTGACTATTATTCATCTTTATTGGACCGTTTGAAAACGGAGCTACAAGTAAAAAAAAAATCCGGCGATTGGCCCACAAAAAACTCCTTTACAATCAGGACAATGCACCTCAGCAGTTGTGGTCGCAAAATTATTGGAGGTAGGATTCCAACTCGTTCACATTTCCCCTGTTCTCCAGAAACGGCCACTACGGTCGGGGGTTCGAATCCCCCCACGGGCATGGATATTTGTGCCGTCCTAGTTCGTAAGTAGTTCATAAGTAGTTTGTAAGTTTAGGGACTGATGACCCTGTAGTTAAGTCCCATAGACTATACAAACATTTGAACATTTTTTTAGAGATGAGGAGATCAGACGGAGAGGGAGGGCAGGAGATGGACAGAGAGAGAAGGAAAGAGAAGTTGGACAGGGAGACAAAGGGGAAGCAGAGTTTGACTAACTTAAGACTGGAATAAATATATACCCTGGAGACACCGGATTTTCAGCTAGCACTATCTAAAATTGGTGTGGCAGGTTTTCACGTAATCAGCAGAGATAATCTTTTCCAAAGATAAAACTGTCGATTGCCTCCAGTCAAAATAAAAGTACAACTAGCTATTCTGAAGAGCCGCAGTTAATTTATCACTAATCTTAATGGCTTCTTGCTGTTGACTAGTGGCAATCGATAGTTAAATTTTATATTTGACAAAGATTGTCTCTGCTGATCACGTGAAATCATGACCACGCCCATTTTAGACAGTATTTGCGCCGCTCTCCGCCGCCCGACTCACCAGTCGGCAAGACTCAGCACCGCAAAAAGCACCTCTGAGGATGTCCAGCGCAGCCCTGGACGAAACGTTAGAAACAGATATGTTTCACGGACCACGGCCATACAACCCGGAAGATTCATCAACAATAAAATCAAATGTTAAAATCTCTGTAAATCTTTTGGACCGAATAACAGTGGTAATCAGTCCCTAGGCTAGACAACACACACACACACACACACATACCAATGCCTGCCGTTGACGTACATTCTTGAGTTGCGATTCTGTGTAACAAGTAGAATTACCACCTGAAACCAGTACTTTTCTAGATCATATCGTGACTAAGGCAAATGCTAGATTGAGGGTTGTTGGAAGAACACTCAGTGTCAGTAGTCCACCCATGGACGTAACGTCGAGGGGGACAGGGGGACATGCCCTCCCCGCCCCCCCCCCCCCCGACCGCAAATATCCCTTGATCAAAAGAAATTTTGACAAAAAATGATTCCATTGAACTAACATGTCGTAGGTTAAACAATTATATATACCAAAAATTGATGTTGGGGGTTGGGACGGTCATTGAGTGTGAGGTACAGGTCGCGGTGACGGAAGGATCGGGTGGTACGACATATAATGATTGCGTGGGATTTGGTGGGGTTGACGGAGAGGAGCCGCTATCGACAGAGGGCTACACTTGACCATTCAGTTTTCATTGGCTGGACACTGTCAACATGTCCCTTCTCGCAATATAGTGCCGTTTCTATGTAGTTTTCGTTTTGTTTTGATTTTTCCGTTTGTTTATGCGCCTTAGAAGGAAACTAAGTAGCCGTCCTAGGCAGCCTGTTGTGCGGGCCCTCTACACAGTCAGGAACTGCCACAGCAGTAACTCAAATGTTCAAATGTTAGTAAACCTATCGGACTCAACTGCGTGGTCATTAGTTAGTAGCTTACAAACTACTTAAATTAAAGTAGTCTAACACAAGGACAATACAAACACCCATGCCCGAGAGGGGACTCGAACCCCCCCCCCCCCCCCATGGCGATCGGCCGCGCGCCCCGCGACACAGCGCCCCTCCACGCACGGCTAATCCGCCGCGACACAGCAGTAACTATGCCTCAAAATCAGGTGAGTGAGCAATATACGCGCATTTCAGCATTTGAGAGAGGACAGAGACGGGGGGTGTTCAAATGAAAAAGTACAAAACGACACTGGGTATATAACTGAAGTGTTTATCCAAAAGTAATCGCCCGAGGCCCGAGGCCTGAGGCCTGAGCACTGTGTCCTTCAGTTCATCGTTCGAATCAAAACGCTTCCCTTTGAGGCGACTTTTTTTTTCCTTCTTTTTTTTGCGTTAACAAGTAGCACAATCACTCACTCCGTGAGCATCCCAGGCCGTTTGCTCTTGATGGACTTGCGTAGTCTACGGAGTGTCTCACAACACACATCACTGTTAAGGTTTCACCTATCTCGAGAAATTCTATGAATATCGGACGTCGGACATCGAAAAAGACGGTGAGCATCACCTTGCCTGCTGAGGGCACAGCCTTGAATTTTTAGGGGGAGGTGACGGCACTACATTCGCGTCCCTAGATACTGCCCACCTAGCGAGAATGTGAAAACTGAGTAGTCATCAGAGGGGCACTAATAGGAAATGTTCAAATGTCTGTAAATCTATTGGACCAAACTGCGTGGTCATCAGTCCGTAGCTTACAAACTACTGAAACCTAGGTAAACTAACCTACGGACAAACAGACACACACACATGCCCCACGGAGGACCCGAACCTCCACAGCGAGCAACCGCGCGCTCCACAGCGAGGTGCTTTAGACCGCTCGGCTACTCCACGCGGCCACTAATAGGACCAGATTGATCATTATCATCGATGTGACGAGCAACTGGTTCTTCAGAGACCACAACGGCCAATAATTTTCGGCTCACTGAAAGGGGCTGACATCAGCGTGTACCTTGCCTTGATCACTAACATGTCTACATCTACAATTACATAAGAGCAAATCACATAGAATTACATGTCACAGTGTTCATCGAATCGTTTTTATGGCATTTCTTTACCGTTCCATTCTCTCATAGCGCGCGCGGGAAAAGGAAAACCTAAATCTTTCCGTTTTAGATCTCATTTCACTTATTTTATTGCGATGATCATATCTCCCTGTGTAGGTGTGTACTAACAAAATATTTTCGCATTCGGAAGAGGAAGATGGTGAAAGAAATTTCGCAAATAAATCTCGCCGCAAGAATAACGCCTTTCTTTTAATGATTTGCATCCCAACTCGTGCATCATATCAGTGACACTATCTCCTCTATACCGCGTCAATACAAAACGGCCGCGGTGGCGTTGCGGAGCATTCTACGGCACATTCCTACGAAGCGCGCGGATGTTCGCCGTCGGAGGTTCGAGTCCTCTCTAGGGTATGGGTATTTCTGTTGTCCTTAGCATAATTTACTTTAATTTATTTAGGTAGGGACTGATGACCAAGTCCCTTAGATTTACAAACATTTGAATTTGAATACAAAACGAGCTGCCCTTCTCTGTTCCCCTTCTCGTCAGTCCCTCTTGGTAGGGATCCCACAATGCGCAGCGCCGGCCGCAGTGGTCGAGAGGTCTTTGGCGCGCCAGTCACAGTCTGCACGGCCGCTACGGTCGGGGTTCGAATCCCCCTTGGACATGGATGTTTGTGTCGCTTTTAGTATAAGGTAGTTCACAAGTAGTTTGTAACTTTAGGGACTGATAACCCCGCAGTTAAGACCCTTAATCTTAATTAGGCTCGTAAACTGACATTTTCAGTCAAGAACAACTTTATGAAGCAGACAAAAATCGACTAATGTTTCAATAAGGATATGTTGACCGACCTCCAAGCTAACTGCCTGACGTCTGTGATCTGTTCCTTGCAACCGCTACTTCCCGTTGTCGCCAACTATCGGCAAACGGCGGAAGCAAAGTTGTACAGCTTGTATAAGACGAATATATATATATATATATATATATATATATATATATATATATATATGTGTGTGTGTGTGTGTGTGTGTGTGTGTGTGTGTGTGTGTGTGTGTGTGTGCACGTTGCTTCAAAACGTGTTTGTTAAACTAAGAGACCAAACTGCTGTGGTTATCGGTCCCTAGAATAACAAACCACTTAACCTAACTTAAACTAACTTACGCCCGAGACAGGTCTCGAATCTTCGACGGAAGCGGCCGCGCAATCCATGACGTTCCTGACCCTATTCCCGTTCCCGCGCTTCCCACAACGTGTTAAAACGGTTCTTTTAGACTGTGTGTGGCTGAGTCTATAGTTTTCAAACTGAGCACAGAAATATGAAAAAGTTCAGTTGCCTTCTCTCTCGGCTGGGCTTGCTCTTAAGTTTTATTTCAACTACTTAACACAATCAATCTCTTCTACCTGTATATTCTCGAACTGGGTGGGAACCTCTTGCAGTTTTGTCGTGTTCTAAGGTAGGAGAGAGGAAAGGAGTCTATAGGTCAGTCTGCAAGCCAGAAGCGGAAAGGAGTAACTGTAGAAAGACAAGACAGTGCAGACATTGGTTCTTGTATCATCGCCACACCCGTAGTAGGCATCTAAAGGAGATGCGGATTTTGGGAGATACCTATTCAGGAGATTTAGTGAAGTCACTCTTGATGAGAAATCTGTTTATTGAATCTCATCTACTGCTGATACACTGAGGCTAATTATTAAGAAAATCCAAAGATATAACTGTGTCACAGCAGAAGTCAGTGTTAATGTTCCCTGGGGAGATCCCAACAAATCTAGCCTTCCTTGCAGCATTACATGTAGAGCCGCACTCCCAGCGAGAAACTGTTATGGGACTTACTAGGGGTTGGTGGCAAACGACACGGAGAACTTATTGATCCATGCAAAAACCGGGGGTTTTATAGACTAGTGTGGGTGCATTATTTTTCCCCACTAGCTGATGCCTGACAATTTCCAATTGGCCACCGTCATGTTTTCAACCAACCTAACTTGTGGCTTACCACCTCTCCGAGACCTGTAGCGAATCACGTTTCAGCCTTGTCCCCTCTGTCACTGCCTAGTCGGGGATGTGACTCGTTTTTGCACTAATAAACTCCATGCTTGGTATCAACATTGTTCGGCTGAAAAAGAAACGTCGAGGTGCTGACTAGTATGGTCAACAGCAGCAATTTTAACGTCATTTGGCCACGCCTATAGACATCTACAGAGTAGGACCCGCTAACTGGCAGTTTTTTTTCCTCATTTTCCTTCTCACTGTACTCTCGTGAACCCACTGACGTTGCTATTCTCAGGGACTGCTATCATCTTTGCTACGTATTGCCGTTTCATGCAATTGGTATCTGCAGGATAGCACACTTAAAAAATTATCACTATACTTCGTAATAGGTTTCAATATGCATTTCACAAACTGTAACGCATTGACTATTAATGTAGAATTGTTAAGAGGCTGTGTGGACCCAAGAAGAGCATTCTAAGTTTGAAAACTAGAGACCATCACTTATAGCAGGCTAAACTGCTAGCATGTAGGTTAAGGGAGGTAAGCAGTAAAGAAATAGCCTTGCGAACTGCAGATGCCCTTGCCCAAAGTTTTAGAGGTTTCCATTCGTAGAATAAACAGGTAAAGTTATACAGCGTCTTGAGGCTGTTGTAAGATGTTTGTGAGTGCTACCCTGCAGACACTATATGCATAAAATTCATCGTAGTCAATGACCACCACAGCTGCGTTACTTATATTTTCCGAGCGAGAATGACATAGCCGCGCTCGAGTAGCCGAGCCGTCTAAGGCGCCTCGCTGCGGAGCGCGCGGTTGCTCACCGTCGGCGGTGTTACTAGACCAATTGTGGTGAGACAAGCAAACGTTTTTATAACGTTTGCGGCTTCTTTTAAATAACGTGAATTGGTTAACAGCCATGGTGGTACAAAATTTGATTCAACGTGAGCCAAATAATTTCATAAAATGCGACTTTAGTCACAAATGCCCTTGATTCTGGTGAACAAAAATTGTTCCTGGCTAAACAGAAAATATAGGCAAGTTCACTGCACTGACCGCCGAACTTTCCATTGTTCTGGACGGCTCCTCGTCCTTTCGTAGATCTGTTAGATACTACCGTCGTGGGAGTTAAGCAGTCGTCTCTTCTTTCCCCACGAATCAGTTCTTTGTCGTAATCTCTCGTGTCATTAAAGTTGCTATGTAAACCCTTCGGTACTAGAAATCACGCGCAACTGCAATGAATTATTAATACTACACAGTTGAAAGCGACAAACAGAACTCGATAACTGCTAATAATCGACAGGGTTAATTAGCAGACACTAATACAAAAAATTCACAGAAGCGTCTCCTCGTTTTTCATTCAACATTAAATGAGGTCGATATGCATGAGTAGGACACCACTGTAAAAGCGGCCTAGAATTTCAAGACGCTACCTCTTTGTAATTGATGTTTAATTAATAACAGTTACGACAATGTCTACAAAATACGTGGACACCTGTTATCAAAAGGATACTGACTTCAAAGACGACAAGGCATGACACTTTTCTTTGCTGTATTTCTTAGGAAATGTTAGTAAACGAAGCTTTAAATGTCATGTTCATTATACACTATTACCTTAAGTCAGACGGAATATGTAGTTCAAGACGGGATGATCTGTTTGGCATATTGTTTTATCTACCATAACATTTTTCCAAGTTGGTGTAAATTTCATTCTATTCCGCTGCCTTCGCTGTCCATCATTTCTGCAGTAAATTTCACTCTATTAGTCTGCATTTGCTACCCAGAATTGATATAGTTAAGGTCTATTTACAGCGGTTATGCAGATATGAGAGGTATTATAGTTAATAAACGTGAGTCATTTCGTATTGACATTGCCTCACTAACTGTATTGTCTCCAAAGTCAGTTCTGATGCTGATTGAAGGGACAGGCAATGATGTTAGTTCAGTAATTAACAGATTACTTATATTTCCGCCCCCAGTCACAAATGTTATACATCTGTAAATATTGTTCATTTAGCTACGTGCTTCGAGGCCGCGTCTCATCTTCAGGCTATTCTGGCATTTAAAAAATTAGAAAAATATTTTAGTGTAGTATTACATTAACAATATCTTGCTGCCTGTAGCAGTTAACCTGTGAAAAAAAAAAAAAAAAAAAAAAAACCTATGGGAGATGATGTCTCTTTTGACTACCTTTTTGATTGTAAATGTTCGGTTTATTAACTTCCTTTGTTCATGCTGAGTAGTTCCCACAAAACACAACATTGTGGTTATCAAGCCCAGAAGAGAAATGGCGTCAACTTCAAAACCAGGAAACTGGAGCATCATGTTACTAAATGGACGCATATATATATGGCACAAATTTTAAACTTTTTAAAATTCTTTGTCCGCTGGCAGATGTGCTGAAGAGCTTACATCTGAGTGTGGTCAGCGACTGCAGTGCAACAAACATTTTTCGGTCGGCCATCGATTGAGGGAAACGCGAATTTGTTGCTAGAATTTCGTAATGTATATTGCAGGAATATATATATATATATATATATATATATATATATATATATGTTTGCAGGAATATATATATATATATATATATATATATATATATATATATATATATATATATATATATATATTCCTGCAATATACATTACGAAATTCTAGCAACAAATTCGCGTTTCCCTCAATCGATGGCCTACCGAAAAATGTTTGTTGCACTGCAGTCGCTGACCACACTCAGCTGTAAGCTCTTCAGCACATCTGCCAGCGGACAAAGAATTTTAAAAAGTTTAAAATTTGTGCCACGTCGGGATTCGAACACGGTTCTCCCGCTTACGAGACAGCTGAGCTATTCACTACAGTTGATATAATAGCTGCACGGACTACCCTAGCACGCCTTCCACTGGTCGCAAATTCTCAACTTACACACTGCTGACGTAGTGCTCCTCTCCAATTTAACTCATTGCTCGATGTATTTCGCCGATTCCCGTAAAAGATCAAGTAGTTGGGGCGGTAGTTCAACGCGTTCCGTCAGAGAGCTCAGCGCCCTCTGTAGTAAAAAATAAAGAAAAGTGAGCAAATATTTAATCAATAAATGAAGAACGAACATGATCTTACGATCGCAAAGAAGCGGTTCTTTTTTCGGACAAAACAACTGACACCACACTCAGACATACTCGAAGAGTTACTATTTCTGTAATTTCAACAGCAAGCCAGCTATATTTCAACTATTGCAATTTCGTCCATAGTTCTACCTTGTTCGCCAGCTAGAAAACTACTTAAAATACGGAAGATACTTGGCCAGGAAACCAGCTGAGCAGAGGTCTAAATATTCGGTCTGTCTCTTTATGAGAAATTAATTTGCTATTGACCCATAGTAAATCTAAAGTTATTCGAAAACGGAATAATGTTTAAATTAAAATACAGTGGGGAACTACAGGAATTAGGGAATCAGAGCTAAATCCGTCCCTGCATTAAAAATTCTTCGAACTAACACTTATAACGGAAAACTTGCAGTGCAGCGTTTTACACTAAAACCACTCGAAAAAACACAATGGGTAACTCCATTTGGACGACATTTCGAGTAACTCTACTTGACGACAAAATAATCATTGAGTGACCGAATACAAATGGTGCGTCTCGACCTACTGTGTTTTCGACCAACAATGTTCCTCCTATAAGATTACTTGCTATCAATGAACGCTATTGTGATCAGTGGTAGAGTAACTAAATTCCTGCAATCTGTGGACATTTTTGCAATTTTACAAGGCCCAATTACAGTATAAGTCTGTTTCCGTCCTTGCGTATAATCTGCTCTTAACGATTCAAGAATTTTATTCACCATAGATCATTGTACAATGATATTGGTTTCGTCAATGGAATATACATAATGCAGGATGAAGTACTTCATACAAGATAATAAACTAAACTAATATCAATAAGACACATTGTGCACTTAAGCATGGAAATAAAAAAATAAAACAAGAACGCTTAGACGATGATGTCATAAGCTATATTATTCTATAATCATGGTGTAGCAGATCCTTTGTATAGCAATTCTTTAACATACATGTTATACAATTACATGAGACTTAAAACACAAAACATCAAATACTATTAACTACAGAGAACTTTTAAATGTTGATATCCTCCTCTGACACCTCTAGGAATTTTTAATGTCATTAAAGGATGATCTGATAGCCAGCTGTACCATTTCACTTTAAAAATGTTTAGATCCATAGATCTTGCATATGCTGGTAATTTGTTGAAGAATATCAGAGGGTTCACTTTGTGCGAATTTTAGTCCTTCACAACCTGGGTATGGTACATCCACGTTATTCTTAGCCCTGGTATTAGCTTCATGTATTTCTCCCCTGGTAGTAAATTCTGATATGTTATTTTTAATATAGAGCACAGACACATAGATGTATATATTTATGATTATAAGTATTCTTAGTCTCGAGAAAAGAGGACGACAATGTTCCCTACGACTCATTTTATACATATTGCGTAAGACTTTTTTTGTAGTTTTAAGACACTACCTCCCTGAGTTTCATAATGAGGTATGCTACCCGAGATATTTTTTCAAATACACGGTTTACATGTTCCGCCCGGCCAAGTTTGGAGTCTATGTGAATACCTAGAAGTTTTACAGATTTATTCTCTACTTCATTAGACATTCCCATTAACAGTTGTATTGCCGTAACTTCGTCGGTGTTTTCTATGGTTTTCATTCGGAAGACTGGTTGGGTACAGATATTCACGATACTGTATTCTGTATAAACACATTTATAACTAAATAACTAATGCAGCCTACATCAATTTCAAGTTCCTTTCGGTATTCTTCTTATCGGGTCCCTCTGCAATTACACACACACACACGCACACTCCTACATTGCCAAATTTACATTTCCTTGAACGCCCGAGATGCATCCCATCAACTAATCATTCCTTTCATTCAAGTTTTGCCATTAATTTCTTTTTCCTTATTATGTCCCAGTACCTAATAATCAGTTATTTGACTTACCCATGTTTTCTTCAGAATTCTTCTGTAGCACTACGTTCAAAAACGCGTATTTTCTACTTGTCCAAACTGCTTATATTTCATGTTTCACATTTGTGCCAGGCTACATTCCAGGTAGATTCCTCCAGAAAAGTCTTGGTAACACGCGAATGCTTATTCTACGTTCACAAATTTCTCGTTCAGAGAAAGTTTCTGTTTTTGCTATTGACTGATTGCATTTTTGTTGTACACATACAGCCTGAAGCATTGTATGAAAATTTATACCAAGGTTGGAATTCTGACACCGTGGCTTCGTGCAGATTTTGTCTGGCACGCATCTCTGCTTCAGTCTACACGATGTTATTTGGGCATGCAAAAGTCTCTGAATCACACCATTTAATTTGTATAGAGACAAATATCACCGATATTTCAGGCGGGACTCCCGTTTTGTTTCGGGGTGGAGGTGCTATTTAATTTGATGTGCTTTTTCAGTTCTCCTCTACTTCAGACCTATGCATCATTCTGCTGTATAGAAATAGTCAACTACTACCTTTAGTGTCTCATTGCCCGCCTTCGTAATCCAGTGGAGAGCGTGGTAGATTGCCACACAGGGCCCGGGATCGTTTCCCGGTCTGGTGGGAGATTATCTCCACTCGGGAGCTGGGTGTTGTGTTGTCTTCATCATCATCGAAGGCACAAGTCGCTTAAGTGGCGTCACCTAAAGTCTTGTGCCAGGTACGCCGAATCCGATCCCATTTGGGGCCAAAAATGCCACAAGGCATCATCATCATCATCAGTGTCTCATTACCTAATTTCTTATGTATTGTGTAACTTTTGTTTTAGTTCGGTTGATTCCTTTTCAAGGTATAAGCCATGCCATTCAACAGCTTTTCCAAATACGAGTATTTTGCAATCTCTGATAGATTTTTATTGTCACTGGCAAAACCCAAAGTTCTTACTTAATCTCCCTGACCTTTAATTCCCTTTCCTAATTTCTCATTAGTTTCATAAACCCTTCGCTCAGTGCACAGACTGAATAATATTTAGAATAGGCTACAACCTTGGCTCACTCCCTTCTTAACCTCTTAGCCACTTTCATGTCTTTATCCTCTAATAACAACTACTTGTAAATAACGTTTCGTTTTCCATATTTTATCTCTGCAATTTTCACAGTTTCTAAAGAGTGTGTTCGGCTCAACAATGTAAAAAGCTTTCTCTAAATCTACAAGTGCTGTAAACGTAGGTTTGACTTTATTTAGCCTATCTTCTAGGATAAGTCGTGGGATCGCTATTACATCGCGTTTCCCAGCATTTCTCCGGAAATCAAAGTAATCTTCCCCATGGAATTCTTCTAAAGGGTTTTCCATTCATCTGTAAATAATTCACGCTAATATTATGAAGGCATCTCTTTTTTTTCTGGCCGTGTCGAGTGTCCTCCTTGGAACCTGAAGCGGAATGTGTGAACTGCATCTGTATGGTTATAATGTTATACTATGTGAAATTGTGCGAACGTCTGCAAACAGTTTGCGAATCTTGCTGCTGAAATGTAAGATAGGTACCAGCACGACATTTACATAGTCGGAACTAAACAACCACATAAAACCGAAGGTGCTGACTAGAATTATGAGGGCTAGGAAATAAAACAACTGCTACGGAAGCAAAGAGAGCTTCAGTGCAAAGTCAGTCAAAACCTCAAAAAATGTAAAATAACAACATTAGTGTTAGGAGGGCCATGCATGATTTGTTCGACAACTTGGAAAGAAAAGCTGTACCTGCCTACTGAAAATCCTATGAATTTTTAGTCCTGTGTTAAAGAAGTAAACGGTTCGAAACCACTACGTGAGAATAACGGCCTTAAATCACAGGATGACACACAAAAGTGTGGGGTTAGAGAAATATGTGCCAGTAAAGACGATTAAGGATGGAAAAGATCCACCGTGGTATAATAATAATGTTAGAAAGCTGCTAGGAAAGCAAAGGCTGTTGCACTCTCGATTCAAAAAAGAACACGCAAATGATGACAGGCAAAAGTTAGTAGAGATTCGTGCGTCTATAAAAAGATCGATGCGTGAAGCATACAATAATTATCACAGCCATACCTTAGCAAAAGATCTTTCCGAGAACCCGGAAAAATTCTGGTCCTATGTAAAATCGATAAGCGGGTCAAAGCCCACTGTCCAGTCACTAGTTGATCATTCCGGGGCAGTAATAGAAGAAAGCAAACGGAAAGCTGAAGTTCTAAATTTAACCTTTAAGAAATCTTTCACGCAGGAGGACCGCACAAATATACCATCATTTGATCAACGTACTAATTCCGAAATGGGGGACATAGCAATAGGTAGTTCCGGTGTAGAGAAGCAGCTGAGTGAGCTAAATACAAAAAAGTCTGCTGGTCCTGATGGAATACCAGTTCGGTTTTACAAAGACTATTCTGCGGCATTGGCTCCCTACTTAGCTTGCATTTGTAGCGAATCTTTAATTCAGCGCAAAGTTCCTAGTGATTGGAAAAAGGCGCAGGTGACTCCCGTGTATAAGAAAGGAAAGAGAACTGACCCATACAATTACAGGCCAATATCGTTGACATCGGTTTCATGAACAATTTTGGAGCATATTCTCAGTTCGAATATAGTAAATTTCCTTGAAACGGAAAAGCTTCTTTCCATGAATCAGCACGGGTTTAGGAAACATCGTTCATGTGAAACTCAGCTTGCCCTTTTCTCACATGACATCTTGCGAGCCATGGACGAAGGGCAACAGGCGGATTGTGTTTTTCTCGACTTCAAAAAGGCGTTCGACGCGGTGCCACACTGCAGACTGCTAACGAAGATACGAGCTTATGGAATAGGTTCACAGATTTGTGACTGGCTGGAAGACTTCCTAAGTAATAGAACGCAGTACGTTGTTCTCGACGGCGAGTGTTCATCAGAGACGAGTGTATCGTCAGGCGTGCCCAAGGGGAGTGTGATAGGACCGCTATTATTTTCTATCTATATAAATGATCTGATGGACAGAGTAAGTTGTAATTTGCGGCTGTTTGCTGATGATGCTGTGGTGTATGGGAGGGTGTCGTCTGTAACTGACTGTAATAGCATACAGGTTGACTTAGAAAATTTTCTAGTTGGCAGCTAGCTCTCAATGTAGAAAAATGTAAGGTGATGCGCATGAGTAGAAAAAACAATCCTATAATGTTCGAATACAGATTAGTAGTGAGCTTCTTGATGCTGTCGCGTCGTTCAAATATCTAGGCGTAACATTGCAGAGCGATATGAAATGGAACGAGCATGTAAGGACAGTTGTGAGTAAGGCAGACAGCCGACTTCGGTTTATTGGGAGAATTTTGGGAAGATGTAAAGGAGACCGCGTATAAAACGCTTGTACGACCACGTCTTGAGTATTGCTCAAGTATTTGGGACCCGCAGCAGATCGGTTTGAAGGAGGACATAGAGGCGGTTCAGAGGCGAGCAGCTAGATTTGTTACCGATAGGTACGACCAATGCGCGAGTGTCACGGAAATGCTCCGGCAACTCAATTGGGGATCGCTGGAAGAAAGACGACGTTCTTTTCGTGAATTTCTGTTAAGTAAATTTAGAGGGCCGGAATTTGAAGCTGAGTGTAGTACGATCTTGCTGCCGCCTACATACATTTCGCGTAAAGATCACAAAGACAAGATAAGAGAAATTAGGGCTCGTACGGAGGCATATAGGCATTCTTTCTTTCCTCGTTCAATTTGGGAGTGGAATAGGAAAGGAAATGCCTAGTAGTGGTACAGTGACCCTCCACCACGCACCTTACGGTGAATTGCGGAGTATGTATGTAGATGTAGGTGTAGAAAAGGCCGAAATATTGTTTTCCATGGCTGTTTCACTCAGGAAGATTTCACTGGAATTCCTCCTCTAAATCGTTGCACAGGCGTCAGATATCGAAATAAATGACAGGGGATTGGAAAAGTAATTGAAATCGGTCAACAGAGGAAAGGCCACTGGACCTGATCGGATACCAATTCGATTTTACACAGAATATGCGGAGGAACTTACCCCAGCAGCAGTGCACAGTAGGACTCGTAGAGGAGCGAAACGTTCCTAATGATTGGAAAAAGCGCGCCTCATTCCCGAGTCCAAAACGGGTCGTTGAACAGATGCGCAATACTATAAGTCATTATCTCTGACATTGTATAACACTATTGAAATTATTAACAAATACACAATACTACAATTCAACAGTGATCGATATGTGAAATATTTATTTTGTATTTTTGTGTCCAATTCAATATCTATGATGTTACCTTCGTTGTTTATACTTTTCGTTAACTCTTGTTCCCATTGAATTCTTTATGGTATACGTAAAAAAACTATTTGTATTTGTTAAAATAAGTGACTTTTTTGAATATCTGTGTACAATGTTATCACTATAAAAATTATCCATTCACAGGGACATAATACTGTGTAAAGTAAAAGGTGTATTACCGCAATTCATAGTGGAAACTAAACTGTGTTGAACGAAAAACTGGTTTAGACGGGAGAGGATGAGTCAATAGCAACGAGCTTAAATTTCATAGAGTGCGTAACACATGAGTTACAGCGCTCTTTGCGGCAACTTCTGTAAACTCGACCGCCATATTTTTGGTGGTCAGTACACTTGACAGGAGTATGTCTATCGTATGTTGTTGTTGAGCTTGAAGTGTTGTATCTAGCTTATATCGTATTTAGTGTGTATTGCCTATACAATTTTTGCTGATGAAATATGCCTAAAGTGTGTTCAATATTTAAATGCATCAATCAAAGTGATAAAACGACAAGTACTTCGACCAAGAACACCAAATGTTTTTCCTTGTTTGATCTCAGTCTGTCTATATTCAAATAAAGTTCCTGACTGATGGCACTTAGCTATCCCAAGAGTGAAGCTTCAGATGACCTATCCTACAATTCCCTTGAAGTACATGCCATAAAAAATGCTTAGTTTTCTACTTAGTGTGGTTTTAGATATTTCTTCTTCTTTCGCTCCTGTGCTTGACGAAACCACACTTTTGAGTGTCTACACCTTCTATAGAAGTATTTTCATTTGTTGTTGACAATACTTGATCGAGAATGATTGACATTCAAGCAGTGCAGTGTGGAAGCAGTAGTCACAGCCAAAAAATTTTCACTTGTATATGTCTGTTTTCTTTGCTACAAATATGTACTTATTTCAGCGTGCCAACAACGGAAGTTATTAATGATATGTTATTTCGGTATGGAATGCTTTTGCGGCAGCTGACCCAGGCGCATTTTTATTGCAGTATTCACTTCGTCTTTGTACTCAAATTTCACGCACTAAACGTTACTTGTTTCAGCATGGCAACAAGGAAACTTATTAATGACATCGTATTTCGACGTGGAACGCTTTTGTGGCAGATTACCTAAGCGCATTTTCAACTGCACTATTTTGTTGTCACTTTCGTTTTTGTACACAAATTTCGTCCGCCAATGTTTACAACTATACCCTTTAACGGCAATTTTACAAATTTGCAGACTTAATAGGTTTAGTAAATACAAGATAAATGTGTACTAGATTTTACGAAAGCAGTTGTTACAAAACATTAACAACAGATGCAAATCCATGCTCATGATTGGTCGTCATAACAACTACTACTCACTGTCTGTTTCGCAGCTCCTTTAGACCATGTACTTGCATTAAAATCTACACAAATATTTTCACGGCGGCACTTTAGTTGTTATTGCAAACCGTATCTAACTGTTATACTTCGAACTGCAACCGTAATACTGACAGGTTCGTGATATTTCATTACCGCATTTTCATGAAATATACTACCAGGCTCGTCAATTCGCAGCTTCGAAATAGTCAGACGGAACTTGATGCACACCCGTATTCAATAGTCAGTCTTTATTTAAAACGTGGAACTGTAAATGGGTACAATCCTCGAGTGGGTGTGGCATACCAGCGGTCAGCCGATACCCCAAGTAACATGACGGACGCTTGTTAAATTTGCCTCAAACATGGCGGACATATCGCCACTCTATGAAATTTAAGCTCGTTGGTCAATAGGGTTCAGCACGTATTCCAAGAGGCATACGCATCAAAAGAGACGCTACAATAAAGTGCACAGTTTGCCTCAAAACCGCATAGAATGTGCAATTGTGTCGACTAAATATGCATGACACGTAATTTTGAACTCCAAAAATCAGCGACAAGAAGAATTTTGAGCTTCTTAACATCAAAAGCCATGTATACACTTGCAGACAAATTATGTGCTCGGGGAACTCACACCATGCATCCTGCAGGGCTGTCCGTAAATCCGAAAGCCTATGAGAGGAACAGCACGTTGCAAGGCATCCCAGATATCTTCAATAATGTTCATGCCTGGAGACTTTGGTGGCCAATGGAGGTGTCTATGCGCAGAAGAGTATATCTGGAGCCACTCTGTAGCAATTGTGGACGTTTATGATGTCGCGTTGTCCTTCTGGAATGGCCAAAGTCCTTCGGATACACAATGGACATGAATGGCTGGAGGTATCAGCCAGGATGCGACGTACGTTCCACTGGTCAGAGTCGTGTCTAGACGTATCACCCCTGCTAACACTCCAACTGCAAACGTCCCACACCATTACAGAGCCCCCACCAGCTGGAACAGTACCCTACTGACATGCAGGGTCCATGGACTCATGACGTTGTTTCCACACCCTTACACGTCCATCTGTGCTACACAATTTGAAACGAGAATCCTCAGCTAGGGACATATTTCCAGTCTTCAACAGTCCCATGTCGGTGTAGACGGGTCTAGGCAACACTACCTAGAGACAAGGCCTCACAACAGCCTGTGTTACGTCATACTGACCAGTCCGTGGCTGCTAGCTTACCTGCTGTCCGCTACGAGGCAGTGGGCGTGCCTCAGCGGCCAGCCATACAGCTGGGGGTGCGGCCTGGTCAGTATGACGTAGCACGGGCTGTTGTGAGGCCTTGTCTCTAGGTGGTGTTGGTCTAGGTGAGGCCTTGTGTCATCCAGCCATCAAGGACACATATGTGGGTATTCGGCTCCGAAAGCCCTTAATAGATGTTTCCTTGAATGGTTCGATCACTGACACTTGTTGATGGGCCAGAATTGTAATCCACAGCAATTTATAAAAGGGTTACACATCTGTCACAATGATAGTTACTTTTCAGTCACAGTTGTTCCTGTTCTTACTGGATCTTTTTTCGGCCGCAGCAAAATCGGAGCTTTGGTGTTTTATCGGATTCTCGAGATTCATGGTGCACTCGTGAAATGCTCGTACGGGAAAATCCCCATCTCATCGCTACCTCGGGTAGGCTGTGCCCCATCTCTCGTGCGTCGTCTATAATGCAAAGAAAACTTTACTCTGATAGATTCCTATGTCACTAACTTAGGCATGGCCTTTGTACGATGAAACAATGGATCTGAATTATTTCTATGAACACCCAGCCTAGACATTCTGGTATTCTGTTTTAAATCTCTTCTTTCTACCGTTTTATTTGTTTCTTTGATTTCTGACATCTTCCAACTATGGCTTGATGTAACTTAAGACTTTATCTCCTATTTTACCGATCCTTTACGTCGTCTCTGTGGTTGGCAAAGGGACTGATGAGTGGCCATTAAAACTGCTACTCCAAGAAAAAATTCAGATTATAAACGGGTATTCATTGTACAAATATATTATACTAGAACTGACATGTGATTACATTTTCACGCATTTTGGGTGCATATATCCTGAGAAATCAGTGCCCAGAACAACCACCTCTGGCCGCAAAAACGGTCTTGATACGTCCTGGCGTTGAATCAAATAGAGATTGGATGTCGTGTACAGGTACAGATGCCCAGGCAGCTTCAACACGAGTGACTGGCGTACTGTGACGAGCCAGATGCTCGCCCACCGTTGACTAGACGTTTTCAATTGGTGATAAATCTGGAGAATGTGCTGGTCAGGGCAGCAGTATAACATTTTCCGTATCCAGAAAGGACCGTAGAGACCCTGCAATAAGCGGTCTTGCATTATCCTGCTGAAATGTAGGGTTTCGCAGGGATCGAATGAAGAGTAGAGCCATGGGTCGTAACACATCTGAAATGTAACGGCCACTGTTCACTGATAGTCCATGCTGCAGCAAACGTCGTCGAACTGTTCGTACAGATGGTTGTCTTCTAAACGTCTCCATCTGTTGACTCGGGGATCGAGACGTGGCTGCATGATCCGTTACGCCTGTCATCTCGATTGCTAGTGATATGAGGCCGATGGGATCAAGCATGGCGATCCGTATTGCCCTCCTGAACCCACCGATTCTATATTCTGCTAACAATATTTGGAACACGAACAACGCGAGCAGCAATGTCGCGATACGATAAACCGCAATCGCGATAGGCTACATTCGACCTTTATCAGAGTCGGAAATGTGATGATACGCATTTCTCCTCCTTACACGAGGCATCACAACAACGTTTCACCAGGCAACGCCGGTTAACTGCTGTTTGCGTATGAGAAATCGGTTGGAAACTTTCCTCATGTCAGCACGTTGTAGTTGTCGCCACCGGCGCCAACCTTGTGTGAATACTCTGAAAAGCGAATCATTTGCATTTCACAGCATCTTCTTCCTGTCCGTTAAATTTCGCGTCTGTAGCACGTCATCTTCGTGTGTAGCAATTTTAATTGCCAGAAGTGTAGTTTGGTCCCTTCAAAACACCAACCAACGAACCAAAGGATCTGAGTGTCCTGATTAAAGAACATACAAGATATTTGAGTGCAAATATTAATTATGGAGTGAAATGTGTGAAGTGACATTCTCGTAGGTACTTTTTTTCATTGTTCCGCATACAATTAGAGTTCACTATAGCGGGAGAATTTTTTGCCACATTTTAGATTTTTCACTATTGGTTCATTCCTTTCTGCTTAAGCATAGAGTGCTTTGTTTGAATATTGTTATAAATTGTAGTCTACATTTGTGCTGTGCTGTTTTCGTGAGTAGCTAGCTTGTGCAGTAGCTACTTGCGTCAAATAGAATGCGGACTGTAGATGCCACAATTGGTCTGTTGTAGAGTTAAGGAACATGTTTATGCTCGACTGTAACCACTTTTCTGGAGATCGAAAATCTTCTCTGTAGGAATGAACTTTGATTCCTAAAGCAACAGTCATATAAACACAACTCGTGCAGCCGCGGTGGAGTAGCCGAGCGGTCTAAAGCGTCTCGCTGCGGAGCGCGCGGTTGCTCGCCGTGGAGGTCGAGTCCTCCCTGGGGCATGGGTGTGTGTGTTGTCCTTAGGTTAGTTTACCTTAGTTTAAGTAGTTTGTAAGCTGCGGACTGATGACCACGCAGTTTGGTCCGACAGAATTACAAACATTTGAACAACTCGTGCAGTTCGTCCAAGAGACCCAGGAATCAGTAGTATGGTGCCGAGATGGCTTTTCATGCTGAAAGCAGTCTCCTATGTCACACAAGCTGAACTGAAAGTCTACTGCTGTTACTTTTGGGCTTACGGACAGCTTACAAGGCTGATATAAGATGAGACTTAGGCTGGAGAGCTGTTAAGAAACCCAGTGGTGTTTCTCAGTTCTGTGCTGCAAGCAGACCGCACAAAATTACCTTTGTTGGGGCTGAGGATTCACGAGAATGTGACAAGGAGGCAGCAAGCATTAGCTGCACACTGTGGATCTTGTTTTCTTGAATAAGCTGTTAGCAGATTGATCAATTATCACGCCACACACAGTTTTCATGTGGATACTCCTTCAGACGCGTATACAGGACCTTACGAGGTTTTGGAATATGGAACATGTATACAATTCTGAAAAATGGGAAGGACAACGAAAGATTGAAATCATAGTACATCCTGTGCAATACAGAGGGGCATGGAGATAACGCTCTCTTGATCAAGCAGCCTTTGCATGACAAAGTCAGTCTGGGGCAATTAATACTGCCTTCACAGACGATCACCTCTCTCACCAAGAGACTGAGTACCACTATTTAATCTATAGTATTCTACACTTTGCGAAAGGGGCGGGGGGGGGGGCATATGCGAATACAAATCTTCCCAGATGAAGTGTGAAAAATACTCTTTGCAATGTGCAAATAGGGCTTTATAATTGTTCCTTGATTTACTTTTTTCTGTGTTACTCTCTCATTCAATAAAGTTAAGAAATCGTTATATGACTATTGCAATTTTTTAATGCATAGTCAACCATCAACTGCTTATTGTTTTCAGAACTTTACTGGTTTCGGATATTAACCATCATCAGGAGAGTCTGTTAAAACAGAGTATGGATAATATCAGAAACCGGTAAAGTTCTGAAATCAATAAACAGCTAATGGTTGACTATGCATTTTTTAAATATATTGTCACGTTGAAATGGAAGCAGGCTTGACTTCGAAGGCAACTGAACACAGCACTTATACTGAAAGCACGTTTATTACGAACTTAACATACACGCACCAGTGACTGCCTCTCGGGCAGAGTCTCTGCTATTTATACACAGACTTTAGGAAGGATGTACTCGGTACATTCCATGTATTCCGGCTGTAGTCAGTGTAAGCGACGGCTTTTACGTTGCCTAATCGGAGCCACGGTGATACAGCTGTTGCACAGGATACCCGGCGCCTCCACCAAACAATGTCACGTTGAAATGGAAGCAGGCTTAACTTCGAAGGCAACTGAACACAGCACTTCGTAATAAACATACACGCAGCACTGACTGCCTCTCGGGCAGAGTGCTCTGCTATTTATACACAGACAGAATGTACCATAAATTAGGAGAACAGTTAACATAAAGAACAAGTAGAATTTACAAGTGAACATAAGAAAGATATAGGACTTTCTGGAATTATTAATTACAATTTTTTTTTTTTTTTTTTTTTTTTTTTTTTGGCGGTGGGCGGGATGATGGAACCGGCGAACTTCAGCACCGCAGTCGGTGTGACGCTATCCCCTGTTCCACGCCGGAAGTCGGTGTTCGCGGTGTCTCGCGACAATATTATGCCTGTTAACTCACATCTAAGTGAAACTATAGTAATTTTCCTACAAACATAATAATTTTTATTTCTATAGACCTATAAATGTAACTAACCTTTGTCCGACGGGCCTCAAGAGGCCCACTGGGTACCGACCGGCCGCCATGTCATCCTCCACCCGAGAGGGGCAACGGATGCGGTATGGAAGGGGATATGGTTAGTACCCCGCACTCATGGCCGTTACGAAAGGCCTATACACTATTATTTTTAACGTACGTTATCTCTTCGTCCTTACCCATTATATTTCTAGTCTAACAAATTAGTAAATTGTTGGGTCTAATTATTTAGTATCCGTTCAGTAAAGCGTAAAATATGGGCATTGTTTATTGCATCTCTGTCACTGATACAAACTGAAAGCTGATTTTAGTCTTATTATGGTCAGATGAAACAAGACTGTCATTTCTCATACTCTTTGTTATGATGCCATAGAAGAAGAAATTTCCATCACACTGCCAGTACCATCAAAGTGCTGTTATCTTCACAACAGATTTGCGACATGCAGATAACCTGCCAGGAAAACTTTCACACTTCTTTCACTCAGAAAAGACTCTTACAAAACTGAGGAATAGTTAAGATTATAAATTTATTTTATTTTGTAACCAGCTTTTATTGATCCTCACCTTCTAATATAAATATTGTTACAATTATGTGTAGGTATTTAGTACTGACATATTTGACTACCATTCACAGTAGGTTAACTTATGTTCTTCCTTTCATCTTTCTTTCGCTTGTTATTTCTTCATAGCTTTTTTTATTAAATGTGTTTTATTGTATCTTTTGGAAGGGAACGTGTAAAATATGTGTGAAATGTGGATGTCAGGTGCATTTACATACTTCTTTGTTGAAACGCTTTCTCCACGAGTAACACATCGAAGATCAATCATTTGGTGTCATCCTAGTGCCACCTTTGCAATCCGCCTTCTGAAAGCTTATGCCACATTTTTACTCTGCACTGTTACCACTCGTGTCTTACGGGTACAGGTCTCCAGCACATGTCGTTGACATCACTTGAACTTATGACCCAACATTTCACCGACATTTGACTTGCCCATGGGCCATAGAACATCATTTCATACTACGTCTCTCAGATCCAACAATTATGCTCCTATGGCTATGGAACAGATGCACTATCTGATGATTGCTGGCCTTTTAAAAGATCCAGACTCTGATCTAGAAATTTGATGCCACCTCACAAAGCTGCTATGTGACACCTCCTTGGACGCAGAATGCGCTTGTGTGTCAGGTCGTGAAGCTGGGGCCTTTTTTTTCTTCATTGCAGAAAAAAATTGTTCAGAATAATAGTTTGAGAACAACAGATTTGTTACATGCGCTCCTGTGTAATTTGGGAATGCGATGTTTCTCTTGTTTAGAAAGTCAATTGTGCAAACTTTCATCGGAATAAAACCGTTGCTTGGCGTCGAAGTCTGTAGATAAGTACACTCCGCCGTGCACCGAACGAATTACTATAAAGACGTTAGAGCTCCACTTGCTTTTCCGCGATATGATGAACAGTATGCGACGCATAAATTTCGAATCTAATCAGTAGTGGCAATGCTCATACAAAACTACCAATTTTTATTTTTCACCTATTACTCTGGGTTTTCCCTTTTTTTTAATCACCGTTGTAATGAGGCAAACAAAACATTGTCAAATATTCAAATCGGTCAAAAATATCTGCGTTTTCGCGAGACTAATGCGCATTAATTGATTTTTACATAGCGAAGTATTATTTTCAACTTATCAAGAACCAGACAGCTATTATAAGAGTCGAGGTTCATGAAGGGAGTAAGACAGGGTTGCAGTCTTTCCCAAACGTTGTTCAATCTGTACATTGAGCAAGCTGTGTAGGAATCCAAGGAGAAATTTGAAAAGGGAATTAAAGTCCAGGGAGAGGGAATAAAAAACTTTATGGTTTCTTACGACATAGCAATTCTGACAGAGACAGCAAAAGACATGGAAGAGCAATTAAATGTAAGGAAGGAATAAGATGAACATTAACAAGAGTAAAGCAAAAGTAATGGAATGTATTGTCAGAAAGTCAAGCGATGCTGAAGGAATTAGATTAGGTAATCAGACAATAAAAGTAGAAGAGGAGTTTTGTTATTTAGGTAGCAAGATAACTTCTGATGGCCGAATTAAAGAAGATATAAAATGCAGAATGGCTATGGAAAGAAGAGCGTTTCTGAAGAAGCGAAATTTGTTGACATCCAATATTAGTTTTACTGTTAGGAAATCCTTTCTGAAAGCATTTGTCTGTAGTGTAGCATTGTATGGGAGTGAAACTTGGACAATGAGCAGTTCAGACAAAAAGATGTGATACTATAGACGAATGATGAAGATTATATGGGTAAATCACCTAACCAATGAGGAGGTGATCAACAGAATTGGGGAGAAAATGAGTTTCTGGCATATCCTGACTGAGAGAAGGGGTAGGTTGGTGGAACCCATTCTGAGACATCAAGGAATCGCAACTTAGCATTAGAAGGAAGTGTGTGGGGTAAAAATCGTAGAGGGAGATCGAGGGACGAATACAGTAAGCAGTTTGAAAAAGACGTAGGGTACCATAGGTAATCTCAGATGAAGACAGGGTAGCGTGGAGAGCTGAATCAAACCAGTCTGAGGACTGAACACCACAACAACAACATATTGTATGTAGATCTTGCGTTAGATTTACCTGCTTCTGAACTTCGCCCTACAGTGTGACCATTACTATCCAGTTAATCATACTGCGTCACTACACTACATTGTCGTCTTGATAACTTCATAATATACAAGACATTGAAACAACCCATCTTTGTTAATAAAAGGTAGTTGTTCTTCTCAATTGGGCGAAAGTGGTAACGGGCTGATTCTAGAATTGTGTATGTCCATTACCAAACACAAGTGGTACTATAAAAGCGACGATGTAACTTAGCGACAAGCTTAAAGCCCTTTCTACACGCGAAGTGAGAGCTTGCGAGATTACCCATGATGCACCGGTCACGCCGTCTCCCTACAGTGTAGACCCGTCCACTTGCACAAGACGCACGGTATAGGATGGGTCCTATTCCCACGCGTATGGAAGTGCTCCGCGCATGCGCATACCACCGAATGGGGAACTCAGCTGACAAACGAAGCCAAGTCGGGTATTTGTTTGAGAATGTGTACTTGTCTCCTGCTCAGAGCAACGTAGTTTTTCGACTCAGTTGTAAGTATTTTGGGAGGTGATACTATAGAGGAATTGCATTAAAAATTTAATATAACCTGTGTACAATTTTTATTGAATACAGAGATATAACTTTTAATATGAAATTCAAACAAACGTAGAGCAAATGTAAAATCAAGAAATTTTCACTGATTTATCCGTCAGTTCTTGGTAGTACAACATCACACTTACTTAAAAGTAGAATTTTGTGTATCTTTTACACGATCATTTCCACTTGGTTACACGGTTTTCGGCTTACTAGAACATATTCAGACTTTAAACTACATCGAAAACAGGTTATTTAAATAAAAGTGAATATGGTGATCTACCAAGAACCGACAAAAGAATCAGTCAAAATATCCAAATCAGTTTGTTGTACATACCAAGAGCTGTATCTCTGTACCTTATAAAAATTGGACACACATTATATGAAATTTTAACTGCAAATCGTCTTTATTACCATCTTCTAAAATATTTGCTATTCTTCCTGAAACACGCTGTAGTTAACAGATGAAATATTTGTTTTTGGTGAGCATTACTTGAAGCTTTATCAAAGTGAAAGGTCTACGTACAGATACCTGAGCTTGATCATCATATACATAGACACCTCAAACCGCAGGGGCTGGAAGTATGTGATCGCATTTTATTGTGAGCGACGTAGTTACGCATGAACTGCACAAAGCAATTAAATACAGTTTCACAGTGGTCGTCTAAAACACAAATAAATGTTTTAATCATCACAGTATATAATACAGTTTCGGAAAGTGATATTTAACGTGGCGATTCATTTGCTGTAAGTTGACAACAAACGAAGCAGACCCGTGAAACAGGTGACTCAACAGATGCATACATTTGAAAGCTTCTTTTTAGTTCGACGGTCTATCGCAAGGGGCGCTGCAGCTGACAACGATTTCGTTGTGCGTGTTGCACGTCTCGTATAGAAAGGGCTTAAAACGCAGCAGTGCGCATGCGGAGTTAAGCGAGCATCGCGGGCGGCCTACCTCCTAGCGCCTGCTCGCTGGCGAGCTTTTGAGCGCCCGCGGGCTCCCGTGTCCCATGGGGCAGTCTCAGCACAGCCTGCCTTAGCATCAATCTTTGTGGAACTCTGGATTTCACAATTCAGCATTCCAGCCTCCATATCTATGGACCAAGGCAGGCCATTCAAGCCCGCTCCTTTCTGCCCCCTGGCACTCTCTGCAGAACCGACCACATATGCACCACAATCATGCAAAGTAATGGGTTATTAAAACGTTGACACACAAAAATTAAAGGGCGCTTATCTTCCACAGCAAACTATAGACTGAGGCGCTAAGGTGGGTTTTCCTCCGACAATGTACAACATACAAGTATAACGTCCAAGCTTTTGTATCCCATCCTAGTTGCCACTTTTGTGTCTCGTTTCCGCCGGTTGTCCTGGGTGTCGGTGGCCGAGTAGAGAGAGAGACCGACACAGGGAAATAGGATGCACGCGTGTGCGGGTACAGAGTCTGAGGTGACCCGCCAGTGGGACAGCAGAAACTGGAAACACTAAGCTAGATTAGAACAAGTTGTATATTTCATAGAAATATGAAAATACTTAACTTTTACAAAGTTCATGACTGCCAACTAAGTGTACTGCTGAGACATAGGTTACCTATGATGCCTACTGATGAGCCTAGTGCCTGTCCTCATCCCAAGTGCCCGATGCAGTTCAGTGGTGGCCACGAGCGGAGTTGCAGCAGAGGGCGCTCGTGGCTGACGTCGTAAGAACGCCGCGCCGTGCATGCATGGCGGCGCGCGGCGAAAGTACGTGGCGCGCACTTCAGGCTTGTGCGACACCACGCAGGCCTCCCGAACAGGGATGTTGTATGACAAGACACTTACAGCCATAGCAGGGTACACAGTATCCAGAGATGACACCATGAGTACCGACTTTCTGATTTTAGTTCTTCAGCTTTGTTACTATAACTGTAACACCACCTGCATAGGGTGACACCACTTACCATCTTCAAGGTATCTGTTCATAATTGCCATTCTCACTACAGCAAACACTGCTCTGTAATGACACCTTGTCCACAAATCCTGTACTTGTCTCCATATCAGATTCTCCAATACATTAAACATCCTCCTCCATGAAAAACCTAGCACAGTTGTACCCAACCAGCTGAATCCATCTGGTAACAGAAACTAGACTGCATCATAAACAATACATATACAAGTATTTACAATATCACATAATTATGTGCACTTTACAATTAAAGTCACAAGTTAAGGAGATAACTTTTTTTTCATTTCTTATTTTGTTAACTTTCTCCTGAAAATGGAATCGCATTCAAAAATGACATGAAAAAATAATACATAATAAAACAGAAATATTTCACCGACATGTGTTATTTATATCCTTTGTTTTATGGACTGCGCACTAAAAAGAAAAAAAATCACTTTCAATAAATAATTATTTTTACACCTTTCATGTCACTTATAGTACCGTAGTACAATTGAAATTAGGTTATTTTCTCTTCTCTCAGTAGCGTAGGAGATGTATATTATGTTGTATTCAGTACACGAGTCCTCAGTCTCGTGAGCGTTGACTTTTATGATTTTGGCCAGCTCAAGTGGTCGCATTTTTCCCGTCTGAATGGTAGTGCGTCTGGCTTGACCAAAACAATTTTGTTCCTTCGGGTTTAGTCACGTGACTTTTGAAGATGAAAAAGAAGAAATTACAAATTGATTAGTAGCTTATTTACACATATATGTTAATTGATAGTCCTGAAATAGAATCACAGAAATATGTGTATGATAAAATTTTTGTGCCTATACCAATATGTATTGTGGTTTAAAGGGAAGTGTGGCAATGGTTTCCGAGAGATAAAACCTGAGGGTCACTGACATGATTGCACGCCATGGACTTATTTATAAGGGTGTACATTCGTAAAAAAAAAGAAATTTATTGCTAATATTTATTCTCAAATAGTGTTTTTTTCTTGTTTTTTGTACACTTCAGTTATCGTTCATATACATCACTTTTTAGCCATGTCCTTTGTCTCGTATAATGTCCTTCAAATAAAAAAATTCTTAGGTCTAATGCTGCTGATATTGGTTATGCCATATATAAAACTATTTTGTTATGCTTGGATACCTTTTTACAATATATATTTGACAGTGTGTACTTTAGAAGGATCTTAGAAGCCAGTCTATTGAGTTTATTTATATTGCACTTTTATTGAAGTTTAAATTCCCCGCTGTAGGTGGCAGTTGCTTTTAGATCGGTCTAGGGCACCTGTAAATAGACAGGCATGCGCATCAATTTCTGCTGTAGCAGCAGCTACCACCGACATTTTTGTTCTAAGCGGCGACAGCGTGAGCTTCACAAAGGCGGAGTTTTTCTGCTGTTATTCCTTTGCAGTATTGCTTTCTTTATTTCTAATACACATGCCAAAAAGAAAATATATATTTGGATAAAAAATATATCTCGTCATAATAAGTTATTGTAATATGGTTTGATAAATCGTTAAATATGTTTTCTGATATTTGTCCAATTGGTTGTGTATAGTGAGCAACTCTTTCGCATTCGACAACTCACTTTTATGGGATAATACATGCACTACGAAAGCTGCGCTAACATGTAAGAAATCTCCGTTTTCGAATGCCTTAAATTTGCTCCAGAATACACTCCCACGCCGTTACTTCTTTACGGTGTATTTTTCAGAATTCATATAAAATACTTTTTCACTGCACAAAATATATGACCATGATAAATTAGGACGCAGTAAAAGATTTATATATACGAGATATTTTAATTTCTCATTTACCAATTTTGGTCAATTTTACTTACGGCCTTGGCAGCATAGTGTACTGATGTTGGCAACAACATTTGAATGCTCTTTGAAAACTCGAACAGGTATAATGAGAGAAAATAATTTTCCACGTTTACCATCTTCTTGTATGTACACTTGTCCGGTCAGTAAATTAATTAACCTCCTAAAGTGAATATTCTCTTGCCAACATTAGCACATTATGCCGCCGATGCTGTAACTAAAATCAACATCACAGTAGCTTCAAACACCGTTTCGAGGTGTATGAGCCATTGTAACTAGTAAAGAACAGTGTGCATCATTTAAAAGTAATTAGTATTGTTATTGTCTAACAGTTGCTACTGTGTCAGTGCATAACGTCGAATCCTTCGCTGAAAAAAATAAATAAATAAAATAAAAACAAAAAATAAAAAGTGTCGAAACTTCGTTTACAACGTGTAAAAATTGTGCATAACTACAAACGAATTAATCCATCTCGCATCGTTTTAAAGACCTTGTTGGTGTCCATTTGTCACGACAATTTACTAATCATATTTTACGCCCTTCGGGATCCATTGGAAACGAAAAAAACACGAAAACCATTTTCTGAACGATTAGAACAATTCGGAGTTGCACAGCCCACCATTCTTAAAGCGTATTGACTGTCCTACAATCGCGCGTCGAAGCGAAGGAACAAAAATGGCGGATGCGCATGCCCGTCTCTATCCAGGTGCCCTAGATCGCTCAACGCTGGCACACTGTGACGTAATAATACGCCAGTACCCCACAGATCCAGACGAGCAGTGTCGTCGACATGTGGACGGCGTTTCTCACTAAACGTGCGCTACGCGTGATATTTTTATTTGTGTGTGTGGGTGAATCTTCCTAGGAGATATGTGTGGTGTCTTATCTGCATTATCACCTGATTACGTACCAGAGAAAGGCCAGACTGAAATAGGTAAGTACCATAAACTTCTTTCTTTACTGGTGGTAACTTTCTAAATATTTACTATATCATTCTTCATTTCTGGTCGTGAAACATGCAGGAATATCTCTAGGATGCAAACGACCTATGTCCTTATCTTGACTTTCCATATAAACAACATATGGCCCCCTATCTGTGCGTTTGTAGGAGTCAACAGACCGTAGAGAAGATGTAGCACCCATATTGGCCACAGTTTGTTGATTGGCAGTGTGACCAAGTGTTGTTGTAGACTTCTCCATGAGCACTCTGTTGGTTTCCTCCCATTTATCATTAGCTACCGGATGAAACGACTTTCCTATTTTTATATCTTCTAGATTGATGCCTGAAACTTTCCCTTGTCGTTTTCCCCCAATATCTTCATTAATTGTTCGCCTCTCAGCCTTGGGATGCATTTATGAAGAGTTTCTTGTATCTTGAAAATGTGACCTGACAATATTATTCACTGTATTAGAGAATGTCTTACCTGAGGAGTTTTCAGTATCTGGAGTCGATCGCTTTTCTGGCATCACTATTTTTGCTTCTGCTTGCCTTTTCCATGTTGATATTGAGTCTTGAATATCCATATACATGTCCTCCTCGCGCATGACTTGTACCACATTTGCAGCAGTCGCGAGAGTGTGGAGGTTTTCTGACAACTCTTGTTCACCGCCCTCTCCATAATCTCCACTGGACATAGCGGAATTCCACTATGGACCTTGATATAGAAACAAATATGTATTTTTGTCTTTTTTCGTCTTATACATCCCACACGCAGTTCGAGTTTATCGCCCATTTGCTCTCATGTCCCTCTTTATGGCGTTTCCGCTCCCACTCATCATTTACTCTTTTTGTCAACCCCTACTCCTCCACCTCTCTTCATCAGGGCACATGAGCTGGTCTTATAACTCATGAGGAGACGACATGGGTATTGGATTCTTGTAATTTTTTGTGTTTATGGTATGTGAAGTTGAGACTTCAAATAGTAATCAACCAAAGCTATTAGTTACAAATGTCAAGAATTCTCGATAAAATTGACTTTGAAGTTTTGCATGCGCATTTAAATACCTGTTAAGGTACCAATTGTTCCAGTTATTGGCGTAACTTACTTCTTTCCGTAGCGTTGTAGATTGTCGATGAAGAAACAATGGGTTCGCTGGTTCGAATACTGCTGTAATTTTATTTATTTATATTTTTCCGTTGTGTGCCTACCTGATTGAATGAGGAAGTGAAAATAGTGCTGGAGGGTTTTGCATAAAACAACATTCAGTTATCTGTCATGATCTGCCCTATCCAGTGCTTAGTGAAATGATCAACTACGCATGATTTGCTTCTAAACTTCATGAGCCATGGCGGAATGACCGAGCGCATTGAGGCGCTATGCTCTGATTCGCGACGCCAATCGAAACCTCCCTCAGGCATGGATGTTTGTGTTGTCTTTAGTATAAGTTAGTTTGTAAGTTTAGGGACTGATGAGCCTGCAGTTAAGTCCCATAAGCTTAACAAACATATGAACATTGAAACTTCATGAAAAAAGAAAAATCTTCATGAACCTAAATGAAGTTTGCTTTCCAGTTGCTACATCAAAGAAAAATAGCGACTTTAAAAATCCAGCATTTGTACAATGTACTCGATACCATGGAAATTGTTTTCCATGTTTTCATGATATTCGTCACTCTGGCATATGTGATCCTACATCTGTGACATAAAAAATAGAGAAAAGTGAAAATATAGGGTTTCTGATTTTACTCTCTGTCCCCAAAAATGTAAATTGTAATTTTTTATATTTAATTTTTAAATTTAAACCATGGTTATTAATAACCTTTTACAAAATATAGAAAATTAAAAATAAATAAAATTCATAAATTTTCAGAAAATTAACGATTATATTTGTTTTAATTTCCATATATTTAATGAATTTTGTATGTAAATGGTTGAAGTATTCTAATAAAAAAATTAAGATTTCAGTGGGATTCAAACCACTCAACCAATGATAACTCGATTCCCAGTTGACAACACTACGAATTATTTTCATTTTTTATTTTAAATAATCAGCTTCATTGTTTTGAGTCTTGAGGAACTTACAATTACGCTCCTGCCCATCCTCTATCAAGTGTGAAAGTAACTTTCATTGCACTCAGTATCTCATAGATTCAACTGAAGCAACCAGTTGTCTTTAGACATTTTATTTTTATTTTGATATTTCTTGTACATTCCTGATATTCTTAGTTTACTTATCTGCACTTATCAGTCAGTTATAAATCTCTGAAAATGTTCTTTATGTTTATAATGTAATATATTGTATGTAGTCTTCTGAATTTGGATTTGTGTTCTTATCGCATAAAATAGATACGGTAATGTCCATTGAGCCAATTAAATACGGTTATGTTTTCAGTTGGAATATAAATTATATTCTGGATGAAGTATACCTTTTATTGGATCGTAATTCTCAGAGGTTCTATTGATGATAGTTAATTTGTTTCTCGTCCACATACAAATCTAAAACTTTCCTTTACATGTAAGAACATGTTACAAAGTTTCCACCAGTTTACTTGAAGCACAAAAATGAATGAGTCAATTTAATTAAATGAGCTATGCAAACAATTAGAATATTGCTCACTGTAACATATATTTTAATGACTTTGCAAAACTTAAAAGTCGATTTTCTTGAGAATGTTTGAGAGTTGCATCGAATGGTTATGACTGATTAGTATTAGAGGTCTGAATTTACATGTCATAAATATAAAAAATCATAGAAATCATGTACCCATGTGGTCTCTCTGGTAATCTAATCTAATGATGCCATGATGGCATCACCTGGCTGTACCACTCGGAGCCGACACCCTGGTTTCCCACATTAGGTCAGGGGCGAATAGATTTTGTACTTTTGGTTACATTTTACTTGCAATAATGTATGGCAACCTAAAAAAAACTCTTATTCGACTGTTACACTGCAAAAACGCGTTTATTTAAATTCATCAAATCTTCTTCGAGTAGTTCCGCCTGTAGGCCCAACGTCCAGTTGTGTATAATATCAGTCGTGCGCTTATGTAGAGAAAGCGTATCTCCACTTGCGTGTGGAGCTACACAATCGCACGATGACTATGTAGGCTCAAGGCGCTCATGTGGAAAGTGCCTTTAAAGTGCGTCTGCAATTCAGTTCTTCATCCCTATTTTTGTAATACAATCACTATCGCTAAATAATATTATTCTTTGTCTTTGTGAGAGAATTTGCCTTACTGACCAATTTGTTATGTTAACTCAAGTTCATATTCACAGAATATATGGCTTCAACTGCGAATGGGCAAAGCTGAAAATGGGTACCCAGGCGGGATTCCAATCTTAGTCCCCTGCTTTCACCACTGGGGACACAGCGATCACCGCATCTGCAAGGACTACCTAGGCACGCCTCCTGTCAGCCATAAATTTGCAGCCTTACCCTGCCCACAGTACTCAAACTTGTAGTCAGTAATTCCCATTAGAGTAAGGGCTCCAAACGTGCCCATCCCTCCCCACTAACAAAAGGATCATTGCCTGTCACTGGCATATTATATATATACATGAGGCGTCTATCCCAAAAGAACAGACGTCACTTCTGATCCTGCAGTTGTTATTGTTTTCATATTCACAGAATATACGACTTCAACTGCAACTCGCAATTTCACATCACCAATTTCCAAACAAAAGGATATGTCTTGAGGGATCAACATCATGCTCTGCTCCTTTTCCTTACCTCAGTCCATCAGACTTCTACTTATTAGGTCATTTGAAGCCTATTCTGTATGCCGCACCTATTTGATAATGTGGACTGGGTCAACTGAAGCAATGGAACCCGGGTCTACTGCTTTGTAGACAGTTGCGCTGATCCCTACACCACTGGGGACACAGTGATCACCGCACCTGCAAGGACTACCTAAGCACGCCTCCCACCAGATACAAATTCCCAGCCTCACCCTGCCCACATTACTCAAACTCGTAGTTATTAAACTAATTCCCGTAAGAGTGTACAGCACTTGATCTTTACCTCACGGATAATAGGAAAATTTTACAACCCATCCCAGTGCTGCATAAATAAAATGGGTTGGAAGCGTTGTCAGGATGGAAGGCGGAGCGGTGAAGGCTTGTGGGCGCCCTAGGAGAAGGTGGCCGACTGGCAAATAAAATATAGAATTGAAGCTAATATTTGGTATATTCTGAAATACGGGATACATGGCGGGACTCGCCCTGGGGTCGAATGCAATGAATGAATGCCAGTCTAAGTTAGCGGCTTAGAAAATGGAAAAGGTTACGGTAATGGTTACGGTTATGGTTATGGTAATGGTTCACACAGTTGGTGGCTGATGCCAAACAGCCGCTAGGCGGGAGCGGACGACATGCGGCCGTTCGCCGCACAGACGCTGATCCTCTGGAGTGTGTCTGTTCTGTACGAGAACTCAAACCGAAGAGAGCCAAGGAACTGATTCTCGCACCTCAGTGTCCTGCAGCAGTAGCACACGTGATCAAACGTGGGTGTCTGCTATTGGCTCCACGGTAGCATGGAAACGTCAGTAGTTTCAGCATGGACGCCAGAAGGGTGGCGTGATTTTAGAATCAGCATTCAATACTGGTTCTGGCCGGCTCTGTCCTGCAAGGTGGACAGGCTTGATCACGTTGTCCAGGCGTATGTTGCAGTGGAAGAACACTTGTAAAACTTAGCGAAGTTGTGAAATAATTTTTTTTTCCTAAACTATTTTAGACTGGCCGGTCAACCTGTACATTCCCTCCCCCTTCCCTAGAAGTGGTGAATCACAAAGTTTACATGGACATCAGACACTCCTGGGAAGAACGGGTTGCCCAAAAGGGGACCTAGTAACTAAGGGAGGAATGTGTTACAATTAAATCTTATTTAGTGTGACTGTGAGGGGATTTGGCTTTCAGGTAAACAACAAAATTAGGAAATGTCATATCTCTCAGAAATATGTCGAACCATGAATTGAATAACGTAAAAATTCAAACCATTTAACAGAGGAATGGAATGTTACATTTAAAATCAAAGCTTGTTTCACATGTTACGTGTCATTACTAAATTCTGTGAAATCAGAGTGTTGACACTAGTCGAACTTAATCAGCACGGGTCTTGCAATGGTTACAGATGCTCCTAGAAAGGTGTAGATGTTTGTGTTGTTTGGCAAATATTAATCTCGTTAGTACACGGTGTAACAAATGTAAAAAAAATCACATAAGGAATTATATAACTATAAGAGGATTAATGCATCTGGGTAACAACCATATTGTATCAGATTACGGCACAAAATTGAAATAAGTTTTCCTTCACTGAATCACGGTGTAAAATAAGACTAAATGGAATCAATCCAATGGAAACTGACAAATACACACTATTTTAAAATGCTTATACTCAGACAAAGGCTATGCTTTCCATAGATTAACAAGGACTTAGTAATTCACTATAAATATAAAATAGATTGTAACTGCAAAAAAGAACTAAAATTCATTGTAAAGCCATAAAAAGAGGTAATGTTGCCTTTAACTCCAATGACTGATAAACTACATTTAAGATTACATAAAATATTGTGAAAGTGACATAATTCACTAATAAAATTGAAATGTGTGGGATTGAAAGTTTTTTCAACAAAGGGATAGAAGTACCTGTAAGGAAGTAAAATATGGAAATAAAACAGAGGTTTTATGTACCTTAGTTCTCAACATAATACACAAGGTCTAAAAATTTGAATTGGTAACTAATAATTATTCACTTTGAAATATTGCAAGTTACTTAAAGAGGAAACAGTCCTTCCAAACAGGTCATATAGAAACACTACACAATAACATTAACACTATATCAGAGTCGTATTGTGGCCTCACAGTAGCCTCAACGAAAGTGATTATTACACAGTCGACCTCAAATGATAACACCGAACTAAATATGGGTGTCTTAATGGTGTACAAAACACAGCAAAAACTAAATTACTTGATACTCTAACAAGTACAGGAATAGGGTACTCTTAAAAATAGTTATAATAATATCTTGGATAAAAATTAAGGTTTTTCCCCAACGTTTAATAATTAGGCAGAAGAAGAGTTAATAGTGCTTATCACAAAATAAACGAATTCTTATAGAATTTCATAAGGCGTATCACTTGTGAGCCTCAATTGGTATTATTTCATGAATCACCAGTGTTGAGATACTTCGCGCGTAAATGCAGCTTACGCGGCACGGGAACTGTTTGTAAACAAATACAACTGTCAGATGCGCACGTGGCAGTAGGGGAGGTGATAATCAGAAAAGTATAATGACTGCCTGCGGTAGGCGGGGGAGAGGAGAGGCAAGTCTGGGCTACACGCACGGCGGGAGGGGAGAGAGGAGAGGCACACGTGATAGACAGGTGGCGGGAGGAAGAGGGGAGTGGGAGGAAGCGGCTACAGTTGATTGCAACAGCCTTGAAGGAGGCAGGTGGTCTAACGTCAGGTGACGGTGTATTAGCACGCGTCTTAACAATGCAAGGAAATAGAATTCTGGCGGCAATTCGCACAGGTGCACTTAAAATAAAACGGCAGCACAATAACATCGGCTACCAACAGCGGATAAAATAAATGTCGTATCAGAGGTTTGGAAATGAATTTCATTCAAATGAACGGAAAGGGGGTTAAATTCAGTTTGATATCTGATGGACAAAGATCAGGCAGTTAAAGTACACATTTTAAAAATTTCAACAACGTCTCAAGGCTTCTATGCGTTGAATTTTAGCAGACACAAGGTTCCAAAACGTTGGCCATTCGTTTTGAGAATATGTCATCTGCATAAATATCGTAAAATAATAGCTCTAGGATGACAAAATTGTCGATACAGTCTGTAGGTTTCGGTTGAATTGACACTAGTTAAAGCCAGAAAACAGGATGTGGCCTAAAATTTTATTACGAAAGACTGGAGGGATCAAGTCGGGTCGGTTGATTTTAAGAATTAAAAAGCGCGAAATTAATTTTTAATCCTTATAATCACTAACTTCAAATCTGAATTGGCAGGCTCTAAAAGGTCTCAAAGAAATCAGGTAGCACAGGAATGGCAGACCACAACCGAATCACTCTAACAATTGGAAATGTAAATGATAAATAATGGATCGCTGACAATGAAAGCAACAGCATAAACTCCATAACATAAGGCTCCACATTATGGATTTGGTAACAAAACGTGATACTTCACAATGACAGATAAGAAGGGATAAATCGTTAATGGTAGAAAATGTTAACTCTTCTTCCCTTAATGACAGTATATTTAAAATTCTTAAGGATAATTAAGATACTCTAAAAATATAAGTGAACTCTACACACTAATTAATCTTACGAAAATCTATATTATGAGTGACTGGAGCACATTTTAATTGATACTTCATGGTTAATAATGTGGTCCTTTGAAAAAGAACAGGATTTACTAACGTCTTGGTTACTCATCATTGCAAAATAGCACTGGACCTCGCTACACGGAATAAGGACAATATATCATTACTATTAACACATCATAGCATATTAGAAATACCTCTTTTGGAGTACTGGAATACAAATTATTTACACATCAACTTAGGCTGTCTCTGGCCGTAGCAACTGGAAATAACTTCTCATAATTCTGATGTGCGTTGTGTTTCACGTACATTTATTGCCAATGTACTGACACAGGAAATATAATGGACCCTGTTAAGGAAGTTTCGGAATCTGACGAAGAAAAGGCGTGTATGACATAAATCAGGAGGTATATAGAGCAGAATGGCAATAATAGAAATAAGGAAAAAGTTATTTTTCTTGGTCTTCTCGCTATGTGCAACAGTTTTCTTATTTATACTCCTCTTACGGATATTACGCTCACAGGCGGTACTCTTGACTCACCATGTGGCAACTACATATAGTCTCCTTTACATCGGCTAAAACATTACTCAACTTCAGCTTCCCTCTGTAGGGTAACAGGTGAAAGGCTTTTACTAGCACATCACATAAGGTGCAGTAAGGATTCGGGTATCTCTCAAAGGCTATCTTATCACATCTCAACCAAGCTTCTCTCCAGTAAAACATTTTCGAATCAACAAGATTCACATTTCGCGCCCTGAAGCACACTTTCGTCACATGCTTTGGCAACCAGTTTGCGAAAACTACCACTTTTACGGAAGGAATAGCTCATACAGAAAGAAATACGCAGGAGGAAAAAGAGAAACATGCAGAGAGTAGAGGAGGGAGGGGCGAAAGTTTAATTCTTGGGTTTACAATGTGGTGGATCAACACAGCGTTCGAACGGTTCCAACGGTTTCAGACGCTAGTCGTGTGTACGACTGTTTGTGCGGCTGCGGACTTCAGTCTAAACTCGTTAGCAAATCTGGTAGACACAACCCACGATTAAAAACTTTTTGTTTTTGGTTTTTCTTTTAAGACCTCAACGCTGGTATTGCGTCGGTGTTTGATCTTAAAACAAAATCACACTTACTTCAAGATTGAGAATTTCACACTGCTCCCTAGTACCGATGATTTTTCAATTTCTGCCAGACGCGGCTTGGAGGGGGGATGCCTTGCTTTAACCCATCACGTCTGTGGAGGGCGGAAATTTACTTTCATTTACGGCACGGAAAATATCGATAGGAAAGATCAAGGAAAGAGAGATCGTGACAAACGAAGCGGAAGAAACACAGTAATTCTGTCATTGTGGACGCCAGGCTATATGTTACTAGCGTCAGTGAAAAACTTTGTCAAAAATTCTAAAGCTGTGTGATTACTCAAGCTACAAATTAATTAAAAAATGAAACTTCCATACTTCCGGCAATGCTCAAACTTAGATAATATAGGAAAAGAGTGTTATTCTCTACTATAAGTGTAAAATGGGCAGCAAAAAACCAGCATTAGCTAATCCAGTCACTCAGGGAAAGTTAATATTCAAACTATTCCATTAGTTCGAGACACCTCGGAACAGGAGGAAATAAATGATACAGTTTCAGTCTGTACTTATCCGTCGAGACGTGGTGTGGCTCGTTGAAGTACGACGGTGGTGCGGTGCACAGCGGGCGGGGGCGGCAGGTGGGCGGCGGACGATGTGCGGTCGCACGACGCGCGCGTGGCTTCGACGTGGGCGGCGGGGGCTGCGTGAGCGGCAGCAAGTGGGCCTCACTGCTACGGGTTGCGGTGGTTAGGACCCGGTACGGAGCCATCTTCGTCTGCTTGGCAGGACCGGCAGGAGATATGGGGCGGCGCCTCATCCGCACAGCACTTACGGACGGGCGGCGTCGGTAGGCGACGTATGTGGGCGGCGGCAGCGGCAGGTGGGCCGCGCCAACCGGGTACGGCACTTACATGCCTTCGGTAGGTCGAAACAGTAGCACGAACGCGAAGCGTAACTTTTTACGCCTCGTGCGCGCAGGTGAGCTGCGCACGTGGAGTAGTGTACGGCGAAGTCGGCAGTCAACTGCGGCAGGCCGCGCGTCACGCACAGAGCGCTCACGTGCGCTGCGGCAGGCAGGCGCGCGGCGTTAGACTTGGCACTCGGCACGGAATGTGCAGATGCAGCGGCGGCTAGGATGTCACGGCGACTGTGCCGTGGCTCGGCGGAAGAGCGGCTGTCTACCGGCCACACAACATAATGTGAACCAAATTTTGCGGCCACCCTAAGGGCCGAAAGGTGGGTTATCTGTCCCCCTTCTGACACCAAATTGTACAGCACTTGATCTTTACCTCACGGATAACAGGAAAATTTTACAACCCATCCCAGTGCTGCATAAATAAAATGGGTTGGAAGCGTTGTCAGGATGGAAGGCGGAGCGATGAAGGCTTGTGGGCGCCCTAGGAGAAAGATGGCCGACTGGCAAATAAAATACAGAATTGAAGCTAATATTTGGTATATTCTGAAATACGGGATACATGGCGGGACTCGCCCTAGGGTCGAATGCAATGAATGAATGCCAGTCTAAGTTAGCAAATTAGAAAATGGAAAAGGTTACGTTAATGGTTACGGTTATGGTTATGGTTATGGTAATGGTTCACACAGTTGGTGGCTGATGCCGAACAGCTGCTAGGCGGGAGCGGACGACATGCGGCCGTTCGCCGCACAGACGCTGATCCTCTGGAGTGCGTCTGTTCTGTACGAGAACTCAAACCGAAGAGAGCCAAGGAACTGATTCTCGCAACTCAGTGTCCTGCAGCAGTAGCACACGTGATCAAACGTGGGTGTCTGCTATTGGCTCCACGGTAGCATGGAAACGTCAGTAGTTTCAGCATGGACGCCAGAAGGGTGGCGTGATTTTAGAATCAGCATTCAATACTGTTTCTGGCCGGCTCTGTCCTGCAAGGTGAACAGGCTTGGTCACGTTGTCAAGGCGTATGTTGCAGTGGAAGAACACACACACACACACACACACACACACACATATATATATATATATATATATATATATATATATATATATATATATATAAAATGCCGATGACGGGCCATGATGCCATCGTTAGTGGGGAGGGGTGGGCAAGTTTGGATCAAAATGTTCAAATGTTTGTTAAGCTTATGGGACTTAACTACGGGGTCATCAGTCCCTAAACTTACAAACTACTTATGAACTACTTACGAACTAGGACGGCACAAATATCCATGCCCGAGGGGGGATTCGAACCCCCGACCGTAGTGACCTTGCTGACCGTGACTGGAGCACCTCAGTCACCTCGGCCACCGCGGCCGGCGGCAAGTTTGGAGCCCTTGCTCTTACGGGAATTAGTACATAGTGATTACGAGTTTGAGTACTGTGGGCAGGGTAAAGCTGGAAATTTGTGTCTGACGGGAGGCGTGCTTACGTAGTCCTTGCAGGTGGGGTGATCATTGTGTCCCCCGTGGTTTAGGAGTCAGCGCAACTGCCTAGAAAGCAGGAGACCCGGGTTCGAATCCCAGCTAGATACACATTTTCATCTTTGCCCATTCGCAATTGAAGTCATATATTCTGTGAATATGAAAACAATAACATCTGCATAAGCCGAAGTGACGTCTGTTCTTTCGGAGTAGACGCCACATCTATATATTAACTCAAGTTATTTGATAACTGAGTATGGAGAATATCCTTATTGACACATGTCTTAAATGTCGGGAAACGTCTGAACTTACCAACGAGTGAAATTTAAACTCGTTGGAACTTACTAAAAATGTATGCAGCTGTGTTGTTTACTTCGACCATAACCATGGTCGATAGTTGTAAACAAATCGATTATCGTTTGTACGTGTGTGTGTTGTTTTTCCAGTAGATAAACACTGGTTGTTAGTATAGACATGTGACTGTAGCAGCATCAGCTGATAACAGTTTGTAGTCATCGTCCAGTATTTCAACATTTTCGTCCGTACACTTACTGTGGTAACATGATTAACAGGATATCACCCGTAAGTGTGTTTGTGAAGCAGTGTGTTGTTCATATATGTGATCTTAACATTTACATTGTGTTTCGTAAACGGTTTCTGCTACAAATCCAATGTCTCATATAGTGTCATAAGCCTTAATTTATAATAGAAAGACTGCGAGAATACGTACGCTTGCAGTCAATATCAATTATTTAGCATTGAGATTTATTAAGGGGAAACTGAAATATTTTATGGAGTACAAGAAATTCTCAGACACACCCATTACTTTTCAAGCAGTTTGCTTTATTATCTTAAGTTGGCACATATCTCGGGTTATGTCAAAAATTGTTATATTTCTCTGTATATGGATTTGTCGTTTTTTTCCCAATAATCACTGCCACCATTGTTTATAGGGTTCTTCCGACATCGATATTATCAGAACAGTATTCATGTACTGTTTTGGCGTCATGATATTACCCGTGACGACATTTTTTGGCGTTAAACATGTGATTTTCAACGGTAAGTTACTTATCAAAACAGATTTTTTTTTTGGAAATGTTTGCCCGTATCATTCCATGTAAACACACAATTATTCTGATGGTTCTTAAGGTGGCCATTTCAATATTTAACGTAATGAGTTTCAGGTTTAAAGCCTCTTGGATGTGTTTACTTGGTCAAGAGATTGACACCAATAGCCCTGTTCTACTTTTCAGTACGGTAATGAGCTCTTATAGAGACCTAAATTTTATGCATACAGATCATATCAAGTATGTGGGAAATCTTTCCGGGTAGAGGACCTGACAACAAGCAATGATGTATTGTACACACTTTTTATTTGCTTAAACTGTTACTATCTTACAGGCATTTGTTGTGGTGTAGATATAAACATTCAACTTTAATGTACAGGATGGTAATCATTGATACAGTGTAATTTACTACATAGTTATCTACAGAAGGTGCTCAAAATGGCTATCACAAGCTGTATTGCAGGTGTCTGTGTATCATATCATTGACTATCTCTTTTGTTCCTGTATTCCAGATGTGTCGTATTTGCTGACACCAATGCTCTATGCACTGACAGCAATCCTACAGACAATACAGAAGGTCCTGATACACCCTGGAGATACATATTAAATGGGGAAAAAATATGGAAAACAACATTCTCAGACTCAAAACAAAACTAAGAAACTTTACTTTACCACTGTGCTCTGCCAAGCAGTTATCATTACAATGAGTTTCATGTACCGTATTTAGTGGTTTTTAAAAAAGTCATGGTGCTTGGTAGGTGGATGGACGAAATTTAAAAATTAATGGCACATTGGTAACAAAAGGAAAAATGATGAAGTCATACAACACAATTTGCAAACATCAGGGTCAAACCTGATTGGTGGTATCAATTGCTTCAGTTGACCCAGTCCCAATTATCAAATAGGTGCGGCATACACAATGGGCTTCAAATGACCCAATAAGTAGAAGTCTGATGTACTGAGGTAGGGAAAATGAGCAGACCATGGTGTTGATCCCTCAAGCCGTATCCTTTTGTTTGGCAATTGGTGATGTGAAATTGCTCTAGCAGTACAGTCACTCTAATAACCAATGTCATATCTGGCCTTGAATTTGAGAAAACAGTTGTTCACATCCACCTCTGCCCATCGTGATGTGGGCTTCTGTGATTTAAGGAAATCACCTCAGGCAATTGCTGGCATGATTCCTTTCAATGGGCATGGCTGATTTCCTTCACCATCTCTGACACGCATTATCCAGTCATGTGCTCCATCTCTGTCTCTGTTGACCATGATGTCAACAAGGCATTAAACTACTTATGAAACCAGGCAGCAGATTGTCATGATGATACCTCCACATATACGGTCCCAATCCGAAAAGCTGAAGCTTTGTATCAGTTTCATTGGCTGCTGACACTTGGCGTCAGTGCTTATTCGGAGGGGGGGGGGGGAGAGTCACCAAAAGATTGTAACACTTTAATTGTTTATAACATGTCCTCACCCATAGGAAAATACTATAGGTAAAATTCTGTCCCAGCAGCCTCACTGTGGGAAATTTTTCCAAGGTATTACTGTTAGAAACTGAACCATGTACAATAATTTGATTAGTGTTTTCTATGTATAGTGAAGTAAATAATTCTGTTTTATGCTTGACAGATTCTTCTATTTGCCCTCTTCTGTTCAGTTAAAGTAATTGCCATCATACAATGAAGAGTCATACAACACAATGGACAAACATAAGAATCATCATTTGCAATGTCATGGAACTGGCCACTGCAAATGTCAAGTCATTACTTGCATTCAGCATCCTTTGCGAACATTACCACATGAAGTCACCAGGAGGGGAAGTAAAATTTAACTGCAAAATGCATTGTAGATTGAATGAGGTCCCTTCTATGCAGGTTGTGCAATATTGGCAAGGTGGTAGGTTTCAGGCATCCAGTGGTAAGCTTGCAGGTCTCATTCAGAGCAATGTCAAACTGTTTAGCATGGATTGTACCAGATGCAGCTTGCATATTCACCTCTTGAGAAGCAAACTGTTACTGCTGTGGTCTTCACTACCTCTGGCTTTGTGCCCCTAGAAGAGTTTGTATTTTTTCAGAGAATGTTGTTTCTGCCACTAATTATTCATTTTTGGTGTTAATTTAGTGCTGTTCATATGTCAAAGTCCTGTCCAAGGTTACACCTACGTATTTGGGATCGGCACAGTGTTCGAGTGGTGAGTCCTTTCAGAAGACACACCGCTTGTGGGATGCCTGCTTGTTACTGAGTTGGAAGGCATAAACTTGTGTTTTTCTGGGATTTAGCTTGCATTGGTTGTCAGTGCAATAGTGACAAGACCACCTCTAGTGCATCTGTAAGCCACTTCTCGAACTCCTCGAATGAGTCGCCCTGTATGGCCATAGCACACTCATCAGCGTAGATGTAGTTTTCAGTACCAGCTAGCAATGCTTGGTCATTAGTATGTATGTTGAAAAGTAAGGGTGCCAGTATGCTACCCTGAGGGAGGCCATTTTTCTGAGCCTGCCATCTAATTTGCTTCCCCTGTAATTCCATATAAAACATATTATTCTGTAACAGACTTCTAACGACATAAGTGAATGTCCTTGGTAATGGCATAAAGCTTCTTCGTTAGCAGGAGAAAATTGACAGTTTCATATGCGGCTGTCAAGTCTATAAAGGCGACACCAGCTATTTCCTGGTTTTCATAACCGTCTTCAATCAGCTGAGTGGGATCAGGTAGGTTTTTATGGCCTTGGAGAGGCGATTTTGGAGCACTCTTTGAAAGAGTTTAAAAAATGACAAAGTGATATGGGTCGATAATTTCTGAAGTCATCGGCACTTTTGCATGGTTTTAGAATGGCAGTAACTTTAGCCTTCCTCCAGATTGTGGGAATCTGACAAGTTTCCATGCAACTGTTAAGCAGTTTCAATAACCATTGTTTAATTTTGGACACAAAGTGTTTGATCTCTTCAACAAAAATCCCATCCAGTCCCAAAACTTTCCTTATCTTGCATTTCGATATAGCTGTCTCCAGATCTGCTATCGTGATAGGGGTGGACAGATTTGAAGTTTTTTGGTGTTCGTTCCTGTCTATTTTGGTCATCAACTTCCTGATTTCAGTATCGGGAAATTGGTGGCCTATTTGGTCGGTGTAACAGGAGCATGTCATTGAGAGGAAGTCAGAACACTGTTGAGACATTTAAGGATTGTCCAGGTTTTCTGTCTGCACCTTTCATGTCCAGTTCCCCTATTGTCCTCAGCCATTAATCTCTTCTGGTTGCAACTAGTGTTTTAATTAATTGTTTGCCCGCAGAGATAGTTTCCGCAGATAGAGGGTTCACATCAAACAGTGTCAGGTATTGCTGCAATTGATCCTCTAGTTCTGAGGTGAGGCCTTCCACGTAGTTACTTCTGCATCCTCTAGGGATCAATTGCTTGGGACACCGCTGCACAGCCCTCACAAAGTTGTCATAGAAACTTGGCTCTGGACTTAGTTTGTTGACGACATCTTCCATGAGGTTTTGAAAACTTGTCCTGTCTGCTTTTTTAAAATTGTACCTAAGGTGAAAAGGACTGCTGTAAGGTTTAACAGCAGATGTGGTAGGACACATTCTTGGGGCGTTTTTGGGTATTTGGTTTTGGCAAGCAAACTGCTTGTGAGCACTGGGGCATTACTTTTTGGCTAACAAAGAGGTGATCTGCGTTGCACCCTCTCCCCCATCTGTCACTATTATAGGAGGCAGGAAGTTTATTACCGTATATCAGTTTAAGTTATTTAACTTAGCCCAGCAGATCACTGCCGCACCATTGTCTTCTTGGTGGCTCCACTGTGTGCTGTGGCTGTTAAAATTGCTGATTATATAATTTTGTTTTTATTAAGTCGTTCACATTATTGCTGGAAAAGATTGCATGTGGTGTTTTGTACACTAATGTAATGTGCAGTCACTAAGTTCAGTGGTTAGCACTTCAGTATCGTTGGTGTCGTTTACTCTGCTTGATAGGATCTATAGATTTGGCCTGGTAAGGGTTGCATTGCCATACTGTCAGTGGGGCCTTTCAGCTACCAGTCGCATGCCATTTCTCTTGGGTCTTTTGAGTGTGCTATCTCTGAGTTTCTTGTAGATACACAATGTCACAGTTCTATTTCTGACATAGGTCTTACAGTCAGTGTGGAGATGGATACCTTTAGTTAATTTTTGCCCAATGTATTCTGTGTTGTCTCGGGCAGAACAGAGAGGTATGAATAAGTCTAGAAAGCATGTAAGAAATAAACTATTGTTCACAGGTATTACAAAATATTGTGTGCGACTGTGTGTTAAAACAGCAAATGAATTCCTTTTGGTGTTTTAAGTGTTTCTTTATGTAAGTTTAATGTACAGTATTTTTAATATTTCATTTTTGAAACAGTGCGTGTTTTATACTCTTGGTCCGTAAATTTCAAGGAACACACCATCATTAAGGTGAATCCAAATCATAATTTCCAATGAAATTTCTTTAATAGCTACGTGGATATTCCTATATAATCACATACCTTTTATATGACTGCAGATAGTTGAAAATGAGACAGGTAGGCTTGAATCTGATAATTCAGTAAATATAAGTAACCATGTAATATGCCTAGGTAATCATTTTTTGTGTGAATCCAATGTAGTATTCAAAAAGTTCAATTGGTAGTATGTAATTGCATTGTCTCCTAAATTAAGCCTTCAAATTACATATTTAACTCAGTGCAACAAAAGCATGGCTGCTCTCTTTTTAATGCCATGGCTGTAACCATAAAATTGATATAGTGCTAAATATAATTTATACAACCAGTGGTATTTCTTTTCAGGTATCCTGTCTGATGAGTCTATCAAGGCAAATGTATATTCAGCGATAACTGCAGTAATAGTTCTGCATATTTCATTGGTATTTTTCATAATTAAAGCATACTCGGAGACTGAACCTCCCAAGCCTGTTATAAAACGTGATTAAAGGTGAATATACATTTTTTAACTATCTATTGATTCATATCAAAATTGGGTACTGTAAGAATTTATTTAGTTGCAGTTGTGGTTTCATTACCTACTCTGTACTTGAATGTAAGGTAAGATGGAGGGGATAGTGAGAAAAGTTTTTCTCATAATTTTATGGGAACACAATTTCTCTTTTATCTTAAAAGAGAAATATTGATTATTCTGAAGTAATAATTTATGTTACAAAGCAGTAAGGCTTAAAAAGAGAGAGATTGGCTGACTAGTGCTTACCTTAGTTCTATACTGCAGACAGTCACACAAAAAAGGCGGGGGGTGAAAAAGTACGACTCGCTTTCAGAACTTGGTTCCTTCATCAGGTAGGAAAAGAGGGAAGAAAAACGAAACTAGGGTAGGTTGGTAGGTTATTCGTGACCTAGGCCATGCGGTGGTGATTGTGTGTGTGTGTGTGTGTGTGTGTGTGTGTGTGTGTGTGTCGGTGGTACAGAACTAAGGTAAGTATGAGCCAGCCAATCATTCTTTTTTGAAGAATACTTAAGCTCATCTGTGGAGAATTTCCATCAGTAATCAAAAGCAATAACAGTTCATTTTCTGTTTCAGTTTTTTTTCTAGCAAATAATCAAATATTTCACACACTTAAAAGGTAGAGAAAAGTTATATATTGACAAAAGTTAATTGGTGAGTTACTACCCAAAACACATAGTTTTTCCATTATTATAGGCTTTAATTAAATCTTTCGGTTTTTACTGTGTGAAATAATGCAGCAAAGATCTCACCCTGACACACAGTTTTAATCTGCCGGGTGGTTTTATTTCTGTGCACAGTCCACTGCAGAGTGATAATATCAATCTGTAAACATCCCGTAGGTTGTGGCTAAGCCATGACTACGCACTATCCATTTTTTCAGAAGTGCAAGTCCTGCAAGGTTCACAGGAGAATTGTGGTGTTTGGAAGGTAGCAGACAATTAACTGGCAGAAGTAAAGCTGTAACAATGGGCCATGAGGTTGCCAGAGTAACTAAGTCTATCAAGTGCTTGCCTTTGAAAAGCAAAGGTGTTGGGCTCGAAACCCAGTCTGGCATACAGTTTTAATCTGGCAGTAACCTTCATATGCCAAGAAGGCAAATATTGGTCCAATATTAAAGGCTGATGATTGGATGATTTGAATTTTGAAGTGCATTCTGTACAGGAACCATGATTAAACTCTCATTGTTGTAATATCTAAGATAATTAATTTAGATAAGGTTAATTCATGCTTAATGGCATCAGTTAATTCACTCACCTGAATGCCCACTTGCCAGTTAAAAGAAGCTATTAAATTTTTACATTTTTGGAAGAATGAATATCAGGAAATTTGTACAGAAATGTGATGTGAAGTTGTGAAAAAATAACTTTGGCAAGAAGCTGTATATCATTGGAAATAAGAATGAAGTAGTAACTATAAAGTCTAACATACATAAAGACAACAAACACTTTCCTCCCATTCAACTTATGGAAGTTGCTTGTGTAAATATAATACAGACTAACCCTTCCCTCTTCTGCTGATTCCTTTAACCACATTGAAAACATTTGCAAGTTGTTATAGCTAAAGAATTGTTTTTATCTCTAGTGATCATTGTTGGCTATGGCTAAAAATGATGTGGCGTCAATCAGTTGCTACGAAAGGATCTTACATGAACATTTGAGCACTATTTGTTATTGACTAATATCACTGTGTGAATATCAAGAATTAGTATGGGAAACAAGAACGAGTAAAGAAGGGAAAGCTGAAAGGTGGAAAGAGTATATAGATGGCCTCTACAAAGGAAATGAACTTAGAGACAATATTGTAGGAAGAGAAGAGGAAGTAGATAAAGATGAAATAGGAGATATTACACTGAGAGACGTAAGGCGAAACAAGGTCCCTGGAGTAGATGACATTCCCTCAGCACTACTGAAGTCTCTGGGAGAAACAGCCATAACAAAACTATCTGACCTGGTGTGTAAGATAAGAGACAGGCAAAATGCTCTTAGGCTTCAAGAAAAATGTGATGATAAGGTGCCGACAGGTGTGAAAACTACAGAACCATCAGTTTAATAAGTCGTGGATGAAATATTTTGCCACAAATTATTTACAGAAGGATGGAAAGGCTAATAGATTTCTGACCTCGGGGAAGAACCATTTAGATTCAGGAGAAATGTAGGAACATGAGGGCAATTTACCTTAGAAGACAGATTAAGGAAAGGCAAACCTACATTTCTAGTTTTTATAGATTTGGAGAAAGCTTTTGACAATGTTGACTGGAATACACTCTTCCAAATTTTGAAGTCAGCAGGGGTAAAATACAGTAGTCGATTATCCAACCTAAACTGGCCGTGGGTAGGTCAGATAACATGGAAAATAATACTAAAAAACATCAAGTTTGAACATTTATTTTTTTTTTTTTTTTTTTTTTTTTTTTTTTTTTTTTTTTTTTTTTTTTTTTTTGAAATTGGAAAACTTATTAAATGTATTTACAAGAGCTGAATACAATATTCAAATACATTAGATGGTACTCAAAGAAAAGTGATGATGCTATGTTACACGTAAATTAAAGTCGTCCAAATGATCTAGGTTAGGAGTGAGGAGTAGCATACGGTGACAACAAACTGAGTGATAATGACATGTTCCATAACAAACAATACTTGTAGTTGCCAACAATGTTGGCTGGCGCACAGCTACTGCTTACAGTCCCGATGCAGTGAAAGGTTTGGATAACACGGAAGGTCAGATAACCAAAGATCGAATAATCAAGACTCTACTGAATTGGAAGCAGAAGGTTATATACAACTTGTACATTAACCAAACAGCTGTTAGAGTTAGAGTTAAAGGGCATTAAAGGGGTTCATTGGTTGGGAAGGGAGTAAGACAGGGCTGTAGCCTTTCTTTAATGTTATTCAATTTATAAATTGAGCAAGCTGTGAAGGAAAGCAAAGAGAAAATTGGAGAAGGAATTAGAGTTCAGGGTGAAGGAATAAAAACATTGCGTTTTGCTGATACTATAATTCCGTCAGAGACAGCAAAGGACTTTAAAGATCAGTTGATTGGAATGGACTGTGTCTTGAAAGGAAGGTATACATTGATCACTAACAAGAGCAGTCTTAGAAAATCAGGAAATGCTGAAGGAATTAGATTAGGTAACGAAACAAAGTCAGCAAAAGTAGCTTCAGTTGCATCACATGTTGGTATCCTTGTTTTTCATGTTGTATATTTATGACCTGGGTGAAAGTGTTAAAATAGCAATCTCAGACTTTTTGTTTATGAAGCTGTTATCTATAATGAAGTACCATCTAGAATAATCCAACATATTTTCAGTTAGGAGTGCTATGGATTTATACATAACAGGCAACACTCAGAATATGTTCCAAAGCCACAGTTGTTTCTTACGGAAAAAAAAGAATCTTTTTAGTATACTTCTATGTAACTACCAAAGCACTACTGCTTTTGATGTACTATAGCTGGCGTCATATAAGAAGGCACTTCTGCTCATAGAGGCAGCACGGAGGGGAGGAGCTACGACCGAGCGCCAACACTTGGGTCTGCAGGAGAAATGTTGTGTAATGTGTGGCCAGCCATGTGCGCACAGAATGAACATTATTGGCTGTCATTGCAGTAATGGAGGGAATGTGCAGAATGGCTAAAAACGGGGCCACCTTCGAACGTGATTCTGACTTTATGATGCCATTTTCAAGTGCCTACGATTACAAAAATACTACAGTGGTTCAATCACATTAAACAGTATAAAAATTTCTAATATCCCTCCCCTGCAATTACCAGTAATTCATTTGACTCTTTTAATATCATAATATTGTGGGCATCATCCTACAAAACTGTTATGTTTCGACCACATTATACAATTGCTTGAGTTTTCGAATGGTCAGTCTTACTCAAAAAACTAAACTGAAATGTAGAGATAATGAATTAAAATTTGTCACAGCCAGGATTGGAACCCAGGACCTCTTGCTTACTAGGCAGACGCTATAACCACTAGGCCACCAATGGCTACAGCAACTGCAACAGACAAAGTTTATGTATATGTAGCAAATATCTATTAAACTTCATATATACATGAACTCACATATGTGAAATGGTCACAAATAATGGTATTCTTTTATCAACTAGCTTGTATAGTTTCCAAATTATAGTAATCATTGAATAAAAGTAAATTGCTATGTTTCAACTTTTGTTGCAGGTTTTTTAACTGCGTGGAGGGATACAATGAGAAAAATGAGTAAACATAAGAATATTTAATGGTGGTAGATATCTTGCAAGTCCTATATCCGACTGGGCATGTGTTATGCTGAACTAAACCAGTTACCAGCTACACCTTTAAAATATTGTGGGACAGTAAACAAAGGCATGAAGCAACTGAGAGTAACAAAACCTTTAAAGCAGGTGTTATGTACATTAAAGAGGAAGGAGACAGTGAATAAAATAATGGGACATTCCCCATTTTCTGGTAATAGGCCTGCCTGAATGTCATTACTTCCAAGCTTTGGCATTGTATAAATCTATTTAGGTTATGTGTGAAAATATCTTGACTTCTTTGTTGACAAAAAAGTACTTAATTTGTAATGACATTCCCATTGACAATCTGTTTGATACAGATCATATTGCCTTTAGTCATTGTTACAGATCTTACCACTGCATTATGTTGTACTATCCTTGGTCCCTAGGGCAAATCCTAAAATCGCTGTGAAGTATGACAGATTTTGGATGTTAATTGTTCAGTTTTGCAGTTACATATATAGGCTCTGTGAAAATTCAGTGATCTTGTTCATTAATGGTAGATGATGGCTTGCACAGAATAACAATAATTCTTATGTGAAATAGTATCAACATACAAGTCAGTCAGCATTTTAAGAGTTCTTACCAGTTTGCATTGTAGGAGCTCTTCAAACAGGACATTATTAGTGACACACCAAATTCTGGTTCATTTCTTGTGTTCAAGGTGTTTCAAAAAACATTAGTTATGCTCCCAATATGAATATTTTCCTATTACAAACTGTTACTTTATTATTGAAGTAAGTGGGTATTAAAATACTGGTTCTACAGTATATGACAGTGCAGTGAATTTTATTGAAATGTTTTTTGTATGTGTGTGATACTTTAGTAGCCAGACCTTGGTCACATGATACTAATATGTCTGAATAAAAACAATTAAAATGTCAATAACCAATATCATTTTTGTGCCAGGGTTCATCACAATAAGCAGTATTAAATGTACAAACTTAAAATTTCATTTTATAATGTTGGCTTTAGTGTTTTGTGTACTTTGAGACATTTTCAAACTCTTCTAAAGGAAGGTTTTGTTTCTTGTATCCTTTGTGTTACTTGTGCAGAAAATTGTATAGAAATAGTAATGTCAGCATTACTCTGCGATAGATCACAGTATTAGAAGAAAGTAACGGGACAGGTGCTATGTGGGAGTTAACTGGTTTTGGTTAGTTGCATGGTGTTTACAAATCAGGGTTCCCATTGGAATTAAAACGAGAACTGCTGTATCTTAAGTATGTGTATATTAAAACACATTAGACATCAAGATGCAGAGGGAAAAGTTAAATCTATAAAAATGAAATTGTAGAACTTACTTATTGTAGAGAACGTTCAATATTTTTCTTGGCCACATTGCCATTGTTGGCTTTGTAGCCAGTTAGCCTTTCTTTGTGTTGGTTTTACTTTATAGTTGCAGTCATTAGTTAGCAAAAACAGTATTAATAATTAAAAGTATAAGAGTTTAAAGTGCACATTCTACTGTAGTAAAAACTTCACTGTAAACCTGTTATTCCACCTGTAAGTTTGGTAAGTGCATGTTGTGCTGATGAAGGTAATCATTGTACCTACCTACCTACCTATCTTTCTTTCGTGGAGTTGGGTGTGTTAAATATTGGATCACAGGGAATCCTGTGAGAAATCGTGAACCATTTTACATTGTGTGCTGTACACCCACATAGACCGAAAAGGTTTAATCCAACGTTTGTGGTAGAATTTTTCACAGTATGGGAAGGCACTCTGTAAAATAACTTTATGTACATTTATAATGCTAAACTGTTTTTCTACTGCCTCATTAAAATGAGCAAAAAACCTCCAGTGTTATCAATAATTGTATTTTTATTTTCACAAAATGCTACATATTGTTGGAAATAATTTGTTGTGATAGATGTCAAAAGGCAACAATGGCTTTTTGAATTTGTAGAATTTTATTTTGCTTTACTTTATTTATTTGTTTTTGCATGCCTGTTCTTGGATCCATAAATCAATATGATGACCAACTCCTTTGAAAATCTAGTGATTTATCTACTTCTATAGCATGCTCTCATGTCTAAGAAGTACTCCGCACATGAAAGATCAATTGAATATCAAAGTTGTTCTTAGTGCTTTCCATCTGTGGCTATTGAATAAATTATCTAAAATGTTCAGAAAAAGGTAGTGTTCCTCTCATTATGTTTATTTCATATTACAGATTGAATCAGCAACCATCTGCAATTTTGTTCTTCAGGATATGAAGCTCCGGCTAAAGCTACTTCAAAAATTTATTTCCATTACTATCATGAAAGTACTGCAACTGTTAGAAAAATTGTCAGTCGAAGTATATGTATATGGTACTGACAGAATGGATTCATGTAAACTAAAGAGTGCAGCCCAATTTTTTTCATTGCCGTGGAAATAGCAAATAGTTGTAGTTAAAATTAAAAATGGAGGATAGATACCAATCACTGTAAAGATGCTCACCGAGTTGCTGACAGGCATGAAAAAGACAATCAATTCACACATCTTAAATTTTCGCTTATTGCCTCCTTCAGAAGAAATACATACATTCACACAATCACTCGAACAACTACACACACAACCATCATTTCTGGCCACTCTGGCATCACAAGCATCTAGACTGTGAGCGAGGTGGGGAATGGAGGAGGAAGGATGCCGAGTGAAGGTGGAAATGGAAAGTTCCACATTGCATGATGGATAGTACAGGCTCTGATAGGCAGGAATGATAAGGAAAAATTAAAATAGGAAAGAACACAAAAATATAGGAAAAATAAATTAAAAGAAAGTAATTAAGGGGATATTGTAAGTAGCTACACACAGTTGGAAGAAAGACATGAGATACAAGATAGAGTGGGGAAGGAAAAGGGGAAGGGGGAATGTTAGGCATAGGATGCAGGGATGGGAAGTTGTCTTAGGTTGAGGCCAGTATGGTTGCATAACCGTAGAATGTATGGAAGGGATAACCCCCATCTACACAGTTCAGAAGAGCTAGTCGTGGAGGAGAGGGTCCAGATGGCTCGGGTAGTGAAGCAGCCATTGAAATTCAGAGTGTTGTGTTCAGCCGCATTCTGTGCCACAGGGTGGTCCATTTTGCTTTTTGCACCATTTGCCAGTGGATTTTCATCCTGATGGACAGCTGGTTCATCATAATACCAATATAAAACGCTGTGTAATGATATCACATGGCTTTTTCACAGGTGGCCCGACCTATGGTGGGGTAGGATATGTCTGTGACAGGACTGGATTAGGAAGTGCTGGGTGGGTAGATTGGGTAGGTTTTGCATCAGGATTGATATTTGTGTGTAATTCTTTGAATTTTTTACGTTTGGTTTTTTTTTTTTTTTTTTTTTTTTTTTTTTTTTTTTTTTTTTTTTTTTTTTTTTTTTGCACTTTCTAGCTATCCAGCACTCCTCTACACCTCCTAATGCCTTCTTCCTTCTTCATCATATCCAGTCTTCCATCAGCATCCCTGCTCCATCTTTCTGGTATATGGTTCAGAAGAGTTTCCCTGCCCTTTGCCAAAACCCAGTCCCACATTCTATGTCTCCAATGCTGCCTAAACCATGGAATCCCTCAAAACAGCATAACCATTAAAATTCCTTTGTCTGAATCCCATCTTTCCTTTCACAATGACCTTCAACTTTTCAGGTTCCACCAGCCCTTGTCCCTCACCCACCTAGTACTCCAAAACACATTTCCCTGGCACAGGCATCCATGAACCACCTCTGCCCCCTCCAAAAGATATTGCTAATTTTCAATCCCCAATGCATAAATCCCATATTCCAAATTGAACTCCTTGCACTCATCAGTTGGAGGAGCATTCCAGACACCATCTTCATAAATTATCCAGCCTGCTGACATCCTATTGCCACCTTGGTGCACCACTAGTCAACCCCTATCCTCCCAAAGTGTCCCTCTCTGTGAACCCTTCATAGCACATAGACCTTGCCTCACAGACTTTTCCACCTGCCACATCCCACAAAACTCCCCACCAACAATTCACAATTCCCAAGGCCTAAACAATCCCAGAATACTGTTGGTAATGTTTCTGCTAAAACTCTGAACCCCACAGCAGTTTGTCCTATCCAAAGGTCTCACCTTCAGCCCCACACCCAAATTTAACCATGATGAACTTGTCAAAGACCACCTCTACTTCTACCGATCCCTATAGTGGAAAAACTGCTTTGCCACCAATCCCTCCAATCAAAGCCTTCTAACTTTGAACCCTGTCTCTCCCAATTAATACCATCATCCAACCGTGATCCTCCCTCATCCCACCTAACCACCCTCTAGCCACATTCGAGGAATTCCTCACATCCAACTTGGCATCACCATCCTTTCCCAAGTCCCTTCCTAGGAATACCAACCTTCCGACAGAAGAACAAACAGCCTTACACAACCTCAAAACACATCCCAACCTAATCACCCTCATTGCAGGCAGAGGTTCCACCAATGTTGTGATGAATCACAGTGATTATGTGACAGACGACCTACGTCAATTGTCTGATTCCTCCACCTACAAGTTATGCCAGGGCAACCCCGTCTCAAAAGTTCCAAATGACCTACAATCTCTGCTAAAATCTTATTGCCCTGCCCAGAATCTCTCGCACGAATCCATCTCCCTCCCCATTCCAACAATACCCCACACACCTACATTTTACATTCTCCCAAAAATCCGTAAACCTAACAATCCTGGACGCCAAATTGTGGCTGATTACTGTGCTCTCACAGAAAGAATTTCAGCCCTTGTTGAGCAGCACCTTCAACCAATTGTTCGAAACCTAGTCTTCCACATCCAAGACTCCAACCACTTCTTTCACAGACTCTCACCATCCCCACCCCTCTACCTCCTGGTTCCTTATTTGTCACTGTTGATGCCACTTCGCTATACACAAATGCCCATGGTCTTGCTGCTCTCGAACAAACTCTTTAACGTCCTTCAGATTCCTTGCCACATACCTCTTTTCTTTTTTTTTTTTATAACCCTTACTAATAACATCCTAACAAACAATTACTTTTCCTTTGAAGGAAAGGTATACAATCAAATCTGCGGCGCAACTATAGGTACACATATGGCACCCTCCTATGCCAACCTGTTTACAGGCTGTCTAGAGGAAACCTTCCTAGCCTCCACAAACCCCTGGTCTGTTACAGGTTCATTAATGATATTTTCATGATTTGGACTCGGGGCCAGGACACTCTATCCTTGTTCCTTCACACCCTCAACTCCTTCTCCCCCATCAGTTTCACTTGGTCTTTCTCAACCCAGCAAGTTACCTTCCTGGATGTTAACCTCCACCTTACTGACAGCTCCGTCCACACCTCCATTTACATTACACCCACAAATTGCCAACAGTACCTCCACTTGGACAGCTGCCATCCATTCCACACCAAAAAATCCCTCCCATACAGCCTTGCCATCTGTGGATAGCAAATTGCAGTGATGGGAAGTCCCTTACTCAATATGCTGAAGGTCTCATAAAGGCCTTCACAGATAATTATGCACCTGACCTAGTCCGCAGATGGATTTCCTGTACCATTTCACCACACACCACCAATTCTTCCTCCAAACCAGTAACTAGTCACAAAGGATTGTCTTTGTCACCCAGTACCACCACGGACTGGTACAACTAAATCATATCCTTCTCAAGCCTTTGATTATCTGTCATCATGCCCTGAAATGAGAAAGATCTCTTACCCAAGGTCCTTCCGATTCCTCCTAAAGTAGTGTTCTGTCGCCCACCCAACCTACCAACATCCTAGTCCATCTCTATGACACTTCCAAACCTAACCCCTTACCACAGGGATCATAACCCTGTGGAATATCCAATGCAAAATCTGCTCAATCCACCCACCCAGCACTTCTTATTCTAGTCGTGTTACACACTTATCCTACCCTACTAGAGGTTGGGCCACCTGTGAAAGCATTCTTTTATTCAAGAAAGTATATGTATGGTCATGAAGAAGAGGATCTCTTATACAATGGAGTGCAACTGATTTTTGTTTGCAAAATGTCAGTTGTAAGTTACACAAACAAAAATTCTACAAACCATTATTGTTCTCTACACATTGGTCCATCACAAATGGAAGCAAGCTGATGTGACCTCTGCATCTTTGAAAAGTGCCCTAGTTGTCTGAGGTTTGATGGCTGAGATGTTCAGTTTATTACTAAAGCCATATATTTCCTTAACAAAAAATATACTGCATCCCCCCCCCCCCCAAACATTCAAAAACACTGTTTTCTCTTCAGTTTATTAAGCTCACTGAAAACAATTTGTAATGTTTTTTATTTTACACTGTACATAAAGGTTCTCAAGTCTACTTTCCTTGCAGATTCTGTCATACATCTAAAACACCAACTCATAACAAAATCCCAACCAGTCTTCCTTTTGGCCATGTAATAGTAAAAGTTCCTGGCAGTTAAAACTAAACTGTGATACCACACCAAGGCTTGAAGTCATGAACATTCTCCTTTGTGGGAAAATTCTCTACTGACAGCTACCCTAGCATCACTCGCAACCCATTTTCACAGCTTCACTTCTACCAGTACCTTATCTATCTTTCAAATGTTGCAATTTTGAAGAGCTTGCAGTCCTGAAAAACAGATATAGTACTGACATGACTTAGCCACAGCCTTAGGGGATGTTTCCAGAATGATTTTTTCACTCTGCACTGGAGTGTTTGCTAACACATCAAAATAGTGTTCTAGGTGGAGTCTAGAACTAAGGATCTTTGTCCTTTGTAGGCAAGTTTATCTACGTGTACATAAATAGTCTGCAAATCATGTGGAAGTGAACCCTTTTATGATATTTCTCTACCGTACTATTCTCTAATAGCACACAGGAAAAATGAACACTTAAATCTGTTTTTGATCGGATTTCTCTTATTTTATTATGATGTATGTGTAACCCTATGAAGGTGAACGCTAACAAAATATGTTCGCAATTGGAAGACAGAGTTAGTGAAAGAAATTTTGCAAATAAATAACACCACAATGAATAACACCTTTCTTTTAACAATTTCCTCTCCTACTCGTGTGTCATATCTGTGACACCGTCTCCCCTATATCATGATAATACAGAATGAGCTACTCTTCTCTAAACTGTCTCTATATCCTCCTTCAGTCCCACTTGGTGGAAATCGTACACTGCACAGCAATACTCCAAAATTGGATGCACAAGTGTAATATAGGCAGTTTCTTTAGTAAAACCATTGCATCTTCTAAGTGTTCTGCCAATGAAATGTAGCCTTTGGTTCACCTTCCCTACAATATGTGTGTGCTTTCCAATTGAAGTTGTTCATAATTATTATTCCAAAGTATTTGGTTGAATTTACATAGACTTCAGATTTGACTGATTTTTTTGTGTAAATGAAGTTTAACATGTTTCTTTTAATACTGATATGAACGACTTCACACTTTTAACTATTTAGGGTCAACTGCCAACTTTTGAACCGCACAGATATTTTATTTAAATCATTTTACAGTTGCTTTTGATCTTCTGGTGACTTTACTAACCGATAATAACAGCATCATCTGCTAACAGTCTTGTCTCCTAAATTGTTTATAAAGATAAGTAACTGCACGAACCCTGCTAGACTGCTTGTGTTGCTGGAGTGGCCAGAGATGATAGTTGTGTGTGCATAGTTGTCCGAGTGACTCCGTGAATGTGTGTGTTTCTTTTTCTGACGAAGACCATGGCCAAAAATTTAAGTTGTGTTAAAGTGATTATCTATTTTCGTGCCTATCAGCAGCTCAGTGAGCCTTATTACTGTTAATTGTTACCTATCCTCCATTATTGGTATTCCTTTCACATTTTCCATTGTTAAAACTACTTCTAAATTATGCATTTTGGTAGCTGTTCTTGATTTGTATTCTGGAGTATTTCTTTCATCTTCTTGGGTGATGGAATTTCCGAAACCCGTGTTTAACTATTCTGCTTTTGTAGAACTGTCATCAGCAACATCACCATTGCTATCACACAGTGTGAAGGTACTGATTCTGTTTGGACTCTAGTATACTTTACATACAACCAGAATTTCTTAGGATTTGCTACCATTGTGGAAAATATTATAAGCTTCTCACATTGAAGTCCCAGCTAAATTTACAGTTTCTCTAAAAGATTTCTGCTCTTGTGGATTTTTATGTCTTTTTGATTTGTCATTCTTTTTTCTTTGGTTTTGCAAGAGTGATCTAACCTGTTTTGTGTACCAAGTCATTTCAGCCCTGCTTCTGTTAATATGTTTGGTATAAATCTGTAAATAGCTGTTGATATTATTACTACCGGCAGACAAAGGGAACGCAACATTACTATTAAACACGGAGTACCGACGGAAAATGAACTTGCTGCTACAGGGCGCTGCCTTCAAGAATCTCAAGAAGGACCCAACCGTGGCGATGACAGAAAGACAGTACCTCTGCTGAAGAACACGGACTTCCCTGAGTCATTGAAGAAGCAGCTGTACCCCAGAGCGCCAGCGACACCATGCCTTTATGGACTTCCAAAGATCCATAAGGAAGGGGTGCCTTTGAGTCCAATCTTGGACACCATCAACTCTCACAGTTACGGACTATCAAAACACCTGACAATGCTGCTTAAACCCAGTATCGGACACTGCAGCCACCATGTAAAAAAACTCAGCCGAATTCGTGACAGTACTCAAGGATGTACAATTACAAAAGGAAGGTATCCTTGTGAGCTTCGACACGACGTCGCTTTTCATGAAAGTGCCCGCTCTCGGACTCCCTGGCACTATTAGCTGAGCACTTTGAGCCACAAATCATCAGACTGTTCAAACATGCATTGACCACCACCTACTTTCAGTGCAATGGAGGATTCTAAGAGCAGATCGATGGCCTGACCATGGGCTCCCCACTAGCTCCAGCGAGGACTTCGAGGAGGTGGCGTTGCAAACCGCCAAACAGAAACCAAAGCACTTATTCCGCTATGTCAACAACACCTTCGTGGTGTGGGGGCGTGGCAAACAGGCACTGGATGGCTTTCTTGAACACCTCAACAACATCCACCCAAACATCAAATTTACGATAGAAATGGAAGAAAATGGATGTCTCCCTTTCTTGGACATCCCAATCAAGAAGCAGCCCAGATGGTTCACTAGGCCATACAGTCTTTAGGAAGAAGACTTATACAGACCTATACCTTCACACAACAAGCTGCCACCATCCAGTGCAGAGACAGACAGTGCTAACAACCCTCGTACACAGGACGCACGCCATCTGCGACAGAGAAAGCCTTCCTTCCGAGCTGCAACACCTGAGGGAGGTATTCTGCGAAAACGGCTACAGCGAGGCGCAAATCAACAAGGCGTTCAAAAAGGAGAATAAGGCAGTGGCAGTTGCAGAAGACGAGGAAGAAGACAAACGACTCGCGTTCTTGCCATACATGGGACCATTTTCGGCCAAGATCGCAAGCCTCTTAGGCAGATCCAATATCAAAACAGTCATTCATCCACCACTGAAGATGAGGGAGCTATTAGGTTCCGCCAAAGACCCATTGAAACTCAACACACCAGGAATTTGCAGCATCCCATGTGAATGTGGAAAGCAATAGATCGGCCAAACACAGCGTTGTATCTCAAAATGCCGTGAGGAGCATATTAGGTGTGTTCGAGTAGGGCACACAGCAAAATCGGCCATCGCTGAACATAGCATAAATGAAGCACACACTTTCTACTTTGACAACATGAAGATCTGTGCCGAGCATTGGGATTTTGGCAAAGTGTGATCAAGGAATCCCTAGAAATAAGGATTCATGATAACCTAGTCAACAGGTACGTAGGCTACCAACTTAGTGCAGCGTGGAATCCTGCGATAGCTGCAATCCGTGGGGAGCGCATCTGCCACCGTTCTCTGCCACAGACACAGGCAGAATGACCTCGCAGAGAGTCGACCACACGCCGCCACACCCCCACCACCGCACCCCGGCCGCCAAGCCACCGTAGCCTCCCATGGTCCAGTGGAGGGGGAAGGGGGACACTGCGGGTATAAATATTTCCGCACACCACTCATCTCGCCACTTAGCTTGAAGATGGGTAGTATGACACTTCCCGAAACGTCGCGATCCATCAACGCCGCCACCCAGCTGGAGACCTGATAAGAAATCTTTATCAGCCTACAGTCGCAGATACACTCACATTGTTAATCTCAAAATACTTTAGATTCTCACTCAGGAAAAGGTTAATCAGAATTTTTATCTGCTTTTTTTCTTTCTTAAAAGTCAATTAAGAGATGAGCTATTGCCTGAAGTTGTGACGACAGGTCATGAGTTGTACTGGGATAGTTCAGTCAGTTGGGCATTTGCCCTCAAAAGCAAAAAGTCCAAAGCTCAGTTCGTGAATGTGCAGTCACAATTACACTGCATAGCCCAAGAAACTCGTATAGGCGTGCATATGCAAATGCATCAACATGTAAACACTTGGAAGGCGGTGCTGCGGTCCTATATAAGACAACTGGTGTCTGGTGCAACTGTTTGATCGGTTACTGCTGCTGCAGTGGCAGGTTATCATGATTTGAATGAGTTTGAACAGGATGTTAGTCGGCACATGAGAATGGGACACAGCAATTAAGAGCTAGAGATGAGGTGGGGACTTCCCATACAACCATTTCATGAATGCACCATGAATATTGGGACTCTGGTAACATATCCAATCTCAGACATTAGTGAGGCCAGTCAAAATCCTGCAAGAATAGTCGAATAGCATCTTGAGAGAATCGTTCAATGTGACAGAAGCACAACCCCTCTATAAATTGCTGTTGATTTCAGTACTGGGCCATAAATAATTGTTAGCAAGCAAATCATTCAGCGAAACGTCATCCATATGAATGAAACTTTCACTCTTCAGCGGTGTGTGTACTGATATGAAACTTCCTGTCAGGTTTAAATTGTGTGACAGAACTGGGATCCAAACTTCTGTGTGAAGTTTGGAAAGTAGGAGGCGCCCCCCAGGGGGCCCACAGCTCTTTTGTGGGTACGTGTGTGGCGCGCACGGGTCCCCGAGCCATTGCAGCCTTTTTTCCTGCTTTCCCCAGGCTGCATTACCCCTCCTAGTTCCCCCTCCTTCCCATCCCAATTCCTCCTTCCCACCCTCTCCAACCCCGTCTCTCGGTGGTACTCTGGATGACGGGTTGGCTATCCCATGGTACCGATTGTCCTGCACTTTGGTTTTGTCTGCTGTGTACACCGGTTTTTGGCCCAGTTTGGTCCCCCTCGGGGTTTGACCTTCCATACCAAAATTGTCTGATAATGTGTGAGCCAATTGGGGAAGAACTCCCGACCTAACCCCTACAGCGTGGGTCCTATCCTTTCCTTTCCACTTCCTTTCCTCGCTGTAGCCCCCATCCCCCGATAGGTCCCCAGCACGTGTAGCCAGTCCGTGTGGGGGGGGGCTGTTATGTACCCTTTGGCTGAGCCCCCTGACACCACAGGGATCACACTACTGGTGTCTGAGCTGCGACCTCTCCATGCAAGCCAAGGAGTTGATGCCTGTCCTCGGGGGTATCAGAACTCCCGGCAATGGCCATCGTGCCAGGTGGCCTTTGCTGAGGCTGGGTGGCGCCCATGGAGAGAGCCCCGGTTTCGGAGTGAGTGACACCAGGGCGGACGTCTAGCACTATGAAAAGAGTTAGACTCCAAAATGGTCGTGCATCGGCCGTCTCTCAAGACAGGAAGAGATCGTTTAATGCTGTTACTGCGGATAAGAGGATGTTTCCCTCCCTTGCTACCCGTTGGGAGGAAGGCCACGCTCGCCGGTTAGGAGCAAAACCCTTTCCTCGCTATCTCGTTTGCTCAAGGACTGATGGAGGGACTTTCACTTCCACCAAACCTCTGTTCTTTGTCGAGACCATAGAGGACAAGTTTGGTGAAGTGGAATCTATGGGTAAGCTTAGATCTGGTTCATTACTCATTAAAACAGTCTCGGAAGCCCAGTCTGAAGCTTTGCTCGCCTGCAACACCCTTGGCGACATTCCAGTCACAATTGTCCCGCACAAATCCTTGAATATGGTACAGGGTGTGATATTCCACCGGGACCTCCTCCTTCAAACTGATGAGGAGCTTAGGGCCTATCTCGAGCGGCGTGGTGTACATTTTGTTCGCCGCGTTCAGAGGGGACCTAAAGATAACCGCGTCGATACTGGGGCCTTTATCTTGGCCGTCGAGGGGGACACACTCCCAGAGAAGGTCAAGATCATGATATATCGATGTGAAGTGAAGCCCTACATTCCACCTCCCATGCGGTGTTTTCGATGTATGAGGTTTGGTCATATGTCCTCTCGCTGTACAGCAGTCCCAGTATGCGGCGATTGTGGACGCCCACTACATGAGGGGAGCCCCTGTGTTCCTCCGCCGGTGTGCGTCAACTGTCAACAACACCACTCTTCACGGTCGCCAGATTGCCCTATGTTCAAAAAAGAAAAGAAGATACAAGAGTACAAATCCCTGGAGCGTTTGACGTACCCTGAGGCCCGCAGCAAATATGAACGTCTGCATCCCGTGCAAATGGCGACGACCTTCGCTACGACGTTATCGTCTAGCCTTTCACCCTCCCCTTCCCACTCCCATCTCCCCCCTACACCCCGTCCACACCCCTCCCTCACATCTCCCTCTCCTGTAGCTCCTGTAGCCCTCCCTTTGTGTCCCACCCTTTCCCAGCCGGAGAAGTGCACCCCTTCTCTGTCGCCTGCCGGTGACAGTGCCCTATCTCAGGGCCTTCTGTCCCGGCGTTCCCCAGATCGGAGATCTTCGACCTCCAGCCGGCCATCGGACCCCCAGTCAGTGAGTTCAAAGGTCGCCCGATCCTCGTCAGTACCAGACCTAACTGACAAACGTCCTCTCTCTGGGGTGGGTCCTGCCCGTCCCACACGAGAGAAGGAGAAAGAGAAGAAGAAGAAGAAACCAAAAATTACAAGATAAAGCCCCTCTGGTACCACCGGAGGTGCCGACTGTGCTTTCGCAACTCGCTCATCCCATTGAGCCCGAGGCTGATCAGCTATTTATGGATGTTGTCCCTTCTTCTTTGGTGACGGACGTTGACAAAGCAGCGTGACAGACGTTATGCCATTCGCTTCCCACCTAGATCCTCGTGATGTGATCATCCAATGGAACTGTAATGGTTACTACCGTCACCTCTTGGAGATTAAACAGCTAATCTCTCTCTCTTCTGCGGCCTGTGTCGTCCTGCAGGAATCGAGGTTTATGGATGCACATTCACCGACCCTCCGTGGGTTCCGTGCTTTTTGTCGGAACCGGGTTGGTCCCCTCCAGGCATCTGGTGGGGTTTGTACTTTGGTCCGGACAGATATTGTCAGTACCTGGATTCCTCTCCAAACTCCATTGGAAGTGGTTGCTGTCCGGGTTCACTTGGACACTCCATTGACCATTTGCAACCTCTACCTTCCACCTGACAGGCCACCTACTCTCACGTCCCTAGTGGCCCTCCTTCAGCAACTCCCCCCTCCTTACCTCATCCTTGGGGACTTCAATGCCCACCATCCTTTGTGGGGCAGTGCTTATACATCTAGCCAGGGCCGCCTCATAGACCAGTTTCTTGCTGACCACAATCTGAGCCTTCTCAACGATGGTTCCCCAACTCATTTTAGTGCCGCTCACGGCACCTTTTCTGCCATAGACCTCTCTCTCACTTCTTCTTCTCCTCTCCTTCCTTTATTTCACTGGTCGGCGTATGACGACCTCTGCGATAGCGACCACTTTCCGTTGATCCTTTCACTTCCCTCACGCCTACCACAAGCCAGGGTACCCCGCTGGGTATTCCGTCGTGCTAATTGGCCGCTATATACATCCCAGGTTGTGTTCCCATCTTCCCCCTCAGGCTGTATAGATGATATTATAAGCCAAATGACCAACATGATCACCCAAGCTGCCAACGCCGCTGTTCCCCGGTCGACAGGCCCTCCTTCTCGCCGGCCTGTCCCTTGGTGGAATGCAACTGTTGCCGCAGCCATTCGCGAGCGCCGAAGGGCCTTGCAACATCTTAAGCGCCACCCATCGCTCGCTGGTCTAATAAATTTCAAATGTCTGCGTGCCAGAGCTCGTTACTTAATCAAACAAAGTAAGTGGACATGCTGGGAGCATTTTGTCTCCTCGTTGGGTTCTTCTGTCCCTTTGACAAGAGTGTGGGCTATGCTCCGATCTATCCAAGGTAGCTGGCGGCCGTCTTCCGTCCCTGGTCTTGCCCTGCCTGATGGGGTCTGCACGGAGCCATCTGTTGTTGCAGAACATCTTGCAACTCACTTCGCCAATGTCTCAGCGACAACTTCATATCCGGCGACCTTTCTCCTTCAGAAACACCAGGCCGAAACCTTCAAATTAGGCTTTACTTCTCACCAGGTGGAACCATATAACGAACCTTTTACTGACTGGGAGCTGTCGCTGGCCCTCTCCTCTTCTCGTGATTCAGCATCTGGCCCTGATGATATCCATAATCAATTGCTGAAACACCTTAACCCCTCACAACGACAATTTCTCCTAAAAGTTTTTAACCGTATTTGGCTTCAAGGGGTGTTCCCCTCCCAGTGGAGGGAGAGTATTGTGGTCCCTGCCCTCAAGCCTGGCAAGGACCCGTCGGCGCTGGACAGTTATCGACCAATAAGCCTGACAAGTGTCCCCTGTAAACTACTTGAGCGGATGGTAGCCCGCAGATTATGCTGGGTTCTTGAATCCCGGGGACTTCTCTCACCTTACCAGTGTGGGTTCCGGGAGGGACGATCCCCTATTGACCATTTACTTCGACTGGAGACTGCGATCAGACAGGCCTTCTCTAAAAGACATCATCTGGTAGCAGTCTTCTTCGATCTGCATAAGGCGTACGACACTGCTTGGCGTCATCATATTTTACGTTCTCTTCATGACTGGGGCCTCAGAGGCTCCTTACCAATTTTTATCCGGCAGTTTTTATCTCACCGCCTGTTCCGTGTCAGAGTTGGCTCTTCCTTTAGCTCCCCTCGGATACAGGAGAACGGTGTCCCCAGGGCTCAGTGTTGAGTGTTACACTTTTTCTAATCGCCATCAATGGGTTGGTGAGCTCTGTTGGGTCACTGGTAACCCCGGCATTGTATGTCGACGACTTTTGCATATGGTACAGCTCCTACTCATTAGCCTCTACTGAACGTCAGCTCCAGAGCGCCATTCAGCGGGCTTCAGTGTGGGCTACGTCCCATGGTTTCCAGTTTTCCTCATCAAAAACGAGGGTGGTGCACTTTTGTCGTCGTACTACAGTTCACCCTGATCCAGAACTGTTCTTGGGTAATCAGCGCCTGGAAGTTGTAGCACAGCATCGTTTCCTGGGTCTTCTCTTTGACAAAAAAATGACTTGGGTGCCCCATATTCGCCACCTAAAGATTAGTTGTATGAGGAAACTCAATGCCCTACGTTTCCTTGCTCATTCATCTTGGGGTGCAGACCGAACAACTATCCTCCGTATCTATCGGGCTCTAATCTTGTCCCGATTGGACTATGGGTGTCAAGTTTATGGCTCGGCAGCTCCTTCTGCCCTGAAATTATTAGACCCGGTTCACCATTATGGTGTCCGCTTGGCTACAGGTGCATTCCCGACTAGCCCGGTCGACAGTCTCCTTGTTGAGGCGGGAATCTGCCCTCTTCAGGTCAGGCGGCATCAGCTTCTGGCGTCTTATGCCATCGCCATCCGGCAATATCCTGCTCATCCCACTTACCAGGTTCTTTTTGCATATGAAGGGCTTCGACCCCCTGATACCCGGCCGTGGGCGGGCCTTCCCGTCGGACTGCGGATTGCCTCTCTTTGCCGGAATTTCCATTTCCCTTCGCTAGATTGCGCCCTCCATTTTACTGCACGCACACCTCCGTGGATGGTGCCGTGACCACTAATTCGGACGGATCTCTTCCAGGGCCCAAAAGCTTTAATTTCCCCCATGGTCTTTCGGCGTTTGGTGCGCCCAGTACTAGAAGAGTTTCAGGGAGCCTCTATCTTCTACACTGATGGCTCGAAAACAGCGGGCCACTCCGGATATGCTTTTACGTCTCCTGTTGGGGCGGAATGCCATTCTCTGCCAGAGGCATGTAGTGTGTTTACGGCAGAGCTGATGGCGATTTATAGAACCCTCTGTTTTATTAAACGTTCTGCCGTGGAACGTGGTTTAATCTGTGCTGGCTCCATGAGCAGTCTGCAGGCCATTGATCGTTGTTTCCCCTCCCATCCTTTAGTTATTTCCATCCATGAACTCCTTGCTGACCTTCATCGTGCTGCCTGCTCAGTTACCTTTCTCTGGGTGCCAAGCCATGTTGGTATTACAGGGAATGACTTAGCTGACCAGTTGGCTAGATCAGCAATTACTCGCTGCCCGTCTCCCTTTCAAATTCCGGGTGCGGATCTGCGGGTGCAGATCAGATCTTTGCTTCACTCCTCATGGGATAGCAGTTGGAAAGCTACTGCCCCTTCCAATAAACTCCGCACCATCAAGGATACGACTGCAGCTTGGAGTTCATCTTTACGCCCTTCCCGGAGAGAATCAATTGTCCTCTGTCGCCTCCGTCTTGGACACTGCAGGCTGACCCATGGATTTCTTTTACGAAATGACAATCCACCACATTGTGATTGTATAGCCGTACAATCCGTGTTTCATATTCTGACTGAATGTCCTCTCCATTCCACACTCCGTGGCGACTATGGCCTACCGCCTGCATTGCCTTCAGTTTTGGCGGATGACCCACGGATGGTTGATCGCGTCCTTGCCTTCCTCCGTGAAAGTAGATTTTATTGTCAGCTCTAGGACTCGCTTGTTCGGGGTGAGTGGGTTTGTGATTCTTGGCTGATTGTGGGGTTTAGAACCTTATCCCCATCAGCCCCCCCCACTCTTTTACATTTTAATGTAGTTTTATTTCTCCCTGCTCCGGAGCTATGATACGTTGACCACTGTGCCATTAGTACCTTGTGGTTAAGGCTAGAGGTCGCTTCCAGAGCTATGGGTTCGGACACTGTAGCATTTGCTGCCCTGGGTTGGTCTTAGTCTTGTTGACGAGTCGATTTTACTTCCTAGTGTAATGGTCTTTTGGCTTTCACCTATTTTTTGTCGAGTTCCATGGCGTATTCAATTTGAGGTTGAATCGACTGATGACCTCGTTGTTTGATCCCTCATGTCCACCACCACCACCCCCCCCCCCCCAAAGTAGGAGGCGAGGTACTGGCAGAGGTAAAGTTGTGAGGACGGATCATGAAGCATGCTGGGATAGCTCAGTCGGTAGAGGGCTTGCGCATGAAAGACGAAGGTCCCAGGTTCAAATCCCAGTTCCGGCACACAGTTTTAATTTGCCGGGAGGTTTGATTGTCCATATGGCCTTTAAGAGCTGAAGGGATTGTTGTGTACCCTTGCTGACTGCACAACACAAGGCTTTACACGTTACCTGGGCCTGTCAGCACAGACATTGGACTTTTGATGGCTGTAAACGTTGCCTGATGGTCTGATGAGTCTCCTTTACAGACAGCCTCTTCATTCCATGGACTCTGCATGTCTTCAGGTAACTGTTCAAGCTGGTTTGGGGTCATGTGCAGTCGGACTGATAAGAGACATCTGATATGTCTAGATATGACTCTGAAAGGTAACACATATGTACCAATTTTTCTGGCTCTTCAGTGTATAAGCAATTATACTTAAATGACTTCCTCATTTCAGAGCTGTTGTCAGGTGGGAGGCGAGCAATGTCAGAAACTAGCCAGTCTTCCAATAATGTAGTGTTGTCTTTCTGTTTGAATTGTTTCCAGAATGTGAGAGAAATTCACAAATTGTTTCCTAATAAACTGCAAGATGAAACCTTTAAGTAGCGTGTTCATCCACTGACGTATTTCCAAATACTTTAACACAAATTGGGATTAGAGTGGTATTTTATGTGTACAGTAGCTTATCTGCATGCCTACTGATTTTTGCATTTTAGCTCTAAACCTGAAACATTTCATGCTTTGTGAGTGTTCAGTCTGTGACATTTAGGAGTTCATGCATGAAACGCTAGACATTTTGGGCCGTTGCATTCCTCTCGGTGAGGGGACTGCTGTTTTCCTGGGGGGGGGGGGGGGGGCGGGGGAGGGTTAGAAAACATCAATGCCCAAGTAACGAAGGAAGAGGAGAACAAAAGAATTGTTGGGAATTATCCAGCACATAACAGAACTAGCCTGGACCCACATTCCGGAGGATGGTGCATGAACTCCGCCTCAAGCCACCCAGATTTTTTGTGATTTCCCCAAATCACTCCAGGTGAATGCCAGGACGGTTCCTTTACAAGGGTAAGCCTGATTTCCTTTCCGAACATGCATGTGGTCTTTTATCCTTATGTCCATGCTGTCGATGGAGTGTTAAACCTTAACCTTCCTTCCTATATAGCAGAACCAACCAGAATGGCATCAGACATAGAACTGCGCCAACATCATATGATCCTGAAATTCTTAACCCTTAAAACACTAATTTAAAAATAGAAAACTTGGGTCACAGCAAACCCTTATCTAAGTGAATTTCAACTCGTCACATGGCAATCAAATTGAAGGTCCATAAAGAAATATCACACTTCAAAGTAATGTGAGAAGCCAACCAGGAAATAAGATCCATATAAAATAATAAACTACAAGAAGTTTTCCAACTGGAGACACAAAATCAAAACTGGGATGAAATAAAACTAGCTCCCAGAACCTAAGCCAAAAGCTTTGCTTGGTGGATAGAATTTCCCAAACTCATTTAACTGAGAAGAAAAGCATGCCAACAGTGGTAGTCACAGAAAAATGGACATGTAAAACTTCCTAACCATAAAATTACTGATCGAAAAATCTGAAAAAATAAAAAAAAAACAATGGAAATACCCGGAAGGATTCAACAATATTTTGGAAAGGATATGTTGCTACTCACCACAGACATCCGATGAGCAGCAGACAGGTGCACACAACAGAATAAACAAAAATTAAGCTTTTGGCTGTTAAGCCTCCATCTGCCACAGAGAATGTGCATACACAAACACTCTCACTCATACAAACCCAACTGCTGGAGACCAGCCACAACAGCCAGAGATGGCATTTGTGTGTGTGTGTGTGTGTGTGTGTGTGTGTGTGTGTGTGTGTGTGTGTGTGTGTGTCTGTGTGTGTGTGTGTGGCAGATGAAATCTTAACAGCCAAAAGCTTCATTTTTGTTTATTCTTTTGTGTGTGCCTGTCTGCAGCTCATCAGACGTCTGTGGTGAGTAGCAACTTATCCTTTCCAAAATATTATTAAAAAATAGAATGAAATACAAGAAGGCCAACTCTTCTTTCAGATCAACTGAGACTTTATAAAAAGCAACACAGGAAATTTCTCTGGTGTTAAACTGTGCTCCAGAAAATTAGCTAGAGTATGGAACATGAAGATCCATAGTGGAATCAGGCTTGTAACAAAAAACAGAGACATTAAAGTCAACTGTCTTAATTTTTGCAGATGAAATGGCCCTGTTAGTAGAAACCTGAGAAGACGAACTCACTCACTCACCACAAAACAAGTAGTGGAAAAAATCTCAATCTGCTTTGAGAAGATAATGACAAATATGTCTACCAAAATATTTTCACATGGGAGAACAGAAATATATAGATTGTCAACGTTGCTGGAGGGCTAGAACCACTCACTCCAGTTGTAAGTGACCACAAATCAAAAGGACTGGGAGTTCCTGCATTTTTTTAGGTAGTGGTGTGGATCCACTTGAGGTGATTAAATGTCCTAGTAATTCTGTTTCTGTGATCCATATGCACACTTTAATGGGTTTATGATGATGCTGCCCTCACCCAGCTGCTTAAGAATGGCCATTAGATATTGCTGGAATGGGCAACTTTGAAAGACCAGGATTTTGTTGAGTTACATGAAACAGCATGGTAAGCCTCGCTATGTGCCATCCAAGAAATGTTGCCAAGTCTGGGCAGTGTTAACAAAGGCCAATGTCATAAACTCGCTCTTAAAGAGCCCAAATTGAATAATAATTGCCGTTTATATCTTCAGGTGCCACCAAAATTTGAGTAAATGTTTTTGCACAATCTTACTGAAGATAGCTGAACCTGTGAAGGTGTGACTAAAGTGTTTCAAATGGTTCAGCCAAGTGTAGGCAGTTTTCTTCAGCAACACCAAAAGTGGACACAATGTGAGCAAGCTGGATCAGAATTACGTGGCCAAAGTACATGATATAACAATTGCCCCGTCGATCCAATCTTCATGTAAGTGACTAAAGGACGAACTCATCTGTAGAGTTCCAATGCCCCAGGAGCAACTGGTGTACAGGTTGCATCACCAAGAGGTGTATGGTGACTGGAGGCCATCTCGGTTCCTGGGTCATCTGCAGAGCCCAAGATGGTGCCAGACTCGCTGCTTCAAGCAGTCTGGTCGTGCTACCTACATGTAAAGGTGCATGTAGTTATCGCTGCACAGACAAAACTGCACTCTGTTGTGGACTAGGCGGAACAGAGTGCAAGACGCACTGGCAGTGGTGCCGAGTATAACGACCAGTGCAGCCTGTGACACCACCATCCCACCAGCAACCTTCACTCCACAGCCACACATGCAGTCCCTGTAGCAGAATGCAACCTGCAGCGTCTAGTGCAAAATTTGGCCATGCAGGTGGCAGCGCAATCCATGCAGTTGGCACACTTACAGTGTAATGGCAGCAGGCACCATAGCAGTTAAGGCTACCACCAGGCCAGCAATGCAACAATAGTTGTTCCAACAGCACCCCACCAGCTCTAGATCAACTGCCTACTGATTTCTGCTTCCACCATGACCTCTTTGGCTGTGATTCAGAAAATGTCGTCTTTCCTGTGTACAAGCAAATGCCACCTGAAACCAGGCTTAGACTCACCTGGCTGCAGCACCATTTCCAAGTGCCCCTTCGTAGCAGAATAGACTGGCAGCATCAGGTACTTCATTGACATGGGATCTGACCTGTCAATTCTCCCCAGATACAGGTTCGGAGACCACAGAAAGCTACAGCATTCTCTCTTAATGTGGCTAATGGTTCTCCTATTTAAAAATATGGCACACGCCACTGTAATGTAGATCTTGGCCTGAGCCAAATATTCTTGTGGTGGTTTACTGTAGCCGACATAAATGAGCTAATACTGGATGCCGATTTCCTCAACCACTAAAAGTTTTTAGCGGACATCACCAACACCCAACTCATAGACATTACAATGAACTTGACAACAGTATTTCACAAACTTCCTTAGCTCACCCACTGTACTGAGGGAGATGAAGCACCCCATGTGCACCATATTACTGCGAGTCTTTTTGACAGAACGCTGGTGCAGTGGTAGCAACTCAGATTGCTGTGCTTGCAGTCCCCAGTTCAAATCCCATCAGGAGCAGAATAAATTTACTTTGTATTTACTCTTTCTAGAATTTTCTACATGTATTTGTTAGTGCCAGAAAATTCTTTCTATGTACAAATAGTGGAGTACTCCAAGCAGGACTCAGTCTATACTGAGTGTACATTTGTGTTAGCAATCAACGTGTACAGTGTTGTGCTCTATTAATGACCAGTCTTCAAATTCCGGTCCACCTATACTTTTCAATGTGACACTTTCTGGTGGAGGTGCCGGTTACCCTGCAATACATCCGTATCGTAATGGCTCTGATTAGACATCATAAGAGCCATTGCCTACATGGACAAGAACCAGAATACAAAGGGTATACTGACTATCTCCATCTGAAAATCTGTATCATCAAAAGACCCATGGATATGAACACAGCGGTTAGCCAGCTTCACATTAGACACCTATCGGTATTCTCTGGAGACACTGGACAGGACCCAAACAAATGGCTGAAAGGATTCAACTAAGTCACCAAGTTTAATAGGTGTGACCAAATTATGTGCTTGTCAAACATGTATTTCTACATGGGTGGGATGTCTCAGCAGTGGTTTGAAAATAACGAGGACAAGCTCGATAGCTGGGAAAAAATCCAGACGGAACTTAAGAAGACATTTGGAGACCACCAGCGACAAGTCTGTTTATCGAAAGTGCTATTGAAGAACAGGACCAAATGACATAGTGAGTCAGTCCAGTGGTATGTACAGATTGTTTTGGCCCTATGTCACATGGTTAACTTGGATATGACTGAGACTGATAAAATTTCACGCCTGATGAAGGACATTGCAGAAAACAAGTATCAAGCCCTTCTGTTAAGACGTTTCAGCTACACAAGAGTTTATCCAATGCTGTCACAAAATTGAAGAGATGCAACAGAGGAGAGCTGGACAAAAGAAATATGACAGACTGCCAAAAGTAATCACTATGGCCGCTGTGGAAGACGAGCTTCTCTCATACGACAAATTGCAAGAGAAGAATTACCACAGTTTATGAGAGCCAGGACTGTTGGACCAAGTGTGCACTAGATTAGGGCCATGGAAGTTGGTCATGTATGCCATGAGGGAGTTGACGCTGCTGAGGAAGAGGTATTTCAAACATTAGAGGCTGTCACCCCTGCCAGTCACAACCGACAAGAAGAATGGCCTTGCCATACTATGACTTACGAAAATGACCTACGAAAATACCAACGCAGTCACAAATATATCCTCCAGCAACTATGATGCCTCACAGGACGACAAAAGGCGACATGCCATTGTCGTTTCACTGTGGGCTTCTTTGGCTTGCCTGTCAATGGCTCAGCATTAATTTGCTGAGTACGGGCTTGGCGAACCCAGGGTCCTGAGCCATAGGCTGTGTCGCACCAACAGTCTGCTACACCGTAAGCTCTGTGCGTGCTTCAACGACCTTCGTTCGACGCGATGGTGGAACGTTGTATGTTTCAGAGCCTGGGGATATTGGCTTAATCGCCCGGGTCACGAGGACGGCATAACCCTCTATAAAAAAAAACCTCAATCTCAAGGTGTGCTCCGTGCCGAGGAGATGCATAGCTGTTGAGGTTGAACAGTCACTAGCGAGCAACCTCTGAGGAACCCACCGAACCTCAGTTGTAGAAGGCTTACCCAGGTAAGCAGGACTCTGCCTAAGTGGACCCTTATTTCCCTAGCTGCTCGTAGGAACACCATGAAAAGACAATGGAACATTGGCGGATGTACAACCGCCATCTCTAAGCACGGTTGCGACGATTACAACGCTATGCAATATGACCCCCCAAACGTTTCCTTCCCTGTCCACACCGTGGGAGGAACATGGGCAAAATTTCAAGGTGAGGCTTATGCCCCTAAGTATTTAGTGTAGAGTCGTACAAATGGGGAATCTTTCATGTCCATAAAGCCAATGTTCTTTGTGGAACATTTGGAGGACAAAAATTGAGAGGTGGATGGTATGTCAAAGATGAGATCTGGGTCGGTCCTAATAACGACGTCATCCCCAGCGCAGTCACAGGCTTTGCTAGCCTGTGACAAACTGGGTGATGTTTCCATTACCATCACGCCACAGAAAAGCTTAAATATGGTCCAGGGTATCATCTTCCACAAGGACCGTCTGTTGCAATCGGATGATGAATTGTGACCTAACTTGGAGCGGCGAGGTGTGCATTTCATTCAGCGCATCTATAGGGGTCCGAAGGACAACAGGGTTGGCACCAGTGCCTTCATCTTGGCTTTCGAGGGCGATTCATTGCCTGAGAAAGTCAAGGTGGTGATCTACCAGTGCGACGTAAAGTCCTACGTTCCTCCCCCGATGTGATGCCAACCCAACATGTTGGGAGTGAGGTTGTGCATCCCATCCAGACGCCCCTTGTACCCCACCTACAGTGTGTGTCAATTGCAATCAGCAGCATCCTACTACTCTTACTCCACAAAGAGCATAAGATCATGGAGTACAAGACCCTGGACCGGCTAACACACTCAGAAGCCAGACGTAAGTATATGAAGCTCCATCCTGTGACCATGATGACCCCATATGCCACAATAGCTTCAACGTCGCTCTCCAGACCACAATCTGTACCACCAATGCCAGCAGGCCACCAGGCCCGAACCACTGCACCTGTCTCCTTGATAGTTGGGGGCACTACTCCTTCAGTTGCTCCCACACTCTTCACATTGGTAACAAGAGACAAACCATCAAAGGGGACGTCGGTCCCCACCCCACTGCTGGAGAAACAGCAGCCTTCTCCGGCTCCTCTCGCCCGTAAGGGGTCCCACGGGACACTCCCTTCCAAGGCTTCTCTCCGTGGAGAAGTGGATCCTAGCAAATTGCTGAAGGATCACCCAGCTGCTGATTGAAGGGCCTCCAGCTCTTTATCAGCTCCTGCCACCCCTTCTGAGAAGCCCCCATGGCCCTTAACACCAAAGGGCCAGCGAGAGGGTAAGAAGAAGAAAAGAAAGAAAAAGGATTCTTTGGTGGTTTCCAAGCCACCCACAGTGTCTGCTTCAGTGGATGAAGTCGAGATCCTTGCTTCCCCTGAGGATCTCGCACTTCTTGATTCGCCTGACCATAGGATCTCTGCACAACCAGAATCACCTGAATATATGGCCTTAGATTCTGTAGATCCTGACCATAAGTCAGCAGCTGTTCCTATGCAATGATCTTCTTTTATTTCTTTTCTTTTATGGCCTTGCAGTGTGTAGAACGAGTCATTCTCCAGTGTAATTGCGGTGACTTCTTTAATTACCTGGCCAAGCTGCGACAATTACTGTGCCACTACCCTGCATTTTGTATCGCCCTACAGGAAACATGGTTTCCAGCACAGCGGACCCCTGCTCTTCGTGGGTATTGGGGCTACTACTGCAACAGGTCCATATATATGACAGGGTGTCTGCTAGTGTCCTGGACACTCTCCAGTGCCACTCCACACCAGTCTTGAGGCAGTGGCTGTCAGACTCCGGGCAACGCAGGAATTAACTGTCTGCAGCTTGTATCTTCCTCCAGATGAGGCCATGTCTCTCAACAACCTTACTGCTCTGGTCTCCCAACTTCCCCCACCATTCCTCCTTTTGGGGGACTTCAACACCCACAACCCATTGTGGGGTGGACTCCAGACCATAGGCCGCGATAGGGATGTTGAGACATTATTGGCACGACAAGACCTTTGCCTCTTGGATTCAGGTGCCCCCACACATTTTAGTGTGGTACAGGGCACGTATTCAGCGATAGACCTATCCGTCTGCAGCACCATACTTCTACCACACCTCGGTTAGCGTTTGCATGACGACCTATGTGGCAGCGACCGCTTTCCAATATTTGTGTCGCTCCTGCAGTACCAAGCTGCACACTGCTTGCCCCGTTGGTGTCTCCGTAGGGCTGACTGGCCTACTTCTGCCTCAGCTGCTGTAATCGCTGCACCACTGCCAGATGACATTGACAATGCAGTCCAGCAGGTGACTGACAATATTGTCCTAGCCGCTGAGGCAGCAGTTCCACAAACCACCGGTTCCACTAGGCATAGGTTCATGCTTTGGTGGACACCAGAGATTGCTGAGACTATACGGGAACATCGGCAAGTGCTCCAGCGCCATCGACGCCACCCTTCCATGGAGAATATGGTCGCTTTAAACAACTCCATGTGCGTGCTTGATGACTCATACAGCAGAGCAAGCAGGACTCCTGGGAGTGGTATGTAGCCACTATCGGTTTCCGCAACTCCCTGACTCAGATATGGATGCAAGTATGACACGTCTTTTGATACCACCCGCCTACAGGAATCCCATCCCTCACCATCCAGGGTGTGCTCTGCACACTTCCGACAGCTATCGCTGAGCATATGGCAGAGCACTAAGCACGATACTCTGCGACTGCCACATACAGTGCCGACTTCCGCTCCCTCAAAGAGCAGGCCGAGCGGAAACAGTTATCCTTCTACACTAGTCGTCGGGAACTATACAATGACCCGTTTAGTGAGTGGGTGTTCCAAACTGCCCTTGCTGCGTGCCCTGATACCACTCCAGGAGCAGATAGGATTCACAGCCAGTTCCTCCGACACCTTTCACCAGAATTTCAACGCCGCATTCTCGCCCTGTTGAACCATATATGGGCAGAGGGGGTTTTCCCGTCGCAATGGCGGGAAAGCATTATCATCCCGGTACTGAAACCTGGTGCAGATCCCCAGGTGGCTAACAATTACTGTCCAATCAGCCTCACCAACGTTCTCTGCAAGCTCTTCAAAAGTATGGTGAGTTGGCGGCTTATGTAGATCATTGAAGAGCGTGGACTTCTTGCTCCACAACTGGGGGGCTTCCACAAGGGCCGTACTACCATTGACAACCTCGTGTCAACTCTGATTCTGAAACTGATATGCATGAAACCGAACAATCACCCATCTCTGTTACAAGTGAGCCACCTGTAGGCACCCAGAACAATGAAACAATGTCAGCACCAAATGCCCAGCTGATAGTTTGGGACATCCCGATACCGTGCCATAGTTCCAGGGTCATTAAAAAACCTGAGAAGCTTAATCTTAAGTTGTTCCTGTCTTAGATGGGGGAGCTGTTATATCTGTCTGTCATGATGGTAGTAATACCATAGATTTAAGTGGTAACACTATGTTCTTTGGTGTGTTGCTATCTGTGGTCTGTTCTTTGTTTGTGTGCAAGCATGTAGCGGAAAAAATAAATGTGTGTGATTTTATATCTGTGTTTCACTGTGCCATCCGGTACAAAACCTAACACATATTACTTCCCGTTTACCCACGTTCTCCTGGACGGCACCACATAGCACAAATTATACAGAAGTTTCGGTTGATACTCTATCCATATACAGTGTTTGGTACCGATCTGAGTGTCTGACATCTGAAAGTTTGGGTGTTAGTACTGCTCACATGGGTGTGATATCAGTGGACACACACCTGTCCATCACTAGGGTATGTGTACAATCTAAGGCCACTGGTGTAACACACAAACATTTTCCAACAAATTGCTTGTTGTAGAATTTGCAACACTGCAATAAATGTTGTTTTATGTCACTTCCGTCACCACTACTTACAAAGAACAATAGCTGCAATAATGCACACCTACTTCAATAGAAAAACAAAAGAATGAACAAATGTTAATGCCTTACATAGAAGACCAAAAAATCACTGTGCATAATCTGATAACCACACCTTCAGGAATCCCAACATATTCAAATAGAGGCAGGGAAATTTGAGACAAGCTACGAATATTGAATTAGCTACATCCTCCATTCGCAAGATATTCGGAAATAAACAGCCAAATAATTCATAATAGCAAACAGTATGCCATTTCTACTTGTTTCGCTACCAAAAATTATACCTTCATTAATTGCGAGATATTTGGGAAAAACGGTCAAATATTTGTGAGAAGCAAGAACATAATTGTCATTGCCTACACAAAGGAAATTACGTCGCCAACTGCCAATGAGAATCGAAATAAATCAATTGGGAAAGACGAAAAATTTCGCCCAGTAGGGATTCAAACCTGGGTCATCCTGATTACCAGGCACTGGTTCCACAGTGATCATCACGGCCACATGGGCTATCCCTGTTCTGCTCCTGCCAGACCGAAATGCTAACTTTTTCACACACTGCATTATACCAGGTGATCAAAAGGTCAGTATAAATTTGAAAACTTAATAAATCACGGAATAATGTAGGTAGGGGGTAAAAATTGACACATATGCTTTGAATGACATAGGGTTTTATTAGAACAAAAAAAAAAAGTTCAAAACATTTCTGACATATGGCGCTTCATCTAATCAGAGAAGCAATAATTAGCATAACAAAGTCAGATAAAGCAAAGACGATGATCTTTACAGGAAATGCACAATATGTTCACCATCGTTCCTCAACAATAGTTGTAGTTGAGGAAAAATGTTGTGAACAGCACTGTAAAGCATGTCCGGGGTTAAGGTGAGGCATTGGCATTGGATGTTGTCTTTCAGCATCCCTAGAGATGTCAGTCGATCACAATACACTTGTGACTTCAGGTAACCCCAAAGGCAATAATGGCACGGACTGAGGTCTGGGGACCTGGGAGGCCAAGAATGATGAAACTCGCGGCTGAGTACACGATCACCACCAAACGATACGTGCAAGAGATCTTTCACGCATCTAGCAATATGGGGTGGAGCGCCATCTTGCATAAAAATCGTACGTTCCAGCAGGTGTTTATCAGCCAGGCTGAGAATGTTGCGATTCAGTATACCTCTCACCCGTCACGGTAGCAGTCACTGACTTTTTGCCGTCCAGCGCCATCTGTCGGACATTTTTTGAACTTTTGTTTTTTTCAGTTCTAATAAACTCCATGTCATTCCAAGCATGTGTGTCAATTTTTACCTCTCTATCTACATTATTCCATGATTTATTAGGTTTTCAAATTTATACTGTTTTTGATAACCCAGTACAGCTTTGAGCGAAAGAAACTGGTACAGGCACATGCATGCAAACACAGATATATGTTAACACTCAAGAGGATGGCGCTGTGGTCGCCAATGCCTATATAAAACAGGTGCCTGGTGCAGCAATTAGCTCGATTACTGCTGCTACAATGGCAGATTATCACAATTTGAGTGCGTCTGAACATGGTATTATAATCGGCGCATGAGAGATGGAACACAGCATTTCTGAGGTAGTGATGAGGTGGCGATTTTCCCATATTACAGTTTCATGAATGCGCGATGAATTCGAGTAGGCCTATCCAGTAAAACCTCAAATCTGAAACGTAACAAAAAAAAAAAAAAAAAAAAAAAAGAGTGAGAGAGAGAGAATCCTTAAATAATGGGACCAATGATGACAAAATCATTTGAAGTTCAACCCTTCCACAAATCGCTACAGATTTCAATGATGGACCATCAACAAGTGTCAGCATATAAACCATTCAACAAAAAAACATCAATATAAGCTTTCAGCGCTAAATAGTCCCATGTAAGTGGACGCTAAATACCGAGAATGCCGGAAGTAGACTACCAGAAGCTCTGTTGTACCATATCTGTGGTCACTTGGAGCAGTTGTGTCTGCGGTCTCTGCTTTGCAGACGACATCTTGAAATGCGAATCATGACAATATACCATTTTAAGGCGATAGTACATTGACGATTTATCACAGACGCTTCATTTTAGTTCATTAAATGCCAATGAAAAACAAATATCAATTATTTATGCAATAACGATAAAACCCAAAGAAAGGCATATATAAAAGGAAATCGTATATCTGTAGATATGATATCCGTCTGGTCTTTTGATTAGAGGCGTTAAGTCTCAGTCTACACTAAATATAGGTTTTTTTTTTTTTTTTTTTTTTTTTTTTTTTTTTTTTTTTTTTTCTCTAAGAACTGATTTTTTTTTCTTTCGTAACAGAATCTGAGACGATAATCTTCATGTACTGCAAGTCCTTTACACAGTATTATGCAGTTAATTTCCCAAATACTTTGTGATATCCAAGTGTGTCGATATGCAGGAACCTAACAGTACAGATTAAATTTGTGGACTGAAATGAATACGAATGTTATTTACATTCTTCCTTCTCACAAAGACGTTGCTGGCGATCTATTTCACAAATTTCTGTCGACTTCCGAGTTTTTATTAAGGTAGGAGCCTAAGAAGAAAGTTTAAATCACTGCAGCTGAAATGAATAACCTGCAAGTGGCATTTAAATACTGCCTTTTCATAGACAGTTAGCTGTTTATAATGGAATAAGTGCCGATTTCCGAGTGTGTAAGTAGGCAGAAACATTAGGAAAAAGCTTGAGTTACTGTGACTGAAACGAGTACAGAAATGGTACCATTGACATATATATTATTCCTTATAGCTAATAAATGTCTGCTTGATTATTTTCATTTGTAGTGGATCAGTTAAATATAATTTTTTTAAGGACAATAGAAAATGAATGGGTATCGTTTAATTCCGGGACTATGGATGTAGAGGAATTGTGGACTAAATGTAAGTGCATTGTTAATAAAGGGTTAGAGAAATATGTGCCAGTAAAGATGATTAAGGATGGAAAAGATCCACCGTGGTATAATAATAATGTTAGACAGCTGCTGAGAAAGCAAAGGCTGTTGCACTCTCGATTCAAAAAAGAACGCGCAAATTGTGGTGTCGCACAAGTCCAAAGTGCGCGCCACCTACTTTCGCCGCGCGCTGCCATGCACGCACGGCACGGCGTTCTTACGACGACAGCCACGAGCGCCCTCTGCTGCAACTCCGCTCGTGGCCACCACTGAACGACATTGTTCACTTGGGACTGAGATAGGAACCAGTTAACACTTAGGAATCAGATAGGCACCAGTTAAGACTTGGCTATCGGACAGGCAGTAGGCAGGCCTCTAGCTCAACTACGTATCAGCTTTCTGCCGTACTGAACTATGTAAAAGTTAAGTATTGTATAAATTCTGTGCAATATATATCTCGTTCTAATTTACTCTAGTGTTTCTAGTTTCTGCTGTCCCACTGGCTGCTCACCTTCGTACCTGCACAAGCGTGTATCCTTTATTCCTGTGTCCGTTAAATTCTATTCGGCCACCGACACCTACGACGGAAACGAGACACAAAAGCGGGCGACGAGGCTGGGACACAAAACAAATGATGACAGGCAAAAGTTAGTTGAGATTCGTGCGTCTATAAAAAGATCGATGCGCGAAGCATACAATAATTATCACATCCATACCTTAGCAAAAGATCTTTCCGAGAACCCGAAAAAATTCTGGTCCTATGTAAAATCGATAAGCGGGTCAAAGCCCACTGTCCAGTCACACGTTGATTGGGCAGTAATATAAGAAAGCAAACGGAAAGCTGAAGTTCTAAATTTAACCTTTAAGAAATCTTTCACGCAGGAGGACCGCACAAATGTACCATCATTTGATCAACGTACTAATTCCGAAATGGGGGACATTGCAATAGGTATTTCTGGTGTAGAGAAGCAGCTGAGAGAGCAAAATACGAAAAAGTCTGCTGGTCCGGATGGAATACCAGTTCGGTTTTACAAAGACTATTTTGCGGCGTTGGCCCCCTACTTAGCTTGCATTTATCGCGAATCTTTAATTCAGCGCAAAGTTCCTAGTGAATGGAAAAAAGCGCAGGTGACACCCGTGTATAAGAAAGGAAAGAGGACTGACCGATACAATTACAGGCCAATATCGTTGACGTCAGTTTCATGTAGAATTTTGGAGCATATTCTCAGTTCGAATATAGTAAATTTCCTTGAAACGGAAAAGCTTCTTTCCGTGAATCATCATGGGTTTTGCAAACATCTTTCATGTAAAACTCAGCTTGCCCTTTTCTCACATGACATCTTGCGAGCAAATGGACGAAGGGCAACAGGCGGATTGTGTTTTTCTCGACTTCAAAAAGGCGTTCAAGGCGGTGCCACACTGCAGACTGCTAACGAAGATACGAGCTTATGGAATAGGTTCACATATTTGTGACTGGCTGGAAGTCTTCCAAAGTAATAGAACGCAGTACGTTGTTCTCGACGGCGAGTGTTCATCAGCGACGAGTGTATCGCCAGGCGTGCCACAGGGAAGTGTGATAGGACCGCTATTATTTTCTATCTATATAAATGATCTGATGGACAGAGTAACTTGTAATTTGCGGCTGTTTGCTGATGATGCTGTGGTATATGGGAGGGTGTCGTCTGTAACTGACTGTAATAGCATACAGGATGACTTAGACAAAATTTCTAGTTGGTGCGAAGATTGGCAGCTAGCTCTCAATGTAGAAAAATGTAAGGTGATGCGTACGAGTAGGTCAAAACAATTGCATAATGTTCGAATACAGCATTAGTAGTAAGCTTCTTGATGCTGTCGCATCGTTCAAATATCTAGTGTCACGGAAATGCTCCGGCAACTCAATTGGGGATCGCTGGAAGAAAGACGACGTTCTTTTCGTGAATTTCTGTTAAGTAAATTTAGAGGGCCGGAATTTGAAGCTGAGTGTACTACGATCTTGCTGCCGCCTACTTACATTTCGCGTAAAGATCACAAATACAAGATAAGAGAAATTAGGACTCGTACGGAGGCATATAGGCATTATTTTTTTCCTAGTTCAATTTTGGAGTGGAATAGGAAAGAAAATGCCTATCAGTGGTACAGTGTACCCTCCGCCACGCACCTTACGGTGAATTGCGGAGTAAGTACGTAGATGTAGATTATTGTAATTCACAGTTATGATTTCAGTGGAAAAATCCATTTTCATGTGACACATAACAATTTTCTAACATTCCGAAGAAACATCTCATTGACACATCACTATATATTTAGTTTCACAAAACATATTGAACAGTTCCATAATTGAGCACATATCGAAAATTTACTGCATCAGTGCACGGAAACGAAAAAAAAAAAAAAAAAAAAAAAAAAAAAAAAAAAAAAAAAAAACGTTGAAATGTTTTTAAGCTTATGGGACTTAACTACGGGGTCATCAGTCCCTAAACTTATAAACTGCTTATGAACTACTTACGAACTAGGATGACTGAAATATCCATGTCCGAGGGGGTATTCGAACCCCCGACCGAAGTGGCCGTGCAGACCGTGACTAAAGCGCCTCAGTCCCCGCGGCCACCGCGCACGGAAACGAGACATCACAGAAAAGTACAACCAATCCCGTGGTCAACATACTGATATGATCCTGCTTCACTTTCGTTTTCACATCATGTAGCATCGCCATATACAGTAATATAGGCGGGAACCATAAATGTGAATTTATAAACAACTGTTGACAGGTACCTGGCATTCCCTTAAAAGAAAAAGTTCGTAGTTTATTTCCGAATAATTGGCGATTTACGAGTTTGTGATTAGATATGCAGCTAACAGATCATCTGCGAGTGAAACGAGTAGCGACAAAATTTATATTTGAGCATGTCACAAATCGTCATCCATTTGTTTACATGTATGTTGTGATCATGGTGTCGAGTGTCGTGATTCGACCGCAAAACTAGAGTCACCTAAATTCACCTTCTAGTAACATCCGGCGGTACTCTCGGTATTTAGCGCCGAGTTTGATCAACACCACCTAAAGAGAAGGCCGCAGTGCCGTCGTGCCACGTCACGCTGGGGCTGGGGCCTAGTGGATAGTGAGCTACGCGATCGTGAACTACACTGCGTGACGTCACACGAGAGCGCCGCAGCATTCTCTTTCGGTGGTGGTGGTAGTTTGATTGGGTGGACGCTCTCCTAGCTATGGTGGGGATAAATGGGCATGGCTATTGCGAGGTGAAACCCAACCCTTATGGTTTGCTATAATGAATAACGTGTTCGATTCGGAAGTGAGTAAATGTGGGCGGTGGTTTGCAATCCACCACATACAATTTTTTTAATGCACATTCTAATGCACATGCATATAAAGTGGGGAGATACTGTACCAATGCTGGCCGCAGTGGCCGAGCGTTCTGCAGCGCGCCAGTCACAGTCTGCATGGCCACTACGGTCGGGGGTTCGAATCCCCCCTCGGGCGTGGATGTTTGTGCCGTCCTTAGTATTAGCTAATTCATAAGTAGTTTGTAATTGTAGGGACTGATGACCCAGTAGTTAAGTCCCTTAAGCTCTACAAACATTTGATTTTTACTGTACCAATAACTGTTGTATAAGACGTAATTATACTAGTAATTTCATATCTACATTAAGTACTACAGTTCTGTGAAATTTAGTATTACCAACCTTATTCTGTTATTATTGTAGCTACAAAAGGAAACGCTGTCATGTTTTGAAACGTAAGGTTTGCACTTTACATCAGACAGGATGAATAACAATAACATATACAAAGCCATACTTAGACTACAATAAAAGTAAATCTACATTAAAAACGTCCATAGAAACTATGCCAGTTTGTACTAGATTGATTCTGATTGGTGACTGTCAACTTACAGAACTGCAGAGGGGGGGAAAAGCAATTTGTTGCAATTTATACACTTCAGTATCTTCAGTACTTAATACACACATGAAAAATACTAGCATCATCACATTGTTTACAATAGTCATTATCCCAGTATCTCCCTAGTTTTCGTGTCTCTACATGTTTGCAATTCGTTGGTTCATATTTCATGGCATGTTCACAAGGTAGGCATGTTCAGGTTATTTAAGATCGAGGGCCCTTACATGTCCACAACTGTGAAATATCACAAAAAATACTGCAGTGGTGGCTACTCCGGAGAAGTAGGTGAAGTGGCACTTCACCAATATTTTATCTTGCCATACTTTTAAAAAATCTGGTTTTGCTCCAAATGTACTTCCTTGTTCTTAAATCGTGGAACGCTCCTGTTGTCACAAGTGCGCCGCGTCTGGCCAGGCGTAGTGACGAAGCCACTCTCTTCCTCATAGCCCAATCTCACAGGCAGCATGTAACGGTACAGCCGATGCACGGGTCTGTGCATGGAGGGGACGAGGGGTGAAGAAGCCTCCGCTTCCTCATAGCCCATATATCAACAGTGGCGTTCATTGTATAAAGGCCAATTCACACTGTCCGTCACGTCACGTCACGTCACCGTCCGTCAGAACATTCCGCAATGTATTTCTAATGGCGGCATTCACACTGTCCGTCACCGGACCGTCACGTCACGTCAACGTCCGTCAAGCTTTCTCGAGAAGAATGTTTTGACGGAACGGCCGTCTGCTAACATCGGAAGTTAACCTATTTTCGTCACGCGAATTACGTGTTGCAGTCAACGATTGCACTGTTTATATGCATATGTGTATTATTCATCTTTGTGTTGTTGTTTTACCTCGTTTTAGGGGTAAATCTCAAATGTTTCATGACGACTTAAATATTTTTGTCAATTGAGTGTCCCCCTAAAATCGAGGTCGGATATCTGAAACCAAAAAATGGTTTATGTTACGTAACATTGTAAAAGAAACGACTGAAACAAACTGTTTATTTGAATAAGATTGTAATTTTATTACGCATTTTTCATTAAATAACACTTTAAATCAAAATGTCAGTTATAATGAAAGACAAAAATTCAGTTGTTTACGACGATATTAACAATGTCAGCGAGCAAATCGTAATGGTTAAAGTATACAGGCGCTATTTATGCTCTTACAAGTATGGTTTGATGTCTTCATATGTTTATTTTTTCGCTTGAAAATAGATGTCGATGTTTTGAAATGTTGTCTCAGTTCCCAGTAAGTTGGCCAAAAACATACACTGTAAAGTTTTCTTTGGCCGTTAATAACATTTAGCGTTGTTGTTGCCCTTTTCTAGTATTAAACTATGACTTTCTACGTAACAGATCGCCACTTATAACCTCACATTCAACATCGCGTACTGAGATGGACGAATTGACGTGACGGACACGGACGGACAGTGTGAATACAACTTGACGTGACGGTTCCGTGACGTGACGTTGACGTGACGGACAGTGTGAATTGGCCTTAAGGTGGACTGTGGAAGCGGCAAGTGGTGAAGTAGACCGAACTTGCATTCAGGGCTACTTCCACTCTCCAGTCTACCATGGCAGTGTTCGTTGTTCGTGGCGTGGAGCAGGCTTTCTTCTCTACTGAATTATTTACTGTGTTTTAAATATGAATCCAGTTTACGATGTAGTGTGTGTTTTATTAGAGACGCCTTTTTCACGTTGGAATGACTAAGACAGGAAGGAACTTTTAAATTGGAGCACCCTGCTGAATCACTACAAATATGTGGCAGAAAAGAAGTTAAACATTCTGGTAAAGCCTGCACTATTACTTTCAAACATTCGTGGTTTATGGAATTCCCATGGTTGTGCTCTTCTCCAACTCTGCAAAAGTACTTTGTTTGGTGGCCATGCTTGCTTATTAGCAATAAAAGCAATGTTTGAAATAGAGAATGACTAGGTATACAGAAGAACCTGTCAACCATAGAATGGGAACAACATTAATCATTTATTTTATGGACAACACAAAATATTAGTCGCCTCATTCTACGTGAAAAGTTTTCAAACAGCATTCTACGATGATTGTGAACATCAGCACACTACACACACTTCTCTTCTGCCATTCAATTGAGTACATCCAGGTATTGACAGCTCCAAAAACACAGCTCTTTACAATTATATCAATAAATTTTATTCCTTTTTGTTTGAACACTCGCGCAATTACATCGTGTCTATGATCCAAATAGGAAGTTTGAGTTCATTGAAGTTCTTTGTATACAACATTTTTTGTCGTACTGTTGGGTGCTAAAATCAGCACGTTTCTGTTTGAACTAACTCTTGAACAGGCGACGTAGAACTGCCCATGTGAGAAGCAATCTTCTTCTAAGTCAGTGATTGTCACCTTTAACGAGTGGCCCTGAGATTTATTAATTGTCATTGCAAAACAGACTGTAAGTGGAAATTGAAGTCGTCTTCACTGAAATGCGTAGTCAGAAGCAGTGGCATAACTAAGGGGGAGATGAGGGGGATAGAACCTCGTCCCCCCAGAACACGAAAAAAAAAAAAAAAAAAAAAAAACAGAAAGAAAGAAATATTATAACAGCAATCTGGTAAAGGTAACGATTGGAAACTCGGGGTGTTTTTCCATAAGCTTTCAACGGGAGTGGTAGATGGTAGTCTGTCTGGAAACTGACTAAAATTTTGCTCGTCAAGCAGATCTATCCCTCCCCCCCAAAGCCAAGTCTTAGTTACGCCACTGGTCAGAAGGTATCATTGGTATTCGTGGTATGAATACCAATTCACCCCAAGCGCATCTGGTAAGTACGGTGGCCTCGATAATGTTTTTGTGGAGAGCAGTTATGCATAGTCGAGTACCATTACAAAGCTTAGGTGGGTAAAGGTGCGTAAATTGAATCGTACTACAGTTCTGCCACATCCCCTCCACAAGGGCAGAAGGAGGCAGGCCAGTTGTGCACGTGACTAGTCTGCAGTAGCGCTTCCCAGCGGCGGAAAGCAAAAGCTTAATGCTGTCAGCTGTTGCAGTCTTATATTCTAAGTTCATTTTTATATTTTTGATGTCTGTAGTTCATGAATGAATGTTCCTATTTTAGTGAAATTTCATAGTAGATACTACCAAGGTTACGTTTGTACCTACTATCCCTACAAGAGGCTACATAAATTGCAAGCCTGGAGTGGGACAGTTCTGAGGTGCAAACAAAAATGATAGAATTGGAAAAGTGTAAACATTAACTCAGGCCTACCGTTACCATAAATTTTATTTCATATATTATTTGATTTATGTTCTAATTACCATAGTCTCCATTACAGGAATAAAAAATTATGATCTTTATCTGTCTGTGCTGACTAACTGCCACTGGTGTTTTTACCTATAAACAGTAAACTTAAAATCACACCTATGATACTAGCAACGAGTTTAAAGAGAATAAAGGCTTGTGACAACACACATTCTTTTACGCAAGTCGCCGAAGTGCCGTCCAATTTAAAGACTTGCACCTAGTCAACGAGCCACACGAAATTGTTATTATAGGGAGATGACTGTAGCGCATGTGTCTTTGATACGTATAATTATAAATGTTTCACAAATTATGTATTTAAAACGCACTTACAGCAAATGAGACATTCTATATCAGATGATGAGAAATATATATTTTTTTCCATAAACTTGGCATATACTACACACGTCGGCTCTAATATTCGGATATTGGTATAAGAATGTTGTCAGCATCATTCTTTACATTTTCTTCGATGGAAAGACGTGAGAGGTGCTTCCACACTTAATTGACATTCATTACAAAACTAATGATTCTTTTTCATGGGTAGTTACATTACGAATAGAAAAATAAAGTATTGAAGCTTCCCGTTTCGTTTGAGGCTACTAAAATCACATAAGGAATGCAGCAATTCAATCTTGTGTTCAGACTGCTGTACAATATTTTCATGTTACTTTGCAGAGTCTGCTCTGGGAATGGAATTCACACAACCTAACCTACACGTAAAATCACGCAATGTTGTTGTTGTCTTCAATCCGGAGATTGATTTGATGCAGCTCTCCACAATACCCTATCCTGAGCAAGCCTCTTCATCTCCACATAAGAACGGCAACCTACATCTGTCTGAATCTGCTTACTGTATCCATCTCTTGGTCTTTGTCTGCGGTTTTTACCCCTTACACTTCCCTCCAATGCTAAATTCACGATTCCTTGATGTCTAAGAATGTGTCCTACCAATCGATCCCTTCTTTTAGTCAAGATATGCCAGAAATTCCAATCGCGCAATAAAGCACGTAAACTGTAAACAAAAGTGACCAAAGCTTTTGCTGTCTGCCTCTTGGAAGCGCTACGGAAGACCAGTCACGTGCTCAAGAGACTACGCCTCCTTCTACCTGTCTGGAGGGGGTTTGGCAGAACTGTAGTACGATTCAGTTTACGTGGGTAAAGGTTGCGCAGCAGCATTACAGGTGTACCAACCTTCAACACGAGTTTGTGAGACGGAAGACCAGGCGGGTTAACGCTGTTAAGGAACTACACCGGATGGTGAACTGCTTCATCCACCTCCAACACTGAATCGATAGAACTATATTCCATTTCTGACGCTTCAAATGACTTAAGTAGTATCTCATTAATTGTATTAGCCCTGTTGTTCTTGGGTGTTAGTATGGCCCGTTCACAAAGCCAGTCGATAGATTTCGTCTGTATGCTTGAAATATTGGGATAAATTCTATCTATTAGTTCTCTTACAGTTATCACTATTGTGGCCAGATTGGCAGAAGTACACACTTTTCCATTGGACTCGGAATAATTTCCTTTCCCTATTTTCAGCAGGAGATCAGAGAACTCTCCAGAAGAGGTATCGCCCCTTAGATGAACTCTCATGTTTTTCGTTAGAGATAGTTTCTTCATGTAGGGCCACAGGTGAGAGGATTTTATGCATGCCTTAACTTCATCAGCTGGTATTCCTCTGGGTACAACAGGAAGAGTCTGTCGAAAGTGCCCTGCCAGCAGGACAGTAACTCCACCCATCAGGCGATCATCACCTCTGATATCTTTCAAAGTTCTATTAAGTGCTTCAATTCCATGTTTGTAAGACATGGTACACTCATCCCATACGATAAATTTACACTCTCGGAGAACTTGAGCCATATTACTTTGCCTTGGGATATTGCAGACTGGCATTTCTACTTTTATTAGATTGAGAGGGAGTTTAAAGGCAGAATGAGCTGTTTTACCACCTTCCAATAGTGTAGCAGCAATACCGGAAGATGCCACAGCTAAATCAATGCCTCGATCACTTCTTACTTTTGTTAGAAGTAAGTTTATTAAAAAAAGTCTTCCCAGTGCCTCCAGGCGCATCCAAGAAAAATAACTGACCAGAACGTGAGAGCTGCTGAACTGTTAGGTTCTTGGAGAGTGCTTCCTGCAATGCATTTGTGTCGTAGTTCATTTTCCTTAAACAATCTGTATTCTGCAAGAGTTCTTCAAGCCATTTTGTTTCAGGTAAGCCATAATGTGGCAAAGATTGTCCTCCCAATGCAAACACTCTACCAGGCATTTATTCTGTGAGTCCTCAAAAATAATATAATATTGATGTGTGAAATTCCAAAAATACCTAAATACTTTCTTTTTCAATTGGCCAACAGGCGAAATATTAATTTCCATAGCTCTAGCCTGAAAATCTTCCCAATAGTAACGTATTTTCAAAAAGAATTTTTGATCCTCTGTTTGACCCTCTTAGTTGTTGAATTTTTACAAACACTGAAACACGCATTTTTTAAATCCTGACCAAGAGTCCACATCGGACTTTCCAACCAAGTATGCAGCTATCATTTTTTGTAATTCTGGGTTCAAAATTGTCTTAGTAGCAACGTATTTTCAAGAAATGTTTCACCCCTATTTCCCTTCACCGCTCAACGATGTGAGGAGTCGCCAGAAACGACACATGGTTCGGATTCCACTTTAAGCTGTAGGTCCCCTTTCCACGGTTAGATAACTGGGGTAGGCTAGGGACACGCAAGTCGCCAAAGTGGCGTCCAATTGAAAGACTTGCACCTGGCCAATGAGCCTCACGAAATTATTATTATTATTATTATTATTTTCCCGTATTTCACCCCCTAATTGATTAATTTTCTGAAAATACCCGAAACACGTGTCATTTTAATTCCGACCAAGAAAAGATATATCAATTTTTGTGGTTATAGCTTCAAAATTGCGTCATTAGCAAAAGATTTTCGAAAAACATCCGCTCTACAATTTAACCCCCTTGATGGTTGAATTTACAAAAATACTGAACCACATATTTTTTAAATTCTAACGAACAATACAAATACCAATTTTTGTAGCTATAGGTTCAAAAATTGTCTTGACAACAATGTGTTTTCGAAAAGAATTTTTGATCCCCTCTTTTACCCCCTTAGTTGTTGAATTTCCAAAAATACCAAAAACGTGTCTTTTTAATCCTGATCAAGAGTCCATATCCTAAGTTTCGTAGTTATAGCCCGAAATTTGAGTTAACAGCAACATATTTTTGAAAATCAATTTTTGCAACCCGTATTTCACCCCTTATTAGTCTAATTTCCGAAAATACCGAAAAACCTGTCTTTTAAATTCGAACAACGAATCCAAATCAGAAAATTTGTAATTATAACTTCAAAATTGCCTAAATAGCAACAGATTTTCAAAAAATACCCCCTCTCCAATTTAACCCCTTTGATGGTTGAATTTACAAAAATACCGAAACACGTATTTTTTTGAAATCATAACGAACAATACAAATACCAATTTTTGAAGCTATGGCTTCAAAATTGTCTTGTCAATAAAGTCTTTTCGAAAAGAATTTTTCATCCCCGCTTTTACCCCCTTAGTTTTTGAATTTCCAAAAATACCGAAACTCGTGTCTTTTTAATCCTGATCAAGAGTCCATATCCTAAGTTTCGTAGTTACAGCTTGAAATTTGAGTTAACATCAACATATTTTTGAAAATCAATTTTTTACTACCTCTATTTTACCCCCTTATTGGTTGAATTTCAAAAAATGCCGAAACACGTGTCTTTTAAATTCGAACCCCAGATCCAAATCCGAAAATTTGTAGTTGTAACTTCAAAATTGCCTAAATAGCAACATATTTTCGAAAAACACCCCCTCTCCAATTTAGCCTTGTTGATGGTTGAATTTCCAAAAATACAGAGACATGTATTTTTTAACGTCTAACCAACTATACAAATATCACTTTTTGCAGCTGTAGCTTCAAAATTGTATCAATAGCAACGTGTTTTCAAAAAGAATTTTTGATCCTCTATTTAATCCTCTTACTTGTTGAATTTCCAAAAATAAAATCATGGATTTTTAATCCTGACCAAGATTCCATTTCCGAAGTTTCGTAGTTATAGCTTAAAATTTGAGTTAACAGCAACATATTTTTGAAAATCAATTTTTTGATTGGACTGGGCGATGATGAGTCAGTCAGTCAATCAGGACACTTCCTTTTATATAGAGAGATTTGCTTCTTTGTTAAATATCACAGGAGCATTACACAAACACTCTGATTTGGCAGAGCATTTAAAGTGATAGGTTAATTTGAAAACTGTAGAAAGAAATCAAAATATAATTTCAGATGCACTAAAGGAAAATGCTAGACTGTATAACATGCATTTCTATGAAAATTAGTGATAGATGCAGTACTTTAAGTAAACAAGATTCAGCATTTCGTGGTCATGATGAATCAGTAGACTCCATAAATTGTGGAAACTTTAAGGCACTGTTGACGTTAATGCTATCAAGAAGCCATATAAAAATACAGAATTAATATTCCAAAATAAAAAATTTGTTCACTGGCGAATCAAAAAGTATACAGAATTAACTAATCGAATGCATATCAGACTACATCAGTGATTATGTAAAAACTGAGTTGGAAAGTACTGAATTTTTTTTTCTGTCCAGGTGTATGATACAACAGACATTACACAGGTGTCACAGTGTTCTGTAATAGTCAGATACATCAATGCTAGAGAATTTGTAGTGGAGCGATTCTTAGGTTTCTATGATGTAAGTGCCGACATATCATCGGAAACTTTGTTTGCTTTATTGGACAATATGTTGGGACCATTTGAGTACGAGTACAAATTAGTGGGGCAGTGCTATGATGGTACAAGCATGATGTGTAGTCATTTAAATGGGATCCAGAAAAAAATATGGACAAAGCTCCTTTTGCAGTATTTGTACACTGTTTGGAACACTGACTAAATCTAGGCATGAAAAAAAGTGCCGTTTCTTTTTTCTTATATTGCTGGAATTCCTACCTTTTTCCATCACTCAGCAAATAGAACATACGCCATTACTGGGAAACGCTGAAAAGAGTTTCGAAACTGTAGTTTGCTGTGAACAGTCTTATGATAATTCAGTTCAACTTTTATAAACAACATGAACAATTTTGAATTTAAATTTGTCAGTAGTATTTCATGATATTTTTGTTTGACAGATATACTGTTCGATGCCTTACAGAAGGGATCATTAGATGTTAACTACTGAATATCGTAAGTAAGAACTACATGTGATATGCTAAGAAATAAGGGAAACGAACAGTATTTTTCAGTCATCTTCCAAAAGGCCAGCGAAATTACAGATATGTGTCTCTCAAGAGAATACGTTTCTCTCTCTCAGAATGGATGTGTTCAAATGTATTATGAGGTTTTGGATCACATTTTGATGGAAATGGACGAGAAATTTCGTGAATGTGAAAAAATTCAGTTTGTTTGCCTTGCTAATACCGCAAAATTTGAAGAATACCAGACATGTTTTCCTTCTGCTGCACTTGAAAACCTGCAAATCTTTGAAGCTGATTTTCCAAGACAGAATGCTTAAGAAAAGAACTGTCTATTTTGTATTTTGTATATTTCACTTCAGAAAGAAAAATGTTCAAATGTTTGTAGAGCTTATGGGACTTAACTACGGGGTCATCAGTCCCTAAACTTACAAACTAACTAATACTAAGGACAGCACAAATATCCATGCCCGAGGGGTGATTCAAACCCCTGACCGTAGTGGCCGTACAGACCGTGACTGGCACGCCGCAGTCAGCTCAACCACCACGGCTGGCTTCAGAAAGAACTTCCAGCACAGTTAATAATAACACAACCGTAATATGAAGACATCACCAACAAGTTTGCAGACTTAAAGGACCGACAGATTGATTTGATGTGCAAGAAAAAGGTAAGTAAACTTATTATGATAAGCTTCTGTAGGTGTAGGTATATTTTTCATTTCTGCTAGCTCTTCACCTAACTCCACAGTCATAGGCCTCCACTGGAACATAGCTGTATTTAATTAATAAACGTTCCCCAAAACCAGTTAGGAACCAAGAGAAAAACAAAACAAAAATTGTTGGTAGTGGGTCAGGAACACAGGACGTTAAATCCTGAGCTTGTTGGGTCGCAAAGGTCGCGGTCACAAGATGGTAGTCACTGGAGTACACAACGCTGCCACTAGATGCCAGGTGCAAATAATTCATGATGGGAAAATAACTGCAGCATACATTATTTTTGCCCACTTAAGGTTACGGTAGTAACACTAAAAGTGGGCCTTTGCAATCGTCTTTTGACAGCTCGAAATTTAAATGAAAATAACGGCTTAACTATTCATCTGACACGAAAATTGAATAACCGAATTTGTAGAGGAGAAAATAACTTTGCTCTCGTATGTTTTTTTCATATCTCGTAGCGTTTCAAAGATATTTGCAAAAATAACGGTGATTTTGGGATGTCTGTCTCTCTGTCTGTCCGTCTGTCTGTCTGTCCGTAACATGTTCCCTGTTTTTAAGACGAACCGTTGAACCGATCAGCACGAAATTTTACAGACATGATTGTAGGACGCCAGAACCTCCTTTTTTCAAATTTTTCGGACAAAAAATACGGTACTAATAAAAAAAAGCCGTTTGTAAGATAATTGTAATTGCAAGCGAACCGTTCATCTGACACGAAAATTGAATAACCTAATTGGTAGAAGAGAAAATTCTCTACAACTTAGCTTCCTTATGTTTTTTTCATCCCTCGTATCGTTTGAGACATATTTGCAAAAATAACGGAGATTTGACACGCTCCATTGAATTAACGAAAACCAATGTCACGTGACATTCCTCGCCCAGAACTCTCTCTGGCATACGCCATCTTACATTGCGTATTTGCTGATTTTCTTATTGTAAGTTACACATTGTCATTTCAAAGCAATTGCGCACTGAAGAATTAACAAAAACACATCGTTCTTCGTACGATAAATGATAATCTAGTGTCTACAAATGCCATACTAGCATCAGTTAACAACGACCATCAATAATATGAGAAGAAACGACTAATCTTTTGATTCATAGCCGTAGTGTAGTGTGCAAGGCTTTAGAGTATGATATTAAAGGTCGGTGGTTTGGAACCTGCCACTACCTAATTTTTTTTTCCTTAAAGGGTTTCAGACACTCTTATTAATTAATTTTTTATTATTTGACTAATTATTTTAGTCCAAAATGTTTGCAAAAACCTGTAAAACTACAAATCTAAAGTGGGCCGTAAAACATGTCGGTGCGATTTTTAAAAATTCTTTTTAGATCCCACGAATCCAATAGATTGAGGCATTTCCTTGGACGTAGGATGTGTCAGATAGTTGCAATTTATGTAAAAGGAGCACATAAAGTCCATCTTGCAAGAGGAGATATAGGTAATAGACAAAGTACATGTTAATAGTTACAGACAAAAATTACACTTAGAAAAGTTAAAGTTAGATCTTAATAGATACAACAAAACTTAGATACATTGACAATGATTCCAGCTATTGTAATGCTATGAGTAGATATAATGTAATTTTTAAAAAATCAATTAGAATTATCACAATTGAAATATTCTTCAACTGAGTAAAAGGAATTATCTATGATATAGTTTTTTTAGCTGGTTGTTAAATTTAGGAATCTCATGAATAAGTAATTTCAGTGGCAGTGGAAGAGCACTGAACAGTTTGCAATTCATATAATGGAATCTCTTACTTATTGTCGGACTTGTTACAGACTATGTATATGTGCTGTTTCAGGAGACAATATGTAACATAAAATTTACTTCAATAAACGTGTACATAAGCGATTGTCACATGACATATAATAAGAATACCTATTATAGGAAATTACTTCATTGAATTACAGTGATGTAATGGGGATGTCAGTGGAAGGGGCCCATGTTCAACCCTACTTACTGCCTAATAATTGTACTTATTTCCATTTCAGTGCCACGTTTTTTGTCGTCTGGAAATCATAACAAAAAGTGAATAATTTAACTGATATTAAATAATAATGACATTTTATTTTGTATTGTGGATTGTGTAAAAATGTTCGATATAGGCACATGAAATGACTTCTGTATACCAATAACAGTTACTGGAGAATAATTCCCACTTTTCAATGGCGAGAATGCTGAAAAGAAATATTCCTGCAGCTACAAATGAGGTTAATTTGCCAGAAAGTTTCATTAATAGGACCATTATAATTTGTACATGATTTGCCACAGAAGGATGGTATTATTAAGTGTCAGTGTCACACTGAGAAGATATAAAATACCCAGAAAATACATCTGTAGTTGACATGCAGAGCTTTTCTGCAGTTTGTGTACAGGCTACGAAATGTTTACGATTATTATATGCAGAACGCTCTGCTAATCAACTGCATGTGAATTTTTCTGGGGTATTTGATAACTCCTCTGTTTTCAGCTAATGCCAAAAAATCTCATGTTTGTTCCTTCCTTCAGAGGAGAAACAAGCATGTACGGATTTCACCAATTTCATTGATAAGGTTTCCTGGCAGATATTTCTCAATTCATTGTGCAAGGAAATTTCGTTTCAGAATGTAGGCTACACTGTTGAAGAGTGTAGATTCACATCTATTCATTATAATTTCCAGTTCACAGAAAATATAGTATTGAAATAAAATTGAAGTCACCAGGATGTAGTTTTGAACACGGAGTGATTCATTGCAAATAAATTCTCGTTGTTGAGCCATTAGTACAAGCCATGGTTTTGAGAAAACAGATATGTTCATAAGTTGATTACGTGTGATAACTGCTTGAAGAAACATTAATACAACATACTGCCTGATCCAACAGCAAATACATACAGAGTGTGTTAAGAAATCCGACAACAGCTAAAAATCAATGAGCTTAAATTCAAGATCGTTAGTTAAAATCAAATAGCGTAAAAAAGATAATAGTAGAATCTCTGTCCAAAAGAGCGCAACAGCGATTCCAACATACCCTGGTGGCATGAAATGCACACAAATTGTTTCGCGAATGTAAACAGATTGAATGTAGTCGCTTTGTAAGATAGTTTCAGTTTATTTATGTGCTGAAATGGCTGACAGAGGCGTTATTTGTGCCACATCTGGGTGCAATAATTACCGACAACAAATCGAATCTAGTCTGAGACTAGCAAAGTGTAAAAGTGAAGCTACCTTTTGTAATGTTCTTTTGTTAAAAAATGAAGCCGAGGGAAAGGAGTCTCTTTAGAGAAAAAAATGCTTCTAGAAATGTTACGCATGCGCTAACGTATATCTTCATGTTTCAGTTTATTGAAGAAAGAAAAAAATCTCACGGGATGCAGACAGATCTATCTTTTACTGCATTCATAGGAATTTCCAGATTAATGTGCTTTGTAAAATTAAAGAAAAGAGACAAAAAACCTGGTGTGATGCATACAGAACGATGTTTAATAAGCTCACAGACACGAACTTTAATGCCTACTCATGAAACAGCACTCGCGGACTCAAACTGCACTTTAGCTCTTATAACTTGAGCAATTTTTAAAAATATTTTAAAGTATTTCGTATCGATGTAGCAATTGTTCAACACTACATGTCTAGGTAAATAAATAAATGCATTCTAATAAATATTACCTCTAAGACAATACTTTTTTAACACAAAAACGGAATAAATGTATTCTTATAAAATTGGTCAACACGAACCATGTAAATAAATAAATGCATTCTAATAAATATTACTTCTGACACATTTACAATATAATCAGCGACTACTAAAAAACCAGTGATCTCTACAGAAATAGAGAGATCAATGTCATAGACTACAGATAATATAGACTACGTGTCATGTCATTACACTGAAACCAACATTTCAGTAACATGACTCGGGGCAACAAGCCGTTTTCGTCATAACGAGAAATGTGAAGTGGAGCTGAGAGATGTAGTTTTTTCCGATTTATAACTGAAATTTGGCATTGATTTCAGCGACAGAACGTCTAATCATATCCTTATAATGCTTTTAGCACTACAGTTAACGTTATTACTCTGCAATTTTTAATGTTAATGCAATGGTTTTAGTTTTTACATGTGCCTTGGTGAAACATATAAATGGCTTGCTCTTATTAAGTCGTTTTTGTTGCTTTGCAAGTCTTACTTTACAAACGCCATGGGAGTAGAAGACGAAAAAACAGTTTTACAAACTGCATCAGGTTTGTTACGTTTTCTCACCGATATGTATTATGCTTTTATAGGAACTAAAGCCGATGTACATCAATAATATCAGATTTCTTACACAATACAAGCGGTTGTATTTTACGACTTCTGCATATGCCAATACATAAACCTTACAAAGTACTCGCTGTTTACATTGGTATAAGTGATATGAAAAACACAACTAATACTAGTTTTATAGCCATACTGTATGTTCTGTATTCAAATATAGCTGTATACACCGCTATTAAAAGGATATGTGCACTAGAAATGACTTACTTGATTAAATATAAATTCAGTCAAGACCTCCCATCGATAATTACATTCTTCAGTTTAAAAAAAAATCCACCATAATGCTGAACAAATACTAACTGTAATTCTATTTCTTGTAGAAAGAACTGAATAAGTGTCAACTCGTCACATATAAAAGCAATCAAAGCATTAATATTTATTATAATAGTGCAAAAACTGTATTACCTTTAGTCCTACATGTAGAATAAGCGTACAAAAATCGTTTTATTGTTGAAATCAATACTTGACTTCAGCTGGAAACTAGAAAAACTGTTGCTCATAAGAGGTTCGTTTAAGCAGCTACGTGGTACCAGGTTCCAGTAAACTGAGCATGCGCAGAGCTGTTGCAGTACCTCGATAACAGCTTTGCGCATGCTAAGTTTATGGGAATCTGGTAGCTGCTTAAACGAACCTAATGACGAAAATTCAGTCACGTGAGTAGGGGAATGTTAGATGTTGGTTTCAAATCACAACACGGCAGAGATAGGGACACGCACAGTCTTTGCCATATTTAGTCCATGGGTCAATGTAATAAACAAATAGAAATACATCTATGACAAAATGACGTAATACATGACACAATTGGTTCAAAACCGCCGACGGGTGGTGTTGGGCAGTCAAGGTGAGCCGGCTATATAGCCAGACTCTGCTCTTTCAAGTGTTGCCTAATGCAAAGGAAAGTAGTTTCAGAGCAAGCTAAAAGAAAAGAAAGAGAGAAGAGGGAGTAGAGCCACAGGAATCGTTCAACATTCTGGCGGAAGTGGACGATAGTGTCAGCCCTAAAGTTAGAAAAAACTGTGAAAAACGTGTTCCATTATTTTCTAGGTATCAAGCACTGCAGAAAACAGTGTACAGTCAGAGAGGAGTCAATCGTTAAGTGCAACAGTGATAAAGTACGCTTAATGCTTTTAGTTAGAAATAAATTGGTCCATAATCTGGTCAGTTTGTGTGCTGCTGTAGAGGGTGTCTGTCAAAATTGTTTTCTATTATTGACTTACAAATATTTTGCAGTGTTGATTAAAGAACGTATAAATAAAATAAATAACGTATCTGCAACATGATCTTCAAAAAAGAATGTGAAGTTGCAAAAAAATTATGCATATGTAGTAAAATTTTGTTATAATACATATATATTTTTTATTCCACAGCTAAAATACTTCCTTTATGCCAAAATATCCAAGATATGATTCAACAAATGCCCTCCTACACCCTTGGTTTTACGTATGACAGCCAAATAGTCATATAAAGCAATATTTTACGTAAGGTATACACGGTAGCAGGCGACTTGCAGACGATGAAAATTGTAGTTAACATTACGAAGTGGTAGGTGACAGCACTGTCTCGTACGGAACTAATGCATTCTCGCGTAAGTTTCCGCTATTGTATTTGTACGGTATTTGCTAAAATACATCGCACTTATTTTCGCGTTACGAAAAACAGGACTCGTTGCGCCTGACATCGAGTGGCAGCATTATATACTTGACGACTCTGCTTTCTGCAACCCTAGAAAGCTCAGGATTTAACGTCTAGTGAACCACCGCCCATGCGTATTTACATAAAAATGTGGCGCACTATCCACTTTTTTCTTCGTTTTTTATCGTTTAGTTCTTTACTATGCTACGGCAGACAGCTGAGAATGGTGGCTCCAAACTCTCCCATCATTAAAGGCAAATGTTAATTGCTAATGTGGCACTTTCGGACATCAAATTATAATAAATTGTACTACGAACGACGTGTTTTTGATAATTTTGCGCTAATCCTTTCAAACAACAACGTCTGAATTATAATAAGGAAATTATGAAGTACCCAAGGCAAGATGTCGTATGCCTCGGAGTCGTTGCGCCCAACGATCTTAAATTCTAGCTCGTTGGTTACACCCGATCTCTAATCGTCGGCTTCCAAAAATTCAATAACTTTCGTTAATATTCAGGTGTGGAGCCGTAGTAGCCAGTCCGTTTGTAACATGGTTTGTAATGTCCAAGTAAGTGGTCCAATCATTGATCACTGGGTCCAACTCCAAACGTATAGCCGGGTCCACACGCAACGATCTGTCTGCGCAAAAGTCTGTGCAAATATCTGCGCACACCAATCGTTGCGTGTGGACGGGTGTTCACACCACTGCAAATTCTCGCGCCCATCTTTCGGTGAAAAAAGAAACTAGGTAGTACAGACTACAATTTGGGTGGCAAACGAATACATAAGCTTCTTTACGAAGTTTATTTTTGTCAGTGATAGAGGAAATCTATTTACGGACACTATTTGCAACGTATCTTGCAAGAAAAAAATTAGCAAACAAACCGCAATAAACAGAAATGGTCTAGGCATTGGCTGCTTAAAAGAAGGCAGTTGTCACATGTGATTCTACATCGTTTGAGTGCCCAATGACTGGCGTAATTATTTGCGAATGGATGTGGAAACTTATACTTATCTTTTGACACTGGCAACTCCTCGCATAATACGTAAAGACACTTGTATCAGGAGGTATATTTCTCCATATGATTGGCTGACAGTTACATTAATATTCCTGGCCACAGGAAGGACCTACAAAGACCTCGAATTTTCAACAGCAATTTCTAAACAAGAATTGTGTTAAACCATCCCCAACACTTGTGAAGCTCTTAAGGCCAATTCACACTGTCCGTCACGTCAACGTCACGTCACGGAACCGTCACGTCAAGTTGTATTCACACTGTCCGTCCGTGTCCGTCACGTCAATTCGTCCGTCTCAATACGCGATGTTGAAAGTTAGGTTATGAGTGGCGATCTGTTATGTAGAAAGTCATAGTTTAATACTAGAAAGGGGAACAACAACGCTAAATGTTATTATCGGCCAAAGAAAACTTTACATTGTATGTTTTTGGTCAACTTACTTGGAACTGAAACAACATTTCAAAACATCGACATCTATTTTCAAACGAAAAAATAAAAAATATGAAGACATCAAATCATACTTGTAAGAGCATAAACAGCGCCTGTATACTTTAACCATTACGATTGGCTCGCTGACATTGTTAATACCGTCGTAAACAACTGAATTTTTGTCTTTCATTAGAACTGACATTTTCATTTAAAGTGTTATTTAATGAAAAATGCGTAATCAAATTACAATCTTATTCAAATAAACAGTTTGCTTCAGTCGTTTCTGTTACAATGTTACGTAACATAAACCATTTTTTGGTTTCAGATATCCGACCTCGATTTTCGGGGGACACTCAATTGACAAAAATATTTAAGTCGTCATGAAACATTTGAGATTTACCCCTAAAACGAGGTACAACAACAACACAAAGATGAATTAGACCCTTTTTGCATATAAACAGCGCAATCGTCGACTGCAACACGTAATTCGCGTGACGAAAATAGGTTAACTTCCGATGTTAGCAGACGGCCGTTCCGTCAAAACATTCTTCTCGAGAAATCTTGACGGACGTTGACGTGACGTGACGGTCCAGTGACGGACAGTGTGAATGCCGCCATTAGAAATACATTGCGGAATGTTCTGACGGACGGTGACGTGACGTGACGTGACGGACAGTGTGAATTGGCCTTTACGCTGCCCAGAAGAATGATTTCATGAAGGCAAATAAAGTAGGCCTACCTTCTAACAAGATACAAATAAAACTGTCTGAGTTTTAGATATGTTTGAAACATTGTACGCCTACTTCACTTTACATTCTATATGTGGCCAATAAGTTGCGGCTAACTTTGTTTCCCAGTCGGAATTTTCAGTCTCAGCCATTTTCATCCACTGTCAACATAGTAAGCACACGAAAGAAGTATACACTGAGACATATTTGCAGCGATCTTCTGTCCACACATTCCAACTTCTTTGCGCGGATGTGATTTGAACCCACAGATTTGAGCAATTTTGCTCAAACCTCCAACTCCAACTTCTAGGTTTGCGCACATCTCATATCTGCGCAAATGTGCTGTCCACACGCAACGATTTGCGAGGTGTGCGCAGACTTTTGCGCAGACAGATCGTAGCGTGTGGACCCGGCTTCTGTTCATTCCATAGATATACTTCAACCCTCTAACTTGTCATATGTTTTTGCACGTGTTTTTGTTTTTGGTGTTACATCTTTGGTATGTTTATAAACTAATAGCACGTGGTTAGTGTTGTGGAGTGTGGACTGTGTGAATTGACATGGGGGCAGTGGAAAAAGAATGTGAATTAATAGTGAGCCGGAAAGGAGGTGGTAGCGTAATTGACCGTCAGCCCGTATTTTCGAAAGATGGAAGGTAAGAAATGTGTTGTCGATGCGTTGGTGCATCCCTTTGGGTATTGTTATGTACTTTAGAATGTGTGTATTTTATCTAGAGAAAGGGCATGAGTTCAAAAAATGTTGTAAATACTATCGTCGATTGAATTATTTTAAATGTCACGCTTCAGTCAGCTAAATGTCAATCATTGCTTTTCCTATATTTTGTGTAAATATGTCAGATATCGTTGTTCGTAATGCGACCGGTAGAAGCAGTCCCTTCTATGTGATGTTGCCAGTATCATGTAAGCAGTTGGTGTGGTTCAACCACTTGCCTAGCAGGTTTAGTATGTATTAATCGTAGAAGAAATATTGAGGTCATTTCATAGAGACTTCTGGCCACACCAAGATCAGTCTTTCACCACAGGCAAGAAATATGGTTTTCTCTAGCCTGCTTATCTAGACTCCTTACCCTGGCCGAAATTCGTTCTAGTCTGTGGGAGTTCAATAAATCGTTTTAACCGTAAGTAGGGTCTATTGGTATTTTATCACTCCTCAGATTACACGACTTTGTCACATTGATTAATATCAGTGGACTTTATGAATTATATCTCTTGAAGGAAGTGGGATCCAAGAGCCGTATGTATAATAAAATAGTTACTGTATCACAACCTGTTTCGGCATTCCACTATGCCATCTTCAGGCCCCTACATTGTAGCATAATATCCATTAAGTAGGGATAGAAAACTCTAAAAGTAAAACCACGGCATATCAGCTCTACATGACTGCAACAATTCCATCGTATAATTTGACGCTCTTAACATGTGCCGAATATCCTGCCAAACTTGAACCCATGTGCAAGGCAGTACATGATCACACAAATAAACAGATATAATTCAATCTAACCATGATAATTCCTCGACAGAGTTTAGAAACGTCATGTTAGTGGAGCAATGAGGCAACATCGAGTTTTTTTTTAAGCTAGGCAAATCTACTTGGTGAAATGTTCACTGCGAACTTAAATTTGAATCTCAATTAAGTCCAGGATTCAACGCAACAGCTTTGACCAATGACATCATGTATGAGTTAGTTAAACATGGCATAATTGAAGATTGTGATAAAACCCGTTGGCTTTGACCAATGACGTCATATCCACATTTCACAAGATACGCTATGTACCAACTAACAAAGCGAACACTATCGCCGAATATAAATGCACTTGATAATATCATCATACTTGTATGTTATAGATAATAAATAATGTGAGATTATCCTTGTAAATTGCAGATTACCACAACAGAATGTACTAGCTAAGCTTCATAAGCAAAATTCGCCCATTAGACCAGTAGTGAATTCTATTGACATAGCCTCTTAGCACCTATGCAAAAAATTAAAAATATTCCTAGACAAATTTTATAAGTATGAAAACACCTGTACTATCAATAACCACAAATAATTTATTAAAGCTCCAATAGACATCAAGATGCCCAACAACTCTATTTTAGTATCATTTGATATTGGAAATATATATACTAATGTGCCTGTTATGGATACCATCCACATTATTGAGGACAACTTTAAAGCTAACAAGATCCTGAATAATGATGAAATAGTTGAATTTGTTAGTTTACTCCACACTGCACTTAAATACAACATTTTTTCCTTTAATGGCAAGCTATACAAACAAGAAGAGGGGTTAGCTATAGGTAACTGCCTAATGAGCTGTATTGCTGACATTTTTATCAATATTTTAGAAAAGAATGTTGTCAGCGAGTTCCCAAATATCTATAAAAACATCAGTTTCTACAAGTGATATGTAGATGACGTCTTTCTTATATATCAAGGACCACCTGCAGACATTCCTCATATTCAGGAAAGCATGAATAGTCTGCATAATAATATTAAACAGGAATTCCATGACTACATTGAACTACAATGACACAGAACTTCACATGTCCTGTGGGCCCATTTTTGAAAACGGGCTGCTAGGCAGTGGCTCATAGAGCCTCTGTAGGTGTGGCTTAATCCACAGTCTAGATTGGGCTGCTAGTACATTGCCTTCTTGACTTGTGAAATCTTTGGAGTGAAACTTATGCATCATTGGATTAGTGGATGTGACTTTCACCGACAGTTGCCAGCCTCGGCCGTCTTCTGTTTCACCGGGTCGCTCCGTCTGCCGGGCACCCGGTCCTCTATCGGCGGCGGAAACTGCCCCTCCTGATCAACTCAGGGAGGTGGCAGGCGCGTCGGTCGAACCTATGGACCACGACCCTTTGCCCCTGGATAGCGATAGCAGTGCTCCCTCGAAATCGGGTCCTCAGCGGCCGTCGAGGTGACCCCGCTTGCTAGTTGGTTTTTATCCTTATTTCTTCTCATTTTTATCATGGCTCTCCTTCAATGGAATATTCGCGGCATTCGTTCTAATCGGGAGGAGTTAAAACTACTCCTTCGATTGCACTGCCCGCTTCTAGTCTGCCTCCAGGAAACTAAGTTGCGTCCACGTGATCGTGCAGACTTTCCACACTACACCTCTGTGCGGTTCGACCTGCCACCCATGGAAGGTGTCCCAGCCCATGGAGGGGTTCTGATGCTCCTTCGAGACGATGTCTATTACCATCCCATTTCATTGCATACTCACCTACAGGCAGTTGCCGTCCGCATCACCCTATCCACATTTACCTTCTCCCTCTGTAATATTTATTCGCCATCGTCATCTGCCCTTACTAGGGCAGATGTACTACACCTTGTTGATCAGTTCCCTTCACCCTTCGTGTTGATAGGCGACTTTAATGCCCACCACCCCTTATGGGGCTCTCCGGCACCTTGTCCGAGAGGCTCCCTTTTGGTGGACCTTCTCCACCACCTCGATTTTGTCTGCCTCAACACCGGTGCACCGACCTTCCTTTCTGACACAACACACACTTATTCCCATATAGACCTCGCAATATGCACTCCTCAGCTTGCCGGTCGGTTTGAGTGGTATGCACTTTCTGACACGTACTCAAGTGACCATTTCCCTTGTATCATCCACTTTCTGCATCATTCCCCATCTCCTCGTCCCACCAGTTGGAACATTTCTAAAGCCGACTGGGGGCTTTATTCTTCCATGGCTGTTTTTCACAATCAGCATTTTCCCGACTGTGACAGCCAGGTCGAATACCTCACAGAGGTTATTCTCACTGCTGCTGAACGATCCATACCTCGTACATCCTCTTCTCCATGTCGTGTCCAGGTCCCTTGGTGGACTGCAGACTGCCGCGACGCGCTTAGAGCCCGACGCCGTTCCTTCCGCACCTTCCGCCGCCATCCAACTTTGGAGAATTGCATCAATTACAAACGTATGAGAGCGCAGTGCCGTCGTATCATAAATGACAGCAAGAAAGCTTGCTGGACAGCTTTTACTAGTTCTTTTAACCGTTTTACTCCCTCCACGGTTGTTTGGGGTGGCCTCCGCCGTTTGTCCGGCATCACGGTCCACTCCCCGATTCCTGGCCTGACCGTGGAGAACGCGGTCCTTGTGGACCCAGCTGATGTTTCAAACGCATTGGGTCGTTTCTTTGCGGAAGTTTCGAGCTCTGCCCATTACCACCCTGCCTTTCTCCCTCACAAACAGGTAGAGGAGGCACGGCCGCCTTCTTTCCGCTCTTTTAATCGTGAAAATTATAACGTCGCCTTCACCATGCGGGAGCTAGATCGTGCTCTCGCCCTGTCCCGGTCTTCTGCTCCCGGGCCCGATTCCATTCATATTGAGATGCTGAAGAACCTCTCTCCTGCGGGCAAGTGCTTTCTTCTTAGTACCTACAATCGCATATGGACTGAAGGTCATGTTCCCACAAGTTGGCGTGAAGCCATTGTTGTCCCCATCCCCAAACCAGGGAAGGACAAACACCTTCCTTCCAGTTATCGTCCCATTTCTCTGACGAGCTGCGTCTGTAAGGTGATGGAACGCATGGTTAACGCTCGGTTGGTCTGGCTCCTCGAATCTCGCCGTCTCCTGACTAATATCCAATGCGGTTTTCGTCGACACCACTCTGCTGCTGACCACCTCGTTACGTTGTCGACCTTCATTATGAACAACTTTCTAAAGAAGCGTCAAACAGTAGCAGTGTTCTTCGACTTGGAGAAGGCATACGATACTTGTTGGAGAGCGGACATTCTCCGCACATTGCACACATGGGGCCTTCGGGGCCGCCTTCCTCTTTTCATTCAAGCGTTTTTGGCGGATCGCAAGTTCCGGGTACGGGTGGGCTCTGTTTTGTCAGATACCTTTTGCCAGGAGAATGGGGTACCACAGGGCTCCGTCTTGAGTGTGGCGCTCTTTGCCATTGCAATCAATCCGATCGTGGATTGCCTTTCAGCCGACGTCTCCGGATCTCTTTTTGTTGACGATTTCGCAATTTATTGTAGCGCCCAGCGGACGTCTCTCTTGGAGCGTTCTCTCCAACGCTGTCTTGACCGTCTATATTCCTGGAGCATCGCAAACGGCTTCCGATTCTCCACTGAGAAAACTGTGTGTATCAATTTTTGGAGATACAAGGAATTTCTTACGTCTGGCGACCGGTGCATTTTATACCAGCCCTGTTGAAAGTCTGTATGCCGAGGCTGCTGTATTACCCTTGACCACTCGACATGACATACTCTTGTGTCGGTATGCATGCCGCCTACGGTCGATGCCCAACCATTCCTCTTACAGATTATTTTTTGACGACTCACTCGATCGCCAATATCAGTTGTCTGCGATTGCCTTGCTTCCACCGGGAGTTCGGTTTCGCCGCCTGCTACAACGGCTCGATTTTACCCTTCCTTCCACCCTTCGGTTGAGCGAAAGCCCATTGCCACCGTGGCATCAGGCCCAGGTTCACACACACCTCGAACTTAGTTCGCTCCCCAAGGAGAGCACTCCAGATTTGGTATTCCGCTCGAGGCTTGTCGAACTCCGTTCGCGGTTCGATAATGCCGTATTTATTTACACTGATGGTTCCAAGAGCACTGCCGGTGTCGGATCTGCCTTCGTTGTCGGGGACAACCGGTTCCAATACAAGCTCCCTGACCGGTGCTCGACTTTCACAGCTGAGCTTTTCGCCCTCCACCAGGCCGTTTTGTATACCTGCCGCCACCGCCAACCTTTCTATGCCATATGTTCTGACTCCCTTAGTGCCCTGCAGAGTCTTAAGGACCCTTTATCGAACCATCCTCTCGTGTATCGGATCCAACGCTCCCTCCAGTTGCTGGCGGATGACAGCTGTCACGTTTCTTTCCTGTGGGTCCCTGGCCATGTGGGTGTGCCCGGGAATGAGGCCGCCGACACAGCAGCCAAGGCAGCAGCTCTTTTGCCCCGCATGGCTACCTTTTGCGTCCCATCGGACGATGTTCAACGGGCTCTTCGCCAGAGTATCGTGTCGCAATGGCACAGTGTGTGGCTTTCACTGTACAACAATAAATTGCGAACTGTCAAACCGATCCCGACCGCTTGGAGGACATCCTCACGCCCCTCTCGGCGGGAGGAGGTCATCCTGGCTCGGTTGCGGATCGGTCATTGCCGTTTCAGCCACCGTCACTTACTATCCGCCGAAACTGCACCGCTATGCTCCTGCGGTGAACTGCTGACGGTGCAACATGTTTTACTGACTTGTGTTAATTTTAATCATCTCCGTGTAGCCCTTCACTTTCCGTCTACTCTGGAGGAAATTTTAGCTGATGACACACGAGCAGCTGCTCGGGTTTTGCGTTTTATGAACTTGGCCAACCTATCCAAGGATATTTAACCCTTTTAATTATCTTTTATTTATTGTTTTTAGCCTCTTGTTGATGTTCTGACAGTCACAATTTTTTTGAGATCATAGCGAATCAATGTTCTTGGCTGGGCGCTAATGACCATAGAAGTTGTGCGCCCTAAAACCACAAAAAAAAAAAAAAAAAAAAAAAAAAAAAAAAAAAAAAAAAAAAAAAAAAAAAAAAAAAAAAACTTTCACCGACTGCAAAATAGGCTGCGAGACAGGTTTCAGTACTACAGGTGGCTCAATGTTGGTGTCCATGGGTATCCCCACCTGAGCGGATGGCTACAATACAGGAAGTGGCGACTGTGATTCGGGATGCTGCTATAGGTCCTGATGTTGAAGTTAGTCAGTGGAAAAGAAGGGGCAACAGGACCAGTGGAAACAATAGGAACAATTTGATCTGATGACGCTGGTGTAATCCTGTCAAAGTGTGCACGGTCTAAGTGGTTCTGTAAACATCATCTAGTATTGCACGGCACTCCCATCTGTCACTGTTGCCAAAGAGGTTGCTTATGTCGAAACTCAGATGTGGGTGGTGGACCATAAACAAGTGCCTTACTACAAGGAGTGAGATGTATTCAATATTGCATGGTCACTCAAAAACAGAATCCAAAATAACACTAAAAGCTGTTTCATAGTCTTATATGTGAGGAGCCAAATTCTTTCAACACATGCATATTTTGGGAGACTGTGTGGAAGCATGAATGTTCTGGCAGATTAAACTTGGCATAGGAACCCATTGGTAGTTGTTAAAGTAGGTCAGTATCAGAGTAGTTGGTTGTAGACCAGTGCAACAGTTAATACCAGTGGTTAAAAGGTACTAAGGTCCACTTCCATTCCCATGAACCACAGACATTGCCGAGGTGGGGCGGCTTGCGTGCCTCAACGATACAGATAGCCGTACCGTAGGTGCAACCACAGCGGAGGGGTATCTGTGGAGAGGCCAGACAAACGTGTGGTTCCTGAAGAGGGGCAGCAGCCTTTTCAGTAGTTACAGGGGCAACAGTCTGTATGATTGACTGAGCTGGCCTTGTAACATCAGCTAATGTGGCTTTGCCACACAGCTACTGCAAACGGCTGAAAGCAAGGGGAAACTACAGCCGTTTCCTTTCCCGAGGACATGCAGCTCTACTGTATGAACATATGATGATGGCATCCTTTCAGGTAAATTCCGGAGGTAAAATAGTCCCCCATTCGGATCTCCGGGTGGGGACTACTCATACTGGCATTCTGGAATACTGACAGTGTGGAATGTTAGATCCCTTAATCGAGTAAGAAAATTAGAAAATTTAAAAAGGAAAATGCATAGGTTGAAGTTAGATATAGTGGGGATTTGTGAAGTTCGGTGGCAGGATGAACAGGATTCCTGGTCAGGTGAGTACAGGATTATAAATACAAAATCAGTTGGGGGTATCACAGGAGTAGGATTGATAATGAATAAGAAAATAGGAATGTGGGTAAACTACTATGACCAGCACAGTGATCGCATTATCATTGTAAAGATAGATACGAAGCCAACACCGACAACAGTAGTACAGGTTTATATGCCAACTAGCTCTGCTGATGATGAGGAAATTGAAGAAATATATGAGGAGCTAAAGGGAATTATTCAGACAATTAAGGGAGAGGAAAACTTAATTGTTATGGGAGACTGGAATTCGGTAGTAGGACAAGGAAGGGAAGATAGTAGGTGAATATGGTCTGGGAAAAAGGAATGAAAGAGGAAGCCGCCTGGTAGAATTTTGCGCAGAACATAATTTAGTTATAACAAACACCTGGTTCAAGAATCATAAAAGAAGGTTGTATACATGGAAGAGACCAGGAGACACCGGAAGGTATCAGATAGATTTTATAATGGTAAGACATAGATTCCGGAACCAGGTTTTAAACTGTAAAACATACCCAGGGGCAGATGTAGACTCTTGTTGGTTATGAACTGTAGGCTGAAACTGAAGAAACTACAAAAAGGTAGGAAAATAAGGAGATGGGACCTGGATAAATTGAAGGAACCTGAGGTTCTTAAGAATTTCAGAGGGAGCTTTAGGCAACAATTGACAGAAACAGGGGAAAATAAAACAATAGAAGAGGAATGGGTAAAATTGAGAGATGAAATAGTGAAGGTAGCAGAGGACAAAATTGGTAGGAAGGCAAGACCTACAAAAATCCTTGGATATCACAGGAGATACTAAATTTAATCGATGAAAGGAGAAAATATAAAAATGCAGTAAATGAAACAGGCAAAATGGAGTACAGACGACTAAGAAATGAGATTGACAGGAAGTGCAAAATGGCTAAGCAGGAGTGGCTAGAAGGCAAATGCAAGGCTGTAGAAGAATGTATAAATAGGGGAAAAATAGATACAGCCTACAGGAAAATAAAAGAAACATTTGGAGATAAGAAAAACAGATCTATCAATATCAAGGACACTGATGGAAAACCAGTTCTCAGCAAAGAAGGGAAAGCTGAAAGGTGGAAAGAGTATATAGAGGGGCTCTCCAAAGGAAATGAACTCCGAGACAATATTGTAGGAAGGGAGGAGGATGTAGATGAAGATGAAATAGGAGATACTGTACTGAGAGAAGAATTTGACAGAGCCCTGAAAGACCTAATTCGAAACAAGGCCCCCTGGAGTAGATGATATTCCCTCAGAGCTACTGAAGTCTCTGGGAGAACCAGCCATGACAAACCTGGTTCACCTGGTGCGTCCCCCCAGGGGGCCCACAGTTCTTTTGTGGGTACGTGTGTGGCGTGCACGGGGCCCCGAGCCGGAGCAGCCTTTCTTCTGCCCCAGGCTGCTTCACTGTCCCTCCCGGTTTATGCCTTCGCCCGGAGACGGGCATATTTCGTGAGCTACTGTGGTTCTTGTTGTGGTTTTTCTTCCTTCGTTCCTTCCTTTCTTACCCTTTTTCTGTCTTTCTCTCCTTGTACTCTCCTAGCTTTCTTCTCCTCATTAGTCTCCGCTTCGGCGTTTGAGACACTTCTTCCTTCTTTCTCTTCATTTCCTATCCTCTTCTTCTTTCCTCCCTGTGCGTGTCTGAAGGCCGACCCACGCATTATCGTGCGTAGCAGGTGACGGGGTAACGCGTAATTCCCCGCCCCGGGTAGACAAGTAGGGCACGTACGTACCCCCTGGTAAAGGCCAGGCCCAGGGAGGGGTGATTACCCGAGCTGGTACCTTCCGAACGTGCCGATTGGTCCCTCCGTCAGTTCTCGGGAGGTGTGACCTGAGGTGTGAACAATCACCTAAGGCGGGTAAGCCCTCGGAGAGGGCCCCCACTAGGAAGGAGCGCGCCATCGGAGACGCCGGTAATCACGGGGGACACTTCCGCGATGACTTCCTTATCTTCTTTCGTGACGTTGACCCATAAACGTAAGTTAGACTCGCCTCAGCCTAAAAAGACTCTGCCTAATGTGCCTAAATTTCTGGTTGTCTCTCGCACCGACGGAAAGGATTTCAATTCTGTCAATCCTTTCGTTATACAGAAAGGTGTAGATGCAATTGCTGGCCCTGTTAAAACCTGTTCACGTCAGCGCAATGGCACATTGTTGCTGGAAGTGGACGTGCCTTCCAAGCCCAAAAACTTATACGTACTACGTTGTTGCACACGTTTCCCGTTAAGGTAGAAGCACACCGCACACTCAACTCGTCAAGGGGGGTAGTTTTTACGAGATCCCTTGACGGGCTGTCTGATGAAGACATCCAATCGTATATGTCCGATCAGGGTGTGACAGCCGTCCACAGGGTGATGAAAAAGGTCGATACCCAATTGACACCGACTCGTACTGTGTTTTTGACGTTCGACAGAGTTGACCTCCCGTCGAAGGTCAAAGCAGGGTATGAAGTCATCTCTGTCCGACCTTATGTGCCTAACCCAACGCGCTGTTTTCAATGCCACAGGTACAATCATACCCGTGAACATTGCCCAAATGCAGCAAAGTGTGTCACATGTGGTAGGGACGCCCATGAGGGGGATTGCCCACCTCCGTCCCCTCACTGCCTCAACTGCAACGGTGACCATGCGGCTTCCTCTCGCGACTGTCCTGTATACAAGGATGAGAAGGTAATCCAGCAAATCCGGGTTACGGAGAAGGTATCAACATCTGCCGCTCGTAAGTTGTTGGCGAGTCGAAAGCCCACTGTCCTCCCAGCGGGTACATACAGTAAGGTCCTCACCTCACCTCGACCTACCAAAGATTCCAGTACCCAGACATGTGATTTCACTTTCGCTGACACAGTTGTGCGATCCGCCAGCCCGAAGATTGCCCGTTCCACGTCCCCGCTTCCTCCTGCTGCTTCTAAGGTACAATCTTCGTCAACATCTAGTAAACCGCGGGCACCTAAACAAGATGCCCGGACCTTGAAAAAGGAACCCGTCCGCGAGGATTTTCTGCGTTCTCAGGCTTCCCAACCGTCAACTGCCTCTTCCCGCCGTCACTCTTCCAGAAGAGCTGACAAGAAAAAGAGTTCCTCTCCTTCCCCGCCGAGGCGTGACCCATCTGTCGCGCCGTCCAACAGTTGCCGGCCTCGGCCGTCTTCTGTTTCACCGGGACGCTCCGTTTGCCGGGCGCCCGGCCCTTTACCGGCGGTGGAAACTGCCCCTCCTGATCAACTCAGGGAGGTGGCAGGCGCGTCGGTCGAACCTATGGACCACGACCCTTTGCCCCTGGACAGCGATAGCAGTGCTCCCTCGAAATCCGGTCCTCAGCGGCCGTCGAGGTGACTCCGCTCGCTACTTGGTTTTTATCCTTATTTCTTCTCTCATTTTTATCATGGCGCTCCTTCAATGGAACATTCGCGGCATTCGTTCTAATCGAGAGGAGTTAAAATTACTCCTTCGATTGCACTGCCCGCTTCTAGTCTGCCTTCAGGAAACTAAGTTGCGTCCACGTGATCGTGCAGACTTTCCACACTACACCTCTGTGCGGTTCGACCTGCCACCCGTGGAAGGTGTCCCAGCCCATGGAGGGGTTCTGATGCTGCTTCGAGACGACGTCTATTTCCATCCCATTTCCTTGCACACTCACCTACAGGCAGTTGCCGTCCGCATCACCTTATCCACATTTACCTTCTCCCTCTGTAATATATATTCGCCATCGTCATCTGCCCTTACTAGGGCAGATGTGCTAAACCTTGTTGACCAGCTCCCTTCACCTTTCGTGTTGGTAGGCGACTTTAATGCCCACCACCCCCTATGGGGCTCTCCGGCACCTTGTCCGAGAGGCTCCCTTTTGGTGGACATTCAACACCACCTCGATCTTGTCTGCCTCAACACCGGTGCACCGACCTTCCTTTCTGACACAACACACACTTATTCCCATATAGACCTCGCCATATGCACTCCTCAGCTTGCCGGTCGGTTTGAGTGGTATGCACTTTCTGACACGTACTCGAGTGACCATTTCCCTTGTATCATCCACTTCCTGCATCATTCCCCATCTCCACGTCCCACCAGTTGGAACATTTCTAAAGCCGACTGGGGGCTTTATTCTTCCATGGCTGTTTTTCACAATCAGAATTTTCCCAACTGTGACAGTCAGGTCGAATACCTCACAGAGGTTATCCTCACTGCTGCTGAACGTTCCATACCTCGTACATCCTCTTCTCCACGTCGTGTCCAGGTCCCTTGGTGGACTGCAGCCTGCCGCGACGCGCTTAGAGCCCGGCGCCGTGCTTTACGCACCTTCCGCCGCCACCCAACTTTGGAGAATTGCATCAATTACAAACGTATGAGAGCGCAGTGCCGTCGTATCATAAACGACAGCAAGAAAGCTTGCTGGACAGCTTTTACTAGTTCTTTTAACCGTTTTACTCCCTCCACGGTTGTCTGGGGTGGCCTACGCCGTTTGTCCGGCATCAAGGTCCACTCCCCGATTCCTGGCCTGACCGTGGAGAACGCGGTCCTCGTGGACCCAGCTGATGTTTCAAACGCATTGGGTCGTTTCTTTGCGGAGGTTTCGAGCTCTGCCCATTACCACCCTGCCTTTCTCCCTCGCAAACAAGTAGAGGAGGCACGGCCGCCTTCTTTCCGTTCCTTTAATCGGGAAAATTATAACGTCGCCTTCACCATGCAGGAGCTAGATCGTGCTCTCGCCCTGTCCCGGTCTTCTGCTCCCGGGCCCGATTCCATTCACATTGAAATGCTTAAGAACCTCTCTCCTGCGAGCAAGTGCTTTCTCCTTAGTACCTACAATCGCATATGGACTGAAGGTCATGTTCCCACAAGTTGGCGTGAAGCCATTGTTGTCCCCATCCCCAAACCAGGGAAGGACAAACACCTTCCTTCCAGTTATCGCCCCATTTCTCTGACGAGCTGCGTCTGTAAGGTGATGGAACGCATGGTTAACGCTCGGTTGGTCTGGCTCCTCGAATCTCGCCGCCTCCTGACTAATATCCAATGCGGTTTTCGTCGACACCGCTCTGCTGCTGACCACCTCGTTACGTTGTCGACCTTCATTATGAACAACTTTCTAAAGAAGCGTCAAACAGTAGCCGTGTTCTTCGACTTGGAGAAGGCATACGATACCTGTTGGAGAGCGGGCATTCTCCGCACATTGCACACATGGGGCCTTCGGGGCCGCCTTCCTCTTTTCATTCAAGCGTTTTTGGCGGATCGCAAGTTCCGGGTACGGGTGGGCTCTGTTTTGTCAGATACCTTTTGCCAGGAGAATGGGGTACCACAGGGCTCCGTTTTGAGTGTGGCGCTCTTTGCCATTGCAATCAATCCGATCGTAGATTGCCTTTCAGCCGACGTCTCCGGATCTCTTTTTGTTGACGATTTCGCAATTTATTGTAGCGCCCAGCGGACGTGTCTCTTGGAGCGTTCTCTCCAGCGCTGTCTTGACCGTCTATATTCCTGGAGCATCGCAAACGGCTTCCGATTCTCCACTGAGAAAACTGTGTGTATCAATTTCTGGAGATACAAGGAATTTCTTCCACCTTCTCTACGTCTCGGCCCTGTTGCTCTCCCTTTCGTGGAGACTACAAAATTCTTGGGACTTATGTTGGATCGGAAACTTTGCTGGTCCACACATGTGTCCTACCTGGCTGCCCGTTGTGCCCGATCCCTTAACGTTCTTCGTGTCCTCAGTGGCACGTCATGGGGAGCGGGTCGCACCGTCCTGCTTCACCTTTACCAGGCCATTGTTCAGTCGAAGCTCGACTATGGAAGCCTTGTATACTCTTCAGCACGGCCGTCGATTCTCCGCCGTCTCAACTCTATCCACCATCGTGGATTACGTCTGGCGACCGGTGCATTTTATACCAGCCCTGTTGAAAGTCTGTATGCCGAGGCTGCTGTATTACCCTTGACCAATAGACGTGACATACTCTTGTGTCGGTACGCATGCCGCCTACGGTCGATGCCCAACCATCCATCTTACAGATTATTTTTCGACGACTCACTCGATCGCCAATATCAGTTGTCTGCGATTGCCTTGCTTCCACCGGGAGTTCGGTTTCGCCGCCTGCTACAGCGGCTCGAATTTACCCTTCCTTCCACCCTTCGGTTGAGCGAAAGCCCATTGCCACCGTGGCATCAGGCCCAGGTTCACACACACCTCGAACTTAGTTCGCTCCCCAAGGAGAGCACTCCGGATTTGGTATACCGCTCGAGGCTTGTCGAACTCCGTTCGCGGTTCGATAATGCCGTATTTATTTACACTGATGGTTCCAAGAGCACTGCCGGTGTCGGATCTGCCTTCGTCGTCGGGGACAACCGTTTCCAATACAAGCTCCCTGACCGATGCTCAAACTTCACGGCTGAGCTTTTCGCCCTCCACCAGGCCGTTTTGTATACCTGCCGCCACCGCCACCCTTTCTGTGCCATATGTTCTGACTCCCTTAGTGCCCTGCAGAGTCTTAAGGACCCTTTCTCGAACCATCCTCTCGTGTATCGGATCCACCGCTCCCTCCAGTTGCTGGCGGATGACAGCTGTCGCGTTTCTTTCCTGTGGGTCCCTGGCCATGTGGGTGTGCCCGGGAATGAGGCCGCCGACACAGCAGCCAAGGCAGCGGCTCTTTTGCCTCGCATGGCTACCTTTTGCGTCCCATCGGACGATGTTCAACGGGCTCTTCGCCGGAGTATCGTGTCGCAATGGCACAGTGTGTGGCTTTCACTGTACAACAATAAATTACGAACTGTCAAACCGATCCCGACCGCTTGGAGGACATCCTCACGCCCCTCTCGGCGGGAGGAGGTCATCCTGGCTCGGTTGCGGATCGGTCATTGCCGTTTCAGCCACCGTCACTTGCTATCCGCCGAACCTGCACCGCTATGCTCCTGCGGTGAACTGCTGACAGTGCGACATGTTTTACTGACTTGTGTTAATTTTAATCATCTCCGTGTAGCCCTTCACTTTCCGTCTACTCTGGAGGAAATCTTAGCTGATGACACACGGGCAGCTGCTCGAGTTTTGCGTTTTGTCAGCTTGGCCAACTTATCCAAGGATATTTAACTCTTTTAATTGTCTTTTATCTTTCGTTTTTAGCCTATTGTTGATGTTCTGACAGTCTACATTTTTTAGATCATAGCGAATCTATGTTCTTGGCTGGGCGCTAATGACCATAGAAGTTGTGCGCCCTAAAACCACAAAAAAAAAAAAAAAAAAAAAAAAAAAAAACCTGGTGCGTAAGATGTATGAGATAGGGGAAGTACCCTCAGACTTTAAGAAAAATATTATAATCCCCATTCCAAAGAAAGCAGGTGCAGACAGGTGTGAAAACTACAGAACCATCAGTTTAATAAGTCATGGTTGCAAAATATTAACACGAATTATATACAGAAGGATGGAAAAGGTGGTAGAAGCTGACCTCAGGGAAGATCAGTTTGGGTTCAGGAGAAATGTACGAACACGGGAGGCAATACTCACGTTACGGCTTATCCTAGACGATAGATTAAGAAAAGGCAAACCTACATTTGTAGCTTTTGTAGATTTGGAGAAGGCTTTTGACAATGTTGATTGGAATAAACTCTTTAAAGTTCTGAAACAAGCAGGAGTAAAATATAGGGAACGTAAGTTTATTTACAACTTGTACAAATACCAGACAGCGGTTGTCAGAGTTGAAGGATATGAAAGGGATGCAGTGGTTGGAAAGGGAGTAAGACAGGGTTGTGGCCTTTCTCCAATGTTGTTCAATTTGTACATTGAGCAAGCTATAAAGGAAAGCAAGGAGAAATTTGGTGAAGGAATTAAAGTTCAGGGGGAAGAATTAAAAACATTGTGTTTTGCCGACGACATAGTAATTCTGTCAGATACAGCAAAGGACCTGGAAGAGCAATTAAACGGAATGGACAGTGTGCTGAAAGGGGCATATAAGATGAACATTAACAAGAGCATAACTAGGGTAATGGAGTGCAGTGTAAGGAAATCAGGTGATGCTGAAGGAATTAGATTGGGAAACGAAGCAATAAAGGAGGTAGATGAGTTTTGTTATTTGGGCAGTAAAATAACAAATGATGGTCGTAGTACAGAGGATATAAAATGCAGAATGGCAATGGGTAGAAAAGTGTTCTTGAAAAAGAGAAATTTGTTAACATCGAATATTGATTTAAGCCTAAGGAAGTTTTTTCTGAAGGCATTTGTATGGAGTGTTGCCTTGTATGGGAGTGAGACATGGACGATAAACAGTGCGGACAGGAAGAGGATTGAGGCTTTTGAAATATGGTGCTACAGAAGAATGCTAAAGATTAGGTGGGTGGATCGCTTAACTAATGAGGAGGTATTGAACAGAATTGGAGAGAAAAGAAATTTCTGGCATACCTTGACTAAAAGAACGGATAGATTGGTAGGACACATTCTTAGACATCAAGGAATTGTGAATTTAGCATTGGAAGGAAGTGTGTGGGGTAAAAATCGCAGAGGAAGACCAAGAGATGGATACAGTAAGCAGATTCAGACAGATGTAGGCTGCCGTACTTATGTGGAGATGAAGAGGCTTGCTCAGGATAGGGTATTGTGGAGAGCTGCATCAAACCAGTCTCCGGACTGAAGACCACAACAACAACAACACAAGGTCCACTTCAGTGCTGTCTGAGATGGGACATAATGGAGGAGCAAAGCAGGGCTGTCAAAGACCTGTGGTCCATCATAGAATGAAAACAATGTCCATATAAGTATTGATGGAGCTTATTGACCCTGTAAATGATTGCAAGAACCTCTTTTTATCTAACTGACTGTTCTGTGCTGCCATGGTCAATGTTTTTTGAATGACTGTTGACCTGTGTATGGAGTGTACACGTGATGCAAGTGTTCAAAGGAACCACTGTATGTATAGTGTTGCGGCTGAATCTAATATAGTATGTTGATATAAAGATAAGATAGATTAGAAGACAAGGCAATAAAAGTAGTAAAAGATTTTTGTCATTTAGGCACCAAAAACCATAATGTTTGTAGATGGTGCCAATGGTAAGAGAAGCATTGCTGAAGAAGAGAAAGTTGTTCATATCAAAAATATATTTAAGTCTTAATATGTCCCTTTTTCGAGATACTTGACTGGAAGTGGAAGTGATACAAGAAGAGAATTGAGGCTTTTGAAATGTGTTGCTACAGAAGAGTGTGTAAGAGTAGATGGTAGATCAGATAACCAATGAGGAGGTGCTGCATAGAATTGGAGAGAGAAGAAAATTATGGAATAACTTGACTAAAAGAAGGGGGTAAAAGTCTCGATCAGCAGCATGGCCTAATGTATTTATGTGACATGAAGTGGCAGTGTTGGCAACAGTCGCTGTGGATGCTGTGATGCATGGCAGCTCACAATCTACACAAGATGTGAACATGAATGTGTTAACATCGCGTTTGAATGATTTTATTTTTGAAATGAATCTCGGCATTCGAATGTAGAAGATCGCACACTACAAAACTCCTTTTCTGCACATGAACTGTCTTTCTGTTCAGATATAACACTTTGTTATTAAGTAAATCGAAATATGTGTGTGTCTGTCTCTCAAATGATACAAACTACATTTTTTTTTCAATGTTCATAATTTGGTAAAATGCTTGCAACAAGTTAATCTGTACTCTTCGGTTCCTGCCTTACCACAACCCTTAAAATCATGACATGTTTGTAAAAATAATAATATTCATCGATGTACCCTTGCACAGTCAATAATTCAATTATTGTATACGCCATAGGCTACTTGAAATATACTACGTTGCCAACCTAACACCGCTACGGATGCACCACAACACTACGCATGCCGCTGATCGAGACTTTAGCCAAAGAAGGGATTGCTTGTAAGGACATATTCTGGGACATCTAGGGATCACCAGTTTAGTATTTGGGAGGAAGGGGGGGGGGGAGTGTGAGGGGTAAAAACAGTACATTTAGCCTTCCATTGTTCCAACATAGCAAAGCCATTTGGCTAAATGTTACAAGGCTGGATTAGTCAGCCTTCCAGGCTATTGCCTTTATAACTCTGAGGGTGGTGACCATCTTGAGGATTCTTTACTGATATAGCACTCTGTTGTACATAAATCTACTTTTTGGCTTTCTATATATAGGCCTATGTCTCACATGCTTCCCACTCCTTATCAAGCACCATGATTTATGAGGCATGATTTTTGTTCAATATAAATAAATAACAGTAAGATTGAGTGTAATAATATATTGTAAATCTTATTATTATGGTAACATGCTTTCTGTTGTAAGGGCTTGTAGTAGGTGTTTGGAGGATTAAGTGACATTGCGTATGTTTGGATTAAAGGTTCTAGTGTTAATGTAAATGTTAACTTTAATGGAGATTGTACATTGTATTATTATAAATAAAGTGTGACCTTGAAAAACAACTACACAGTTATCTTGCCAAAAGGTGAGAAGCACTCAGGAATGCTCTCTGTGGGAGGCATCTCTTGTTATTTCTGTGAGCTACACAGTGTAGAACATCTGTTGTTGTGGTCTTCAGTTCACAGACTGGTTTGATGCAGCTCCATACTACCCTGGCCTGTGCAAGCCTCTTCATCTGAGAATGTGAATGACATCCTACATCCTTTTGAATCTGCTTACTATATTCATCCCTGGGTCTCCCTCTATGATTTTTACCCCACACACTTCCTTCTAATGCTAAGTTGACAATTCCTTGATGTCTCAGAATATGTCCCACCAATCTATCCCTTCTCTTAGTCACAATATGCCACAAACTCCTTTTCTCCCCAATTCGGTTAAGCACCTCCTCATTAGTTACATGATCTACCCATCTAATTTTCATCATTCATCTGTAGCACCACATTACAAAAGCTTCTATCATCTTCTTGTCTGAACTCCTTGTAGTCCAGGTTTCACACACATACAATGCTACACTCCAGACAAATGCTTTCAGAAAGGACTTCCTAACATTTAAATGGATGTTAACAAGATTGCTTCTTTAGAAACGCTTTTCTCCCCATAGCCATTCTGCATTTTATATCTTCTTTACTTCGGTCATCAGACGTTATCTTGCTACCCAAATACACAACTCATCTACTACTTTTGTTGTCTCACTAACTAATCTAATTCCTTCAGCATCACCTGACTTTCTGACATTCCATTCCATAACCTCCGTTTTTTATTTTTTTATTTTATTTTGTTTTTTTTTTATTAATGTTCATCTAATAACTTCCTTTCAAGACACTGTCCATTCCATTCAACTGCTCTTCCAGATCCTCTGCATTCTCTGACAAAATTACAATGTCATCGGAAAACCGCAAAGTTTTTGTTTCTTCTCCCTGAACTTTAATTCCCTCTCCAAATTCCTCCTTTAATTCCTTCACTGCTTGCTCAATGTACAGATTGAACAACATTGGGAGAAGGCTACAAGACTGTCTTACTTCCTTTCCAACCTCTGCCCTCGACTTTAATAACTGCAGTCTGGTTTTTGTATAGGTTGAATATAACTCTTTGCTCCCTACATTTGACCCTGCTGCCTTCAGAATTTGAAAGAGTGTATACCAGTCTACACTGTCAAAGGCTTTCTCAAAATCTATAAACGCTAAAAACGTAGGTTTGCCTTTCCTTAGCCTACCTTCTAAGATAAGTCATAATGTGAGTATTGTCTCCTAAATCCAAACTGATCTTCCCTGAGGTTGGATTTCACTAGTAGTTCCATTCATTTGTAAATAATTTGTGTTTGTATTTTGCAACCATGACTTATTAAACTGATAGTTCTGTAATTTTCACACTTGTCTGCACTTGCTTTCTTTGGAATTGGAATCATGATATTCTTCTTGAGGTCTGAGGGTATTTCACCTGCCTCAAACACATTGCATACCAGGTGATACAATTTTTTCACAACTGGCTCTCCTAACGACATCAGCAGTTCAGACGGAATATCATCTACTCCAGGTGCCTTGTTTCGACTCAAGTCCTTCAGCGCTCTGTCAAATTCTTCTCGCAGTATCATATCTCCTATCTCATCTTCCTCCACTTCGTCTTCCATTTCTAGAATACTGCCTTCAAGTTTATTTCCTTTGTATAGGCCCCTCTATATATTCTTTCCACAGTTCAGCTTTCTCCTCTTTGCTTATTACTGGTTTTCCCTCTGAGTTCTTGATATTCATACAGCTGCTTTTCTTGTCTCAAAATATCTCTTCTATTTTCATGTAGGCGGTATCTATCTTTCCCCTAGTTATGCATTCTTCTACGGTTCTGCATTTGTCCTCTAGCCACTCCTGCGTAGCCAGTCTGCACTTCCTGTCAATCTCATTTTTTAGACATCTGTACTCCCCTTTTCCTGCTTCACTTGCTGAATTTTTGTATTTTCTCCTCTCAATAATTAAGTTCAGTATATCCTGTGTTATCCAGGGATTTCTATTAGGCCTTGTCCTTCTGTCTATATGATCCTCTGCAGCCTTAACTACCCTATCTCTCAAAGCTACCCATTCTTCTTCTATTTTATTACTTTCCCCCATTTCATCCAGTCCTTGCCTAATGCTCCCCCTGAAACCCTCAACCACCTCTGGTTCCTTTGTCCAGGTTCCATCTCCTAACTTTTCTACCTTTCTGCAGTCTCTTAAGTTTTAATCTACAGTTCATAACCAATAATGTATGGTCAGAGTCTATATTTGCCCCTGGATATGTCAAAATACGGTTTTTAAATCTATTCCTTACCACTATCGAAGAAAACACTGTTTGTCATAAACACAATGTAGCTCGTTCTGAATTCAGTCGTCAAATGACCCGGCCGTTGCTCAGGCTGTTTGACAGCGTGCTGCCAGCTGATGGCACGCAGCTCATGTCAGCTGTCTAGACGACCATGCCCTCCTGTGGCTAGGCCGGGAACTATATCGGCCGGGCCTGTGCTAGCCACAGAGTACAATATAGGTGTGCACGATCTCAATGGCCCGCTAGGCCATAACATCACTCCCCCCTTGGGGTGAGAGGCCAGAATCTGGAACAGCGGGAAAGAAGTCTGGCTGCTGGGACTTTACCATCTCCATCCGATCGTCTGGTGGCTCCATCCACTCCCTAGCCGGAACCACCTCGTATGGACAAAACCCATTTGCGTGACGTGGGGTTCGCCCTCGTGAGCGATGTCTTGCTGCTCCCAGCACTGGCGATGGTGGTGGGTCCTCCATTCCCCCCTCCTGTGGTACATCCATCGGCAGCTCGGGGGCCCCCATCCGCTGGCTGCAAAATGCCCCCACCGCCAGTGACTGGGTGACTGGGGAGCTGGCTGCTGGGGCTGCGTCAGGGAAGAGGGCCCCAGACCCCGGCGGTGGCGGGAAATCCCCTTGCCCATCAGCCAATGCCTGCAGAAATGAAGTTGGTAGAGAATTGTCCCCTGATGGCACTCCCGACAGGGAGGTGCTGGACCTGGAAAAGGGGTAAGGGACCATTGGTGTGGGAGGAGGATGGTGGACCCAGAGCTGATCATGGAGGCGTGTGACGGTGCCAATTGGAGAACGGACCTCACAGAGATGGGTGGCACGACCACGGCTGGGACCCAATGAGGATGGCGGCTGTAGCCTTGAGCCCAGACAGCCGAATCTGGGGCAAAACGCGACGGAGGACAAGGAAGGGGTGCGGGAGAGCCTGGATGCAATAGGGACAACAGCGTCCTATGAGGGCGGCCATGAAGGAGCTCAGAGGGCTCTGCCGACTGGCCAGAGTGGACTGATCAGATGACAGGAATCGGAGGAAGGCTTCCTCCACCGATACGACATACTTGCACATTTGCATCTTGAAAGTGCGGACAAACCTCTCCGCTGCCCCATTTGACTGTGGATGGAAAGGCGGGGCCAGGAAATGGTGGTTCCCATGGGTAGAACAAAAATTGTGAAAGTGTTGTGACGTAAACTGTGGCCCGTTATCTGTCACCAATGTGGCCGAGAGACCTTCAATAGAAAATATCTTTAACAGGGAACGTGTGGTAACTTCCGCAGACATGCTGGTCAGGCGAACAACAAACAGGAAGTTGGAGTATGCGTCAATGACGCAAAGCCAATAGCTATCTAAGAAGGGCTCTGCAAAATCGACATGGAGTCGTTCCCAAGGTGCGGGCGGAGTGGGCCATAGAGAGAGAGATGAGCGAGGAGCTGCTTGTTGGGACGCACAAGAAGAGCATCTTTCTATGAGGCGAGTTATGTCCCCATCTATGCCTGTTGATGGGCAAGCATCTTTCTGCGGGAGATGCCCCAGTGGTCCAGATGTAGAAGATCGAGAATTTGGCGGCACAATGACGCTGGAACAACCACTCGATGGGAGCCGTCTTCCGTAGACAGAAGTAAAATGCCCTCGTAGGTGCTAAGGCAGTGACGAATTGCATAATAATTGCGGAGAGGGTCTGATGCCTGACCCGGAGGATGCTCTGACCAGTCTTGCCTCACCCGTTTAAGGACTACCCGGAGGATAGGGTCAGTAGCCGTAGCCTCCGTGATCCATGAACTATTGATAGGGAAACTAGCAACTACGTCTACTGCCGACTCCTCTACTGCAAAACACAAAAGCTCTTCGGCATCAAAGACTGGGTTGGGGCCTACCAGGAGGCATGATAGGGTGTTGGCATTGGCATGATGAGCTGTCGAGCGGTACTGTATCTCGTAATGAAAACGAGATAGGTACAAGGCCCAGCGTTGAAGACAATGGGCTGCCTTGTCCAAAAGAGCTGCCGATGGGTGGTACAAAGTCATGGGTGGCGGTCCATGTAAAGGGTGAACTTTGACCCATAGAGATAAACATAAAATTTTTTTAGAGCAAAAACGATGGCTCGGGCCTCCTTGTCCACCTGGGAAAACCGGCACTGCGCCTCCATAAGAGTTTTAGATGCAAACACCAACGGTCACTCTGACCCATCGGGGAACCGATGTGCCAGCACTGCCCCCACACCGTGCTGGGAGGCGTCTGCTGCCACCATAAGTGGGACCCCCGGGGTGTATGCAGCGAGGCATGGAGCTTCAAGAAGGGCCGCTTTAAGTAATTGAAAAGCCTGTTCGCAAGCTGGAGACTAGTGGAACGGGACACCCTTAGGTAGCAATTGGTGCAGGGGGTGAGCCACTGTGGCTGCCTGTGGGAGGAAGCAGTGATAATAGGCGATCTTGCCCAGGAATACTTGAAGTTCTTGAACGGAAGAAGGATGGGGAAGATCTGCAACCGCATGCACGTGATCAGCCGCGGGATGCACCCCCAACCTGGATACCTTGTAGCCCAAGTACTCGATAGATGGTTGGAAGAAAGAAGATTTCATGAAATTACAGCGGAGCTCAGCCTCCTCCAGAACGGAAAACAAGGAACGGAAGTTGGCAATATGGTCCGCAGCTGTGGACCCTGTCACCACAATATCATCCATGTAGTTCACGCAACAGGGAACAGGTGCTAGCAACTGCTCCAAAAAACGCTGAAAGATTGCGGGGGCACTGGCCACCCCAAATGGCAACCTCTGATACTGATATAGGCCAAAAGGCATAGAAATTACCAGCGCCTGCTTGGAGGCATCATATAAAGGCAACTGGAGATAAGCCTCTGCCAGATCTATCTTTGAAAAATACTGGCCCCCCTGACAACCGATCTATCAATTCTGCTGGGCGAGGCATGAGAAAAGAATCAATGAGGGAGTGAGAATTTACACTTTTCTTAAAGTCGCTACATAAACGCAGAGCCCCAGAGGGCTTGCATATGACAACTAGAGGGGAGGCTCACTCACTTGTTGTGACAGGACGCAAAATACCCTCCGCTGTCAGGCAATCTAATTCGGATTTAATAGGGCTGCGGAGGGCGATCGGGAGGGACCGAGCCCGACAGAAGATGGCGTGAGCCTTAGTTTTAAGTGTAATTGTGTCCCGAAAATTTTTAGCACACCCAAGACCAGGCACAAAGAAGGACGAGAAATCCGCGCAGAGCTGCACGAGACTCTCGTATGGAATTTGATTGGAAACCAAGGAGCCAGAATCGGTAACAGTAAAGCCAAAAGCATGGAAAGTGTCAAGGCTGAAGATATTCCTAGCCGTCGCACTGTTTACCACCACAAACGGTTCTGCGGGGCTAACATTCTGATATGTAGCTTCGGCGACAATCGAGCCCAAGAGTGGAATAGGGTGGCTGCCATAGCTAACCAACGCGCGATGTGCCGAACATAAAGTGGGGAAGCCTCATGCTTGATGAGTAACCGAACTTAGAAGTGACGTCGTCGCACCAGTGTCCACTTGAATCGTGACAGTTTCCTGCAGAATGCGGAGGTCTATAAACAATTTTGGCGGCTGTATGCCGATGGGAACGACATTAATATCCATGGGCGACACACCGAAATCGCGAGGGTTAGAGCTCCTTTTGCGGCCCCGAGCAGAGGAGCGGCACACTTGGGCAATGTGCGGCCATGATTCCCGAGAGTGGGACGCCCCGCACGAAAGACATAAAATCGGCTCTCTTTCTGAAGCGGGCGATGCGCATCGCCTGTCCCCTCGCTCATACAATACATGCCAGCGCCGCGACATCGGAAGGGAGGGAGGGGAGGGCGACACAACAACAGCCACTGAAGAAGCTGGCGTTGTGGATAACTGGGCCGAATTGGCAACTGAGGATACCTCCCTCCAAGCGGAAAGTTGACTCCCCATGACCTCAGAAACTTGAAAGGTGCAAGCAATACACAAAACCTCCACTAATGGGGGATCGTCACATTGAAGAGCCTGCTTGCGAACGTCCAGGTCGGGAGCAAAACAAATCAAAACATCACAGACCATAGAGTCCACATACGAATCACTGTGCGGCTCGGACTGAAACAGACAATGACAGGTCAGCCCCTGCAGTTCCGTGGCCCAAGCGCGGTACGACTGCCATGGCTGTTTCCGCGAACGGTAGAAAGATATGCGGGCCGAAACCACGTGAGAGTGGCAGCGAAAATATGCCGCAAAGAGAGAACAGATATCCAAAAGGGACAGGGATGCCTGTGTCTGAAGCGGTGCCAAATCGCCCAGCAATCGGAAAAGATGATCTGAATGGCCTGCTAGGCCATAACAATTATATAGTCAATCTGCTACCTTCCAGTGTCTCCTGGTCTCTTCCATGTATACAGATCTTCTTTCATGATGATTAAACCAAATGTTGGTGATCATTAAATTCTGCTATGCACAAAATTCTACCAAGCGATCTCCTCTTTCATTCCTTTTCCCCAGTCTATATTCACCTACATTTCCTTCCCTTTCCTTTCCTACTACCGAGTTCCAGCCCCCCATCACAATCAAGTTTTCGTCTCCCTTAACTTTCTCAATGATTTCTTTTATCTCCCAATACATTTCTTCAATATCCCCATCTTCGGCCGTGCTATTTGGCATATAACCTTGCACCACTGTGGTCAGTGTTGGTTTTGTGTCTACATTTGCTACGATAATGCGTTCACTATGCTTTTCATAATAACTTAGCCGCATTCCTATTTTCTCATTGATTATCAGACCTACTCCTGTGTTACCACCAACTGATTTTGTATTTATAATCCTGTACTCACCTGACTTCTGCTCCACTAAAATCTTGGAGAACAATCTGGCTGCCGGCAGTATGCCAGCATCCAGAGACAGCGTCAATAGTTTACAACTCGCTGCAAAGATGCATGTCAGGGTGTGACAGGTACACAAGAAATACACTCATACACACAGAACTCAAGCTTTAGGCCTTTAGCCTTTATCAGATAAGACATCACTCACACAATCACACCAGCACACTTCACAGACACACAACCATCAGAGTGCGGTGGCCAGAGATGATGGTTGTGTGTTTCTGAATTGTGCATGTGTGATTGAGTGAGGATGTCTTTTCTGATTAAGGCTAATGGCCCAAAGCTTGAGTTCTGTGTGTATGAGTGTCTTTTTGTGTACCTGACACTTATTGTTTGTAAACATAATAAATAATAAATATATATATATATATATATATATATATATATTAGTATAAAATAAAGATTTTTGACTTACCTAAAGTACAGGCTGGTCGATAGGAACACTAAACACACACAAAAACACACAACCATTCGAGCTTTCGCCACCAGTGATGGCTTCTTCGGGAAAAAGAGGGAGGAAGGAGAGGAGAAAGGGAAGGATACGGGTTTTAAGGAAGTGGAAAAGGAGCCATTCCAATCCCAGGAGTGGAAGGACTTACCTTAGGGGACAAAAAGGAAGGTAAACAAATACACACACACTCACACATATCCACATCCAAACACACAAACTCCTAAGTGTGTTTGGATGTGGATATGTGTGAGTGTGTGTGTATTTGTTTACCTTCCTTTTTGTCCCCTAAGGTAAGTCCTTCCACTCCTGGGATTGGAATGGCTCCTTTTCCACTTCCTTAAAACCCGTATCCTTCCCTTTCTCCTCTCCTTCCTCCCTCTTTTTCCCGAAGAAGCCACCACTGGTGGCGAAAGCTCGAATGGTTGTGTGTTTTTGTGTGTGTTTAGTGTTCCTATCGACCAGCCTGTACTTTAGGTAAGTCAAAAATCTTTATTTTATACCATTTTCCTACCTGGAAGGTCTCCTTCTATATATATATATATATATATATATATATATATATATATACGAATATTATAGAGGAAAAATTCCTAACAGGAAAAATATATATATATATATATATATATATATATGTGTGTGTGTGTGTGTGTGTGTGTGTGTGTGTGTGTGTGTGTGTGTATAATTCAAAGCTATCCATGTTCTTTACTCTTACTTTTTGCAACATATTATTGCCGTCTTTATATAGTTTGGGTTTATTCCTTTAACGAAGTCTTCTTTGTGTAACATTTTACAGTTTTTGTTGACTTTGAAAAATGTAGAGAATGTTATTACTATCCAATATAGTAACATTTTAACACTTCACATCGGTGATTCATAGTTCTGCTTGACCTTTTACTTTTTATTTTGTGTTGTTAATTTATTGATTACTGTTGCAGGATAATCTTTATTGTCTGGGGGCCAGTCATCCGCTCATATAGTGTTCAGACAGGAGAACTAATTGACAGCTATGAAGGACTGAAATCAAAAGCAGTTGGTGTTGTGTTGAATCCAGATAATTCTGATCACATTGTTGCCTGTTCACAGACAGGAGAATTAATTGAATGGAACTGGAGGACTACAGAAGAAAAGCGAAAATTGGTGAGTGAAGAAACATCTGTGCATGATCTCTAAGTAGTATTAAGATTAATCTAACTACCAATCTTGATTCGTGTTCAGTTTCCATTTGTTGCATGTAAGAAAACTGAAATATACTTCATTAGTACTTCCAAGTGAAAACTTTGAGCTATAGTTTTTCTTTTTCCCATAATTACAATTTCACTTTTTTTGTACATTTTATCTAGATTCTTCTGTTTTTTGCTCCTTCTTAATGTAGTGTTCAGTATCAAGATGACAAATCCATAATTCTGAAGGGCCTAGAAATGGCTGGTGATACTTAATGCATGAAATGTGTTGTGGAAACTAGTTAATTTGTTTCATTCGGATGTATGCAATTTATATGTACAAAATGTAACCCAGTTATGTTGGCCTATGGCTGTTGTTGTTGTGGTCTTCAGTCAGCAGACTGGTTTGATGCAGCTCTCCACTCTACCCTCTCCTGTGCAAGTCTCTTCATCTGAGATTAGGTTCGGCAACCTACATCCTTTTGAATATGCTTACTATATTCGTCCCTCGGTCTCCCTCTATGATTTTTACCCCACACACTTCCTTCTAATGCTAAGTTGACAATTCCGTGATGTCTCAGAATGTGTCCAACCAATCTATCCCTTCTCTTAGTCAGGATATGCCAGAAACTCCTTCTCCCCAATTCTGTTAAGCACCTCCTCATTAGTTACGTGATCTACCCATCTAATTTTCATCATTCGTCTGTAGCACCACATTTCAAAAGCTTCTATTATCTTTTTATCTGAACTCCTGATCGTCCACGTTTCACTCCCATACAATGCTACACTCCAGACAAATGCTTTCAGAAAGGACTTCCTAACATTTAAATTAATATTGGATGTTAACAAGTTTCACTTCTTAAGAAACGCTTTTCTCCCCATAGCCATTCTGCATTTTATATCTTCTTTACTTCGGTCATCAGACGTTATCTTGCTACCCAAATAACAAAATTCAGCTACTACTTTTATTGTCTCATTACATAATCTAATTCCTTCAGCATTGCCTGATTTTCTGACATTGCATTCGATTACCTTTGTTTTACTCTTGTTAATGTTCATCTTATATCTTCCTTTGAAGACTATCCATCCCATTCAATTGCTCTTCCAGATCTTTTGCGGTCTGACAGAACTACTATGTCATCGGCAAACCACGATGATTTTATATCTTTTCCCTGCACTTTAATGCTCTCTCCAAATTTCTACTTCCATTCCTTCACTGCCTGCTCAATGAACAGATTGAACAACATTGGGGAAAGGCCACAACCCTGTCTTACTCCCTTCCCAATCTCTGCGTCCCTTTCATGCCCTTCGACTCTAATAACTGCTTTCTGTTTTTTGTATAGGTCAAATATAACTTGTCGCTCCCTATATTTTACCCCTGATACCTTCAGAATTTGGAAGAGTGTATTCCAGTTGAAATTGTCAAAAGCTTTCTCCAAATCGACAAATGCTAAAAACATAGGTTTCCCTTTCCTTAGCGTATCTTCTAAGATAAGTCGTAATGTGAGAATTGCCTCCCGTGTTCCTACATTTCTCCTAAATCCAAAGTGATCTTCCCTAAGGTTGGATTGCACAAGTTTTTCCATTCGTCTGTAAATAATTCGTGTTTGTATTTTGCAACCATGACTTATTAAACTGGTAGTTCTGTAATTTTCACACTTGTCTGCACTTGCTTTCTTTGGAATTGGAATCATGATATTCTTCTTGAAGTCTCAGGGTATTTCCCCTGTCTCGTACATCTTGCATACAAGGTGATACCATTTTTTCACAACTGGCTCTCCTAATGACATCAGCAATTCAGACAGAATATCATCTACTCCAGGGGCCTTGTTTCGACTCAAGTCCTTCAGTGCTCTGTCAAATTCTTCTCGCAGTATCATATCTCCTATCTCATCTTCCTCCACTTCGTCTTCCATTTCGAGAATACTGCCTTCAAGTTTATTTCCTTTGTATAAGCCCCTCTATATATTCTTTCCACAGTTCAGCTTTCCCCTCTTTGCTTATTACTGGTTTTCCCCTCTGATTTCTTGATATTCATACAGCTGCTTTTCTTGTCTCCAAATATCTCTCTTATTTTCCTGTAGGCGGTATCTATCTTTCCCCTAGTTAAGCATTCTTCTACGGTTCTGCTTTTGTCTTCTAGCCACTCCTGCTTAACCAGTCTGCACTTCCTGTCAATCTCATTTTTCAGACGTCTATACTCCGTTTTTCCTGCTTCACTTGATGCATTTTTATATTTTCTCCTCCCATCAATAAAGTTAAGTATGGTTATAGTAAGAGGCATGTATTATGTTCATGAAATGATGGGGTTGACTGAAGTACAGAATACCATTCATTGGCATTGACCTTTGATGCTGGCTGTTGTGCTGTCTGATTGAAAACATTCATCATTTTCCATTTGTGATCAATGTATCATTACTGGTCTATTTACATTCACCCATACACCAACCAGAGTGGCCTGTTTTCATTAAAACTATATAATCACTTGAAACATCGATCAATTGTAATGACAACTCTTTTCTTTCGATAATGGATAGTTTTGTTTTATGAGTAATGTTGTTTTGGAATATTGTTTTATGTGTTTTTTGTTTTGTTTTTTTTTTTCTTCCATGTTCCCACCAAGGATGTTATGGGTTAAAGCAGTTGGATGGTATTGGGTTGTGCAGTAATTACCAAATCACTGTATATTTTCTCTATTAGAGTCCTTTTGTAGAATTACATTTAGTACTGCAGTACAGTTGTCTTCATATCCTTAACTCACCATAACCTTGTCCTTTCATTGCCAACTTCAATTTAGGAAATAAGCAGATGTCGGTTGGGGCCAAATCCTGTATATGTAGTGGGTGATCCAGGACTATGATCCATCTGCAGATCAGAAAATCATGCAGGATAATTGCTTTGAGCACTTAAGCAGTGTTGTTGAGGAATGGCCAGAACTCAGCCTTTGGTATTCAGGTCAAATTTGACGAATTCTGACCCATGAATGATGGATATTGCTGAGATAATACTCATCATTAATGATAACAAGTCTTTATGGTGTTAGACTCTGCAATGTTTTTCATTAACTAAATGAGTGTGCAACACAAATGACAAATTGCTGCTCCTTTTGCCGAAATCCTTGGTCAGAATTCTGTGCAAAAGAATTATTTTTTGTGTTCCTCACAGCTTCTTGATGAGGTGTGCAGGACCACAACTCTCAGCTGCAATGATTTTGGCAATTTGCACATTTTTATCCATGTGACTTGTTTGTGGCTTAGATGTCCGTAGCACGTCCTTAATGTCCACTCTGTCATCAATAAATAGAGCATTCACTGAAAAACATTCGAACAGATTACTTACTACTATCAGCAGTTTTTATCGTATCAAATGTTGTTCAGACAGATTTGCCCAACTTAACACTTGATAATGGTTCACTGGTCCACTGTCAGTTTTCAAAGAGTGTCAGACACATAGTCATGTTCACTGCCAAGAAGCATGTTACAGCTTTGATCTTCTACACATTTATTGTCTAAAATTAAAGGATCCTACTACTGCATTTTGCCACAAGATAGCATTGCAGTATGGAAATGCACACAAGCTGTTCTAACAGAACTGGGACGTACTGCATATGAATGACAATAATTAAAGGATAGAAAAATTAAGCACTTAATTTTCAAAGATAGATCAACATTTTTATTTGTCTTCCTTACTTGAAACAGGTTATTAGGGAGTACTGTAAGGCCTTCATGACTTCTTGTATTGTAATGCAGTAGTTCTGTGAGCCTCGACTCTACAAAAACTATGAATGGTTGTTCTCATATAAATTTAACATATAGCTATACATAGTAAACGAAATGAAATTCTTAATCACCTTGCACTGGACAATTATATAAGTGCTATATAGCTCCAGTTTTAATACATGCATGAAGCGTTATAAATACGGTGGTTTGATATTTTAGAATTGACAAGATAACATTAAAAACTGGATTGTGCAATTAAACTTTCACCCTTAAGTTCAATATGCTACACTCTTTATTGTCTTGCTTACTTTACTAATACACTACTAGAATGTATTAGTGATTTAATGACACTGAATGTAATGATTTGACCATAACATCCAGGGCTATATTTAGAATATCCAATGCCCCTGTGCAGTAATTTATTTTGCGCCGCCTCCCAAAAAAAAAAAAAAAAAAAAAAAAAAAAAAAAAAAAAAAAAAAAAAAAAAATTTCTGGATACACCACTGCTATCAACACAACCTGAATTTTAAAATTTATTTCTGTAATCGAAACTCTGTATAATGGTAATTCAGTTAACATTAAACTTTTTTTCAGTGGTAAAATTTTGCTGCCCCCAAAATTTTGCCAGCCTGTGCAGCTGCACATGTTGCACTCGCCTAAATACTGCCATTCATTTGCTGGGAGAGGAGGGGGGGGCGTTTTTAGTAGACCAAAGTGTTTTAATTAAATTGATTTCATTAATGTTGTTCGTGATAGTGTTGCCTACGTCTACATCTTCTTCTTTTTCTTTCTCTTTCTTACCATTTATCCCACCTGCTGGCAGGGTCTATTGTTTTGGCTCGCTGTCACTACTTTTTATGGTATTGTGGCTGTCAGGCTGTAGGTGTGAGGTCTTGAGGTCTTCATGAAGGGTGTCAAGCCATAATTGCCTATGTCATCCTCAAGCTTGTACAATATTAACGTCTTCAGTTGTCACTGTTTTGAACACTGTGAAGATTTTACAGTGCACAAGTGAAACTTCAGAAACATGGAAAAATTAGGCGAGGTAATATGTAAAACAGTTATACCAGTCATCTTAAAAAACATTGGAGCAGAAGTGACTGAATGTTTGGAACGGGCGAAGTATCTAAATAGCAAGCCCATAAACACAAAAAATAATCCGAATGTAACAAATGTTGTAAGTGCGTATAGCGGCAGACGGCCAGTCTAAGGCATGCTTGCCGCGCTCCAGTGGCGAATATGAGTACCTTCTGACTTTCGGTGGTTTTCCTGAAGTGGGGAGGTTGGGAGTATACTAGCGGGCGATGGTCCCACAGTCCTTCATGAATCCACATTGAGTGATGGTGGAACTGATTATTTTTCAAACCCTTTTACTGCTGATGCTTTCAGATACTTTAATTGCATGTGAGAGAAGGTATATTGGGCCATAGTTGTTACATTCATCTGCGCTACCCTTCTGTTACCATATTGGAACTCCTTTGTTGCATATCCAATCAGCTGAATTTTTTCCTCCTCAATGATTTTGTTATTAAAGTAACCGGTCAGCCATTCAGCTGAGTCCCAGTGTTTCGATTTCCACAGGTCTGCAGGTAGATCATCAGGTTCCATTGCTTTTCCATTTTTCATTTTATGCAATGCTTCAATAACCTGGGTGATTGGTGCTATCGGTCCCTGTACATGTTGTAGCACTGGAATTGGAGCACGTGGAAAATACCTCATTGCAAACTTCCTCAAAGTATTTCCTCCATTACTCTGCTACTTTCTTCCTGTTTCTTCCTGTTCATCACTGATTCCACAGAATTTTTCAATGTCCGCAGTTTGCATATGACACTGCTTATATCAGTCTATAGATTTCTCGCTGTCCAGTCGGTGTTTAAAGATTGTCATAGACTTTGCTGAAATGGGCTGATTTTTCTGATGTGACTGCCTTCTTTGCTGCATTCCTAGCTTCACAGTATTTGTTCCAGTTTTCATCTGACTTAGAAGTGATGAACTTGTGGTGTATGTGCTTTTTAAGGTGCACAACTTTTGTCACCTCTGCAGTCTAGAGCCATGTTTAGCAATAATTTTATGTTGGCCTGGTTTTGTCGTGCCTATTTTTTCATGAGCTTCTGCCGTGACACATCTTTTTCAGGCATTCCATGTTGTTTCTACATCAGTAATAGCTGCAAGAGTGATGGAAGAAATAGTGTCTCTTTTCACCTCTTTTAAGTCGCCACCTTGTATTCCGCACTGATCAATTACAGTCTCTCTTTCTTTCCTTTGGAGGCTTGATGTGCAATTTGACAACTATTTGGTGGTGTTGTGTAGCAACTGTTTCATATGGAATAACTTTTACATACAAAACGAATTTTATGTCTTGTCACTGTACAAAAGTGAAATCGATCTGGCTCAAAGGTGGGACTTCTGATTCTTGAAGTACGTGTTCATAATGACTAGGTCATGAATTTCTGCAAAGTTCAATGCTCTTTCCCCATCTGCATTTTTGTTCCAGGTCCATTGTTACCATGACGTTGATATCCTTCAGCCTTTGAGCTAACATGTCTATTGAGGTCACTACAGACTATGAGAGTATCTTCAGATAGCACTTCTAAATTCTTTTCATCAGTCATCATCCAGAAGTAATTATTTATCTTTTGCGTGCAACCTGTTTGTGGAGCATAACATGAGAATATATGAATGTTCCTTTCATCTGTAGTGAAAACAACTTTCATTAGCCCTATGTTGTATGGATCCTACACTGTTGATCAGTATTTAGGTATTGATGGAATAAGTGTTTGTAAGCTACTTCCTTGATTGAGGGGCTACACTTTCTGAGGATTCTTCCAATAAATCTCATTCTGGGATGTTCTTAACCCACACTTAAAGGATCATTCTTTCTACGTATTCACAATATGTTTATGTTGTGAATTATTCCCCCTCCCTCTTCTTCCTCCTTCCCAAATTATTAATTTTGTTATTCTTTTGTTTTTGCGTTTTCTCTTCAAAGACGATAAAAATTTGTTCTGAATTTCTCCCTTTTTTATCTTTTGTTACTTAGACTAATCTAGCTTCTTGTCATAGATTAATTCTATTTTTTGAGACATCTCAGGTCCATTCCATAGTGTTGTATTTATGGAAGTGTCTTCTATTTGATGTAGTACTCTATTTTTATGACCTCTGTTTCAGTTTTAGTATTATTATGTGTGTTGGATCTCATCTTACATTCTATGCCTCCATGGAAATGCTTGATTGTGACAGCCTGAAATACCAGACCATTCTATTATTATCTGTGCCCTGGAGACTGCTACTTAGAAAGTTTTCAATGTTGCCAGTTCTAACTCCTTCTCAGACATCTTGTATGGCTATCTTATGTATTTTCTATTATCATTGCCATTGTGATTCATTACAGAACTAAAAGATTCCTGTTTGTTACTCATATCAGGCACTGTATCTTTTCTGGCAGTAAAATTTTTTTCTTGAGGGCTGATTTAAACATCCTTAATTTGCATTCAGGATAACAGCTAACCAAATTTTTAAGAGACCATCCAGATTTAGATTTTTTGTAGTTCCTCTTAACTTGCTCAAGGTATAAGCTGTATATTATTCCCATTAGATTTTTCTGTAATCACTCAGTAATTAGTGGTAAGTATTTATTTTCTGTTCACTATGAGGAGATACATTATCTCAATCAAAACTTGAAGGTACTTAGATTACTGAACTACGCCATTCTCTTGTGTTTTAATCTTAGTGCAGATTAGTTTTATTACAAAATTCATTTCTATTCTGTTGTACAGGAATATTGTTTCAGTTGAATGAATATTTTTTTTTCCCTTAGCAACTGGATTTAAATTATAAGAACAACAAACCCAAGTTGGTTGTGAATTTTTATGTTGCAAGAACACTAGAACAGAAGATTAAAGTTTTTTTAGTATGGGGATATGAAAAAGAGAAAAATGCAGTTATCGACATTTTTAACTTCACAACAGGCAAGATATCGAAGACAAACTTTGGACAGTGCAGGTAAGTTTCTATTTACTGTCTTCTGTAATAATTTTATGTTTTTGCTTCATTTGTTATTATCTGTAACTCTAATTTTCAAAATATTTCCTAGAGTTGACAGCCATTCACACAGCACTGCAATTGGAGGAAACAATACAGGCATCTGTATTGCTGGGATAAAACAAAATGAACTAATAGTAATGTCTTCAGAAGATGTTCACCCGATAAGGTCAGTAATATAATTGTCTACCATTGTTTTAAAATTATTATGACAGAATAAAAATTATGGAGACAGTGCTGCACAATTTCAGATATTCATTAATGAGCAAAAATTATTTTCTGTAATATAAAAAAAGACATTTTTGTAAGTGAATATTCATGTTAGTGTTAGTTTCATACTATCTCCATTCCAAGTAAAATATTGCTTTAAATTCTTCTTTCTTTGTTACCAAGATCTCCACTGAATTCATTGTATGAATGAATTGTGTTGTATGTGGTAAAGGAACTGAAGTACTAGGAAATCAGCTTCTATTTGGTTGTATCTAACAGGGGAAATTCCATGTTGGAATTCATCAATATAATTAGGATAGTTTGCTACTCACTGTGTAACAACATACACCCAGCTGTAATTGGCACATAAAAAATACACTCCTACATACAAAACTTCAACTTTTTGCCATTATCCTTCATCAGAAAAAAGACACCATTCACACAGGCACAAAACTATCATCTCTAGCCGCAGAATTGTGAACATGCTCTTTGTTGAGGAGATAGAAGGGGTGGGGAGGAGGGACTGGAAGGTTGCAGGGTGATGGTGAGGATGGATACAGCACTGCCTTACAGACCATCTAGGAAGTCAATGGGTTGAAAGAGATGCAGGCTAGAGATGGCAGGAACTGTTGTGTGTTGGGGAAAAAAGAAGTTATTTTAGGTTAAGACCTGGTTAATTTCTGGATCAGACAATGTACTGTAATCCAATCTACATAGTTAAGAAAAGCTAGTAGTGGAGAGGGAGGGGGAGGATCCAGAAGGCTCGGGCTGTGAAGCAGCTGTTGGAATCGTGTTTGTTCCATCAGTTCTTTCTGTTCATTGGAGGTAGACCAGACACTGGATATAAGATGCATGAAGACTCCCGAAAACAGAGTGTGAACACCTGTGAGTTCAAATGTTTTTGATATGTCGCATTTTGCAGCTCTTAAATATTGTAGAAAAGACATTTCTATATATGCACCAAAGCTGCTTTTATTTGAAATGCTGACTAGTTTCGGGCTTTGCCCATTTTCTTAAGCCACATTCATATATATTTTTGTTTGGATACTGCTTAGGTCACGTTGTTTGTTGTAATTACTTTGGTGTAGTTTACTGGGGTGTTAATCCAAACTACACCAAAGTAATTACAACAAACAGAGTGACCTAAGCAGTATCCAAACAAAAATATATATGAATCTGGCTTAAGAAAATGGGCAAAGCCCAAAACTAGTCAGCATTTCAAATAAAATCAGCTTTGGTGCATATATAAAAATGTCTTTTCTTCAATACCTGTGAGTTCAATGACACTGGAAAGTAACCTATATCGAGAGTCCATTTTGTGTTCTTTAAAATCTGTGAGTTGACGGATGCAGAAAAGGAATGGCATATTAAAAAATCATATGAATAACATTTGTTTCCATTCTGCTGTTAGATATTAGAATGAAACTAATGCTGCAGTCTTGCAGCTTAATGTAATAGTTTGAAATATGCATAAGTAAACACTATCTTTGAGATTATATTTTGAGTGAGCTGTTTGGTGTGGGTAAATTATCTGAATTTTGTCTATATGTTTAACAGGAAGACATATTCTTTTAACTGTTGTATGAAAGCTAGTGAGAACTATGATTTTTCTATAAAATAAATTTATTGACAGAGGTACTTACTGACACAATCCCATGACATAATCACCAACAACTTAATCACATACAATAACTTATTTGTTCAGCAGATATGTGCTTTTAGTTTTGCAAGGTACAGGTAAAGCAGTCTACAATCCAAAGTTTTGTTTGAACAAAACAATGCTTTACTAGGCATTTGGAAGTGGTATGACATTGCCTTTCTTCAACCTCTGAACTGACTTATTCAGCTACTTATAGGGGGACTTGCCATGGTCAAACTCAGCATTTTTGACATCAACAACATTGCCAGAGGTGAAAGACGTGAAAAGTGACAAATAAAAATTCCAGGACTCAGTGGGATTGAAACCTGTGACATTTGGATTCATAGTCTGCCACCCAACACTTCAGTTTTGTAGGTCTTTTAAATACAATCAATTGGTAATTCTTGATACTCACGGCAAATTATTTAGATTTATATATAAATGGTAAGGGCCATAACACTGAATGAAAAACTGTATAGCATAAGTCTTCTGGATCAATAAGTATCAATTTTCAAAAGACATTCACTCTCTTTCCAATTGCTTTACTTAAGATTTTGGTACTGATATTTATGTGCTGCATATATGTTCCTATAATGTAACATGTAAATAGGAGTGAAGAAACAGAAGAAAGTTTTAACTGAACGAAAAGTGAACATTAAAATTTTTAATCTTATAGATAAAATGTTTTGAAGACCACAGCCTTCTTTGGGTAGAACTCCACTAGAGATATTTTTTGATGTAGTAGATGTCTTCAGGAAATGAATTGTTTTTTTGTAAACATTGAAAGAAAGTAAAAAAAAATGAATTAAATGGTGGGAGGGGGATAGGAGGTGGGGGGGATACTCATCCAATAGGGTGGAACACTTTTCTGATTGTTACTACTACATTTCCTATGAGTGTTTTCCCGAAATGTTGAAGCTAATAAACTGTTTCCTCCATAATTAGCTTGTAATAAGGGGGGGGGGCAATGAGAGGGAAATTACACAGGCATATGGGATATACACCATGCATCAGGGATAGTCGTGTGCAGCACACATTGAAATAGAGAAGTGAATTGTGAGGGTGGGGAGGGGGGAGGGAGATAGAACTGGGGAAGAAGTAGACCAGAGAGTGGAGAATGAATGCAGAATGAGTGAAATTATGGTCATGGGACAGCCGTGTAGGTGGGTGTGGCACAGTGGGTTTGTGGAGATTGAGGTTAAGAGGATTTTGGGATAGAAGGATGTGTTGTAGGAACAGTTCCCATCAGTGTAATTCAGAGAAGCTGAAGTTGGATGCAAAGGATCCAGATGGCACAGTTTGGGAAGCAGTCATTGAAAGAGAGCTTGCAATATGTGGCAGCATCTGCTGCCATTTTGTAATCAACAATCATCTTGGTCATAGTTTGTTAGTGGGGCAGCTAGTTTGTGGTCCTGCCCATACTAAATGTTGTGCACAAATTCCAGTGAAGATGGTGTGTGGCATAAGTGCTTTCACATGTGGCCCCTACCTCTGACAGGATTGAATAAGCCTCTGGCAGGATTGGATTGTGCTGGATGGGTTTATCATATGGTCTTGCAAGAGTCTTCCCTTAGGGGTATGACACACATGTATCTGACAAGGGTTTGGGAGTGGGCATGGCGTAAAGATGAACTAGGATATTATTTAGGTTAAGTAAGTATTGAAAAGTCTTATAAGGGAAATTATTAAATTCTCCCAGTTCAGAATGATTTTGGGAGATTAAGAGGGTTCTCTTTTGTAGGTGGTTCCTGCCTGTGATTAGAGATTTGGGGGGCAAGCTTGAATAAGCCACAGGAAATCTGTTTCAGCAGTAGTTGTGGGGGACAATGCATGACCAATGTTTACTGACTATCCATTTACGTTTATCAACATATAATATTAAATAATATTTTGTCATTTTATTGAATTAAATATTTGCAGACAATTCCTTGGTGGACAACGTTGGTTCACATGTGTTGCATGTCATCCAACAGAAGCTTGTGTTGCAACTGGTGACAATTCTGGCCGCTTGCTCATCTGGAGAGGCTTCAATCCAGGATCCAAACCTGTTTACGGAGTGTACCATTGGCACACTTTGCCTGTAACAGCCGTGACATTTTCAAGTGAAGGTAAATTTCACAGAAGTCTCTTGCAGTAAGAAATCCCTTCATTTGTAATTTACCAGGTTTGTTTCTTTTCCACAAAGGCATGCATTTCCATAAATTTCAATTTTTTTCTTCTTCATTTTGTATCTTGTTATCAAAGGTTTCTTATGCATTATAGATAATTTCAGTTGATCATTTCCAATTTCACCTTACATTAGGAAGTAAAATGCTATGGATATTTGTGAACAAAATATAATCACATCATTATTATATAACTTTTTTTCTTTTGCAGTTATTTTGCCTTATTTCAAAATTTTTGTCAGTGGATCAACTTTATGGTGTGTAACTTTTACTGTGTACCATATTTGCAAAATAGTACATACACTTAGCATGCTTCTCCCTGTCTGTGTGTGACACACCATTGAAATATGTGAAAGATTTTGTAATGATATAAATAATGTTTTATAATACAAAGTCATACAGAAATTAATTTATTTGTAGCTCTAATGTTAAATATTATGATATAAGTAACTTAAAATGAAAATAAAATTTACTTTTCAGTTATGATTGGGAGGAGAAAGTGTTGAGTGTAGGGTATAGGGACAGTAAGTTACCTTAGGTTGAGGCCAGGATGGTAGTCAGACTGTAAAATCTGTTGTAAGGATTACTTCCATCTGCACAGTTCAGAACTGGTGGTGGGAAGATTCAGATGGCTTGGGTTCTAAAGCAGCCATTGAAATTGAGCGTGATATGCACAGCTGCGTATTGTGCCAGTGTGGTTCACCATGCTCTTGGCCACAGTTTGGAATTAGTACCTAGCAAGATGGTGCAACTGGACTTGCATCTGGGAGGACAGTGTTTCAAATCTACCTCTGGCCATCCAGATTTAGGTTTTCCATGAATTGCTTAAGTGACTTCAGGCAAATTCTGGAATGGTTCCTTTGAAAGGGCATGGCCAATTTCTTTCCCCACAATACAAATGTGAGCTCCGTCTCTAATGAACACAGTACCAATGGGATGTTAAACCCTAATCTTCCTTTTGCTGCAGCCGATTGGACTGTAGCTAGAAAGTTGAGAGGATGACCAGCGTATAAAATATTCAGAGGCACAGGGGAGGGTAGGTTTATGCACATCCGTGCAATTATTCATTGATAGAGTGGTATCGGCTTTATATCCTTCTGATATACCGGGGCTTCCCGACAGTTGCTCGCTGAAGGCTGGCACGATGTAGCCACGGCCGTGACATGGCTGCTGATAGCCACTGCTGGGCCGCATGGTGTGCATTGACTCGGTGGCACCTGGTGCCATGTGTACAAGGTAGAAATGCATACACAGCACTCTCATTGAGCGGCCATGTGCTGTGCACGCTGTTTTGCTTTGCGTAAGAAGCAGCGTGCTATGGCACCTGTGGAAGACAGACTGGTGGCGGAAGGTAGTTGACGAAAACACTCTTCTGTCTTGTGGTCAGAAGAACCCACACACACCATCTGGTTTGAATGGTAAGCTATTGCTGTCTCGAATGGGAAGCTCCTCAGCATCCCACTCCCATTTCATGCAGATGAATTGCAGGCAACCTCAGTGGAGGCCTGCACAGATTAGACCTGATGTCGGATCTTTGATGGTGTCATCTGGACCAGGTGTGGACCATTCCGCGTAGTTGTGTTGAGAGCGGTAATCCGCTGTTACCCAGTGGCGGTGCTGATCATCTTGACATCGAAGCTGCACATATCCTCGTCGGCCGTACTCGAATAAGACCAGACTAGCACAGTACAGTTATGTTCTTTCACATCCACTGTTTATACTGCCTCCTGTTCCGCTTATGAAGTGTCATGCTAAATGTCAACTGCACCACGGTTGATTTTTCCCGTTTGCTCAGTGGTTCGTTTGAAAGTGTCTCAAGCCCCCTTGCTCCAGTCTGAAACAAATATTGCAGTGCATGTGATTTTGCTTGGCAACTTTCCACATGCTCTTCCAACACTGCTGTAGTTTCTAACTCTGCCGGCTCGTACGGCTGTTTACTTTCCTTGTGACCTAATGTTGCCACAGCAAGTTCTTGCTGTATGCTCATTGTCCAGCTCTCTACTTCTAATTTCTATAAAAATTACTTATTGCTAATTCTAATCCCTTTACACTTTCTTACTTTTGGTATTGGCCATTCATTCTGGTCACCATACGAAAGTAAAACACTATGTAGCGATTGCAGCAGAGTTGGTAAATTACATGGCTGCTATTCAAAATAAGTGTCAGCTAAATTTCTTTATTTAAATGAAATGTGTTGCTACATGGTGTGCAAGAACATGTATATTACCTCAGGCTTGCCTTTTTGAAGATTCGATTATAGTGTTGAAGGATTGGTAGCTGTTTCTGTCCCTATTATTATGATAATTGTTACAAGCTTTTTAAAAGGTTATTGAAATTCGTTATAAAGGCCTAGACCACATAAGAACTTAAAATCCAATAATGGAAAGTCCAGGTTGATATTAACAATAAAGTAATAAGACAGTTCACAACTCGCCGCAAAGACGTGATGATGAGCCACGACAGGCAAAAACACATACAACAGTTTCACCTATCGGCCATGGCTTCCTTCAGAATTAGGAACATTCACACAATCACACAGGCACACAACCGTCAGTTTCAGCTGCCACACTTCGAATCATGCTCTGCGGTGTGGAGATAGGAGAGGGGAGGGGGGATAGGAAGGTTGTGTCATACTCTGAAAGGCTTTGCTGTATACAACCTTCCTACCCCCATTCCCCTCCTCTTCCCTCCCTATCTCCACACCACAGAGAGTGATTCAAAGTGTGACAGCTGGACGGTTATATGACTGTTGTGTCCTGTGTGTGTGTTCCTAATTCTAAAGAAGACCAAGGCCGATAGCTGAAAGTTTTGTATGTGTGTGTCTTTTTTGTGTGCCTGTCGCGGCTTGTCATCACATCTTTGCACTGAGTTGTCAACTGTCCTATTACTATATTGTTAATAAGAACTTAAAATCTTACAAAATGGTGACTAGTTTCGACTTTACAGTCATTATCAAACCTGTAACAATCAAAGGAACCACCCTAAGAACCAAGTATCTGCTTTCCACAATAATAACAATGACTAAAATAACTTGGATAAGACTTAAAATGTAACACTACCTATTAAATAAAATTGAGACACTTTACCCCAGTATGGTAAATACAATAAAATCATGGAAAAGTTAGGCACAAAAAATTGCAACATACCACAGACAATGGAACGATAAAAAATTAGATTGCCAGTTGCATTATTTTGAGGGTTTAGACCAGTCAATCCATAATCCATAAAAGATTTTATTGTCAGGAATGTGGATTTTATTATGGCAATGAAAAATGTTGAAAAAATCTGGCATCTGTGGACTACGATGTTGTGCAGTATAAAATAACATAAGCATATAAGTATAATAAATCAGCACAGGACAAAGATGAGAGCAAAGCTCAATTGGTGACTCATATTGTGCAATATCAACATTATATAAATTAGGTGTTTCACTGATACACATGTTAAATACTTCACCAAGAACATTGGTGAAAAAGTAATGTGTATGCTGAACTAATGCTCCACATATTGACCGCAATCACTATGCAAGGGTTTGAGCAAACCTATCACAAGGAAACCCCCAATGGGGAACGGCCTCGTGCATCAGAGCATAGTGCCTCAATGCGCTTGGCCACTCCACCATGGCAAAGAAATTGGAACAAATGATGCTGGCCACCAGTGAAGTGTTCCAAATGGAAGCCTAGAGTGCATACCAATGGTAATTCCACTATAACATGGCTGAAGTGAGGAGTTTAGTCAGCTACTGATTCAAGGCAGTCGTGTGTACGAAGGCCACGTCAATTGACACTCAGTCACAGTACACCATTAGCCGTGTTTGTTTATTCTACTTCTTTCCCTTGTTTTGATTTGATTGCTGTGCTGAAAATAAGGTTTGGAAATAGTTGCATTAAAGTTGGTACTCTTAGTTTTGTAAGACATGTTATATCACAGCAGTTTGTCATTCACAAATTCTCCTAAAACTAAATGGACATTGACAGTCATACATACTCATCATTTTCTACAGGTCACAACCATCTCTATACTGAAATGTGTTTGCCAAAGAATTTATCAACACTACAGTATCAGTTCTCTCACACTTCAGTTCTTAGACATATGAATCATTGGGTCTTTAGTATAAGTTAGTTGATAAGTAGGTTGTAAGTTTATGGACTGATGACCCCACAGTTAAGCCCCATAAGCTTAACAAGCATCATCAACATACAATTTCTTCATTACCATGGTATTCTCGACAGGCATGGGTACCAAAGTAAGTTACATGTATTCTGCCACCATAACCTCATTGCTGGATGTGGTTACTATTGGGACCGAAGTTGGACCAACCGACCAAGGCAGTCGGCAGTGAGTCGCCACAAACAAACACCCCATAATGGAACATACAGAGGAAACAGACAGTGATGAAAACAAGGCAGAATTGCAAGTTCAAAGGGAGATCCAAATTGGAACCGAGACATTACTGAGTAAGGAACCAGTAAACTATGTGATGCGTGAACAATATTGAAGTGCAATCAAGGCATGACTGAGGAATGTGCCAAAGCTCCGTACCCTATACAGGATGGCCGAAAGTGTGGATAGGCCTATGTGGTAGGCATGTTTCTGCATGCAGTGCTGTAGCCTCCATGACAAAGCTCGTGGGTTACGCATGCCATCTAAGATCTGCCATGTTCTGGTGGTCTCTCAAAGTTGCCGAGGTGCGCTGCCAAACGATTGTCGCTCATAACAGATTCTGCCACAGACACGACTGCCACCATGTTGCACCAGGTGACCATCACAAGGACCACAACCACCACCACCACCACCACCACCACCACATCAGCCATCCTCATCAACACGGGATGGTGGAGTACTTCGTCACTGTTACTTCCACTGCCCAGTAGGATCCTGCTTTCCAGTGCCACAGAGTGGGTGCTGAAAAGGGCAGTTTGGACTTCAGGTCCACCACTGCAGAAGACTATAATTGCCCTTTCTCTATGTGGGAGCTAGATTCTGCGCTGTCTGCAGCTCATGATATGTGCCCTGGACAAGATAGAATACATTACAGTATGCTGCAGCACCTTACAGAATGGAACAGAGAAATTCTCCTCTCACTTTTTTAATGTCATTTGCGCTTCAGGTCATTTCCCTGACTCATGGCGTGAAGCAGTTTTAGTTCCTGTTTTAGGGAAGGACCTTATGAGTCAGAGTAGTTATCGTAGCGTAGCCCACAACAGCTGTGTGGGAAAGACCTTAGAACGGATGGTCAACCGCTGTCTTGTCTGGATGTTAGAACCCAGGAAATTCCAGTCATTTTAAGTGTGGGTTCAGGAAATATCGTTCCACCTTCGATAACCTGGTCTTTCTGGAAGCGGCTATACAATAGGCTTTCGCCTTCTTTGGAGTTGGTTCTCCAATTTGTGTCCAGTGTTTTGATTCTTATTTTCTCTCAGGAGTGAAGTAGTGGATCCACATTTCATCCATAGTTTTGAAATAATGCAAAACATCAGCTTTGTTGCTGTGAATTTTCTTCACCATTTCAGGAGTCATCAACTCATTTGGTCAACCACTGTGATGCTTGTCTTGGCAGCTTGTAAGACCTCGTTTAAATTCAGCCTACCCAATATTTTACTGTTGTAAACAAAGAGCATACAATCTAGCTTAGCTTTAATATTTGTTGCACTGAGGTCCTTCAATATATATATATATATATATATATATATATATATATATATATATATATATATACGTAATAAATAGATGAAGAACACTTACCAGGCGAAGGGGCACAGGCAGTAATAATAACAAATAAACACACAGACACACACACACACTCAAAAATGCTAGCTTTCGCAGCCTAGCTGCTTCATCAGGCAGAAGGGAAGGAGAGGGAAAAGGAAATGATGAGGATTTAAGGAAGGGGGTAAGGAGCCATTCCAATCCCGGGACAGGAAAGACTTACCTTGGGGGAAAAAATGGAAGGTAAATAAATGCACATACACCCACACATTTACACAGACACAAGTACACTTAGGCAGACATACTGTAGAACTTCTACAGTATGTCTGCCTAAGTGTACTTGTGTCTGTGTAAATGTGTGGGTGTATGTGCATTTATTTACCTTCCATTTTTTCCCCCAAGGTAAGTCTTTCCTGTCCCGGGATTGGAATGGCTCCTTACCCCCTTCCTTAAATCCTCATCATTTCCTTTTCCCTCTCCTTCCCTTCTGCCTGATGAAGCAGCTAGGCTGCGAAAGCTAGCATTTTTGAGTGTGTGTGTGTGTCTGTGTGTTTATTTGTTATTATTACTGCCTGTGCCCCTTCGCCTGGTAAGTGTTCTTCATCTATTTATTACGTATATTTTTTTCCTGTTAGGAATTTTTCCTCTATAATATTCGTATCATAAATTTGAATTCAACAATTACTTCCGTCATTGTTCTGTTACCTTTCGAAATCTTTTCTGTCTTCTAACTTTCCCTTGTTTTTGCGTTTTTGTTTTTATTTTTATTTTTATTTATTCATTTATATATATTTTATATAGCAGTTCCATTCTACATTCCCTTCTTATCTTACTGTTCACTTTTCGCCAATACTTACAACAATACGTCCACTTCCTAACCTAACCTTTGAGTACTTTTATATGATTTTTACCACTTCCATTACTTCTTCTTCCGACTGAAATACGCCGCTCATTAAATTTTCTCGCTATATAACGTAAACATTAATTCACAACTGTAGTTTCGCATATTGTTTATAACCATTTTCGGCATTTCCTAGTCACCTCACGTTTGTTTCCATTCTCGTTTTTCCACATTTCCGTTCGTTTTTCCTACTTTTCCGATCGTATTTCAGCTACTTTACCTTGGATTTGACTCTACTATTCCATCGTCAGACTATTCTTAGCCTCAATATCGTAATCTGCTACCACTCCACCAATCCTATTTAGACGTTTTCCTTGCTTTCTCACGCAATTTTCTCGTATTTTTTTCCGCTTTTTTCCGATTTTCACCATCCTTAAACCTCGTTTGCCCGCCATACCACTACCTAACCATTAACACTACGTGGTTGACCACTTAAGGTGACCACAGTTTCAACAACGAATTTTAACGACTTTTTCTTCTTTTTTCTATTTCCTTCCTTTTTGCTTATCTGAATTACTTTTCACATTAATTTTTTTTTTTTTTAAATTTATATATATATATATATATATATATATATATATATATATATATATATATATATATATTTTATTTTATTATATTATTTTATTCGTTCATTGCAACCTGTTACATAGCCCATATTTCTCACTTTTCCTTCATCCATATATTATGCCTTCCTTACAACACCCCTACAACAACCCCATCCAGTTTTATTTACATTCCCTCCGTAAACATGCTTTTTCCCTAGCCAGATTACGCTCCCACATTCTTTTTATGAGGCTTGTCTGACATTTGGAATCACTCCCAAGGGCCTCACACTGAAAGTTCCCATCTCTAAAAGACAGTTCTACAGTATGTCTGCCTAAGTGTACTTGTGTCTGTGTAAATGTGTGGGTGTATGTGCATTTATTTACCTTCCATTTTTTCCCCCAAGGTAAGTCTTTCCTGTCCCGGGATTGGAATGGCTCCTTACCCCCTTCCTTAAATCCTCATCATTTCCTTTTCCCTCTCCTTCCCTTCTGCCTGATGAAGCAGCTAGGCTGCGAAAGCTAGCATTTTTGAGTGTGTGTGTGTGTCTGTGTGTTTATTTGTTATTATTACTGCCTGTGCCCCTTCGCCTGGTAAGTGTTCTTCATCTATTTATTACGTATATTTTTTTCCTGTTAGGAATTTTTCCTCTATAATATTCGTATATATATATATATATGAATATTATAGAGCAAAAATTCCTAACGAAAAATATACGTAAAAAATAGGTGAAGTCCACTTACCAGGCGAAGGAGCACAGGCAGTGATAGCAACACACACACACACACACACACACACACACACACACACACACACACACACACACACACAAGCTTTCGCAGCCTAGCTGCTTCGTCAGGCAGTTGGGAAGGAGAGGGAAAAGGAAATGATGAGGGTTTTAAGGGAGTGGGTAAGGAGTCATTTAAGGGAGTGGGTAAGGAAAGACTTACCTTGGGGGGGGGGGGGGGGGGAAAGGAGGGTAAACAAATACACAACACACACACACACACACACACACACACACAGAGAGAGACACAAGTGCAACTTTGTTTGCCATAGCGATTAACAGTCTTGTGTCTGTTGTTAAAAGTCCTGTCCAGTATTCGTTATTTGTTGATGACTTCTCTATCTTTTGCTCTTCTTCTAGCCTTGCAATGGCAACTCGTCAGTTGCAACTCACTCTTTGACCATTGGATGACTGGGTGATGAAGAGTGGTTTTAAATTTTCATGAGAAGTCTTTGTGTGTTCTTTTTAACTGTTTCTGTTCTATTTTAAACTTACCTGAACTGAGGATGCTAGACACTGTTCTGCATTTTAAAGAAATGGTGAGGTTTCTGGGCCTGATTTTTTCCTCTAAACTCACATGGTTGCCTCACCTCAAAGACCTGAAGAAACGGTGCCTCAAAGCACTAAGCATTTTAAAATGTCTCAGCCACAATTCACGGGATGCAGCTAGAACCTGTCTGCTTCGATTTTATTGGACCTTTGTGTGATCTCACCTTGATTATGGATGCACAGTTTATGGTTCTCCCAGACACTCTTATTTGAATGTTTTAGATGTGGTGCACCACGAAGGGATTCAGCTGGCTACTGGGGTGTTTTGGACTAGCCCCATTCCTGTCCTCTGTGCTAAGGCTGCTGAACCGCCTCTATCTATCAGGCGACAGTTGCTCATGGGGCGCCAGGGATACAAAACGCTGTCGACGCCATATACACCAGCCTACCATAGTGTAGCGCAGCCTTGTATGGAGAGGTTGTTTTAAACTTGCAGTGGGCAACTCGACCCTCTGGGATCCGCTTGAAGGACTGTCTTTCGTGAATTTTACAGTACTACATCGCGTTTGGAACAGGTTTCCTCCTTGGCTCTTTCAGAGGCCCATAATTTTTTTAGACTTGTCAAATTTTAAGAAATGTTGCACTCCTGATTTTATATACCAATCTGAGTTCCTTAACATTTTTGATAGGCATTACGGTTGTCTACACTGATGGCTCCAAGCATGGGGATTCTCTTGGCTGTCCAATAATGTTCCCTCACCATATTACTAGAATTCACTTCCCCATAGCCTTTGCTGTTTTTACAGCAGAGCATCATGCCATTTTGAAAGCTCTCGAGGAATTTCGGCGTGTTAGAGACAATCTCTTTCTTATCTTTTCTGATTCCATCAGCGCCCTAGAATCATTGTATGACTTGTACCCACCAGAGAAGGTTCCGCAGCTCATACAGGACCAACTGCACTCCCTCCAGTGCCGGGGGAAACAGGTGTCATTCTGCATGAGGGCATTAGGGAAAATGAAGTTTCTGATCGGGCTGAAATGGCAGCCTGCAGTGACCATTGTGTCATACAATCTGCCATTCCCCTGCAGGATGTCCATTCTGATGTTTGGGGGAGGTCCTTTCAGCTGTGGCAAGAAACATGGCTGTCAGTGACAGGTAATAAGCTGTGCTCAGAGTAATCCACCATCCGGCCATGCCGAACCTCCAGCCAGTCACTGAGATGGCATGAATTGACACTGACATGGCTCCGAATTGTTCACTGCCCATTGACACACAAATTTTTGCTTTGTTGGGAGGAACTCCCTTTTTGTGATGCCTGTGAAGTGCCACTTACAGTACGTCACATTTTAACTGAGAGGAGTTCATATCATGCTGCAAGGGCAGCTGTGAATTTTAGTTATGATCTGCCCTCCATTTTATCTGATGATGAGACGAGCGTGGCTAAAGTTTTAAAGTTTTGTGACTTATCTGCGCTCTGGCCTAAGCTTCTAGGCTGGAGATTTTAATGTGACAAACACATCGTCATCTCACTGAAGGCCAAGATCTAAATTATGACATTGCCAGGAATTTCTAAAACAGAAACTCAGCACAAATATGATAATCGAAAGTTGTTGGTGGAATATTATAATTTAAACTGTAAAGGTAACAACTCAATGAATAGGTGAATTATGGAGTCATACAGAACTTTATTACTTTCAGACAAAACCTTCTTCAGATAGAGCCAACACACACAGCTATACCAATATATTATCAAAGCTGGCTGAATAGTGCCAGCAATGCAGCTCAAATAGGCTAATGGAATGTGAACATGAGGAGGGTGGATGGAGAAATCTGGCAGGGTGTGGGAGGCAGGGGAGAGGAAGGGTGGCTGACAGCAGGATGGCATGGCCAAGTAAGCAAGCACGAAATGCAGGATCTCTGAAAAGATTTGCTTAAAGTGAGTCGGACACTGCACCAGACCCGGTCAAGCCATCCTTGCTTGGGCACACAAGACAGCCTCGGTCAAACCGTAGCCTTGCTCAAGCCTTGTTAGCTTGGCTGCAGTTATTTGTGTGGGCAGCCTCTCCACTTAGGCTGTGCCCTGACTCATCCTGCATTTCGTGCTTGCTTACTTGGCCATGCCATCCTGCTGTCAGCCACCCTTCCTCTCCCCTGCCTCCCACACCCTGCCACATTTCTCCATCCACCCTCCTCATGTTCACATTCCATTAGCCTATTTGAGCTGCATTGCTGGCACTATTCAGCCAGCTTTGATAATATATTGGTATAGCTGTGTGTGTTGGCTCTAACTGAAGAAGGTTTTGTCTGAAAGTAATAAAGTTCTGTATGACTCCATAATTCACCTTTTCATTGAGTTGTTACCTTTACAGTTTAAATTATTATTTTGATTATCATATTTGTGCTGAGTTTCTGTTTCAGAAATTCCTGGCAATGTCATAATTTAGATCTTGGCCTTCAGTGAGATGACAATGTGTTTGCCACACTTCAGTTGCTATAATGAATGTCAAAAAGATTCATTGAAATGATTAAGTAATACAATTACATTAGCAGACACTTTCTCCCCAATAGATTTATCAACAGTATAATTTATTCTAACAGAAAATTACACAATTTTGAAGGGAAGAGGGTGATTAATTGAAATTCTATAAAGTTAGTAATTGGAAAAGAAGTATTTCATTATTCTAATATTCATGGCATGCTAACATTTCTTGCCAAAATTTGAAATTTGTATCCTTCTGACTGCAAATATTTTGCCCTAGAAGAAAGAGAAACTGAAATTTCCAGCTTCATTTTCTGATATTTATTTTCTGTCTAAGAACGAAAATATCAAAAGTTTTGCTAATACTGTTATACGCCATTTGAAACTTTTGCAATTATTTTTAGTCTATGAATAAAATGGTATTGTCATAGCAAAATGTTACATTTTCATAGTGTCAGATATGGTACTGAAATGTTACATGTATTGTATTTATTGTCTCTTTTACTGGCTGCAAAATATCCCAAGTTTTTATTTTTATAACTAGTAATACTTCTTATATTTTGCAGGAAGATATGTCTACACTGGAGGTGGTGAAGGGGTTTTAGTGAAGTGGTCCCTGGATGCCTCACAGCAGCGCAGTTTCTTACCACGGTTACCAGCCTCAATTGCCCACATCTCATTATCTTCAGATAATCGGTGTATTGGCATTTCAACAGACGATAATGGTAAATCATTGCAGAGTTTGTTGGAATTTATTTACTTCGCTTTGAATTACAGAGGTTTTACGTACAATTATACATTTAATGTATGAGTGTCTGTGACATTTGTGCACATACAACTCTTCTGCCAAGAATTCATTTAAAAACACTTCATTTATTTAGCATTTGGTACCAGGAAGTTTTAGATTTACTACTATGCCTGAAACATTCAGAGAGTGACGAAAGCTGTGCTAATTTGCAAATGTAGCAGTGATGGACAACATGAAAATAGTACATATTTTATAGGGGGTGGAGTGGTATCTTTATAATGAAAAATGGTAGAGATTTCTATACATAAGACAGTACAACAACAGATGTAAATAATGTTTATAAAATCTTTATTGCAATTGTATCAAAATTGTATTTTATAATGTAGTAACTAGTTTCAAAGTATCAAGTTTATTCTCAAGCCAACCTGTTGAAGCTAAAGTACAAAGCACAAGATAACACACATTTAAAAACCCAAATACAATACAAAATTATTCATCAGTTATTCACCAAATCATCCCTGCTTTAGCTTCAATAAGCTGTCTTGAGAATGATTAGGATGGTTCAAAGTTAGTATTAGAATTATAAAATGCAGCATTGACAGTAATATAACAAAACTTTCTTCAGATGCAAGCTGTTAGTCCTGCCCGACATGTTGAGAATTTGTATTTAATGTTCTTGTTTGATAAGATCAGACTGCCAACATAGAAGTTGATATTAGTCTCAGTAAGGAATGTGCCCTCCTTAGGCAGTAATAAACATTTTTCACTTGTTCTTCGTACTGACTCCCAAACTCTTGAACAGGCCTTTGGAGTATTGTACCACTCCTTTCTCAAGGTTCTTGCTCAGTTGAAGAAAGGGTTGTTCACTGAGAAACACACCTGCCAAGAACATCCCAGGCATCTTTTATTTAGGATTTAGGTCTGGGGAGGGTACATGGTACTTTCCAGTCTCCCCCCCCTCCACCCCCCCCCCCCAGTGGTCCTTGTCATGGGTAAATAAAAAATAACTACTGCACTCCGAAACAGACTAATGGGATCCAGAATAATTTCCAGTCATATTGCTGTGTTGCAATGGTACCTTGAACATGTATATGCAGTGGTGTTCAGCCATTGTGCACAATACCTCCATAATTTCTAGGCCATATCAATGACTTTCATCAACATTATGTGGTGTGTAATGTGTTCCCCTCTCTCTGCAGACTGACTGGTGGCTATAAGCCCTTGCCACGATGATTCATGATTTGGTGGAGATCATCATTGTTACTGATCTCAACCAACATTCTTCCTTATTCAACAAATTCATTCTTGACGCTGGTGTGGTCAAAGTGGGATGCATTTAGCAGGCTTGTTATCATACAAAATCATCTTGATTTAATAGCTGTGAAATGGTTCTGACAGAGACGGGGTTGGAAGGTCTGCAACAATCTGCTCAGGATTGATTTAATCTTTTTCCCACTAGGACCATATGTATTGATCCTCTTTTGGTGTGATGGTTTGTCTATGCTCACCTGCATGTTTTCATGTAGCATTGCTGTCTTCACTGACCATTGTAAATCATACTACTGTTGAACATAACGATTACTGTAGTGACACTTTGTTTGGCTTTGAACCATACAACTGCTTGTCTTCAATTGTGAGAACGGGGAGGAGGGCCCTTGTTTGTTCTGTTTATCTGCAGCTATTTTTTTACTAGTATTTTGTTCTTGTTTCATTTTTTATGATGGAATGTTTTAAGTACCAGGCATGGTGGCACATTGGTAATCCACTGGACTCGCTTTTGGGAGGACATTTGTTCAAATGCACCTCAGCCATCCATATTTAGGTTTTCCATGATTTTCCTAAATCACTCTACATCTACATACATACTGCTCAAAGCATCTAAAGGAGTGTGACAGTGGGTACTCATCACTCCTACTAGTTACTTGCTGTTTTGTTCAAGTTCCATATAGAATGAGGGAAAAATGAATGCTTGTATGCATCTGTATGAGCCATAACCTCCCTGATCTTATCTTTGTGGCCTTTAACAATTGTATGTTGTTTACAGTAGAATTGTTCTGCAGCCTGCTTCAAATTCCAACCCTCTAAATTTCGTCAACAGTGTTTCTCGAATAGAACGTCACCTTTCTTCCAGTTACAGTTCAGTAACAATTGCACTCTTATCAAACCTACCAGCAACAAACCTAGCTGCCTGCCTATGAATTGCTTCTATGTCTTCCTTTAAAATAAACTGGTGGGGATCCCAAACACTTGAGCAAAACTCAAGATGGCATCGTACAAGTGTTTTATATGTGGTCTCCTTTATAAACAAATCACATATTCCCAAAATCTCGCAATAAACTGAAGTCAACCATCCGTCTTTCTCACAACAGTCCTTATGTGCTCGCTCCTTTACATATTGGTGAGCAGCGTTGAACCTAGACATTAAATTGTCATGACTGTCAAGCAGCACACTACTAATGCTGTATTTGAACATTATGGTATTGTTTCTCCCACTCATCTGCATCACCGTACACTTTTTTACATTTAGAGCTAGCTGGCATTCCTCACACCACCTAAAAATTTGGTCCAAGTCAACCTGCATCCTACTAAAGTCATTCATTGATGACACCGTCCTGTACATCACAGCATCATCAGCAAAAAGCTGCAGATTGAAACTCACTCTGTCTGTCAGGTCATTTATATAGATAGAAAATAATAGTGGTCCTATCACACTTCCATGGGGCACTCGTGATGATATCCTAGTCTATGATGAACACTCTCCATCAAGGACAACATACTGGGTAATACTGCTTAACTAGTTTTCAAGCCACTTACATGTTTGGGTACCTATTCTATATAATTGTGCCTTCATTAGCAGTCTGCAGTGTGGTCCCATGTCAAACAACTTTCGAAAATTGAGAAATATGCAGTCAGCATGTTGTCCTTCATGCGTAGCTTGCAAAATGTCATGAGATAAAAAGAAAAGCTGAGTTTCGCACAATTGATGCTTCCTAAAGCAGTGCTAATGGATGGCCAGAAGCTTTTGCATCTCAAAGAAAATTTACTATATTAGAACTGAGAATATGTTCAAGAATTCTACAGCAAACTAATGTTAATGATATAGGTCTGTAATTTTGTGAGTCTGTTATTTTGCCTTTCTTATAAAAGGGAGATACCTGCACCTTGTGTGAAATGTGTGGGGGTGTGTGTATTTGTTTACCCTACTTTTTTCCACCCAAGGTAAGTCTTTCCTGTCCCGGGATTGGAATGACTCCTTATCCACTCCCTTAAAACCCTCATCATTTCCTTTTTCCCCTCTCCTTCCCTTCTGCCTGACGAAGCAGCTAGGCTGCGAAAGCTTGCGTTCGTGTGTGTGTGTGTGTGTGTGTGTGTGTGTGTGTGTGTGTGTGTGTGTGTGTGTCTGTGTGTCTGTGTGTCTGTGTGTTTATTTGTTGCTATCACTGCCTGTGCCCCTTCGCTTGGTAAGTGTACTTCATCTATTTTTTACCGAAAAATTCCTAGCAGGAAAAATTAAATATAAAAAATAGACGAAGATTACTCACCAGGCAAAGGAGCGCAGGTGTAACAGCATCACAAATAAATAAATAAATGAATAAATATTGTTGAAATGAGATAGAATGGCTGGCCAGTACTTACCATTGTGTTGTACCGCCGATAGTAACACAAAATGAAAAAACAGAAAAAAAGGGACAAAGGGACAAGCTTTCGGAACAGAGTTCCTTCGTCAGGTGGGAGAGAAGGGAAGAATAAAGGATGGGAACAGAAGGGAAAGGTGGTTCACGACCTAGGTCATGAAGGTGGTGTTTCGGAAGAAATAAATGAATACACACACACACACACACACAAACGCAAGGAAGGGGGTAAGGAGCCATTCCAATCCCGGGAGAGGAAAGACTTACCTTGGGGGAAAAATGGAGGGTAAACAAATGCACACACACCCACACATTCACACAGACACAAGTACACCTAGGCAGACATACTGTAGAAATCAAAGAAGTTAAGAAGTTAGACAGAATGTGTGGGTGTGTGTGCATTTGTTTACCCTCCATTTTTTCCCCCAAGGTAAGTCTTTCGTGTCCCGGGATTGGAATGGCTCCTTACCCCCTTCCTTAAAACCCTCATCATTTCCTTTTCCCTCTCCTTCCCTTCTGCCTGAAGAAGCAACTGGGTTGCGAAAGCTTGCGTTTGTGTGTGTGTGTGTGTGTGTGTGTGTGTGTGTGTGTGTGTGTGTGTGTGTGTGTGTATTCATTTATTTATTTATGATGCTGTTACACCTGTGCTCCTTCGCCTGGTGAGTAATCTTCATTTATTTTTTATATTTAATATATATATATATAAGCTTGCCCTTCAGCTTATTCTCTCCTCCCGTTGCCCACCTGGTCTCAATCTCCGCTAATTCAAAATCCCGCCCACCATCTTTAACATCTTTGCCTTGGTTCTGTGGACAGAGCCTCTGCCTCAATTGGTATCTCTGTCCAACTTCTTTGCTTTTTACAAATGTCTGTGTAGGTGTGTTTGCGTTTCGATATGTCTGTGTGTGTGTGTGTGTGTGTGTGTGTGTGTGTGTGTGTGTGTGTACCTTCCTTTTTGTCCCCTAAGGTAAGTCCTTCCACTCCTGGGATTGGAATGACTCCTTTTCCACTTCCTTAAAACCCATATCCTTTCTCCTCCCCTTTTTTCCCCCCTGAAGAAGCTTATATGTATGTTTGTGTGTGATTCATATTGGGTTGCTGAATTTAAACGAGGTCTTACAAGCTGCCAAGACAAGCATCACAGTGGTTGACCAAATGAGTTGATGACTCCTGAAATGGTGAAGAAAATTCACAGCAACAAAGCTGATGTTTTGCATTATTTCAAAACTGTGGATGAAACGTGGATCCACTACTTCACTCCTGAGAGAAAATAAGAATCAAAACACTGGACACAAATTGGAGAACCAACTCCAGAGAAGGCGAAGACCCTTTCACCTGCAGGCAAGGTCACGGCATTGGTTTTTTGGGATGACTACCTTGGAAAAGGAAAAACTATTAAGTATCAAGCAAACTTATTGCAACATTTGGGCCAAGAAGAAAGAGTTTTTTCTTCAGAAAAATGCACCAGTTCACAAGTCTGTTATTTCAATAGGCAAAATTTATGAACCAAAGTTTGAATTGCCACCTCATGCACCCTATTTGCCAGATTTAGTCCCCTTCGATTATTTTCTGTTCCCAAACTTGAAAAAAATGGCTTGATGGTCAAAGATTTTAAAATCTGAAAATTTGATTTCAGCAGTTAAATGCTATTTTGAGGAGTTAGACAGTTCTCATAATAAAAAGGGTATCAAACTTATTGAACATCACTGGAGAAAAAGTGTATAGAGGTGAAAGTACTCTTTGTTGAAAAATACATCCTTTTTTTCAAAATTTTTGTTTTTTTCTTGGGTTGGGGACTTATTGGACCATCCTCATATAAGTTTATATAGAAATTGAATTTCTTGAGCTAAATATAGAAATATTTCTCATACTGGTTTAAAAAGACAAAAATTGTATCTAATATTTAATTAAATGTTTATTAATGTTGTGGTATTTATAATAATATAATGTGAATGAGTTATATATGACATTTAATGTAAAAAAATGTATTCCAAATATTTAAGTTTTGAAACTGAAATTAAAATTTTGTCTTTTGTTTCATTTTTCAGCAATTCAAATATTCGATCCTCAGTTCAAACATTTATCTGTCGTTCAACATTTCACATGGGGAGTTAGACCCGTGGCTACTGCTCCTGGAAGACCTGGACCACTTTTCCCAGCCAGGTTAACAAGGGATCCTCGTACACAGTCTTTGGTTCTTAATGGACGTACTGGACACATACAGTTTTTCTCAGTGCATTCAAAAACACTGCTATATAATGTATGTATGCAAATTATAAATGCAAAATCATTATAATTACTAACTGTATAAATAACAATATTGTAAGGACAGTTTACCACAAAGACATGTGACAAGCTGCGACAGGCACATAAGAAAGACACACGCATTCATCACTGAAGCTATCAGCCATTAACCTTCTTCAGAATAGAGAGCATTCACTCAGGCACACTTCATAGTCACACAACCATCATCTCTGACTGCTACACTCTGAATCACGCTCCACGGTGAGTGGATAGGAGGATGGGTGTCAGGAAAGTTGTGTCACGGTGGTGGGGATGGATATAGATAAGACAGCCTTACAGAGCAAGAACGTACTGGGTGGGTGGAGTGGATAATATTGGGATCAGAGAATGTACTGCAAGGATAACTCCCATATGTGTAGTTCAGAAAAGCTGGTAATAGGTGGGAGGATCCAGATGGCCTGGGTTGTGAAGCATCCATTGAAATGAAGCACATGCTCCACTGCCTCAAAGTTGTCTACCTTGTTTTGACCACAGTTTGGTGATGGCCAATCATTCTAATGACCAGCTGGTAGGTGGTCATGTCAATCTAAAAAGCTGTGCAGTGATTGCAGCACAGGTTGTAAATTACATGGTTGCTTTCATAGGTGGTCTGGCCTCTGATTGGGTGGGATAAGCCTGTTATGGGACTAGAATAGGAAGTGCTGGTTGTGTGGATTGGACAGGTCTTGCAGTGGGGTTTTCCGCATGGATATGATCCCTGTGGCAGGGGGCTGGGGTTCGGGATTGCATATGGATGGAATAGGATGTTATGGAGGCAACGGAGCACTGGAAAGAGTCTTGGGTAGGATACCTCTCATTTATTGGCATAGGGACTGAAAATCAAAACCTTGGTGAAGGATGCAGTTTAGTTTTTTCCAGTCCAGGGTAGTTTTGGGTGGCGAGGGGAGCGTTTTTTATGGCTGGTTATTGATGGTAGGGAGGCTTTGGGTTGTGGGCGCTCGAGAGTTGTTTGCGGACTAGGTCTTTGGGGTAGTTACTTTCTATGAAGGTCTTTGCGAGACCTTCAGCATATTGAGCAGGAGGTTCTTGTCACTGCAGAGACACTGTCCTTGGGTGGCTAGGCTGTAAGGGAGGGATTTTTTTATGTGGAAAGAATGGCAACTGTCAAAGTGTAGGTACTGTTGATGGTTAGTTGCTTTAATATGGAAGAAGTGTGGATGGGGGCATCAGTGAGATGGAGGTTAACATGCAGAAATGTGGCATAGTGGGTTGAGGAAGATCAGTTGAAGCAGATGATGGGAGAAGGAATTGAGGTTTTGATGGAAAGAGTATAATGTGTCCTTGCCCTGAGTCCAGACCATGAAAATATCATCAATAAACCTGAACCAGACCTTGGGACTGGGGATTTTGTGGCACAAATTTGATGGCAAACTTTCCCCTCTAAGCAAAGTAGTTGTGTGTTAAGATGAAGATGAGGAATGAGGTATTGGGCTTGAATTCAAAAAGATGTTTTTTTTTTTTTTTTTTTTTTTTTTTTGGGGGGGGGGGGGGGGTGTAGTGGTTGAGAGCTGTAAGGCCATGGGCATGTGAGATGTTGGTGTTTAGGGATGTGGTGTTCACTGTGACAGGTAAGGATGCGGGAGATAATGGGGTGGAGATGGTGGAGGGTCAGTGAAGAAAGTGGTTGGTATCCTTGCTATGGGAGGACAGATTTTGGACAATTGGTTGAGAGTGTTGGTCAACAAGGGTTGACATTCTTTCAGTAGAAGCAAAATTATGACCCATAGTTGGGCGCCAGGCATATTTGGTTCATGCATTTTGAGGAGCATGTAGAAGGTGGGAGTTTGCGGGGTGCTGTTGAGGTGAGGAGGGAGATGGATTCAGGAGAGAGCTTCTGGAAGGGACTGGAGGGATTGGAGATCTTGTTGGACTTTAAGGATGGGATCATTCAAGCACAGCTTGGAGGTGGAACAGAGTTGGCAGAGCCCTTCTGCCAGGTAGTCACTGTGATTCATAAATAGTCAGGATTTGGAGTTCTTAGGAAGGGACTTGGGGAGAGGTGATGAAGCAAAGGTTGAGATGAGAAATTCTTGGAGGGTGACCAGGTTGGTTAGTTGGGAGTCCAGGGGGATCTCAGTTGTCTGGCACTATGTAGTGTGAAAGGCAGGGTTCAGTGTTGGAATTAGGTTGGCTTTGTTCTGACGGATAGTTGGCAAAGTAGTGTTTCCATTGTAAGGCTTGGGAAAAAGAGAGTAGTTGTTGTTTGATGTGTCCAACATAGTTGAATTGGAGTGTAACACTGAAGTTGAGACATTTGGTGCCCCACCTCCCTCCCTTCCTCCGCCCTCCCCCCCCTCCCCCCCTCCCCCCCCTCCCCCCCCTCCCCCCCTCCCCCCCCCCCCCTCTCTCTCTCTCTCTCTCTCTCTCTCTATGTGTGTGTGTGTGTGGGGGGGGGGGGCTATTTTTTGCAACCCTGCCTCCCCACTCCGTTCCTAATTGCATCTAGTATGTACATGCTCCATAAGGTCATGCTGCAACCTTCCTGTCCCACATTCCCCTCACCTCTCCTCCTATCCCCTAACCACAGAGCATGATTCAGTAGTGTGGCTGTGAAGTTAATGTTCCCTATTCTGAAGAAAGGTAATCACCAATAGCTTAAATATTGTATGCATGTAGAATATTATTTCATATAGCATAGTTGATACATAATTGTAATAATGTTCAAAATTCTTGTCATAGATAAGAGAGAGAGAGAGAGAGAGAGAGAGAGAGAGAGAAAACCTGACGAATTAAGTGTGCACTTTGTGTTCAGTGGGCACTGTGGAGGCTTAGGAATGTGCATATGTGTGTAGAATAAAGTTATGTCAAGTAGCTTATGTTGTGATGCAGTACGTGAGAGAATGTAACATACAAACTGCCAATAGTGAGATAAGAATTTTTGAAACAGAGGAATTTGGTAATACTGAATAGGAATTTAAATTTTGGAAACACTTTTTCTGAAGATATTTGTAGAGACTGAAGCCTGGCATGGAAGTGAAATGTGGGTGTTAAATAGTTCAGAAGTTCAGACAAGAAGAGAGCAGACGTTTGGAAATATAATGGTACAGTAGAATAATGGGAATTAGGTGGTTAGATCCGAAAATGAATAAAGCGATAAATAAAAGAAGCAGTACTCAGTTGAATGAGAGGGAAAACAAACTTGTGGCATGAACACATTTCTGTGGGCACTTACTATGATTAATTTATAGTGTTGTTTATATTTTTGGTTTGAAATTTACATTTCTTCAATGTTGCAAATTATTTCACCCATTCTAAAGTCAAAACATTTTTAGCTTGATGTTACAGGACAGAATTATCTAACTCAAGAACGTGGTGAAGTTATAGTTAATACAGAAGTAATTAAAGTTGCCTTCAGTTCTGATGGAGAATGGCTTGCAACAGTGGAGCAGAGAGATGACAATGAAATCAGCCCCGAGTTGCGTCTAAAATTCTGGGAGTATGATAGCACTAAGCAGACGTAAGTTGAGTTAAATCTTTAAAGATCAGTTGTAAGCTATTTCAGTGTTAACAATACTCACCTGTATGTCATTAATTTTCAGGTATTCATTGAACACTTCGATAGAACTGCCTCACAAGAGTACTGTCTATGCTTTACAATTCCAACCATCTGCAGTCTCTAACCACTTGTTGGCTGTCACTACTGGGGATGACCAAAAATTTCGGATTTGGGGACTTTCAGAAAATTCAAGTATATATAGTAAGTTATTTACAGTTATTGAGTTTTGCATTGCTGATAGCTTTTTAGGGTTTCAGAAATATGTAAGAAAACAAAGATAAAAGGATATATAAAAGCAGCTATTAAAAGCAAAAGTTTATGTTTGCTTAGGTGTGTTGTAAGTGTTCACTTATTACGTAGTCTAGAGGCTGGTTACCTCAGCAAGGAGATACCTACCATACACACTATACTGTAATTACAACTTTCTATTGCACTAATAGAGTAGTCAAAGATCGTAGTTTCCCAGAACACTAAAAAATGAAAACATCAACAAAATATACCTACATTGTATAAAATCTGTGTAAGTGAAGATAATTATGTGTGGAATAGTTAAGTCCCGAATAGACCAATGGCGTGCTAATGTGTTTGGTACAAGAATATTGTCAGCACTCACCATGAGGAATGATGGGAATGTTGCAGTGCAAGTCAGTTGTATGCATGGAATGAGACAACAAGAAACAGATTCCACGATATGAAGAAAAATGTAATGAAGTAGGAGATTTTTATGAAATCATCGATTTCCTCTTAATAGGAGAAGATATTCAATGAGAATTTCTTATCGATGTCTTCACATTTCTTCATAATAGTATTCAAATATGTTGCTGGAATTCCAAGAGATGCAGCTAACAGTACACAAGTCTTATATTAGAGACTAGTGAGAATGCTCGGCATTTTTGTTCAAATTATTGTTTATGTTTGAAAAAAGATTTGTTACTTGCATTTCTCACGAATGTACATAACAACTGTATCAACAACAGTATACTTTTAATAACCTGTATTGGGCTCTACGCCGTGTGTGGATTGTTTGGATCAGTAATTATTATAATTTTGGCAGTTTTTTAAATAAATAAAAAAAAATCTTCCTAGAAAAAATGGATAAAAGTACCAAACATTGTGGTTTTCTGTTGCAAAAATGCAACATGGAAATAGAAGAGCACTGTACTACGGTATCAGAGGTTCATTAATGACTTGCATCTCTCTTGTTGATAGATATGACATCATAAGTGTAAAATAATAGATCCACCAAAAATGCAATGCGTAATTGTGACAATGTCTGTCTACTAGATTACAAAGAGTACTTACCAAATAAAGTCTTATTTAAAGTGAACAGTGGCTTTTATGTTTCTGCAAGTTATTGACATTTATTGTTTAGCCAATATTCAAATACAATGTGATGTTAGAAAGCTTGTTGCACTACCAGCACCCCTTTGTCCATGTGCACGAGTTATTCCTGTCTCGCATGCATGCATTGATACTCTAGAATTTGGAATTGCTTATGCCAATTTCCCATTCTGCTGAGGGTGGCTTTCATGCTGACTTTTGTTGTGCTAAAAAAACACCTAAGATATATATATATATAATATGGCAGATATTTGCTTACCTTTTAACTCCTTGTGCTTTTGTGTCACGTACAACTCGTTCAGTCACATCAAATGTCTGTATGGAAAAAGAAGACGAAGTAAAGCAAGATGTTGAGTAAAAACGTAGAAACGAGGTAAACTTTTTAGGAAGAAACGTAAAATTGGGGGAATTTTAAGAATTGGCCTTATGGGTTTTTTCACAGTGGCTATGAATTTATGACGTAAAATCGCTAAAAATGTAAAATTGGGGAACGTAAGATCAAAGTTCCTCTTGAACTGGGTTCCATGCTACAGAGTGTGCAGTCAGATGTGTATCCGAGTATTGACATCTCACTTTTAGTACTAAGCGTCTGCATATATTGCCTTGAATGGTCCCTAATGAGCTTACGACATATTTTTCATTGGTTTTTAATATCGCATAACCTTAATGAATTGAAATAAATACTTGACAATTTTGACATTTCCTAATGCTAAATCCGGGTTTTGTCGTAATATGAATTATGTTAAATAGAATATAAAATTGTATTACACTTATGGAATATTTGAAATTTCTTCTTTTAAAAGTGGGTTTACGCTAAATCGATGTCGCACATAACCGAGGTTATACTGTATTAAGTCCTAGTGTTCTATACAGACATGAGGTGAATCAAATACTTAAGCCATGCCATTCTCTACATCTAATATATAAAGCAGAGTGTCCGTATATTTGTACACGTTGCATACAAATCTACAGTTTTGTTCCAATCTTTATCAAATTTTGTACACAAAAGCTTCAATCCATGAGGAAGGTCGCTGTAAGTGTAAGAATCACATACGATATATAGTTCATGAGATATGACGTCATAAACAATGAGATGCGCGAAAAACTGCTGCATTTAGCGACAATGATGCTCATTTTCACCTAAACCACTGGACCGATTTCAACCAAATTTGGTACACACATTCCTTATCATGAGATAATAATTGCTGCAGGCATAAGAATCACATCCGACACATGGTTTAGAAGATGTGGCATCATAAACAATAGACATCGCAAGAAACTGCCACATAATCCAGCGCGACTTTAAAAATACGCTGTATGAGAATGAGAGTACTTAGCGGCTTGGAACAATCTTTAAACATATCTTCAAACCTTTATTAAACTTTTTCTCGCTGACAACCATACCAAAATGATGAAAGGAAAAAAGTTTCTCGCTTACTACTTTTCTGATGTTTATGGAGTAAAACTACGTAATTCGGTATGACGTTAAAATTTATTATTTGTTCACCAGAAATTTTAGCCACAGGAAATTTTACATGCAGTATACACATGTATACATGAATGTTCCTTCTAAATTGTATCACATTCTGACACGTAGTTCATGAGATATGAGCACATAAACAATAACATTTATGGAAAAGCGCCCCTTCCCGCACCAAGTTATAATCTATTACTTCTTTACTACTAACTGCATTCCAAAGAGATTTTACAGACATACAACCCTTATACAAATGAATAAATACCTGAAAAATGGCAGGAATACATAAATAAATACCTGGGCATCGCCGGGTTATCAGCCAGTTACATATAAAACATATCAGCAATGCAATTAACATTTGTAGTGGATGATGTTATTGTTAATTATAATGCCATGTAAGAATTGGCGATGTGGTGTTAGTATATGAACAGTTTGCTACGGGCACGGTCTTATGTTTCCTTAAATTCCTTCACCAAAGAATATGAAGCAAATACTCCAGATTTGAATCAAGAACAGCTGCCAGAATGCATAATTTAGAAGTACATATCCCTGGATCTACAAAAGTTGTTAATTTTAAACTATTTTTAATTTTATGCATTACCCGAGCTTCGAGACCTATATCTCATAGTGAGAGTATGACCATAGGATAATGCCACTAGCACATAGTTGATGACACCGTTCTATAGTCCCCCTCAATCTGATTAGCATTCTATGCTAATTCGGTGGAGTGATGACCACCAGGAAGCCAGTTACTTGTTCTTTTTCTTCCTTTTCGATTTCTGAAGGACAACTTCCTTTTTTCTCTTACTATTCTTTCAAACTTTACTATTACTATCCTTTCTATTTGAATAAATAGCAGTTCAAAGACAATATTGATTCATGTTTTCAATCTTCAATATTTACCTGTGATCCTGTGGTGACGAAACATTTGCAGAATGTAGTTATCCTTCATACTGCTAGATGGTATGACTTATCATGTAATGCTAATTGACTTAATTGTTTTAACATGATTCATTACAGGATATTAAGTAATTGATAAGTTATTTAGAGTACATACACATGTATAGATATTAAAATACAATGCTAATTTTACATATAGTCCAGATTCCAAAATGTATGACCTTGAATATATCCTAAATGTGCATATAATAGGTTTATATTTGTAGTATTAGACAGAGATAACATAAATAGCTGGTATTTTTCAATAATGAATGGAAAAATCGCCAGACAAATGCGAATTTGTGAACGTATTGGTGTATTTCAAAACCGTGAATTTCTAATGTGGTATGATTACTTCTAATTGGAATCAAAGTAAATAGGAGAAGGAACTTTCTACTAGACAACATGTTGTATGTGTTTATTTTTGTTTACGACTGATCAACATACATTTTGTACAAGAATTTATAGGGTTTTGTATTTTTCTTCAGAAATATAAGCAATGGGCAGGTTTATATTTACTTTTGTGTGGGGGAGGTACACACACACACACACACACACACACACACACACACACACAGTTACACTAACATTTTTTTACACATACGCACACTGCACTAAGACGTGACACTAGACACTTGTCAGGGCATTGCAATAGTGGGGCAGCTCACACCTAGCCTGCCTTTTTTTTCCCTCCAATGCCATAGTGAGGTACTGAAGGGACCAGGGGTTTCTTGGGGTGGGGAGCGGGAGTGTGTGTTTCCAGTCTTAGGGCTCTATCTGTCTTTCTTTCTTCACTACAACTTCTGTCTCCTCTTTGTAAGGTTTTTCCTCCCTCGTTCTTGGTGGAGATGCTTCCCGGTTTCCGTGCCAGAATTTTTTTTCAAGATTAATAACTCCTTACATCCATAACATAGGTAATCTAGTGAGGTGTCAAGAAATGAAGCTAATTATTGCTTTACTAATCTGTTTAAACATAAAAAAGAAGCTTTGAGAATGTTTCCAAGAATTTCATACTTGTTAATTATGGAGTTATGTGAACTGGAAAACTATATCAATTTTAAATAATATTTTAGAAAGAAAATATAAGCATCATTTGGCTTCTTGTCTTTAAGGAGGGAGGGGGGGGGGTATGTAGTGTCTCAAGCACTTCATGCTTTCCCTAACTAGACAAGATAACCAAATGGATTAGTTTTGGGTATTTACGGAGGTTTTTTGCTTGGACTATTACTCTCCTGGGCTATTTCTTTCACAGGTGAATGGCCAAACAGGGACCTCCTACTTCTTGTGGAAAACATATCTAAAGGTCACTGTGCACTGGAATGAACTCTGTGGGTACGCAGAGTAAAGAGATGTTAAAGTGAAAGTGGTGATATTGATGGTGTTTTGTTTTGTAATTAGTTACTAGAGCTGCTAGAGTTGACCTGAAATGTTAACATGTTCTAAGCTTGGTCTCAGGAATTTGTATAATCAGAGTGTAAACCAGATGGTTAAGTTTACTGGTGATGCACAGAGGTTACAATAAACCCCTGTCATTGTTAAAATCTAAACAAACTGTCTTCTCATTTAAGTAATGAGATAAAGTTGGATCTTCTGAGCATAACTTACGATATATAGAGAAGTAGTCTGATTGACCTCAATTTTGAAAATAACTGTTATGAGAGGCACTGAGTATCAGGACCTCTACAAATATATACTACAATAAACAACACATGAAGAAGATGATTAATTATGTGATGGGATTCTGAAATAAGTAGAATCACACCATCACATCAGAGAGGAGTAGATGGAGGAGGAGATTGACAGAAAGGGGAGGGAGGAGAATGACAGAGAGGGGGTAAAGAAGAGGACAGGAGGAGAATGAGAGAGGGGAGGTGGTGACAGGTGAAAAGAGATGGACAGAGGGAGGGGGAGGAGGAAATGGACAGAGAAAGGGACAGGAGTAGACTGGGGGAGTAGCAGGTGAAAAGAGAGAAGGGAAAGGAGGAGATGGACTAATGAAAGATTGGATACCTCATATATATTTGTTCCTATTTTATGCTCTATCAAATCGTTCATCTGATTGCAATGAAACTTTGTCAACTTACTTCTTGCTCTTACACGAAGATTAACACTTTCTAAGTTTAAACGTCATGTGCACAATTATTTCTGCTGTTGCAACAGTGTGCCAGGTACTAGCTAGTATTCTGATAAAAACTATACATCTTGTCTAACTTGTTATTTTTTTCCCTGTGAACCAAAGATAAAACTTCGATTCAAAAATATTTTTGAAAAGGATAGGTTGCTACTCACCACAGACACACCTCGATGAGTTGCAGAAAGGCACCTATAACAGATTACAATTTTACTAAAGCTTTTGGCTGTTGCAGCTTTCATCAGAAAGAGAAACACACTTTCACACACACTCTCACACCAACATTACTGCTGTCTCCAGCCACTGTGGCTAAGACTAACACCATCCTATAGAGACATACTTGTAATTGAATAGATTTGATTATGTTACTGGTATTCTTCAGCTTAAAAGACTACATTGTGCTGTTAAACAGTGCTTCGTTTCATTATTTTTCATTTTATTTTTATCTATTGCACTTTTGCTTAATTATGCATTGAAAGTGTAAAGCTCTTTTTTTTGTATCTCATTCTAGGTAAGGGAGTGACATGGATCTGTGAAAGTGTTGGCTTTTACCAGAATTTGCCAGCAGGGGCTGTAAGTTTCTCCACTGACAGCTCTCTATTGGCAGTTGCATTTGGATGTTGTGTAACTGTCTGGATACCCGAAACCAATGAGTTCAAGTGTAGCCTTACACACACTACAAATGACAAAGCCATTAGGTAACTGTCATTACTTTCATGCTATTTGTATGGTATAAATACTTAATACTATTGACATTAATTTAAATGCAAAAATTAATATTACCATTTGTTCTATAGAGTAAAATCACCTCAAGAATAGCCAAAGTAGGGTTGTTGGACATATAAATGGGGAAACTGCAACTTCATAACTTTTAGTAATTATTATGATTATTTTTTCACACAATTCCTTCATCTGTAAATCATAACACTTTCTTAAGACTTTATCTATGAATGTACAGAGTTCTGTCAACTTTGTTGTGACCTTAGTTTGTAGACACTCATTCTGTACCTTAAAGATTAAAATTTTTCTTTGTACAATCATCATTGTATTCATAAATATTTAGTGTGTTAGGATCTCCTTCCCATTACATTTTACACATTACAATAGTTGACATGCATCTTCTCAATTAGAAATCGGGCACTGTCTGTCACACAGGATACATAACTTTTTCAGGAAAGCAAGTAACTATTCTATGCTGATGATAAGTTCATCTTTGAAACACTGCAACCTCCAGCCTTCTATATAAAATGATCCCAATTTCATTTGATCTTGAGGTAATTCATGTAAAATTTTTGACATTTTTTATACTGGCATAGTCAATATTTTAAAATAAGTAAATAAAATACTACTTGTGTTTGTTTATAAATGAGTTATATATCTGCTTTTATAAGTGATTTATATACCTCTTACTAAGGAGAAGGCAAATTTCACAAAGGGAAAAAAAACTGAAAATTTATGTATAGAAATGTATTCCAGTTCTCCTTAAACATAATTCCTACTGTGGTTTACAATTTGTAACCCTTCCATGAAATTTAATAGTGATTGTATCCTGTTCTGTGTCCAGTTGTCCCTGTTCTCAATTTACTACATTTTATAAAGACTTCAATTTGTTAACTTTTCATAATAATTTTGAGTAGTTTTTACAGTGTGTAAAACAGATACATTCCCCTTTTCTTTTCACAAGATGTCTTAATTCCTGTTGTAATTCATGGTTTTTCACGTGGCTAATGTCTTTTTTTTTTATTCCCCTATGTGAAAAGCTAATATGAATTTGGTTCCTTGTAAATGTCATCCTGGATCATATCTTGTAAACTATATTTAAAAATTTTGTTCTTCAGCCATTAAATATTCTGACTAATTTCCACTGAAGAGTATCAATACTATAAGGTACTGCCCTACTCAGCCAAATTAACTGCGCTGTGCATCATGATCAGAGAGTTAATTGAATTCACTGACTGTTCTCTCAGTTCTTGACAGAATATTTTATTCATTTTGAATGAAACACACATGATAACTGTGCAATATTCAGCAAATTTGCAGAATGCTTTAAATGAGCGACTACAAAAATACATCGGCTACTCATTAATATGCAGCATCACTGGTTATCAGATGGAACTATCTGGATTGTTTACAGTTAAGTCTTAGTGATCATTGTAAGTTCCACAAGCTCCAAATTTGCAGAATATTACACAGTTATCTTGTGTGTTTCATTCAAAAAGGGAGTTAATTTGTTATTGAGTATACAGTTGTTTCTTACAAAAAACATTTTCAAGTAGGGTCCTACTATCTGTATCCATCTGTGCTACAAACTTAATGGCTAAGATCCAATTGTAGGATCCACATACAGTTTACAGAGTCCTTTAGAAAATTTACATTTAAATTAGATTTCACAGAGAGGTAGTAAACTAAGGAATACAAATTCCTTATAAACAGTGGTGATCTATATACAGGCACAATTAAATTAAACTACTTTTAGTGTTAATTCACAAGCATACAAACTAGTTGACTAATTGTTTTTGAACTTCTCTATTGTCCTGATAGATTTAGCAATTCCTTTTCTCTTAGTTCTACATGAGTAAGATGCTGGATTGTAATCTCTTATATTTAATTTCTGTAATCCTGTGGTTATGTGGTGCTCAGATAGGCACAGATTGGCCATTTTTAGAACTGTTTAAATTTTCATAAAACACTTGAAATACTTCTGAATTTTTAAGTCTTCTAATATTTTGATGAAATAAGACAACCTTACCTTTTTATGCATCATAAGTATTTCATGCAACTTCTCGGTATCTTAACTGGCTTCGTAATAATGAAAATTACTCTTAATTTTAAACTAAAAAGGTATGTCTTTGACACCAGTAACCAAAAAGATCTTGCTTTGTGTGATGGTGACCCTCAACCCACTCCCCCTGTACATTTCCTACAAGAAGTTCTGCCAAACTACTTCCCTCTCTCTTATTAAGTTTGTTGTGGTTAAGTAGCCAAGTGGTCTAAGGCGCCATACTGCGGAGCACATGATTGCTCACCGTCGAAGGTTTGAGTTCTCCCTGTGTGTGTGTTTGTCCTTAGGTTAGTTTACCTTAGTTTAAGTAGTTTGTAAGCTAGGAACTGATGTCCATGCAGTTTGGTCCGATAGATTTACAAACATTGGAACATTTCTTATTAAGTTGTAGGCCATATTTAGTATAATCTCACTTCCAACTGTAGATACAGGCACTGTACTCATCAAAGATTTCATTTCAGTCAGTAACAGCCTGCTTACCTGAGTTCATACAGTTCACAGAAGTGTTCACCCATGACTGGTGATGGCAATTTAGGACCTCTAGAGACTCACCTCTAATTCTGTAATTCTTGTTTTTAGCTGGGCTGTTTTCTGTCCTACCTACTATGGTTACACAAATTCCATCTGTCCTCTGTCACCCGTATATGGCCAGCACTTGGCTCTGTAGTTTGTCCTGTACTATCTACTGTACACCTCTGTGTCAAACATATTAGGTACTGTAAGCTCAAATGTAGAGGGAGAAGTCGAAGAACTGTTCCCCTGTTGCCTTCACCCAGTTTCCAGGGTCTCTCCCCCCACCCTGCCACCCCCTTACCAGTTTCAACACATGTAATTGAAATTGGACTTAATATAGGGCATAACTCATTACCTCCTTTTCAATGATTCTCTTGCCATTTTTGTTTAGCCTACAGCTCTATGAAAGAGTTTTGTTGATGCCTCACTACATTTGCTCCAATGAAATTCCAACTCACAATCTAGTAATGGCATTCCTTGTTGATTTATATTACATAAACATGTACATTTAAGATGTGCTGCAACACATATTAAATACTTAAAAAAAAAAAAAAAACACTTGAAATTCTTTATATTGATAGAATTTTTAATTTGTGAGGCACAAAACTTGGGCATACAGGTTAGCTCTTGAGGTATATGATACTATGAAAAAAACTGCTCACCACAGAGACACCCGATGAGCTGCAGAAAGGCACACAACAGAAAAAATGTTCAAATGATTGTATAGTTTCTGGGACTTAACTACGGGGTCATCAGTCCCTAAACTTACAAACTACTTATGAACTAGCTAACACTAAGGATGGCACAAATATCCATGCCCGAGGGGGGATTCGAACCCCTGACCGTAATGGCAATGTAGACCGTGACTGGCCCGCCGCAGTCCCCTCGGCCACCGAGGCCAGCATACAACAGAAAAACAGAACATAAAGCTTCCAGCTGTTAAGCCTTTGTTTGCCGTAAGGAACGTGTGTGTGTGTTCTCTATGGCAGTTGAAGGCTTAACAGCTGAAAGCTTTATTTTTTGTTTTTCTGTTTTGTGTGCATTTCTGTGGCTCATTTGGTCTCTTTGTGGTGAGTAGCAACCTATCCTTTCCAAAATATTGTTGAATCCTTCAAGGTATTTCCATTGTTTGAATGTAAAAAGTTCGTCGTTTCTACTTAAAACAAGAACTTAGCTCTCAGGTAACTGTTAATTTATTCAGAATAACATTTACATTTTAATTGCTAATTATCACCTGTATTAATCAATGTTAGACAGTGTTCACTATTGACAGAATGTGGCTCACTGCGTATGATACGATTTTATGCAATAATTTACACATGCATCTTCATATCACAAAATTGTCTAATTCCTGCACAAAATAGATTTAAATGAATGAATTTAATAATGGAAAGTCCAGGTTGGAATTAATAATATAGTGAGGACAGTTTACAACTCACCGCAAAGACATGGCGACGAGCTGCGACAGGCACATACAAAAGACACACACATACAACACATTCAGCTATCGGCCATGGCCTTCTTCAGAAAATAGAGCACTCACGCAATCACACAGGCAAACAACACAGTCATACAACCATCACCTCCGACTGCCGCACTTCGAATCACGCTCTGCAGCGAATTGGGGACGGGAGGGGAGGGGGAGGGGATAGAAAGGTTACGTCACGGTGGTGGGGATGGGTTAGATGGGAATAACGAGATGCAGCTTAGGAATGGAGTGGGGAGGCGGGTGAGGGGAGAAAATAAAATAATAAAAAAAGTAAAAAAGTAATATAAATATTTATAGAAAATGCATGCACACTGCAAGTACACAAGACCGCATACACACACATACACGTTCACGCATGCGCGCGCGCGCGCGCGCGCACACACACACACACACACACATACACACACACACGATCACACATTCACACACCACTCAAAATAGGCGACGTTTGGGATAGAGAGGTAGGAACTGTAAGGTATGGAAAAATATATATAGGGAAGTTATCGTAGGTTGAGGCCTGGTTGATTTCGGGATCGATCCATACCTGACAGTTCCTACCTCTCTATCCCAAACGTCGCCTATTTTGAGTGGTGTGTGAATGTGTGATCGTGTGTGTGTGTGTGTGTGTGTGTGTGTGTGTGTGTGTGCGCGCGCGCATGCATGAATGTGTATGTGTGTGTATGCGGTCTTGTGTACTTGCAGTGTGCATGCATTTTCTATATATATTTATATTACTTTTTTACTTTTTTTATTATATTATTTTCTCCCCTCACCCGCCTCCCCACTCCATTCCTAAGCTGCATCTCGTTATTCCCATCTAACCCATCCCCACCACCATGACGTAACCTTTCTATCCCCTCCCCCTCCCCTCCCGTCCCCAATTCGCTGCAGAGCGTGATTCGAAGTGCGGCAGTCGGAGGTGATGGTTGTATGACTGTGTTGTGTGCCTGTGTGATTGCGTGAGTGCTCTATTTTCTGAAGAAGGCCATGGCCAATAGCTGAATGTGTTGTATGTGTGTGTCTTTTGTATGTTCCTGTCGCAGCTCGTCGCCACGTCTTTGCGGTAAGTTGTAAACTGTCCTCACTATATTTTTAAATGAATGGACTTACATTTGCTTCACACAATCTCTAGACTCCATGAAAATTTATTCTAGAATGCTTTAAATTTCTTTCAAACTGAAATTTCAACTTTTGTTTTAATATTTATGTCTTCATCAATCCTACTTGTATGTTTCAGTGTTGGTAAACTGCTAAATAAAAACTTGTCCATGCTACTTTTAATATACTGCATAAATTAATTGTCTTTATAATTATGTATGATGATTTTTGTTGTTTTTAATTTGTTGTATTTACCACTCAGTCAGGTAAACTTTGGACAACAAGACTGTGTCCATCTTATTGTCAGTGCTTCTCCATGTGGAATATATGTGTGGAATGTGATAACATTGTCATTGATGTGGATGGTGCCTTTCAAGCTCAACATTCTGACTGTTGACCCAAAATCAAATTTGATGGCTGGTGTGTCTAGTGAAAATGAATGTAAGTGTTTACACAGTTTTCTTTATAATGTACTGATAAGTTCTTTACATTGTCTCTGCATTATGATGGTAAAAATAAGCTATTGTTTATCTATGGCAAAGCTTTTATGTGACTTAAGGTAAGCATTTCACTTTAGTTTGTGGAAACAAAATTTGGACCATGCATGAAAGTGAAGGTAGACTTTTTATTGTCAGATATTAATAGTGGTTTAGAGGATATGGAAGAGTGGGTTGTGGGTGGTAGGTGAGTTGCTGTGTTGCCAGTGTTACTAACAGGGGAAACTTGCCATTACTGCCACCCCTTTTATATTTAGTGGTAAGATTGCTTAGTGGATAACTCATCAAAAAAATCAATACAGATTGATCATGAAACTAGGGAGAAGGTATACACATGTGTGAAAAAAGAAACAAAATACAAACCATGAACAGTCTAAGCTCAAGTTGTGCAACAGTGAGTTGGAATTCCACAGCAGTGTCATGGTTATATAGATACGGTGTTGGACTGCGAAGCATGAGATCCATGTTCATATTAATCTCATATCACTTTCATATTTTCATTTTTTAACAAAATTGATGTGTTTGTTTTCTTTCTATTGTCTTGGCAGTTAAATTTTATTTATGATTTGGCAGTCTAGTGTGTTCGTAAGGGATGAAAATGGCTGCAAATGAGATGATCAATCACTGAGCAGATGCAGGCAGCCAATTGGAATTCAGCCAGTTTTAATTGCTAAGTGAAAAGGTATTTATAAGAAAAAAAAAAAAAAAAAAAAAAGAGGACATAAAAGAATTTTTGATGCATCCCCCGTTTCACGTATTACGCTGAAACATGACACAGTTAAGTTTCATGTAGGGTGGCATTGGTGTACTGAGCTAATGTTGACAACAAATGTTCGTTTGAAAATGATAATTAATTTACTGAGCAGACAAGAGTACATACTGTACAACAACCTTTTCAACATAGAGCAGGAACAGCATTAATTATTTACTTCTTGGTCAGCAGAAATGATTATGCCTCTAATTATATGACTCAAGTAAAATTTTACATAAGATGAAATTAATCCTTTGTTTTGACATTGAAGTAAATGATTCATGCTGTCTGTGATCTATGGTTGACAATTTCTTGTATGTTCACATGTCTGCTCACTAAGTTAATTATCATTGTAAAGGGAACATTTCGAGGTCAACATTTATTCCCATGTCATATTGCAACAAAACAAAACATAATATTAAATGTCAAACAACAAAATCATTTCGTTTATTCCGCATAAGAAACCATCGTATCTCGTTAGATACTGCATACTATCTCATGATAACATCACACAACTTCGCCATTTTCGTCCACTGCTAACATCAACACCGCCAAGATCATAAATAAAGTTTAACCATCTCAGCAGGTTTCATACTATATGTTGGTTATAGGTTATGAGTTGTGTAGTAAGAATATATTACTGCTGCAGTTGAATGTGAAGAGCAGTGACAGCAGAGGAAATTACTTAGAGACCTCTCACAGAAATGAAACAAAAAATAAATGGTTTGTAAACTATGTTACACGGAGTGTACACATTCTGGGACAATCAGGAAATCTTGAAATGGCCACGAATTTTTTTTAGAATTCTGGGATTTTTTCATTGTTTTACTTATTAGTTAAATTTTTGTAATTTTGAGTGGTGAGAGCTGATGTTTGGACAAAGAATTTTACTTTAGCTCACTATTACAGTATAATACTGCAGTAATAAAACAAACTAGAGAATAAATATACGTAAAAAATAGATGAAGTCCACTTACCAGGCGAAGGAGCACAGGCAGTGATAGCAACAAACACACACACACACACACACACACACACACACACACACAAACGCAAGCTTTCGCAGCCTAGCTGCTTCGTCAGGCAGAAGGGAAGGAGAGGGAAAAGGAAATGATGAGGGTTTTAAGGGAGTGGGTAAGGAGTCATTCCAATCCCGGGACAGGAAAGACTCCCCCCAAGGTAAGTCTTTCAAGTCTTTCCTGTCCCGGGATTGGAATGACTCCTTACCCACTCCCTTAAAACCCTCATCATTTCCTTTTCCCTCTCCTTCCCTTCTGCCTGACGAAGCAGCTAGGCTGCGAAAGCTTGCGTTTGTGTGTGTGTGTGTGTGTGTGTGTGTGTGTGTGTGTGTGTGTGTGTGTGTGTGTGTGTGTGTGCGTGTGTCTTTGTTGCTATCACTGCCTGTGCTCCTTCGCCTGGTAAGTGGACTTCATCTATTTTTTACGTATATTTTTCCTGTTAGGAATTTTTCCACTATAATAAACTAGAGAATAACATCAAAATAAAACTTAAATTGGAAATAAAATGTGTGATTTATAACAAACACACAGTGCACATTAGGTGTACAATGACAAACTGCTTTCGTTGATTGCAACGTCACAACTGTTAAGTTTTTAACAGCTTGTGGTAACTGCTTGTGAATAGTTGCTTGAAAAGTGTTACGTTTGAATTAAATTTCCTTTTTCACCAGGTGAAATAAGTAAAGAGTGAGAATTTCTGAAGAATTTCTTAAATCATGGACCAATTGGCTCTCATTCAAAAATTGACATTTTAGAAGAATTTTGGACCAAAAATATGAAAAATTGATTCCATATTTAATTTTTACTGGCACATTTGTGTCTGATATATCTTACAGTATTGGCACAGCCTCATTTTCTAAGTCTTGTGGAAGAGGCCATGTCACATACATTTGAAATTAACAAAACTACACTTTGAACTGAATCGGATGGTGATCCATGATTTGCAGCCACTGTACATGGCACCACACACCACCTTGAGTTAGAGGGGGGACAACGTGGCATCATTACCATGACTACAGTTACAAAAACTCTTCACACAATATGATCTGTTTATGAAAAGTCAGTACTGTAACATTCTTTCAGGAGCTGCATTTGAGGGATGGTGAGTTACTAGAGCTGCTAGAGTTGACCTGAACTGTTAGCATGTTCTAAGTTTGGTCTCAGGAATTTGTATAATCATATCTGGATGTAAGAATGTAAACCTGATGGTTAAGTTTACTGGTGATGTACAGAGGGTACAATAAAGCCCTGTTATTGTTAAAATCTAAACGAATGTGTTGTCATTTAAGTAATGAGATAAAGTTGGACTGTGATACTTCATCTCTTCTGAGCATAACTTACGGTATTGATCTCAATTTTGAAAATAACTGTTATGAGAGGCACTGAGTATCAGGACCTGTACCAACATATACTACAATAAACAACACATAAAGAAGACGATCAATTATGTGATGGGATTCAGAAATAAGTAGAATCACACCATCACATCAGAGAGGAGTAGGCGGAGGAGGAGATTGACAGAAAAAAGGGGAGGGAGGAGAATGACAGAGGGGGGGGGGGGTAAAGGAGAGGACAGGAGGAAAATGAGAGAGGGGAGATGGTGACAGGTGAAAAGAGATGGACAGAGGGAGGGGGAGGAGGAAATGGACAGAGAAAGGGACAGGAGCAGACCGGGGGAGTAGTAGGTGAACAGAGAGAAGGGAAAGGAGGAGATGGACTAATGGAAGATTGGATATCTCATATATATTTGTTCGTATGTGAATGTCGTAAGATGTCAGGGCTGGAATAAATGGGAAAGACAGTGGACTCAGTGAGGGGAGTGTGGGGATGAATGGAGATGACAGAGGGCAAAAAAAGTGAGAGGTACGCTAATTTGATTTATTAATTAATATGCATATATTGTTTGTGATGTGGTGTTTGTTTATGCTTTATCAGTATGGGGAAGGGTGAAGAGGCAAAGTACAGTTAAAGCTGCAAAAGGATGGACAGGAATAACACCAATAAGTGGAAGGCAGGTAGAGAAATATAAACAGGGGGACTGACTAATTTTATTCATCGCAGTATATGTACTATGTGTGATGAAGTGGCTATTTGTTTACTTTTTCTGTTTACTGCCTTGTTTGTTACACAAGACAATAAATACAATAGGTATGATTTCAACAGTTGATACATATGGTGGAACTGGAAATGAAAGCGCTCTCTCTCTCTCTCTCTCTCTCTCTCTCTCTCTCTCTCTCTCTCTCTCTCTCTCTGTGTGTGTGTGTGTGTGTGTGTGTGTGTGTGTGTGTGTGGGGGGGGGGGGGGAGGGGGGGGCTGGATGGTAGGTGGGTTATGGGGCTTATTGCATAAGAAATAGTAATTTTCCTTTAGTGACAGTGTCCTTCTTCTTTCAGTGGTTATATTCCGACCAAACTGCCCACAGCCAATATTCAGAAAACCATCTTTTGTTGATTCTGAGATTATGGCAGCAGCATTTGTTCCACATACAAGCTACCAAACCTCTCTAATATCATGGCAACAAACTTCTCAGCTATATTTCTTGGATTCAAATCAAGTAAGTTTTAATCAAATAACATAAATAGTTATATTTAATGCACTTTGGATAGAGCATTAACTTTGCCTCAAAATTTATAAATACATGTTATTGTAGCTATGAACAGGAAAATGTTGCAAAAGGATAACACAAAAATAGTGGTTTTTAGTGAATCTATCAGTTTTTGAGATATCGTTATATTTGTTATTATTGCATACAAAATGTTGTTTAATATTGATAAATGACAGTTATTGAATATCAGATTTGTGCTTTGACTTTTAACCATCTTACGATGGAGGTTCATGTATAATCTTAAAGCTAGCGTTTGTTTGTGTGTGTGAAATTATTAATTTATTTGTGCTACTATTACTTCCTGTGCTCCTAGGCCTGGTAAGTAATCTTCATCTATTTTTTTATATATAAAATGTTAGTTTGTTTCATGTGTTAAGAACTTGTTGCAAAACTGAAAAAATACCCAAGTTGGCAAAAAATAACTTAAAAAAATTGCAAAAGAAAAACATCACTGACTTACACAACAATCGAATTTTGAAAAAGTAAAAATATTTAAAAATCAGTGTATGGAATTTGGAAAAACACATGGAATTTAGTAATGAATGACACTAAATTTGGCAAAATGTAACTTTGATTGTGGCATGACAATAAACTTCCTGTAATTGTGGCAAAAAAAAAAAAAACTTACTCTAAATGTGGGAAAATATCTTACTTGAAATTGACAGAAAATTAACTCCAAATTTATTGAAAAAGTAACTTCGAATTTTTGAAAAAAGACACTACATTAGACCAGAAGTAAGACTGAAAATGGTAGAAGAAATAGCACTAAATTTGGCAAAATACAAGTAATGCGTGAAAAATAACCACTGATTTGGCAAAAATTACAACAAATGAAGCAAAGAATAACAACACATTTGGCAAAGAATAACACCATAATTAGAAGAAAAAAAACCACTTCATTTGCAAAAAATTACATTGAATTCTCCTATGAAATAAAACAATTTTTCTTGTCTCTGTCTATGTCAGCAGAAAGTACACAATTGGAATGTATGTGATGGAAAGATTGATGTCGGAATATAGTAGTAAGTTCCTTTGTCAAGGAAACAATATAATGAGAACAGGTTATAACCCACCACAAATACGTAACGACGAGTTGCGACAGGCACATAAAAGAAAGAAGACACACATACAACACTAAAGTTATCGGCCATGTCCTTCTCCAGAATAAAGAGCATTCACACAATCACAATTTACTGTCACAACATTCATTTCGAAGTGCCGCAGCTGTAGATGACAGCAGTGTAACTGTGAAGTGCACCTATGTGATTGTGAGAATGCTCTTTATTCTGAAGAAGGCCATGGTAAATAGATTAAGTGTTGTATGTGTATGTGTTTGTGTTTTTTATTATATGCCTGTCACAACTTATTGTTACGTGTTTGCAGTGAGTTGCAAATTGTCATGTTTATGTTGATTAATTTAAATTAGTTTTTTTATATGAAGATTGGCAAACAAGACTGCTTTGTATTTATAGGATTACAGTAGAACCCCTCTTTTACACTTTTCAAGGGACTTTAAAATAATGTATGCAGGAAAAACTGGAAAAAATGGGAAATAAATTTTATGTGCTAAAATTTGCTTATAGGATTAACATAGCATTTTCATAGTTTATATATATGTACAATGGGAGGCAGAAAGATTTCCTGGCTTGAGTAATTTAGAGTCCAGAAACAGAGCATTGCCCAAGTTCAGCAATCATTGAAGTTTCAGATTGGTGTTTACATTGTTCATACCTGCTAACTTTTATGGTTTATCCATAAAATTTATGCTTTTATAGATGGATGGTTTCATCTTATGATTTTGCCCACAAAAATTTTAAATATTAACACCCCATTTCTGCAGAATCAATTGAATCAGTTGGAGTTGAATGGCATTAACTCTATTTTCACAACTTTTCAAGAGAAGCAAATAACTGTATAAATGTTCCAGAATCAAATAGATATTGATTATTACTGCTATTATCCATAAAATAACAACTCGGAATGTAAAGTTTATTGGTGAAAATACAATATCATTGTTCAATTCACGTTTATTTTTGCTTTCTGAAAGTGGACTTAATGCTTTTTAGCTCTGCAATTACTAGTGAATTTGGGATCTGTAATGATTAATAAATTCAACAAGCTATATTGATCCGATGTCTTTAATATATAAATATTAATGAACAAGGTTAGTTATAAAATGTATTATTAGTATGGTCGAATGCAATTTAAGTTCATTAATAAAAAAACACACACTCAACTTGTTAGGGATGGACTGATTCATATGAAGTACTCATTTTTGACCATTTTATAATAATACTGTTAAATTCCATGGCATTCTGAGGCACTATTTTACTATTTCTGCAATGTCCTGCATTTTTGAAGTTTATGGTCTTTGTACACTTTTTCAGACAGCATGGGATGTAAGATAAGACAGCGACCTTTTCTTTCCCAGAAAAAAATCTGTGTTTAGGAGAGTAAATGTAAACAGATGCTTCAACCTCTCCAATCTTGTTGCTCTCATACTGCAATTGCTTAAATTTTAGGAGAGAAAATGCCTGGTTCTTGTCTCCTGGGAGTCCTTCAGTTTCTGTGGATATAACAGTCTTCTCAAAGCAATGTGGCCATCATTTTAAAAAATTTCATCACAGTTTGCTACATGGACTTCTACGGCACAGAGCTGTAAAGTCCATGACTTGTGTTTCTGTTCCATACACATTACATGCAGCACCAGTTTCATATAGTTTCATATAGAAGCGAACACCAACGTAATTCTTTTCAATGCCAGTTTATGCTTCTTGTCCAAGCAATGCTCGATATTGACGAACACAAAATATGCACATTTGCACGTAATGCCTAATAGATTCAATTTTCTGCATGGTTCGAAGGCATGTCTATGATTATTTATGATACATTCTTTGATATGATTGATGTGATGTTTGTGTCAGCATTGGAATTGAATTTTAAGCCAGGATAACATTTTTCTGTGTAAATCTTAGGTTTCGACAATTTCTACTCCTCAAATACGTCGTACAGTTCCATTCACTTGTTGTCATTTACATCATAAACTTTGACCAGGTGAGTGATATTCTTTGTTCACAAGGATAGCATTTTTTCTTGGAAAAGATTATTGTGCAAAGAAGAAACTGAAACTACATATCAGGTTGTGAATGAGTTTCAGAGACAGTTCACCGATCTTGAGGTAGTTGACACTTTGGCTGCAAATCGAGGTGCTGCAAGTGATCCAGCTGGACATAAATATAAAAAATTCGTTGAATTGATGGACTTATTAAGTATAACCAAATTTCCAAAGTAATGCTGTCTACTCTCACCACACCCCATAGCAATGCAGAATGTGAACGTGTTTTCAGCCCCGTGAAGCAAAATACAAGACTTCAGATTATCCATGTCCAATGAATCTCTGGAGTCTATATCTATTATGAAGACCAGGAGTTCTGGACCATGTTGTGACAAAACAATTTCACAAGACTCTTTTCAGGAAACTAAAAAGATCAGAACTATGAGCATATGATTTGCATTGTGAAATACAGTATTTCTTGCCTTTGTCACTACATATCTGCTTCATTTGTCAAGAAAGATCTGTTATGGTTGCTTCAAACCAATATTCACCATGCCTGCTATTGTTTGATATGGATTTCTTCTTGATTGTTATGTTCTTCTAGAAACATTGGCCCGTGATACAGGTACATATGATTTTAATTGAGTATCTTTTCTGAACCATGAATTATTCTATTTTGTAGCCCAGAAGTATTATTATTTTCATCAACCCATGGAATGTCAAAATTCGTCAGATTTCTTGCAGCTCATGATTTTTATGGATAACCTTAGGTATGGTCATCAGGTAGAAGCAATATTACAGTTAAGATACAGTACATTTGTAAATTCATTGCAGTTTAACTCATCCTATCATTTATTTTGAAAATCAATATTCAAGCAGGTGGAAACGGGTGAAATTCAAGAACTCCACATTGGTAAAATTACTACAATAAGAAAAACCAGGATCTCTGGCTGCACCGTTGTTATAAGCACCTTGTCAGTGAGTGAGAAGGGGAATGGAGGGGGAAGGTTACCAGGTAAGGGTGGGGATAGAAAGTTCCATATTACATGATGTATTGTAAAGGCTGTGATAGGTGGGAATGCATTGAAGGGAAGGGGTGAGAGAGGATGAAAGGGAGGTGTAGAGGAGGATGTGGGGGTGCGGGGGTTTGGAATGATAAAAATAATAAGCAAAAAAGGAAAAGTAATTAATTAGGGGTATTGGAAGGAAGACATGATCAGAAGGGATACAGGGTAATGAGTGGGGAAGGGGGGTATGTTAGAACAGCTTGTGGTACAGGGGAGGATTCAGATGGCCCAGTTAGTAATCCTATCATTAAAATCAAGAATGTAGTGTTCTGTCGCATGCTGTGCCACAGGTTGGTCCATCTTGATTTTTGCCACAGTTTCAATTTGACGGACAGCTGTTTGTTGTGTCAATGTAAAACACTGTGCAATCACATGACTGCTTTCACGTCCTATGATGGGGTAGGACAAGCCTATGACAGGTCTGGAATAGGAAGTGCTGTGTGGGTGGATTGGACAGGTTTTGCATTGGGGTCTTCCTCAGGGATCTGATCCCTGCAGTAAGTGATTGGGCTTGGGAGTGGCATAGGGATGGACTAGGATGTTGTGGAGGTTGGGTGGTCGACAGAACACCACTTTAGGAGTGGTTGAAAGGATCTTGGGTAGGATGTCTCTCATTTCAGGGCATGATGACACATAATTAAAGCCCTAACGAAGAATGTGATTTAATTGTTCCAGTCTGGGGTGGTATTGAGTGACTGGTTATTGGGGGTGGTATTGAGTGACTGGTTATTGGGGGTGGGGATATGGAATGGAAAATCTGTTTGTGGACTAAGTCAAGAGGATAATGTCTTGTCTGTGAATGCTTTTGTGAGGCCTTCGACATATTGGGACCTCTCATCACTGCATATTTACTGCCCATGGATGGCAAGGCTGTAATGGGAGCTATTTTCTTTATGTAGAATGGATGGCAACTGTCGAAGTGCAGGTACTGTTGTTAATTGGTAGGTTTAATATGGACTGATGTGTGGATGGAGCTGTCAGTGTGGTGGAGGTTAATATCCAGGAAGGTGGCATGACGAGTTGAGAAGGATCAAGTGAAACTGATGGGTGAGAAGGAGTTGACATTGTGATGGAATGAGGATAGGGTATCCTGGCACCGAGTCCAAATCATGACAATATTGTCAATGGGCCTGAATCAGACTGGGGTTTAGAAGGCTAGGAAGGTTTACTCTAGATGTCCCATAAATATGTTGGCGTAGGAGGGTGTCAAATGGCTGCACATGGCTGTGCCACAGGTATACCTTTGTTCAAAGAAAAAGTAATTGTTTGTTAGGATATAATTGGTAAGGGTTATAAGGAATGAGGTATTGGGCTTGCAGTCTAAAGGATACTGAGAAAGGTAGTGTTTGACAGCAGCTAGACCATGGGCATGTGAGATATTGGTGTAGAGGGAGGTGGCATGAACAATGACAAGTAAGGACCCAGGAGGTCAAGGACTGGGGATGGTGGAAAGTCGGTGAAGAAAATGGTTGGTATCCTTGATATGGGAGATTAGATTTTGGACAATTGGTTGGAAGTGTTGGTCAACAAGGACTTAAATTGTTCCAGTGGGATCACAGTAACCAGCCACAATTTGGCATTGAGGATTCTTAGGTGTATGAATTTTTGGAGCATGTAAAACGCGCATGTGTGTGTGTGCGTGTGCGTGTGTGCGTGTGTGTGTGTGTGTGTGTGTGTGTGTGTGCGCGTGCGTGCGTGCATGCGGGTGGGGGGGATGTTGTTGGGGCAAGGAGGGAGACTGATTCAGGGGGAGAGGTTCTGGGAAGGCCATAAGATTTTAGCAGGGATTATAGCTCATGCAGGGCTTTTGAGATGGGGTCATCCTGGCACAACTTGTAGGTGGAAAAATCAGAAAATGACATAGGCCTTCTGCCACATAATCATTATGATTCATGACAACAGTTGTGCAAACTTTGTCTGCAGGCAGGATGATTATTTTGGGATCTCTCTTGAGTTTGTATAAGGCTGTCCTTTCTTTTGCCGAAAGGTTGGTATTCTTAGGAAGGGACTTGAGGAAGGATGGTATGCCAACAAGTTGGAAGTGAGGAATTCCTGGAAGGTGACCAGAGGGTGGTTAGGTGGGAGTGAGGTATGGTCACAGTTGGATGATGATATGAATTGGGAGAGGTGGGGTACAGTGTTGAATTAGATTGGCTTTGACTGGAGGGACTGGTGGCAAAGTAGCTTTTCCACTTTAGGGGTTGGCTGAAGGAGATGAGGTCTTTGACCAGTCCAAAATGGTTAAATTTATGTGTAAGGCTGAAGTTAAGTCCTTTGGATAGGACTGAAACTTCTGTGGGGTCGAGGTGTTGAACAGAAAGCTCAACAACAGTGTTCTGAAGTTATTTCAGCTTTAGGTATTGTGGTAAATTTTTGGGAGATGTGACAAGTGGAAAAGGTTTGCAAGGCAAAGTCTAGGTGCTATGAAGGGTTCATGAGGAGGAATGTTTTGGATGGGATAGGGGTTGGCTAATGGTGCGCCAAGGCAGCAGTGGGATGTCAGCAGGCTAGAAAACTTATGGAAGGCTCCTCCAGTTGCTGGAGTGCAGGGGATTTACTTTGAGATGTGGGTTTTCTTGGATTTTGGAGTGCGGAAGTCTCAGTATTGTATGTTCCTGTCACAGCTTGTCGCACGTCTTCACGGTGTGTTGTAAACTATTCTTATTGTATTGCAGAAAAAAAATGTACATAAAATAATAATAATTCAGCTTCAAACCTTGCAGAAATTTGAACAGCTTTTGAAGTAACATATTTAGTGCCATAAATTAAAATATCTAAGCTGGAGGATGTATTGCAAGACTGTGATATAGCAGTAACAGGTCCCCTAATTCTACTGATTTAGGTGCCTATTAAAAATTTGGTCTAGGCCTGCAAGAGTCGCAGAAGAACATCTGTGAATTTTGGAAGGCAGAAGGTGCTGTACTGGTGGAACTAAAGCTATGAGGTTGGGCCAAAAGGCATGCCAGGGTAGCTTAGTCAGTGAAGTGCTTGCCTCTGAAAGGCAAAGCTCTTAAGTTCGAATCCCTGTCCGGCACTCAGTTTTAATCTGCTTGGAAATTTAATTTGGTATGTTGTTAATTGAATAAGTAATTGTTCTGTAAAACTTGAGTTTTCTTTTGTTTGTGGGGTGATGACTATTTATTAAATGCTGTTGCATATGGATAAACTATTTGATAGATAAGATTAAAGAGAATGGAAGAGAGACACATTGATCTGGACTCATTTTACAGGAACTACTTGTACTGGAAGAGGAAGGTGCCAATAAGAACATAAATTCTGTAGCTTTGGATGTTGTGCCATCATCTCTGAAACTTCCTCAGACACCATTCAGTGCTCTTGTAGCAGAACAGAGAAAATCATCTGTTTTGGACCCACTTGCTGAGACTCATCTACAGTTAGGAATTCCTGGTGATAAGGCGATAAGAGAAGTAAGTAACAACAAAATGTTTAATATATTTTTGAGTATTTATTAATATCATTCAGTAGGTATACAAACCAGGACCACATAAATTGTGTAAGGTAAACATGCAGCCAGTTTAAATTATTCATGGGTATGTATATATTTTTCTTTAGTTTGTCTAATTGAATATGTGCACTCACAAAATTATATTCAAAAATCTTGACTACATTTTTAATATTGCCATTCTGATTATTCAGTCTCAGAACTTATAGTACTAATAATAGTATGAACAGCAAACATAAATACTGAAAGATAAATATTGTACAGTGTGCTTTATAAAGTATAAAATACATAGAAAAATTTTAAGCTACTGACTTATAAAAATACTACCTCTATATTATTTTTCTTTGGTAAGAATCTTGATAAAATATTGTACAAAATAAACAACAATATGTAAAACTTGTCTGGTAATAATGATACACTATTACAGACAAAATTATTATAAGTTATAAATCAAATCTTCAGTTGCTAACTTTCCCTTATAAATATCAATTTTGTTTCCTTTACAAATTCAGCCTAGGAAATAAAATGAGTATTTCAGGTAGTGCAGGCAGGAAGGAAATTGCCAATTTTTGTCTTCGGAAGACATGCTGAAATATATGTCCTGCAAAATAAGAAATACATATACATTATTTTTTTAAATTGGTAATAATCTTTGATTTAATTTTGTGATTAATTAGATATCTGGCTATAAGTTGGATTCTCTAATTTGTGAAAACAATGGTAGAGGCTGCGCAAGACACTTAAGCTCACCACAGAGATATGAATTCTCATTCTCAGTGCTAGGCAAGTCCCCTCCTCTCCCTTTGTTCTGAACAGGTGGCTGTTTCTCTTTGCTGCAACCCAATTTCAAATAAATCATTCAGTAATAAGAAAGCAATAAATAAATAAAAGTGAAAATAAAATAAAAGACTTCCTGCAGCTCATCAACATTATTGTGATATTTTGACAGCATTAACTGCTGTTACCTGAAATGTGAATAGTTTGCAGTGAAAAGTAAGGGCTGCTATGAATCAACTGTTTCCTCAAACTGGGAAGCTATCAAGAACGGGTCTCAGAGAACTTGGTAGTGAGTGTATTTTGTGAATCTAACTTCTTGGGTAAGACATGTACTAGAGGTAACATAAAGTGAAATATGAAATCATAGGAAGCAAAAAGAAGGAAAAAAATATTTATATAGTTGATACATTTTATTCTTATGCATAGTTAGTTTTAATAACAACAATGTCAAGGAATTTTGTAAATCACTTAAAAATGTAAAGTACAGTAATAGAAGTGGAAGCTGAAGTTATTGTTAAGTATAGGTGTCACCATTTTTTAAAGGAAGATACAACTCAGCTGATACACAATTACAGTAAACCTATAGACTTCTGAAGAAAATATCTGCAACAGTTGCACTTTTAAGTAAAACCAAAACTGGTTTCGGCCATAGTAGTCGGGCATTGTGATCAGTCTCTTGAACTGAAATATTCCATATAATTTATCCTTTTAGGATATGAGTGAATCCCATTAATATTTTTGGAACAACAAAACAAACTGCTGCATAACCCAGTTAGAATTTATTGTGACATTTATTTTATACCATTCTGGAGAGTGTAGTGGATTATCATCATGGGGCTCAGGTTCAATTCCCTGTTTGGATGGGGCTTTTCTCCACCTGGAGACTGGGTATTGTGCTGTCCTCATTATCATTGACAGACAAGTCACTGAAGTGCTGTCACCTAAAAACACTTGCACCAGATAGGCCCTAGATGGGGTCTAGCAGCCAAAAATTCCTCACAATTATCATAATATGGACAATGAAATAGGTGGTTGGGTGAAGAACTAAGGAAGGTATCCCCAACTTCTTTTTATTTGCCTATTCTGTTGTCACTCTTTTTTTACTCACACACTCATATAACAGAAACAGAATGACTTAAATCAGATTGTATATTTTTACAGTGACCACCTACCCATCTTTTTTATTCAACAATACTATATTGTACGTAGTTGGATAGCAATCATTTTGGGGAGCCATGTGGCTGCACCAGAGGGAAACCAATTTGTTCCCACTAACATCATATTAACGATAGGAGTTAATGTGCTATCCATAGTTTTGATGTGATTCTTCTTGTTGTGTGCCTGTAATGTAGATGATTTTGACAACACATTTACAGGTGCACCTTAAGAGCCTGTACAGTCATAAAAGAAGGAAACATTATGGCCAGTGAGACTGACGTATCCCTTTGAACACTGGTTCATTGTTTTGCAGTGTAGAGTGCATGTGTTGCATAAACAAGCCTTTACATACTCTTGCTTGTTATTGAAGCAACATTGCAGATGACTATGAATACTTCATGTTCTTTCATTTCCCATACATTATATTTTAGGCTTGTCATATTTATCAAATCAGAATTCAGTATTTATCTCTTTCTTAGGAACTGTATAGTAAGTCAAGATATACAAAAATAAAGTGACTCATACCTTAGTTAATGTTTGCGACCAGCCCTGTAATTCCGACAGCGCTTTACTAGATCGAACCTTCTGTACCTCAGGCAGTGCCACTGTGGAATTTGTCGCATTATTTCAATGGCCTGCAGAAAGACAAAGAGTAATCATTATTAATGGAATAACATAGTTGTAACACTATAGTTGTAAACCATCAAAAACTCATATTAATCCTGACCAACATTTCAAATAGTTGTACATTAATTTGTTTTGTAGATTTAATAACTGTGTTAATTATCTAAGACTATACATATAAAAAATAGATAAAGATTACTCACTAGGCGAAGGAGCACAGGTGGTGATAGTAGCACAAATAAAACACACACACACACACACACACACACACAAACACACACACAAATGCAAGCTTTCGCAACCCAGTTGCTTCTTCAGGCAGAAGGGAAGGAGAGGGAAAAGGAAAACCCTCATCATTTCCTTTTCTCTCTCCTTCCCTTCTGCCTGAAGAAGCAACTGGGTTGCAAAAGCTTGCGCGCGTGTGTGCGTGTGCAAGTGTGTGTGTGTGTGTGTGTGTGTGTGTGTGTGTGTGTGTTTTATTTGTGCTACTATCATCACCTGTGCTCCTTCGCCTGGTGAGTAATCTTATATATATTTCCTGCTAGGAATTTTTCTTCTATAATATTCGTATCATAAATCTGAAACTACACATGTGACTACAGCTACATGAAATTCGTATTTACTATAAATGCTAAATAAGTGCTGAAAATGGTAAGTAAGTTTGATGAAATTTAAAATTAATACATTTTATTGACTGTCATTAAAATTAGTTATTTCAGTGAAATTTATTGCTCAAGTGATAAATATCTGAATGTAGAGGAAGTAGACTTTTACTGATTTGTTGTGTTGAGTGTAGATTGCATTATTTTGTTTTACAATTTTGACTTTATGGTTCAAATCATTCCTATCAAAAGAAACATTACAATATTTTATACAGACAAAATGTGTGGTATATAATTGTCCTAAAAATTTTTAAACTAAAACTGGCAGCAAGTAAAAACATTTTTGGATAGGCAATTGTCATGTATTTTATGAAACATTTAGCATCATTGGAAGACCAAGGATGTTTCATTTATACCCAGATGTGTAAAGAAGCATTAAAGTAAAAAACCCTATCTCCAGCTTATAAAGCTTTACTATAGAATGTTGCACTGTATAGTGTGTTAACTGTTGGATGGCAGAGTTCAGACGTTGGAGCAGTAGTGGGACAAGGCATATTTGCACACTGAAGTGTTGGAAATACAAAATGCAAAAGCTGAAGTTGTGCACATTGCTTTAAATGCTGTTCGTAAATGAAACTGAAAAATTAGACTGCCACAAGGGGGTTGCAGATGACACCTGACATAATTGCTAAATTAATTAATTCTACACTTTTCGATTAATGATGGAAATTCTAATCAGAGATGATAAATTATTTTTCAAAAGAGATAGATTAGCTGGCCAGTACTTACCTTTGTGCTGTACTGCCAATAGTTACACACATGAAGAAAAAGAAAGGGGAAGAAAAGGGGACAAAAAAGGACAAGCTTTTGGAACACAGTTCCTTCCTCAGGTGGGAGAGAAGGGAAGAAAAAGGATGGGAATGGAAGGGAAAGGTAATTCACGACCTAGGTCATGAAGGTGGTGTTTGAGGAGTGTGGAAGTCAGAGATACTGCAAGTTAGTACTGAGCCAACCCAGTGAGGATATATTGGTTATATATGTCATGTAAGTCACTTCTTGTGAAGTAGAGTGCTACAATATTATTCCAGGTGATTTTTTAGGATATTGTATTCTGTACAGACATTCTAGTAACAATTAACAAATTTATTATAAACTGGGCCTAATTAAATCAAGGAGAATTTATGTAAATCCTTCCAGTCATTCTTCTTATCATGTGGGTAAGTTAGGGTTTAATTATTATGTAGGAGTAAAGGTCACTGCCCAAAGAATAATGCTGGAAACTTTATGCTATTATTCTAAATATGAATATGAAAGCTATGTAGAAAGTGACAGGGGTTTTGAAATAACAAATAAATAAAAATTAATAATTTGGAAAAAAAGTTGTTTTATAAATACTGCACGATCATAGTTCAAATGAAAGCACCTAAGATTCCATAGTACAAGCTTTTCCAGAGTATGTACAGGTCAGGACAGCTAGGAAATATGAGAAAACACAGGATTTTTTAAAAAAATTGTCCCTGGAAAATACCTGGGAATTTTTTAAAATTTCAGTAATTTTCATTGTTTTATTTATCAATTAAATTTTTGTTATTGCGACGTTAAGGACTATACTTGAATGAAGATTTTCACTTTAGCCTGCCACAGCAGAACGATAAAATGTGAATTAGAGAATAGTATTAAAATATAACTTGAGTTGCAAAGAAAATGTGCTATTTACAACAAAACACAGTGCATATCCAAGCTTCTGCTGACAGCAGAATGTGTCAAATGTTTTAGGAAAAAGACTATGCAATACTTTGTAGCAAGAGTCTGCTTTTGATAACGATGAACATCATGATACAATAGCTTGATTGATATCTTTGAGATTAGTGTTTTGACAAGTGTTACTTTTGAAGTAATTTGTTTTCACTATATCTGAATTATATTAAGAGTGAGAACACATGGTGACATTTTTGAATCTTCAATCTCTTATTCAAAATTGAACACTTTAAGGACCAGCCACATAAGCCATTGTTAAAATTTTATCGGCACATTTATATTTACTTTGTTTGTTCATAGACTACAAATTGTGCAGCAATAACAATAGCAAAAAGTATAATATCCATAAAAAATTGATAGAAAGTAAAGACAGACAACCAGGAGTCATATGCAGACAGCCAATAATTCTGTAAATAACACTGTGTTGCAATTGTGTAAGAACTTGGTTTGAACTTCCTTGCCTAACCACATACTTGAAAAACTTGACATAATTGTGGAAAACAACTAGTGTGTGTGTGTGTGACAACTAGTGTGTTTGTGTCTCATTTGACTCTCAGCAATTAAAATAGTACAATTAGATTCATGACAAACAACACAAAATTATAACATATGAATAGAAAGCAGCAGATATTTTCGAGAGGCAGGAAAATAAATTATATTGCTGCTTGTTTCACTCACAGTGATTATAGTTGTTCTATTGGGTTCCTCAGTTGCACAGTGGTAGAGTGCCAGACTACAAATCCAAAGGTTGTGGGTTTGATCCCTGCCAGGTCCCAGGATTTTTATCTATCACTTTCCACTTCTTTCACCTCTGGCAGTATTGCTCACATGAAAAATACCGAGTAGCACCGTGGTTCGGAACCCACGTTAAACTGTAAGTCCCCCTATAACTGGCTGGGTAAGTCAGTTCGAAGGTCAGAGGAAGGCAACAGCATACCACCTCCAAACAGGACCATGCCTAGTAAAGCACTGTGGTGTTTAAACCAATCTTCGGATTGTTGACAGCTTTACCTTTTACCTACTGGGTTCCTGCCTTATTACATACTCAAAAATTGTAACTTATTAATATAAAACTGCAAAGTATATTAAATAACAAAATTACAGTCTCAAAAATTGTCATCATGACAAAGTAAATTTTGGGCAAAATTCATTTTGAAACACAAAAAAGACAAAATCAACATTCATTGAATGTCTGCATATAACTCATTAGTGACCATTATTACTTTTCTCCAGTCATTGTACCATTAATAATACTAATAATAATAATAATAATAAACAGTCATTTCAAATCTCTAAAATGATAAGGCCTCAGGAGTAAACCAAATCACAGCCCAACTTTGGAAAAATGTTGCCATAGACTCTCTCAAAAACATCTTCGAAGAAATGTGGCCGGCCGCGATGGCCGAGAGGACTGCGGCGTGCCAGTCACGCTCTGCACAGCCACTACGGTTGGGGGTTCGAATACCCCCTTGGGTATGGATATTTGTGCCATCCTTAGTAGTAGCTAGTTCATAAGTAGTTTGTAAGTTTAGGGACTGATGACCCCGTAGTTAAGTCCCATAAGCTGTACAAACATTTGAACATTTGAAGAAATCTGGATAAATTAAAGAATCCCAGATGAAAGGAAAACAGCCCTCATCTATCTGCCTAGATTTAACTATAAGATATTCTCTGAAGTCCTATTGAAATGGAGCAAAACCCCAATTAGACTATCAACTTGGAGGATACTAAGCAGGTTTCAGGATAGGAAGATCCAGTCCACAACAAATTTTAAACCTCAAAAACCTTATGGCATATCAAAAATCAAGAGCAAAACCATATGTTATCACTTTCATTGACTTTCAAAAAGCACACGACTCAACAGATAAGAAATCCCATATCTCAATACTAAAATAGTCAAAATTAGATTAAAATAAATAAATAAATAAAATAATAATAAAAATAAATAAATAAAAACACTAAAACACCTTAAAGTGTGAGAACAAAAAATAGAAACTGTCAGAATTCAAATATCATGGAGCTTGGGTCAGCTGAAGTGTCTTATGAAAACAAAAAGGCTATGGAATTTAGAAGAAGTAAATTTGAACCAGCATTCCAACTCACAAAAAACACGCGCAAAAGAAAGGTCTCTTATGGAATCCAAAAATAAGCCATTACTACACAGTAATCAAACTGGAAGCCCTATACACAGCCGAAACACTGTCCATTACAAACCATGGCTTAGTTGAAAGGATGTAAATCAAAGAAAGGATGATATTGAGAAAATCCTTGGCTCTGAGTTCCAAAACAAGAAACTAATCCACATTAGAAATGAAACCCTTTACCAAATGACTGAAAAAAATGCCAGACAAAATGAAATGGGTGAGAGAGAGTGAGAGAGAGAGAGAGAGAGAGAGAGAGAGAGAGAGAGAGAGAGAGAGAGAGAGAGAGAGAGAATTGATTTTTATGGACACACCCTCAGAATGAACCCAAATAGATTAACAAAAAACTGAATCAAGCTGATTTTAAAAAATGGAGGAGGACTTAAAAGAACTCCAAATCCCAGAAATGATGCTCACTGACGAAACTGCAAAACAAATAACCAAAGACAAGAGAGGTTTAAATCCAAAGTCAAAACCAAACTTTCTATTCAAATCTCTGAAGAAAAAAAGGAAAGCAAATTCGGAAAGAATGAAACAATAATGGGCCAAGAAGAAGATGGCGACAACGAAGAAGAAAATTGCTGACATTGTAAGTACATTTTATACCTGAGAAGTTTTAGGCCTGTGTGTGTATAAAACATTTAGCTTTCAAAGGATCAATAAGTTTTCAGCTTGAAGTGAAAGTATATTGTAACTTAATGTACAAAATCTTTAATTATGGAAAGTCCAGGTTGGATTAAACAATATAATAAGGACACTTTACAACTCACTGAAAAGACGTGATGATGAGCTGCGACTTGCAAATAAAAAAGGCACACATACAACACTTCCAGCTATTGGCCATGGCTTTCTTAAAAAATAGGAACATTCACACAGGCACACAACACAGTCACACAATCGTCATCTCTGGCTGCTGCATTTCCAATCACCCTCTGTGGTGAGAGCATAATTTGAAGTGTGGCAGCCGGAGATGACATTGTGTGATTTGTGTGGTGTGCCTGTCTGATTGTGTGAATGTTCCTATTTCTGAAGAAGGCCATGGTCAATTGCTGGAAGTGTTGTGTGTTTGTGTTTGTGTGTGTGTGTGTGTGTGTGTGTGTGTGTGTGTGTGTGTGTGTTATATGTGCCTGTTGCGGCTCTTCGTCACGTCTTTGCGGTGAGTTGTAAAATGTCCTTATATTGTGCAAGAAGTTTATTTTATCCGGTTACAAGTGTATTCTTAACTGGGAGGTTCAGGAAAAATCAAGCTTTTTGTTTTTCCTTCCCCCCCCCCCCCCCCCTCCTCTTGTCTATGAATACATCTTGTTTTTGATACCATCTGTATAGAAATCTGCTGCACACAGTTAACCATCAGTGTCAAAGCATTGTGTAATGAGCTCAGGGGAAAATGTTGCAAAAATTTCCATTATCCTGAATGGGTGATTTTCACAAATTTTGTCACTGATTTTCATTAACAATTTCTCAGTCACAGTGCTAGGGCTATCACTGCAGTCCTGATTGTTAATACTGGTACGTACATTTTTAAAGACAATGAACCATTGCCTTGTTCAACTCTTACTCATCATTCCTTTATGTACACATCACACAATTTGTAGTTTTTAACCAACAAAAACCTAATCACAGAATGCATCTGACAACAACTAGGATTTTTGATTGCAGTGCACATTTTAACATGTCATAGATAGCAAAGTAGCAGAGACAGACCACACACTACCACCATTGCTGGCATTGTGAGTGTAGGAACATCTGCGTCTACATACATACTCTGCAGTCCACCAAAGGCGCGTGGTGGGGAGTATTCAGTTCCATTACCAGTTACTTGCTTTTCTTTTCCACTCCCATACAGAACAAGCTAAAAATGAATGCTTGTATGCACATATAAGAGCTCTAATCTCTCTGAACTTGTGGTCTTGATGTGAAATATAGGTTGGTGGGAGAAGAATCACTCTACAGCTCACTTCAAATTATGGAAAATTATAACACCAAGATGGTCACTGTAGCCTTGCGGACCACCTTGATTGACCAAAACATCAATTTCTTTTGGACTACCCTTCTGTAAAAACTTAAGCCATCAATTTTCAGTTTAATTTATTTATGCTATCAGTTTTGGCTATACTCACTGCCATGTTGAGGACTTGCAACAAATGGTCAATGGACATTTTATGTTTTGCATCAAGATAGGGCAGCACTCAAATACTGGTGTTTGTAATTCCCTGCCTGATGAACATCATCACATTTCTCATCTCTTGTCAATTATTACCACATCAGGAAGGGAGTAAAGTATGCAAATAGCACACAATGCTATTACTTTAAACATCAGTTGACAACTGCCAAACTCCCCCATCTAATGAGGATTCCTCTTTCTGTGGATCTGCAGTGTAATAGAGTGACTTATAAGTCAGTGTGGACCACTCTTCAGAATTTTCTTGAAGTATACTCGCCATATATCAAGAACGTCTTGATTACCTGTCAGCAAATTTCACTTTTTCTTCTTACATGCTGTTATTTTTGCTCTGTATACTTTATTTCCGTCTTTAATTTTCTTCTTGTTTCATTCCTTTGCTACTGCTTATCTGTCTCCTCTACCTTTCTTCTTATGGCTTACATTTTTGCTCCTACACACACTTCCTGCCTCTGCTTTCTTTTCATTGTGTGATCTGAGATGTTATCTTGCATTTTGCTGCAAGTGTGACAAAGTTGCCTTGCTACTTTTGAATCTACGTGTTGTATAGTATTTTTCACAACGTTTCATTCTGTGTCTAAGTGGTCACTACCATCATTTGTTCGTAACTTCTATCTGTAATTGTTCCAATGATCCTGAATAGTCGATCCATCTTTTAGTTCCTCTATATTCCATTTAATTACTCTGTTACTATTTTCTTTGACAGTTTCTGCCTCATTTTGCTCCTACTAGGTAATTGTCAGAATAGGAATTAGCTTCTCGGAAAGTGCATACTTCAGTAACAAATGCCTATCTCTTCAATATCAGTAAACAGGGTGATTCAGAAATCCTGTTATAAAATTACAGGGATTGTAGAAGTGAGTCAGGAAATGTTTGGTAATAAATACTTGTTTGGAACTGTACATTTACAAAGATGAACAACTTTGAAAGAATGTCAAGGGGTGTGCATCAACCAACTCATGTCTGTGGAAAGTACAACATGTGCTAAAAGTGGCAACTAAGAATTTAATTGCATTAAGTGTACCTGCAAACAGTGCTCACTTATGCACAGTCCAAAAGTCATGGAATGTGTTACATGACCTCTACTACATCCATTATGTAGACCAAGAGATCAGCCTTGACTCCACAGGGAGTCATAAACAACTCTCTCCATGCAGCTTCTCAGGGAAAATGATAAAGGTGTTAAATCATGTGATCAACTAATCAGTTACCACAACCTATCTAATTGTCCCTGAATGTTTGTTGAAGTTGCTGCGAATGTTATATGAAAAATGGGCTGGTATTTCATCAGTCTGGAACCACAGTGCCTGTTGGGTATCCAATGGTGCATCGTCCAAATGCTCTACCAGTACATCTTGCAGGGAGGGCAAATAGCTGTGACCTGTTAGACAGGTAATTAGAATACATAGACAAATCATAGATTATATCACACGTTAACACAGAAACTATGCTGAAATCCATTGTGATGTGTGGCATGAGTGTTTTCCTTAGTCTAAATGTGGCTGTTATGACAGTTGAGCAGAGCTTCATTTGTGAAATGCACTTTATCTATTAAAAGAATGATATGAAAATAATCTGGAATGTCGACAATAGTGCAGGAACCATGTGCGCAGTTATCAGCATGTTGCACAAAATGAGTTGGCCTCAGTACCTGCACTCTCTGGATGCCGTTGCTATTCATGGAGATCTCACCAGACGCTGCTCAGTGGCAATAATGTGCATGCACTTCAATTCATTGGGTTCTTCTGTGATAATATGTGATGGTGCATCACAAAAGACATGGAATAACATTAGACTCTGCCATCTATCAATGCATATTGCCTTTCAGTGTTGAAAGTTGTTTATCTTTCAAACATTGCATTTCTGGACATGTGTGTATTACCAAGTATTGCTATCTGAACCCCCCCCCCCCTCTACATCACCTATACTGTGAAACAGAAATTCAGAATCACGTGTTCTGACCTATTTGGTTTGTTTCTTTTTACCTGGCCCCTTTCCTGTTATTTTACCATGGGAAACATGTACTTACAGTCTTCAGTCCTTTCACTGATGTAAACTGGGTGACTTTAGTAGAGTTTGACGGTGCAGACTTTCTGTATCTCATTCTTGCCCCTTTGGCCACCAAGAACTGTTATGGTCCTATCTAGGTATCCTGTCACAAACCTTCTGTAACTGACCGTAGAAAACATTTACAATATCTTTATCTGATTCTTCTGCCGGCACTTACAAATTGAGGAAGGTCCCAATGTGATTTTTGTTGTTAATACACAGAGTACATATTTTGTTGTTGTGTCCGTAGAAAGCAGTTTCAGATCCAAACATATCCTTGGGAACTATAAACTCAGCTCCATACTTCATCTGACTTTCACTCTCTCTTGTATAATACAGGGTGAATTTCTGATTATGGATGTCTCTTCTTCTCTTCCACTTGACTTTGTGAAGTGCAACAACTCACATTCCATACCTCAGTCTTTTCTGCAACATTATTCATAGCTTATGTCTGTGGCAGTGTATCCATGTTTCAAATTTAAGCACTGGTACATCCATATCACTTATTGAATTATTCGTAGTAGTGGGCCTTTTAGAAAGCAGTGGTATCAACCCTGCACTCAACTCCAACCTGTGAGATAAAACTTTCATTTCAGCATTAATTCCCTTAGATGGGTTGATACCAAGCCTATAGAGCCATCCCTCTCCCTAACTGATATAGGACCCACTTCATCTGGCTCCTCTGTTGGAACCAATCTGCCTTGGGAGGCTCTCCCAGTAACTACATTACCCTTGGCAAAGCTCCCAGCTTCATCAGAGCTCACAAAGCTCTGCATCTGTTACCTATGTGTAAAGTGCCCATGACAAGCTGTTAGTTTCCTTGCAGGTTAAGACATTTTATGGATCTAAATGGAAGTTCCACTGAAAAGTCAGAGAGGTGGTGAAGGATGTTGTGGAACTATAATTATTTGCGTATGAGTTGCACCTGAATTCCCAAACTCTGTATTTCTGTTTCTGGTGCCTTTTTTCTGCTTGCAAGGCGTCAGCCTAGTTCACTATGGATATATCACAGTTAATTTTTAAGGTGTGGCCAATGTTCTTACTGCCACCACCCAATAGCCCCTCGTCCTCCTTCCCCAGATAAAATATGTGTACCATATCTGTCTTGCATATAGTGTTTTACAGGGAGAGTCAGGAGGAAAGGTACATGCTTTGAAGGTGATACTAATGGTGATTCTGAACCAAAAACTCCTAATAAACATGTGCCCTTTTCTTAACCATTTCTAGGTAAATTGATGAAAACTAGTTGGTACAGGAAAAGTGCAGGTGACAGGAAATTAAGATACTGCTATTTTATGGTTTGTTTAATTTTGTAAGTTTCCTCACAGAAGATTTTCAAACAGTCCACTCTCAACTTGAATACTTTTGCTGCTCTTGTAGAGAGGTGTTGTGTTTCCGATCGGAGCTCAGTTGTGCATTCCTTTACTTGAGCACAAGCATGTAAAATATAAGTGAGAGGGTCCTCTCTTGTGTCCATTCTGCACTTTTACACTTTGCTCTTCAGGTACCCCTACAAACAGTAATCCAATGGCCTAAGATCAGGTGGTGTTGAGGCCACGATATGCTGAGATACTATATCAACTATATCACATAACCATACAGATTGTGTAGGAGCTCCATCATGCTGGAAGTACATATGAGCTCTTGTTGCCAATTCAGTTCCATAGTAGTGTGAACATGAGAGTTGCACATGTTGTTGATTCCATTCCAGATAAATCTTGATTCATCAGTAAACAGAATATGTGGTATTAATAAATCATTGGCAATGATCCATTGACAGAATTTTAGCCAGTTGGAAGCCTCTCCTTCATGCAGAGATTGTACACTCTGCCGATGAAATGGGTACAGACCTTGGTTGTGTACTGTTCGTATCACTCATGTTTGTGAAATACCAAGTTGGGCAGCAGTTCTTCTAGAGCTAGTAGTTGGGCTACGTTAACTACATTTAGACTTTCGTTTTACAGGACATTAAGAGACGAAATTTACACTGGGAAGCATACCATGCTCACACAATCCATGAAACACACTGATAAACACCCTGTTATCTGGAACTCTGCAATTTGGAAGTCATTGCCGGTATCTGGAACCCCCATTTAACAAATCGTAGACAAACATCATGTCAGCATGCTCTGCATTTGTGAAGATCCATAGCATTTTCATTACACTAAACTGTATTCTTTGTTCACATAAGAACACTGTAGTATTGTACATAATGGCAAGCACTGTCGGTTTGAGACTTAAAATCAACAACTCCACCAAGCACAAGTGAACTGCGTACTGACACGGTTAGTAAAGATGACAATACACTTTTTTGGTTCCTACTTATTTTCATTTGTTTACCCCGAAAAGGTTAAGAAAGGGGCATATTTTAAAAAGAAGTTTTTTTTGTTCAGAATCACCAGTAGTATCAACCCTCAAAGCATGTACCTTTCCTCCTGACTCACCTTGTATATGTGAAGGTTAGCAAAAGTTTAGTGTTATTTAATGATGTATCTGAGGCAGAACATGGGTACCAGTTCGGTATTCACGTTGGGGGATATGGGAAACCACATCCAGGCTGGCCGGCAAATCACCCCCTGTTGTTAATCTGCTGTGTGAATTTGAATCAGGGCTGGCATACCTTCCCGTTCTGGAAAGCAGTGTCCATAAACCGCGCGGCTAACTGGGCAGGTTCGAGAATTCCCAAAATATACTTTAGTATTGAGAAGTCTTTCCTGAAAGCATTTGTTTGGAAAGTAGTATTATATGGAACTGTAACATAGATTATAAATAGTTCAGACTAGAAGAGAATAGAAACTTTTGAAAGATAGTGTGAATAATTCTAAAGGTTAGATGGATGATTGAGTAAATAATGGAGAGGGGGTTGAATTGAATTGGGAAGTAAAACAGCTTCATGCCACAATTTGATTAAAAGAGAGAAGCTTGGATGTGGTAAGTAGTGAAGTATATATGAAAAGACTTGCACAAGATTGAATAGCAGAACTCATAAAATAGGACTGGACTGACGACTGCAGCAACAGCAGCTATTGTGGAAAAATTGCCTTAGAGACTAATTCACACCTACAAACAGTGTTGAAAGATGTGGGTAGAAATGCTGCAACTGATACGAACCATTGAAGGGAAGGTCTATGAGAAAGAAAATAAAAGTTCATTTATAACAGTTGCAGAAATAAGTGTATGTTGATAAAACCATCAGACACGAGTTGTGTCATGAGTTGTTCTCCGGGTCTATCCCGGAAATCCGGGATTTTTTAATTATGTACCCAGAAGTTCCGGGTTTGCGTACAGGCGCTTAGTCGTGTAAAAATTTTTCCAGGAGATCAGTAATTTTCAATACACGAAACAAATGTTTTTCTGCTTTTTGCTCTATGTATAACCACAGTGTGCGATCTATAATGTATTCATCCATCGCTCGGCTTAACCTACGTGGGTGACAAAGAGAGCGACAGCTACAAGCGACAAATCACAACCGCACATGCTATGAGTCCGCCCTACGTAGGCAATATTTGTAGAGCAACGCATCAGACGCGACAACGAGCGATGTTCCATCAAAGAAACCAGTGCACAGATAGTTTGTAAAAAACTTAATGAAAAGTTGGTCGTTTTATCAGTCAACACTATACAAAGCCAAGTCATCAGATTCATCGAGGCCTAGTTCTAATGGAGAAAGTTCTACTCATGAGTTGCAGGATAAACCGTCCAGTACTGAAATATATTGCTCTGCTGGTAAAACTAAATTAGTGCTATCAACAATTGCTTCTTCATCCTCTGTGCGAGCTACTTTCATTGACCCACAGCCTTATACAAACATAAAAAATAGAAAATGATGGAAACGAAAAAATATAGTCTTTTCAGAAATAAAAGGAAAACAAATGAAAATTGATTTTTTTTTAAGAAGTAATTTTCTTGCAGCTTTCACCATGCTTCATTGTCAAAACAACATTGTAAGTATCCCAACTAATCAACCTACTGATTTATTATAAAAAATTTATTTGCTAAATTAAAATTTGAGATCTTTTAGCTTGCTTATAATTTCACTGTATAACTGATTTTGAAAACATAGTAGGTCCAGTTGAAATTTTACGTTATATTGTACGTATAAATGATAGTCAAAATTTCAGGGATTTTAATAAAGCACCACAATCACCCCTGTTGTGTACTACACGCTCCTCGGCAAACTCGAACGTTGCTACCAGATTCATTTCTGGCGTGCAAGTGGCGGAATGGTGCCAGGAAATAGCTATGTAGTTGCGGTATACGGGACTCATTACTGCGACGGCGGCATCATTAGTGGCGTGACGTCAAACGCGAGCGTGTAGTGCTAGCCAGCTGATTACGGCGCCAATCGATAAATTTCAAACGGGGCACCGGCCGGCACGCAATAAATAACAATAGGTACTCCAGCCCGCCGTCACGGCGATTCCAGGCCAGCTTGCATTTCTCTATGCAAGGGGTAACATGAACTGCTTTTAGAATTCACTAGCTTAAAACTCGGCGTTGCCCGGGTATTTATTTATTTATTTATTGCTGCCATTTTTCCCTAGGTATATATTCATTTGTATAAGGGCTGTATGTCTGTAAAATCTCTTGGGAATACAATTAGTAGTAAAGACCATAAATAGAGTAAAACTGAGTGCATGATGGGGCGGTTTTCCATGAACGTTACTGTTTATGTGGTCGTATCTCATGAACTACGTGTCACACTGTGATACAATTTAGAAGGTACATTCAGTTATACGTTTGTATACTGTCTGTAAAATTTCCTGCAGCTATAATTAATACTGTACAAATTACAAGTTGTAACGTCATACCGAATGCCGTAGTTTTAGTCCAGGAACAGCGGAACGTTACTGTTTACTTGCTCATATCTCATGAACTACGTCTCGGAATGTGATACAATTTAGAAGATACATTCAACTATATACGTGTATACTGTCTGTAAAATTTCCTGTCGCTACAATTTCTAGTGTTCAAATTATAAATTGTAACGTCATAACGAGAGCCGTAGTTTTACTCCATAAACAGCGGAAAAGTAGTAAGCGAGAAACTTTTTTCCTGTCATCATTTTAATATGGTTGCCAGCGAGAAAAAGTTTAATAAAGGTTTGAAATTATGTTTAAAGTTTGTTGCAAGTCGCTAAGTACTGTCATTCTCATACAGTGTATTTCGAAAGTCTCGCCTCATTATATGGCATTTTTGCGATTTCTATTGGTTATGACGTAATATCTTTTTAACCATGTGCCGTATGTGATTCTTAACCATGCAGCAATTGTTACCTCACGGTAAGGAATGTGTGTACCAAATTTGGTTGAAATCGCTCTAATGGTTTATGAGAAAATGAGCAGCATTGTCGCAAAATGCAGCAGTTTTCATATATGATTCTTACATTTACGGCGACCGTCCTCATGGATTGAAGCTTGCGTGTACAAAATTTCATAAAGATTGGAACAAAACTGTAGATTTGTATGTACACGTACAAACATACGGACACTCTGCTTTATATATTAGATTTCTTTAGCGGCACTCAATGTGACATGTTAATTGCAGCAATGGAGCGGAGTAAGGCTGCTTTCTTCCCTGATGTCGAGAATAACTGTTGATTAGTAATATTGAGGTAAAGTTCTGTTGTTGAATGCTACGTTTTGCAACTAGGCAAAACTAGGGTGTGACCGTATTTTCCGATACAAAAAGCAGGATCTACCGGTTATCTGACACAATAGTGCCAAATTTACCTCGCCTATTTCATGTGCTTTTTGTAATTGATTAATGGAACAACGGAGAATTTCTCGGAATAGTATAATAGAAGTCTTCACATTTTCGATTAAAATTGCATTTCTAATAAGCAAAAAGTTTCAATGTTTCTGGCTTACGTCTGGATTTGTCATGGGTACATAAATAGCTCATTACAGAAAATACGCGTTCTGTTGGCGAACGTGTAACCGGCCGACAAAGAATAAAGTCTAAAATGTTACTAACATTACGATAATCAATACTTACCTCATAGAACTTTGCTAATATTTCATTACTTGTTAAATGAATTCCTTAGTGACTTGCGGGCCATTCCGTTATTGTAGTATTGAACATACCCTCTAACATTTGAAATTTCGTTTAAAATTTCAGTGTCGTAATTTACGTAATGTCAGAAAATCAGGTGATGCTGAAGGAATTAGATTAGGTAACGAGACTATAAAAGTAGTAGATGAATTTTGTTATTTCGGTAGCAAGATAACTTCTGATGGCCGAAGTAAAGAAGATATAAAATGCAGAATGGCTATGGGAAGAAAAGCGTTTCTAAAGAAGGGAAACTTGTTAACATCCAATATCAATTTAAATGTTAGGAAGTCCTTTCTGAAAGCATTTGTCGGGAGTGTAGCATTGAATGGGAGTGAAACGTGGACGATTAGGAGTTCAGATAAAAAGATAATAGAAGCTTTTGAAATGTGGTGCTACAGACGAATGATGAAAATTAGATAGGTAGATCACCTAACTAATGAGGAGGTGCTTAACCGAATCGGGGAGAAAAGGAGTTTCTGGCATATCCTGACCAAGAGAAGGGATAGATTGGTTGACAAATTCTGAGACATCAAGGAATTGTCAACTTAGCATTAGAAGAAAGCGTGTGGGGTAAAAATCGTAGAGGGAGACCAACGGACGAATATAGTAAGCAGATTCAAAAGGATGTAGGTTGCTGAACGTAATCTCAGATGAAGAGACTTGCACAGGCAGGGTTGTGGGGAGAGCTGCATCAAACCAGTCTGCTGACTGAAGACCACAACAATACAACAATTTACTTCCAAATGTATTTAAGTACAAAATCCAAATATATTATCAAACTACTCAGGACAAAGGATTCATGTTGGCCCAAAACAGTACTTCTAGTGCCGCCCGGGAGTTTCCGAGCGGTCTGGAGCGCCACGTTGCTGATCGCGCGGCCTCCCGCGTCGGAGGTTTGAATTCTCCCTCGGGCATGGATGTTTGTGTTGTCTTTAGTATAAGTTAGTTCATAAGTAGTTTGTAAGTTTAGGGACTGATGACCCCGTAGTTAAGTCCCATAATCTTTACAAATAATTGAAGTACATCTAGTTCAGAAAAATCCAATTTCTCTTTAACGCCTAAAATAAATGGATACAAAGATCGAAATTCAGCATTCAACACGCGTTCTTTCACTTGCGGCATGATAACAGCGCAACCATCATTCCATAGCTCAAGCAGTAATTACTTGTATCGACTTTTCAGACTACAGCAAGAGCCGGAAAATCGCTTGCATAATCTGTGGTTTTAACAACAGTTCTTCATTGCAGTTTTACTAGTGTCAGATAATTTGTTTCTGTGGTCGGCGCGAAAGATGCTTTTGTCTGCAATGAAGACAGGCGACATGTGTTACAGGTAGTCGCTACACTATCAACGAAACTTCTTTTCTTCTACGAAAAGAGTCTTGTGTATATTCTTCACTAACTTTACTGATTTCCCTTGAATAAGACGATAATCGAATTTCGCTGGATGATATTGAAATGCAGGATATTTTTAAGACTTTCGAACCTCGTGGCAGGCCGCAGTTATGACTTTACAAAAAAGAAGTGCCCTGTAAAAAACAGGACATCTGATCACTCCGCAAAACATTTACCCTATGATTGCATCATCTTGAAACGGCTGCATCTTCTCAGACACGTTCAACGTGTGATGAAGCCTTCAATATTCAAATGTTTGTAAAGCTTATGGGACTTAACTGCGGGATCATCCATCAGTCCCTAAACTTATGAACTAACTTATACTGAAGACAGAACAAACATCCATACCCGAGGGGTTTTTCGAATCCTCGACGGGGAACGGCCTCGCGCATGTGAATATAGCGCCTCAGTGCGCTCGGCCACTCCGCCGCGGCGATGAAAACTTTAACTAGTTAATGTGTACGGTTATTAAAAAAAAAACCCCACATAGCACTTACATGGGAGTCGAAAAACTGGAGTTCCTACACCAATATCCCAATTCCAATTTTGGTTGGCCGTGCAAACATTCCAAAACTTAGTACTGCGCAAAATGGAGAAAAATCTTGCTTCTGTGCATGCACAGGGAAACTACTTTTCCCTGAGAAATTTCTGAACACAACACTATACGTCAATGCACAGTGTTGAAAATAGCCGTCAGCCCTCCTTTTACACTCGGATTACAGCATCGCCAGCCGCTTACAAATGGTAAAAAATTAAAAATCATACTGTATTTTAGTTAGGTGAGTGGCTTATTTGGAAAGACTTATTTAGGGTTCGGTTCATGATCGAAGATGGCGTTATCTTTCCATCTTTTACTGCATTTCACGTGCTTATCACTACACAATCTCAAACTGCTGGTTCTAAATGCACTTTGAGAGCAGATCGAAACAATGGCGCCGCGGCGGAGTGGCCATCACATTGAGACGCCATACTCCGATGCCCCGTCGGGGGTTCGAATCCTCCCTCGGGCGTGGATGTTGGTGTTGTCTTTACTATAAGGTAGTTTATAAGTTTAGGGACTGATGACCCTGCAGTTAAGGCCCATAATCTTAACAAACATTTGAACGTTTTTGAAGCAATCGCATTCCACGCCTGATGGGAATGTGATTGATGAAACACTGTGGTGTTCAATGAATGAAAGTAGCATTACTGAATGAAAGTAGCGTTAGTAAAGTCTGATTTTTTCCTTTTTTTTTTTTTTTTTTTCCAGTGTGGAACAGAATCGCGGAAAATCTTAACTATTTGAAAGTGATGTACGGAGGATTTGTGCTTTTTTCTAGTCCCAGAATGCAACAGCAGTTTAATAAGCAGTAATTGAAATAATCCTGGAAATTTGCAACGTGTTGGTCTTATTCCCAGAACTATTTGCGACGTAAAAATATGGTAGAAGCGTGTCGGTAGTTAGCGTGCAGCTCGTGGCCCTGACTTGCTTGGGCCACTAACTTCCTGATATCTATCTTAAGACTCAATTTTTTTTCGAGCCACGCACGGATGGAATATCTAGTCAGCCACACTGTTTCGCCGCGGTGGAGTGGCCGAGCGTTCCAAGGCGCCTAGCTGCGGAGCGCGCCGTTGCTCGCCGTCGGAGGTTCGACTCCTCCCTCGGGCGTGAATTCGTTTGTTCTCTTTAGCATAAGTTAGTTGAAGTAGTTTGTAAGCCTAAGGACTGATGAGTAGATTTGCAAACATTTGAACACAGTTCGTTAAAGGAAGCTCAGAAACATGCAGTGAGTTTTTTTTTTTCTCCTTTCAGAGTGTTTAGAGCTTTCTTAGTGTTTCAAAATGCTGTTGTCTTCAGTGATATTGAAATATAGAACACCATTAAACTGTTTCGAAAGAGAAGAGTAATTCTCCAGCTTGCAGAGGGATTTGGTGACTCTTCCTTATCACCTTCGTCTGTTCCCGTCAGCATCATTGTAAAACCCGCTTGTAGACCTCGCTAAAATCTAGACTTTTCATATCTGTTGGATGTTCAGAATATTGGAATTTGTAAACTTGCTGGTTGAGTCGCGCTGGAATAGCCGCTGGATCTAAGGCCCGATTCTATCGCGCGCGTATGTGTTCTTAGCATAAGTAGGCACCGACGATCTCGGGAGTTTGGTTCCTCGGGTTTACAAATTCGAACATTTTAAACATCCAGTAGATATGAAAAATCCAGGTTTTAGCGAGGTCTACAAGCGAAATGGACGTAATGCTGTATACTACAGACAATCTCAACTAACAGGTGTGGGCAATGAAGATCCACCAAATCCCTCTTCTAGCCGGAGAATTCTCTTTTCTTTTGAAACAGTTTAATAGTATTCTATATTCTATAGAAAGAGGCACTTTTTAACTATGCACCCTTTTGGTTTTCGTGTTGCGTGTCTGTAGTACCTAGATTCCGAGAGTTTTTCGTTACTCTTATGAATTTATTGCCCACTTTGTCTTTCAGTCTTACGTCATCTGCTCGAAGTAACGTATCCATTTCCCTCGAATTATCGTACCCATTTCCATCGTATGAAGTCTCTGTTCGCGAGTTGTGTTTCCCAGACTTATTGCCATACAATATCATATCCGTACAAGACGATAATGTGGGCGCCAGTGCTGTCATAACCGACAGCTTGCGTGTGCAATGTGAACCCGAACTTTACTGGCAAGATTTCGAAGGTAGTTCAGGCTATTTTAGAATAACGAGATTAATAATTACGTTTCTTTTAATTTCGTACTTCTATTTATACTGAGAGTATATGAACATAATTGCAAATGACCGACGAAATACGCTGTATGTGCTTTAGAAACAAATTCATTTCTTTTACCCCTGTTTTCGTGGAAACAATGCACGTGAAACAATCTCCTGATCCGCTACCTGATCATGGAGCAGAGCCACCGGAAAGCGTCGTAAGTGAAAAAGGTGTTACTTGTGTTGTGTTTTATATTAATATTTTTCCCTCGTTTGCTTTTTCTTTCAACAAGCCAAGGCTGATTCATAACTCTTCACACCTTCAGCCGAATTAATAACGCACTGGTCGGCCTTTAATGACTTCGACATTACATCTCGACCTCACATCTTCCACGTGTTCAGAAAGTGGCAGATTCAGAAGCTATTCTGGCTACTGGGATTTATAAGTTAGTTTAAATGATTTGTAGGTCTGGGTCCGATGACCTAAGCAGTTTGGTGCTTTAGCTTTACAAGCATTTAAATGTCTTAGAGGGTTCTTTCAACTACGCAGAGCTCTCAGACATTTTATAAGGGGTGCTATGCCCGAGCCTAAACGCTTAAAGGCATAATCAGTTTTAAATGCTGATGATGAAAGCCGAATATTGCAATTTCGACCGTGTGGCCGTTATCAAATGGAAATAATTGCGCTTTAGCACGTGACAAAACCTCAAAATCACGTGGCATGGCTTGACAAGAAGCTGGTTTCATATTACTGTGATGCACATTCTCTCTTCTTACTTATATTGCACTCATTGAATTGCTTGGTGATTATATTTGCCGTACTTTGCCTTAGTTATGCACGAACATGTAATAAAGTGCGGATTAAGTGATTACAGTCTTTTAGTATAAAACAGTGTCATCAGTCGGTCTTCTGTTTTGAAAGGAAGCAAAACAAATATGGAAGAATCATCCAGTAAGAAAATGAAAAACTCGTAATGCCCAAGGGCACGGGACGCGAACCAATGTCATGTTATCGGATGTCACTATTTTGTTTCACTAATTTCCCCCCACCCCATCTCACCCTGACAGTACTTGACGTCACATGAACAGTATCCGTTACCTCTTGTGTTTTTGTTTGTTGTCTCATGTCGTGCTATCTGGCGGTGGCTGGTCGAACTACTGCAGTGCAACTCCTATTTACGAACATTTTATGTTCATGTTCGCGGACTGTACTGCCTAATTACGTAACGTCCCAGTACAAAATTGCAGAGTCTGCGAAAAACGTCAGAGAGAACAACGAATGTTAAAAACCCTAAAGAAGTTGTCTGTTCTTCTACATTCCTGTTGCGTTACTCAGTAAGCAAATATTTTGGATAGTAGGTAAAGACGCGGAACTGCATTGAAGGCTTTCAGGAAGCCAAGAAAGTTAGCAGACGACCTGTGCTCTGACATGTGAAATCTTGTCAGCCAAATCGATGATCGGAGGAAACCTAAAAGGGGACGATCAGAAGTGTAAACAACGGATTTTGATGGGCCTCGGATATGTTGCAGTGGGACATACCCTGAGTATCAGGCTAACCTCTTTTTTAGCACCTGGCCTTGGTTTTCGAAAAAAATGCTGTTGAACTTCACTGCGCGATTTAAGACGCGTAACGTTAGCCACGTTACGAGAAAGTAAGCGTGGCGCAGCGGTTAAGGTCTCCAGCTACCACGCTGGAGGTACCGTGTTCGGGTCCTCTCTGTTTTTTAATAGGAATAGTTCGACATTTTTCCATTTTATTTTACAGAATATCAACAAACACTGTACATTGTGTGAAATTAGTAAGCAATATTCAATTTTGCCGTAGTACTTTAATTTCCACGTCATTATTATAAAATCATACTCGCTATCGCCTGCATCGCTTGCTATGCCACAACTAAAATGCGAATGATATTCGTCGCAAGGCCATACTCATTAATTTTGCATCATTTCAGGGAACCTGCTTTTTCGCATTTGACCAAATACGCATAGTTCGCATCAAAGTTAACGGACGAAAGGACTCTTTGTTATTGTAAACGAACTTTTTCTGGCATCACTCTTAAAAACTCAGTTCGCCTGCAAGACAGTAGCTTTTGTGAAAAGTGCTTCGTGCTGTAAACCATTTTGTTTCGCTCGATTTTACGACAAATATCATCCGAATTTCTGTCGTGAAATAGCAAACGATACACGCGATATCGAGTAAGATTTTGTAATAATAATGACATGAAGATTAAATTACTACGGCAGAATTGAATGTCTCTTACTAATTTCACACAATGTGCACTGTTTGTGGATATTCTGTAAAAAAATGTTCAAATGTTTGTGAATCTATCGGACCAAAGTGCGTGGTCATCAGTCCGTAGCTTACAAACTACTTAAACCTAGGTAAACTAATCTAAGGACAACACACACACACACACACCCACCCATGCCCCAGGGAGGACTCGAACCTCCATGGCGAGCAACCGCGCGCTCCGCAGCGAGACGCTTTAGACCGCTCGGCTACTCCACCGCGGCGATATTCTGTAAAATAAACTGGAAAATGTCGGACTATTCTGATAAAAAAAGGCAAAACCACGGAGAGGACCCGAATACCGTTCCTCCAGCGTGGTAGGTGGACACCTTAAACGCTGCGCCATGCTTGCTTCCTCGTAACGTGCCTAACGTTGTTACGCACTTAAATCGCGAAGTGAACCTCAACATCAAATTTCTCGAAAACCAAAGCCCGTCACTAAAAAGGCGGATAGCCTCATACTCACGATATGTCCCTCTACAACAAAACCGAGACCCATCAGGATCCGTTATTTACACTTCTGTTGGTCCCCCCGTTAGTTGCTCTCAGTCGTTTTTTTTTAAAGAAATTAAAGTGCTAGTTTACATCTCCATATGAGTAGAAACGTCAGACGTTCTAAATACAATTTTTCTTCTTCAAAAAACGCGTTTTCAATACCATTATTTTTTTTCTCTGTTGCATATCCCTAGATTTGTTCCGATTGTTAAACCATGGAGATAATGTTTCATATACTTTTCAACTGAAAAATACTCTGGTCGAAACTCAAAGAAGGTGAACATGTTCCTTTTTAAAAGCCTCTGATAGAAAAGACCCCATTTCCTCGCCAAAAATTTTGGAAGGCGAATTTGTTCCCGTTTATGTTTCACACAGAACTTGCTAAATCCTTTTACTTGATTTTTGTTTGTAGTAGTGAAGCCTTCATACTTAGTCTCTCTTTCATATATATCTCCCACTGCATCTCCATCTATCTCCCACCGCGAGTGTCTGTTTCCCTTTCCTGTCCCATTATTTATCTGATCCACTGTCACTATGCCCTTGATACTGCCTTCCAACACAAAAAAGCGCGAATATGTTCGTATGCTAAAATTTTGCTGCGAAGGCGGATTACGACTGAGGGAGCTGGTTCCCCAGTTTTCTGTCAGTCTGTCAAACTGGAAAGTATTCACCCCCTTTGTGTCCCAATAATAGCATTTTTCTGCTGTTTGCCGTCTTTTTCCTCCTATGGCAGGGTATGCTCCTTACTCGCATATTTGGCGATTTCTGAAGGTCGGTGAATTTTTTAGTTAATTTTTTTTTATTAAAATGGAATGATAAGTATTTCGTAACAGCTACGAGACACCACCTGGGTCAGGTTGTTGGATACAAAAAGCTATATCACGACAACGAAACGAGGTGTAGTTGTTTTCTCAATTTTTAATAAAACTCTGCTATCTGCTCTACGTGTCATAAGTTGGTAGGTATGTGCTAAAATAACGCTTCATTGAGCGAAGATGTGAATCTGTAAGACGTGCAATTTTGTTGTTGTTGTTGTGTGGTTTTATTAAAATAGGTTTTAAGTATTTCTTAGCGGACGGATCGCTGTCTCTCAACACACGTTACTATTACAAGAGAGAAATAAAGCAAAAAAAAAAAAAAAAAAAAAAAAAAAAGCCCCCAGAATGCAGAGAATGTCTATAGCAGGGAAAGGGATAAATAGGTCAAACCTTTAGATCACATTAACGTATAGTGATATAGAAAAAAGTTATAAAGGTTCCTGGAGAACAGCATCTGAAGTACAGGAGGTAAAAAATTTAGACAGTTTTCCGGGAATAGAAATTTTGTAAGTGGCCACCTCCACAATTAGCACGGTGTTTCGGGCCTATCTTTATAACAGATAAAAATTTGCGCCAGCGGGAAAATAAAATTTCTAGACCGATAGATGCACTGTCTCTGATATGAATCTAATTGAAAATGCTTGGAATAAATTGAAAAGATTTGTGCGAGTGCATCCTCATCAACCACGAATTCAGCGTTAATTCTGCAGTATTGTCGTTGAAGAATGGGATAAATTAGACCGGCGGTGGTTAAATGAAATCGTGGGCAGCATGGCACGTAGGGTGCGGGCTTGCATTCATGCGAGGGCCATGTAACAAAAGGTTTACTTTAACAACGTGATCTTAGGCTCTGTCTGAATACAATTGATGTGATTAGTTGGCTTCTCTTTGTCAATAAATCTGAACATCTACTATTTTATCAATTCCAATTCACCTCATTTGGTGGTTGACGCGGAAACTTTTTGTGTATACGTATTTTTCCTGTGATCTCAACGCGAGATGTGAGATGGTAATAGCGTAGTCCCTCTTGGGAACCGCTTCTTTGAATGTAGACAATGTTTCGCGAGAACAGCTTTGCCTTTCTTCATTTAAGTTTCTCGTGCATCTCGGTCACTATTTCATATCAAGTACATCTACATCCAAATATTTACCCTGCAAATCACACTTAAGTGTGTGGAGGAGGGTTTATCGAACCGCTTTCATAATATGTCTCTACAGTTCCATTCTCGAATAGCGCGCGCGAATCTTTCAATTTTCGATCTGATTACTCTTAGTGTATGAAGATGATCATGTCTCCGTATGTAGGTGGGTGCTAACAAAATATGTTCGCATTCGAAAGAGAAAATTAGAAATTTCGCCGCAACGAATAACGCCTTTCTTTTAATGATTTGCAACCTAACTCGTGCATCTTTTCTGTGACACTCTCTCCTCTATTATCTCAATAATACAAAACGAGCTGCCCTTATCTGAACTTCTCCTATATCATTCGCACATTGTGGGATCGCTAACAAGTGGGTCTACGTATGGTAGAGGAATAGGACGTCTTCCCTATAATATTTTAAACGTGTTCTTTCCAATTAAAGTTTAGTTCAATTTGCGGCCTGTAGATTTGACTGGGTTAGCATGTAAATGAAGTGTAACGGATTTTTATAGTGCTCATATGGATTACGTCACACTTTTTATTATTTAGGGTCAATTGCCAATTTTCACACCACGCAGATATCTTATCTAAATAGTTCTGCAGTTGCTTTTGATCTTCTGGCGACTGCGCTAACCGATAAACGACAGCATCATCCGCGAGCAGGTAAGAGAACTGCCCAGTTTGTCTCCCAAATCGTTTATACAGACAAGGAATAGTAGGAGCCCTATGACATTTCCCTGCGGAACGCCAATTTTACTCCACCACTTTCCGACATTTCCTATTACGACCCTAGTTTTTCGTTGTCCAAAAAAGGGTAAAACTAGTAATGTGTTTTAATCATACGGCAAATTGATGTCACTGAGGTAGATCTGTGACATTGCAGACAATGCATCGCACGTCAATCCCTCGTCCCAGAATGTGGGCCTCTGAAACATGCGCAATTTGTATGCCTTACAGGAGAAAAGGCGGTAGACTAGGGCACAGCTGACAGCGAAATCGATGCTTAACTCGGCCAAAGTGTTTCACAGCGCATTATTAATCGTCCATTTTTGTAAATGAGCCCCCGCACTAAGCGACATGTTCTTTTGTATCTGATAACTCAATATCATCGTCAATTAATTATCGTAGCAGTAACGGGGTCAACGATAAAGGAGCTTGCAGCAGCGGCACTGATTGTCTTTTCAGGTCAAATACAATGGTGTTATCAATTTATGCCTCCTTCGAGAATACTTACCTTACTCATAAATAGGGAACAGTGTGTTGTAGTGTACATCTTGTTTCAAAGAGAGGGGAGACGACGACATCATTTAGATAAAGGACTTGTTGCAGAGGCCAGTAGAAGGACCAGCAGGAGAGAACCATGCAAGTGAGTTTTTATGACTTCATGAAAAAGCCATTTTTAGTAAAACTGGCAAATTGTGCCGTCATTATCGCAGAGCAATTTATGAACGTGTTAGAGGAGTAGAATAGCCAAATTCATTATACTGTCGAACATTCGATTTTATCTATGTTGTCTCATGTTTATCAGTCATAGGAGGTGGAACCAGAAACTGAGTTTCCCTATTTTAATAAAAAAAAGTTACGTAAAAACTTAAGTGGCAACACACACAGCAATTAGACATAGTCACCAAAATAATTGAGACACTTGTTGCAAAGTGCGATCAACATTTGTTTTCCTGTGTCGTAGAAGTCTGCTGTCAGTGAATCGACTCAGCGTGACAGTTGCAGCTCTTGTCGTTATCAAAACACTGACCATAGGACGTGCCATTCAGAAAATGGGGGCGAGGAATCTTACTTCGGGTGTTGTGCTGATCCAGAACAATGCTCGTCCCCATACTGTCCGACGCACAGATGTTCGCGTGGGAGATGTTTGATCATCCAGTTAACAATCCTGATCTATCTCGCAGCGATTTCCAAGTTTTCTTGCACTTCAAGAAGTTCCTTTCCTTCAACCATCGTTTTGACGACGACTACTGTCACACGCTTGTACCATTCACAGGTGGAAGACTTCGGTATAGGAAAACAAGAGTTGCTTCCCTGATGTGACAAGTTAATCAAATATTTCGGTGACTGTGTCGAAAATTAGCTCAAACACTATTGCAAACAAAGTTTTTCATGTAACTATTTTCTTCCAAAAAGGCTTTTACTTGCTTCATTCGTGTCGTAAAAACCTCTCGAAAGCGTTTGCAGTGTTATGAACCAACTGATAATTTTTGTCGTTTTGTCGTAACGTACAGCGAATCGTTTACCCGAAATTATATAACTGTTGTTATTCTCGAGCTTTTAGGATCCATATGACTAAGCACGAACCTGGTTTGCTTATCAGATACATGAAGGAACGTGCATTTACTGATTAGATGAGTTGCTTGTTGGCGTACTAAATATATATATATATATATGTGTGTGTGTGTGTGTGTGTGTGTGTGTGTGTGTGTGTGTGTGTGACGCGCGCGCGCGTCAAGTAGCCTAATTAGAGCGAACTGGGAGAGAGGGAACTGTGTGTGTTTGTGTAAATGGGGGGGGGGGGGGGGGCATTACTTGCATGTTGGTCTGTGAGTGGTGCATGACTGATGTGGGCAGTCAACATTATTCATCTTTTTATGAACGTCGCTGATTACTCTGTTAAGTCTTGATGGCAAGGCTTACCATACGGAGATATAATCTCTTTTAATCTCTCTGTTGTGTATGGTAGTTCCTATTGCTTAGGAATCTGTGGTTAATTCTATATAACAGACGGAGATATCCACATGAGAGCAGAGGCATCGCCTTGGAAACTGGGAGGACTGAAGAAGAATTTTCATACTTATGAGTAATAGTACGAGAGTCATTCGGAAAAAAAGAACTTTTTGTTTCCTACAAAAATTATTTGATATAATTAAACGGAACTGTATTTCACATACAGTTTGATCATCTAGTTTTCTACATATTTATGCATTGTCGTAACGTTTCACTAATTTTTCTGTGCTTTTTGCATGCTCATTTGCCGCCAAGTTGTTGAAACATTATCTCCTCCGTACCGTTGTCCACTCAAAAATTCTTTCAATTTGTGAAATAAGCTATATTTGCTTGGGGCCAAGTCCGGACTGTGTAGCGGATGTTGAAACATTCCAACTGAAACCGCAGAAACAAGTCCCATCGCTGCCGCAGGATGAGTCCACTAGTGGGCATTCCGTGCGGTTTGTTTCTCACGACGAGGTGAAATCAAAGAGTAAGCCCGCTGCATTTATGGTCTCGCCTCAAAGCGAGTAGTCGATTGACTGGAGATACTTAAGTTACCAAAACACTGTATCCATAATCTTTCTGCCGCTAAAAATTTATTTCGCTTTTTTCTACTGCCTTGATGCCATTCCATCGATTGGCAGTTTGCTTCTGGTGTGAAATGTGATATCAATTCTCATCACCAGTGACATTGCGATTCAGATGTTGAAATGTTTGTAAAACAGTTGGACGTAACTAACTTTTTTTCCGCAAACCTTAGTTGTCTGTCTATAAACACCAATAGTTGGACTTTCTGCACATTTAAAAAGCGGTTAACACTTAGAAAAATCGTCAGTTTGACATGTGTTGTAAAGTCGCAATGCTAAGCAGTATTGGATCTTAGGTCCCACCAAACTGAAGCAGATGACTTCGAAGGTCAGAGGTAGTCGTTGGTGGAGGTGGGAGAGCGTGGCCACGTGTCAAAACAAAACGTTCTTTACTGTCCGACTATCCCTCGTATATGGTTGTACAGGTGGGTGGTTAGCGGTACAATAGCAGATTATTGCTGACAGCGATGGATAACTTGTCAACAGTGGACTCTCCAGCCCTTTGGCCGTTTCGGGTATCCTTAATATGAAATGGGACCTTTATAACATGTCCAAGATCCCTCATATTTTCAACAGCGAAGATATCCGAGGTATTTATATTAGTATAGTATGATTGGACGGGAGCCTAGGGACAGCCTGTTTGTATTTTCTTTTTCTTTTTTTTTCTTTTTTTTTTTCTTTTTCAATGCGACTGTACTTCAGCTACTTGCGTGTCCCTAACCTACTAGGGAAAGTGAACTTAACAGTTTAACTTGAAATCTAAACCTCCTGTCTTTCTAGGCATATCGTCATATCATCGTAAGGTGGAGGCTTGCGAAAAGCAGTCTAAAAAATTCTAGTGTCTTATCTCGATTAGCTCGCGTGACCTTACGGTATCTAGGCTTGCAATTAACGATTAAAGCCGAACATTATATGCACCCTTTTGTTCACCTTGAACACTCCATGACGGATCCATATGTTCAGGAAGAGACTAATCTGTACAGCTGTTGACCCCAACGCCTTGTTACGTAATTGAAACTCTCTTAAAGCAGCTGGTGACCCATGAGTGGGCATGGATAATTGGATCTCTTTATGTCCACGCGATTCATTCATGAGTACTGTTAGAGTGTTCGGTATCGGCACCACGTCGAATAAAAGAAGATATAGAAGCAATTCAGAGGCGGGCTGGTTAGTTTCTCATTGGTACGTTCTATCAAAACAACAGTATTAAAGAAGATGCCTCGTTAACATATATGGGAATCCCGGAAGAAAGACGCCTTTTTCAACACAATATTGTTGAGATAATATAGAGAACAAGCATTTGAGGCTGACTGCAAAACGATTCTTCTTTACCAACTTACTTTTTGTGTAAGGACCACGAAGATAATTTGGGCTCGTAATGAGGCATATAGTCGTTTTTCCCTCGATTTGCAATTTAAGAATTTTTTTTTTGATACACAGTCATTATAAAATAAATGAATAAATAAATAATCTAAATGTTTCACAGTTTCGACGAACATCGAGGTCAGTTTCAAATGTGATATGCCAAGTACCTAACTGAACAGTTACTTTTGAATTTAAAGTGTTAACATGATTTACCAAATACTTAAAAAACACCTATAAAATGTTAATTAAATAATTCTCAGTCTCTGTTGCAGTATTTTTTATTCTCCAATTAAGTGTTTCGCGCTGTTAGCGCATCGTCAGTACACGGACTGTAACAAAACATTTGTCTTTTTCCAGTCTGACGATGCGCTAACAGCGCGAAACGCGTAATTGGAGAATTAAAAAAAAAATTGCAACAGAGACTGAGAATTATTTAATTATTTCAACACTGTTGCTGCACCAGCCGTCACCACAACCATCATTGGAATGGAATGAAATGTAAAAAATGTTGATTTTTTTACTTTTGTGGGATCCTTAAGTAGCCTTATTTATTGTTCAAAATTACATGTTTTGTTGTTTATGACCTCAATGCAACTTATCAATCTGATTCACACCTTGATGCACTGAATTAGCAACTGCGCTGGTGCAGTCAAGATTGTATTTAGATCGACATTTAGTATTGTATGACCTAGCAAAAGCGTCCTAATATCTTTGCAAGAATGATGCGAAAGCAGAACCATAAATTTGGAACACACTATACAATTGTTCTGTGTTCTCTGCTAAAAACCTACGAGAACGATCAGTATCAACAATAATTTCGCATCAGGTTCTGACGCCAACTCCTCATAGATAGTGTCCGTTCTCCTAGGTTTTCAGAAGAGAACACACTATAATTGTATGCTGTGTTCTACATTCCTGGTTACGCTTTCACACAGTTGCAGTTAAGAAATGCGGCGTCCGAAATAACAAACGCCACAATTCTTGGTTGTAAGTCTCCATGTTGAAGATCGATCTTTATTTCAGTGCGGATGCAAACTACGACCGGAGTCCTGGCAGAAATAAATGGCCAGCTACGATCCACGGAGTACACTGGTTGAATTAGGACGACCCATGCAAGTTTGAGGTTTGGCTGGTACTTGAGCTTGGGTAATCCGTGTAGGTGTGTTAAGCTCGTATGCTTGCGGTGGCGCGGGGATTTAGCACAACTGCGAAGTAAGCAGGTCTCGGGTTCGAATCCCGGATTCGGGACAAACTATCATATGTCTTTGTTGTACGATCACAGCACCTTCCAACAGCTGAGAATAAAAAGCCTCAGTTAAAACCCACGTTAAAAACAGCTAATGCATCTCAACGCGACGTCTGTTGTTATGGACACTTCCAAAAAAACTGACGCCGGAATTCTTAATTGTAAGTCTTCCATGTCGAGGATTGATGTTTATTGCACCGTTGCAGTTGCTAATTCACGACATCAAGATGTGAATCACATTGATCAAAAAGACACCTCAAATGTCATAAGAATGTTAGTTAGAACTTTATACGATGGAATATTGCCGGCCGCGGTGGCCGAGGAGACTGAGGCGCTTCAGTCACGGTCTGCACGGCCACTACGGTCGGGGGTTCGAATCCCCCCTTGGGCATGGATATTTGTGCCGTCCTAGTTCGTAAGTAGTTCATAAGTAGTTTGTAAGTTTAGGGACTGATGACCCCGTAGATAAGTCCCATAAGACTTATGAACATTTTGAATTTTTGATGGAATATTCCAGATCCCATAAAATTAAAGAATTAAAATTTGTTCTGCGGTTTATGATGTTAATTATTGACATTTAATAGGAACTTATTTATAACAAAGTTCCATTAGTTATTTACCAAATCACATTTGCAAACTAGTTACTTTAAAATAAATAAAAAAAAGTTATAGTGGCTGTGACTTGACTACCATTTTCTTAAATACATTTCCACTCACACTCCTAAACAATTATGTTGGCAAACAACATTTGCAATTGTAAGAGGAAAGGAAATGACTAATAGTGGTATAAAGTAACCTCTGCCATGCACCATACGATGGTACGCTTACTATGTACGTGTACATATGTAGGTGTAGATGAAAGGAGGTATTCGTTGCCACTGTCTTGGCGAAAGGAAAGCGCCATTCTAGTAGCAGACATGCAGTCATTTCTGCAGATCTACTTCCACCTCATTTGTAACCCTGACATTCTTTCGCGTGTTCCTCTTCCGAGCGTCTAATTTTTAAATTTTGTTTTATGAAGTTATCCATATGAACACTAAAGAAATCCGTTAAACTTCATTTACACGATACATAAGTCAAATCTACAGGTCGTAAATTCAACTAAATACCTACGAATTACAATTACGAATAACTTAAATTGGATAGAACACTTAGAAAATATTATAGGGTAAACGAAACAAAGGCTACGTTTTCTTGGCAGAAACACTTACAAGAGTAACAGTTCTACTAAAGAAACTGTCTACAGTACTCTTGGCGTCCTATTTTAGAGCAATGCTGCCCATTGTCGGATCCCCACCAACTGACGGAAGGTATAGGAGGAGGGCAGAGAAGGGTAGCTCGTTTTGTGTTATAGGGGAGAGAATTTCACAGAAATGAACGCACGAGTTGGGATGGAAATCAGTAAAACAAAGACGTTACTCATTCCTGCAAGATTTATTTGCCAAATTCCTGTCACCAACTTTCTCTTCCGAATGCGAACATATTTTGTTAGCACCAACCTACATAGAGAGACATAATCGTCATAATAAAATAAGAGAAATCAGATCGAGAACAGAAAGATTCAGGTGTTCCATTTTCCCGCGAATGGAGAAATATCGTAAAAGCGGTTCAGTGAATCCTCCACCATGCACTTAAATGTGATTAGCGGAATATTTATGTAGATGAAGATAAAAATCCTTTGCTATGTCACTATTCTTTTGAAGAAAAAGAAATCAACTAACAAAGTCAAAAAACAGTATCTATATTGGTCTGCCATCATGATCTATTGAACATTGGAAATCCGCGTTTAAGTGGCGGTTTCATTCAGTTCCACATATAGATCTGCGTAATTTTCCGGCGTAGTTTCCAGAGCGTTTTTATCTCCGGGGTCGCGACATTTGCGTGTTGTGTTTTCCTTGGGGGCGTTGTAGGACGACGTTTGTGAATTGGAGTGAAAAATTGCTCAGGGGAGGTACTACGCGGACATCTTACGAAGTAACTGCTGTTGTGGAATTGCGGACAAAAGTAGTGGGTTCTTCTGTTCCTGACATCTCTCGCTCATTACTGTGATGGCTTAAAACATTTCGTACTACTTAACGGGAACACTTTTGGTAATTTATCATTGTACCCTACAGCAAAATGAAAACTAAAGAAAAACGAAACCATTACGCTTAGAGTGTAGATTAATTTGTATTTTTCAGGAATCGTTTCGGACTGTAGGGTTATTTTACCTGCTTTGAGGAAAGTACCGTGTCGTTTAACTTATTGATGTTGTCATTACTATCTATTTATGTAACGGCAGTTTTAAACGGTTTTGTAGACGATGTATTTCTCATAATCTAAAATGTCGAAGTGGTTCCATACTCAAAGGATGAGTGAAGCGGAGTAGATGCAAGTATCTTGCATTGCCACCCTCGTCAAGGTCCTAGTGGAGCAGCTTTGGCATTGCCTTCCTCCGATCATTCAGGAAGTATTAGGTGTTTGTGTCATGTACATGAGCGCATGTACAAAGCAGTGTGGGTTGTTTGTTGTTGGGATGGAACGGGGAGGACGAAATCCGTTGTCAGCACAAAATTTAATCCTCTCGAATAGCACCAAAGAGGCTGTTGAGTTTAACGTGCTCATGGTTGAGCATCAACAGTATCACATGCTCTCACTTCAAGAAGTATTGCGGGAACGTTGCGAATGTAGTCCGTATTGACACAAAAACTATTGATCAGGAGATTTATCCACCAATTCTCCTCTACTTGCTGGTCAAATACTGCTTTTGACGATTTCATCTATCCCTCGAGTTCTAACTGCCTTACCTCCGAGACTTGCGTTAGAGACCTCGGCTATGAAAGGAGGAGGGGGGAGGCCGGAAAAACTCACAAACTAGTTATTATATCTACTTAATTGGTAGTATTTAATCAAAGGAAAGTATGGAATAGAAATGTAGAAAAAATTAACAAGTCGGTAGAATGGATTACCTTAAATCATTAGAGCCGAAAAACAAAACAATATCCGTCGAAAATAAATACTGAACGAAGCATCTGGAAGTTCTTACCCCTTATCAGGGAGAGGGAGGGAAGGGTGGAAAGAAAGCAAAGTGGATATAGGTTATCATAACCTAGGTTATGAAGTAACAAGGGGACGGCAGGCTAAGTTGAAGGAAAGGGTATCAGGGTGAATCAGAAATGTAGATGAGGGATATACCATAAGTACTGTGCCATCATCAGAGTAAAGAAGATGGATTGAGAAGTAATCATATCACACATATACTTAATTCTAAGTAGTAATAGAAAGATAAAAGAATAATACTAAGTAAGAAGGAAAAGACAACAAAATACAATTAATATAAATGATGAAAATCAAATAAACAAATGACTAAAAACGGAAGGAAAAAGAGGAAATGGCTAAAGAGGAGACAATAGCAGAAGATGATGGTTAAAGTTAACGAAAGTTGAGTCCAGGGATATCGCGGGAAGAATGTATTGTAATGCAATTTCTCGTCCCCACAATTCCTAGGGACTGGTGTATGGTGGAAGCATCCAAATGACACGTTTGGAGTAGCATGTGCCTAGGTTCCTAGTTATGTTGGAGCGCATGTTCCGTAAACTGGGTATCGGGCATCCCCCAGAATTTCAGTTGTCTGTTCCCGTTCTTGTGCTCAGTGAAATTAATGGTTGTCATGGCAAAGTAAAAGGCTATGCAGTGAACACATGCCGGCTGATAAATGACATGTTAATCCACCAGGAAGTTTCATATCAGCGTACGTTCCCGTGCATAGTCAAAATATCATTCTGGAAATGACATGTAGTTTCGCTTGTGGCTCTGCATAGAAAGGTGTATGTTTTGCCGATGGTGAGGCTGGTGTAGGTGGTCGTGTGGGGGATGTAGGGGCATATTTTTCTGTGTGGTCAGTTGCAGGAGCAGGAAACTTCCATGCCTGTGGAAGGTGGTTTGCGAAAATTCAAATTTTTGTTAAGCTTAAGGGACTTAACTGCGTGGTCATCAGTCCCTAGATGTTCAGATGTTTGTAAAGCTTATGGGACTTAACTACGCGGTTATCAGTCCCTAAACTTACAAACTACTTATGAACTACTTACGAACTAGGACGGCACAAATATCCATGCCCGAGGGGGGATTCGAGCCCCCGACCGTAGCGGCCGTGCAGACCGTGACTGAAGCGCCTCAGTCTCCTCGGCCACCGCGGCCGGCTTCGACGAGAATATACGAGGGTTAGAGGGACGACGGAAGACAACACTGGGTAGCGTGAGGAAGATATTGTGGACGGAAGATCTCATTCCCGGACTTGACCTGAGAAAATTATCATTCAAGGCCAGGGCGATATTGGATGACAAGAGGGATGATTCTGCTTGTCCTGGATGTAAGAACATTCTTGCTGGAGGGGAGGAAAGGACTGTTCGACTGATCTGTTTATGGGCAAGGTCTGCTGGACTAGTTGTGGGAGTTGAAAGCATTGCTCAGGTTATTGGCGTAAGTGTTCAGGAATTTGTTATTGTAGTAAATACGTTTACCAAGGATACGTAAGATGTAGGAAAGTAGGGTTTGATGTAGAAGTGATGACTGCTGTCAAAGTGGAGCTACTATTTCTTGTTTGTAGGTTTGATGTAGACAGAGGTTTGGATGTATCAACGAAATGATCAGCGTGCAGGTAGGCTGCTTATGTTTTGGAGAAGGAACGGGTGAGGTTCGGGTTAGAAAAGGGTTCTATTTTTGGAGGAAGTTACGCAGTTTCTTCAATAAGAGTCCAGATCTCAATGATGCCACGCAGTTTCTTCAATAAGAGTCCAGATCTCAATGATGCCATCAACTCAACCTGTACCAAGCCTGACCCATTTAATTAACCTTCCAATTCCATCACACATGCCACCCACACCCAACCACAAATATAGTCATGCTCAAACTCCATACAATACTAGTCTCAGTTCTCTTTAACCTCTCATCAAGGTATCTCAGAGGGTCTTGAGACATCTGTCCTATCGAAAGGATTTATCTTCAGTCCCAGACCTGAATTCACCCACAATGCTCTCTTTACCAGACACCAGAACTGCAGTTGTTAAGTAATTGTTCACGGACAAATACTACTGTAGTACATGTTTGTCGAACACAAAGGTATTGTCTCGAATGCTCCCAAGAAGTGTGATAGGATCGCAATTCACTGTAATCCTTATAAATCACTTGTTTGTAGAGCTTATGGGACTTAACTACGGGGTCATCAGTCCCTAAACTTACAAACTACTCATGAACTAGCTAATACTAAGGACGGCACAAATATCCATGCCCGAGAGGGAATTCGAACCCCCGACCGTAGTGGTCGTGCAGAACGTGACTGGCGCGCCGCAGACCGTTCGGCCACTGCGGCCGGCTCATTATAAATGATCTGGCAGACAGGGTGAGTAGGAATCTGCGGCACTTTGCTGATGGTGCTACGGTTGTCGTTGAGTGAGTGTTGGAGGTTACAGTATGACTTGGATCCCATAATGCTCGAATATAGGATTTAATACGGTGCAGATTAACCCAGTCGCGTCGATTAATTATCTGAGTTACGTGTCAGAGCTATATGAAATGAACATGTGTGTAACGACAGTAGTGAGACAGGCGGTTTCCTGGGAACATTTTGATGTATTTGTAAAGGAGACTGCGTTTAGAACACCAGTGCGACCCATTATTAGTACTGCTGGAGTGTTTGGCATCCGCACCAGCTCTTTTTAAAGGAAGAGACAGAAGAAATTCAGAGGCGCCCTGCTAGCTTTGTTACTGGTGGGTTCGTTCAATACTCGATTGTTACAGAAATGTTTCGGGAACTCATATGAGAATTTCTTTGAGTGTAGGATACACTGTTCTTCTGCCGCCATCTTAAATTTCGCGCAAGGATCACCAAGATCAGGTAAGAGAAATTGGAGCTCGTACCGAGGCATATAGACAGTCGTGATCCCCTCGTGCTATTTGGGAGTAGAAGAGGAAAGAAAATGATTACTGTAGCAGTCATGAGATTAAACCCTCCGCCCACGCATATCGTAGCTTACGGAGTATTAATGTAGGTTAACGTGGAAGAGTATTGGTGGGAATCAACGAAATATTTCTGAATTCAGAGTAATTACGTGAAAAGATCTCAGCACAACGAGAAATGTTTTTGTTTCAATTAATGTCAACCCTAAGACAGGTGTCATACCACGACATTCATTCCAGTTTTTTTTTCCTGTAATACAGAAGGAGCTGTCATTCTTTGAGCTTCCCCGATATCCTTCGCCAATCCTGTTGGCTAATGATCACATGCCGGGCAGACATACTTTATAGGAGAACGGACAAGTAGGCTGTATCGTAACTAGATTTGTATTTTCTAAGTGCTCCACCAAAAGACGCAGTCTTTGTTTGGCTCGCCTTCCCCTCGACATTTTCCGTGCAATCGTACGAATTTATGTTGTTCGTAGCCGTAATGCCCAGATATGTAGTTGATTTGTGATAGCCTTTTAAAGCATCTGATTTATCACGTAACCGACATTATTGTAATTAATAAGTCACGATTAAGTCACAAATTGCTTTTTCGCCAACAAGGAGAATGTCTGACACGTGAGTCGCCGATTTTGGTCAGATATTGCATGGAAGTTCTATTCAGAAAATAAAGAGACATGTGTTTCCGCTTTTTCCTAGACAGTACGTAGTTTTCGAAAACATCAAGGTGAAAGTTAATGACGGACAGTCGTATTTTTAAATGTATGTAAACTAATTGGACCAAACTGCTATGTTCACCAGGCTCTATACTTACAAACTACTTTACCTAACTTACGCTAAGGACAACACACACACCGTCACAGCCATGCCCGAGGGAGGACTCGAACCTACGGCGGGAGCGACTCCCCAAGTCCGCAGCGTGATGCCTTAGACTACGCGCCATTTACGAGCGCCAGACTATTCGAAGCAGCATTAAAAATTAAGAAAACGGTTTTATTAGTATAAAATTGGTTCCAAAGTTAATTATCTTGGAGTTATTTACGTTTTTGCGTTTTCGTGCTGTAGCTTGGATACCCATAGACATAAGTATTCTCCGGTGGAATGGTGAAGGTGGTAGAAGACTAAGCCGCGGGCCCTGGTTCAAATCTTGCTGAAGGCTTTGTTCCAGTCGATTTTTTTCCCGGTGTATCGAATAGTTTTCTTATATTTGTAATACTTATATGTTACTTTTTGTGAAGTAAAGCCGTGGAATGCATGAGCAATAGTCAAATAGTTATACATTCTGTTTTCAGTTACTTTTTCATCCTGATTCACAGTGCAAAAATTACTATTAAAGTACTTCACAGAATGCGAGAAAACTCAGGACGAGAGGTCAATAATTGGAACTAGTATTGGTCGTGTTTGCAAAGTAATGAAACTCAAAACTTTTTTTTAAATGTAATTGGAATTTATAGGTACGCAAGTTCTTTGTTCCTACCTGAATCCTGCAATACCGTGTAATAACGGAAGTATCGAGTCGTAGCTATTCAATATGAAGTTACTAAAAATTGGGAAGTTGTCTGCTCCAGTAGCAGCAGCAGCAGCAGCAGCAGATGATGATCACAAAGCTATTGTTTCAGGGTAATACGCGAAACAGCGACACCAAGAAATAAAGTTATTTCATTGCCGCGAAATTAAGATTTCCACTGTTGACAACACGGTCGACCTAGTAGTTGCACCCATTCTACCGTTAGATGGCTGTCGTGATAGAGCTGTACTTTTCGCAGTGGACCGTCGTCTAGTGCCCCCTTTAGATATGAAAAAAAACACGCTTCCTTTAACCTCTCTTAACGGCTGCGTGCACAAATAATTTTTATTCTGTGCAAATATGTTAAAAAGCCTCTTTCGAATTACATCAGTTTCATTGGCTTTCTTGAATAATTGACGTTAAAAATCGGTACTTCGATTTTCGTATTCGCGTATTTATATAGTAATGATTACGCAATATTACATGTTTAGTGTACTTTCGTGCTAAGTATCACGATGAAAGTAACTGCAAACAGATTATATACCCATTTGGTTATTACTCAAGCTTCACGCTGCTTTGCTTCACAAAAAGGCACAGAAAGGTATTGTAAACCACCCATGGGGCTCACGGTTCTTTCGTGAGTTCGTGCGTCGCTAGCATGGAGCCCAGGTTAATGTAGTCTTTCTTCCTTCTTTCCTCCCTGGACTGCATTTCCATTCCCTCCCCCTCCTTTCCTATCCTCTTTCCCTTCCCCACTGGGGAATGAAGACCTTAGTAGTTTGATCCCTGTCCAAAACTAAGGACTAACCAACTGGTATTGTAAATATCCGAACACTACAAGATACATTTGGAGAAGGGGTTGAAGTTCGGGGCGAAGAAATTAAGAACTTTGCGATTTGCCTATGACATTGTAATTCTCTCAGAGATCGCAAAGAACCTGGAAGGTATGGAATTGACAGTGTGTTGAAAGGAGCGCATAAGATCTGGTGATGTTGAAGGAATTAGGTTAGGTACGGAAACAATAAAGGTGGTGGGTGGGTTTTGTTATTTGGGCTGAATAACATATGATCGTCGGATTCCCGGCAGGGGACTGGGTGTTGTGTGTTGTCCTAATCATCATCATTGGCACGTAAGTCGCCCACGCGGCGTCAAATAAAAAGACTTACACTCAGGCGACCGAACAATCCCACAAGGGATCTCCCAGATTACAGAGGATATAAATGCAGAATGGCAATTAGAAGAAAAGCGTTTTTAAGAAATAAATTTGGTAATATCGAATATTAAGTGTAAGGAAATCATTTCTGAATGCATATGTGTGAAGTGAAACATAGACGATAAATAGTTCATACAGGAAGGCATTTGTGTGGAGTGTTGCCTTGTATGGGAGTGAAACTTGGACGATAAACAGTGCGGACAGGAAGAGGGTAGAGGCTTTTGAAATGTGGTACTACAGAAAAATGCTGACGATTAGGTGGGTAGATGACGTAACTAATGATGTACTGAACAGAATTGGGGAGGAAAGGAACTTCTGCTGTACCTTGACTAAAAGATGGGATCGATTGGTAGGACACATACTTACACATCAAGGAATCGTGAATTTAGCATTGGAGGAAAGTGTGTGGAGTAAAATTGGCAGAGAAAGCCCAAGAGACGAATAGAATAAGCAGATTCGAATGGATGTGAGTTGCGATTTTTATTAGGAAATGAGGCTTGCTCAGAATAAAGTACGGTGGAGAGCTGCATCAAACCTGTCTTCAGACTGAAGAGAACAACAACAACAACAACAACAACAACAACAACAACAACAACATAGCCATGACCAGTGTTTGAAACGGGGTCTATAGCTTGACCATCTACCTCCTTCACCATTCGACTGGCGACAGTGCTCGACCGGCTTCTTAAATTTACGGCAATCCAAAAAACAGCGCGAAAACACAAAAACACTGATAACTCGGTAGATTATTTACTTCGGTACCTATATTATAGTAATAAAAGCCGTTTGTTTATAGACGCTCTTTCGATGTATAACGATGAAAATTCATATTGCCTCATCATCTTTGACCTTAATATTTTTCGAAAACTAGGTAATTATATCCATAATGGATGTGAGGTCGTGGTTGTATTAATTATTTTGTCAAATAGGCTCAACCACAGAAATCGTGTGAAAACACTAAAATATGACGCGTTTCAAGGGTCAAGCCCTCATCATCAGATAATCTGTACAAGAATCTTAAAACATGAGACAATAAAAATCTAAAACGTAATAAAAGAAAACGTGGTTACTTCCCTTGTAACCGTGTCTACAGAGAAAGGTCCTCAGCATACTGTGCTTTGTCAGAATTCAAACCAGAACCCGGCACTATCGGCGCATAACACTACCGAAATGCACGGAGTCAACAACACGACTAGGGCGCAAGTATGCACATGAAAACAAAGACCTCTAAATTCCAAAGATCATCCACAAGCTAATTGGGTACATTCAGGTGTCACGAAATCATTTGCACAGTAAGACAGAGGTTGAACTTTAAAATAAACGGCAGTCTGTTATAATAGGTCCACAGTTTTTAAAAAAGCTGTATGTATTACGTTGATCTTGTTTATTTAATGAAACGTCGCTTTTAGCGTTATGTATTATAATCTCCAGCTGTTCTAGCAGATCTAACTTTCTTCCCTTATCTTGTCTGTGCAAAATCTTAAGGTTCTGGTTTGAATTCTGACGAAGCACAGTATGCTGAGGACCGTTCTTCGTAGACCCGGTTACAAGGGAAGTAACCACGTTTTCTGTTATTACGTTTTAGACTTTTATTGTCTCAATGTTTTAAGATTCTTGTACAGATTATCTGATGAGGGCTTGACCCTTGCAACGAGTCGTGTTTTAGTGTTTTTATACGATTTCTGTGGTTGAGCCTACTTGAGAAAATAATTTAACTAGGTAGTGTCTAGCAGGCCATAAAAGTGTCTATGTTTTCAGAATAGAACAGCCATTCAATACTCGATAAAAATCATTGAACCGCCTGTCAGACCGTCTCCTTTTTAGAAGCAAGGTGCAGTTCGGTTTCGTAGCTGGCTGTCACGGAAGTGACGCACCTAGGGATTAGGGATGGCGGTTATCGCTGAAACAACCGGTTTTCGGTTATACCGTTCTTTTCATCTTCAGTTTAACCGCACTGTAAAAACTGTTCAAGGTAACCGGTTTTTTAAATAACCGGTTTTCGGTTTTTTATTGCTATAATTTCAAGTAGACTTCGACCGAAACATATTTTGCGGCCGAAACAGAAACCGTAATCGAATTTTCGGTTCTTCTAGTTCTGGTCGAAACCGAAACTTACGAAATTTAGTTAAAATTTAGGTAAATTTGCGTTATATGACAAATCACTAGTCTTTCCATATTTTGCAAGATCCCCTCCCAATACTACGCCTTCTTGAGTGTGTACAAGCCTAGCGAGGAGACCGTAGAAGACGATATACGAAGCATACAGATTTACTGGCCTAGTATTTCCATCCGGCAGTTGCGGATATTGAGCCAACCACTCCGTAAGTTGGACTTGTGAGCCAGCGCATATGAATATCTCGTTATATACACGATATATATAAGTTATAGTCAGTAAATGAACTTCAATCAATGCTGCAGAAGTATTTCGAAAAATAAAGTCACAGTTTCGACTAACAGTATGATTGCTGTCAGTGTAAATTTACGCAAATTGAACTAGAAAAGCTGTGTACCACATGATGAAATGGGTGAGAGTTCTTATCAGACCTAACTGCTTAGTTATATATTGTGTATATAACGAGATATTTGTATGCGCTGGCTCACAAGTCCAACTTACGGAGTGGTTGGCTCAATATTCGCAACTGCCGGATGGAAATACTAGGCCAGTAAATCTGTATGCTTCGTATATCGTCTTCTACGGTCTCCTCGCTAGGCTTGTACACACTCAAGAAGGCGTAGTATTGGGAGGGGATCTTGCAAAATATGGAAAGACTAGTGATTTGTCATATAACGTAAATTTACCTAAATTTTAACTAAATTTCGGTTTCGGCCGAAACTAGAACAACCGAAAATTCGATTACGGTTTTTGTTTCGGCCGCAAATTATGTTTCGGTCGAACTCTACTGGAAATAATAGCAATAAAAAAACCGAAAACAGGTGATTTAAAAAAAAACCGGTTATCTTGAGCAGTTTTTACAGTGCGGTTAAACTGGAGATGAAAAGAACAGTTATAACCGAAAACCGGTTGTTTCAGCGATAACCGCCATCCCTAGACGCACCCCGTGCCGGCGGAAACGCACTGGGGCAGCTGGGTGGAGAGTACTCACGTGAGGGTTTCCTGCGGGCCGTGCGTCTACGAGCGCGGCGACGGCTAGGAGACAGCACAGGAGTGCGGAGAACAGCTTGCTGGCCAACATCTCGCCTCGTACTGGGATCTCCAGGCTCTGCGCTGCCTAGTATATATATACACGCACGCGCGCGCGCCGCGCGGCCCTGCGTGGGAGTGCCTCGACAGGGCGGCTATGGGGAGGGGAGGGGAGGTGACGCCCCCTCATTGGCCGGAAGCGCCGCAGTGGGTGGGCGGGGGGGGGGGGGAAGCGCCGCGACGCACCTGTCGCCGAGACGCTGGCCCGCAGCGCGAGCCTGTCAGTAGTCGCGCTGTTGTTTTCTGTGACGCGCGCGTTCTAAAGGGGCAGCGCACAATGGGGCCACCTGGCTCTAGCTGCGCATTTCACGCGGTTGCGTTTTTTAGCCTCCTTTGTTTCGGTTTTGCTATTTATTCGGCCTCTTGTTGCATACCTATGTAGCCAAACACACGGTCGTGTCGTAGTTTTCATCAAATGTTTGAGGTCAGAGAAAACAAGATTAGGATTCCCTCTTACAAGGGGAGGCCGCCAATTGTGAAATTCAGATTCGATTCATACTGCGCATAATGAAAGCTTGTGGCCAGAGGTGTAATTTGTCAAAGCACCAAGATGCAATTTAAAATGTTCAAATGTTTGTACAACTTATGGTACTTAACTACGGGGTCATCAGTCCCTAAGCTTACAAACTACTTATGAACTATACGTTGCTTGCAGTGGCCATTTTGAGCTGCAGCTGAATTGTATTTCACTGTAAGGTTTTAAAAGTAAACGCCTTTTGCTACTGCGAATGAAGAGTTTTATTTTTAGATTTTTAAGTCACTTATACGCGTTTCGCCTTTCTCTCAAGGCATCATCAGTGGGTGTCCTGAAATATTTACATCTTTTTGTTTACACATATAGGTTAGGTCTCTTACATATCTACAAAACATTCCATTTCTGATTTAAAACAGTTCGTTTTTTGGTATAAAATGGTGTACTTACAGCAAAAAACAGTGTAACATTTCGACCTGGTTGCCAGAATAAGACTGAAGTGGAATAGCAAGTGCTGTAAGTACACCATTTTATACCAAAAAACGAACTGTTTTAAATCAGAAATGGAATGTTTTGTAGATATGTAAGAGACCTAACCTATATGTGTAAACAAAAAGATGTAAATATTTCAGGACACCCATTGATGATGCCTTGAGAGAAAGGCGAAACGCGTTTGGGTGACTTAAAAATATAAAAATAAATCTCTTCATTCGCAGTAGAAAAGGCGTTTACTTTTAAAACCTTACAGTGAAATACTTATGAACTATCTAAGACTAAAGACGGCTCAAATATCCATGCCCGAGGGGGGAATTCGAACCCCCGACCGTAGTAGCCGTGCTGACCGTGACTGGAGCGCCTCAGTCACCTCGGCCACCGCGGCCGGCCAAGATGCAATTCTCAGCCGTTGTCGAGAAAATCGAGAATCAAAAAAAGCCGTTGCCGTGAAATACTCTACGAGTAGTAATATTGTACAGAGGCGTGGCGTGGCGTAGCGGTAAGCGCCCTGGTTCGTGATGCGAAGGTCCCCGGATCGAATCTCGCGACATGAAGCTATTTTTTATTATTTGTTTTTTGTAATTCAAATGCACACACACACACACACACACACACACACACACACACACATTGTTTGTTTGTATAGTCTATGGGACTTAACTACGGGGTCATCAGTCCCTAAACTTACAATCTACTTATGAACTACTTACGAACTAGGACGGCACAAATATCCATGCCCGAGGGGGGATTCGAACCCCCGACCGTAGTGGCCGTGCAGACCATGACTGAAGCGCCTTAGTCCCCTGGCGACTTCGAACATCATTATGTTTTCCGCAAACAAAGTTGTATTTCACAAATATTATTAATTGTCTTCATAATGTTTACCACGTATAGTTAACGGAAGAAGTATAAACGAATACCTATAGTGTAAGTCAAACCTGACGAAAGATAGAACAATTTTTAAGAAAGTCAATCAGATGTGTTTCCCAACAGATAATTTAAAAAACAATTGTTCTTGTAAAAACGCATCGTTTATCAGATGTGCTCGATGTCGTGCTGTTTTCTGCTTTCCATATTTCTATGATAACTATCACTCTGATTCGAGCGATATATATGTATTTGAATTACAAAAAATAAATAATAAAAAAAGTTGCAAGTCACGGGATTCGATCCGGCGACCTTCGGATTACCAACCTGAGAGCTTACCGCTACGCCACGCCTCTGTACAATAGTACTAATCGCAGAGAGTATTTCACCGCAATGGCTTTTTTTAATTGTCGATTTTCTCAACAACGGCTGATAAGTGCATTTTGGTGCTTTACCAAATTACACCTTTGGCCATCAGTGTTCATTATGCGCAGTATGAATCGAATCTGAATTTCACAATTGGCGGCCTCCCCTTGTTAGATGTTAACTGATTCTTCCATCGTTTTTGGTAGAACAAGTCCATTACGAAAATGAAAATATGCAATTTTGTGTTTGGTCCACCTGTAGAACAAACACAAAATTGTGTATTTTAACTCCCCCTTAGGTTTTCCCAATTCACTCCCACAAAAGAAACTAAATTTAATGTGAACTAAAGCATAAATGTAAATAAAAAACGACACGCAGGTAAAATTGTTCACACAACACACACACACACACACACACACACACACACACACACACACACACCTTCGCTTGTTGAACTGAAAACTTATATTTATGAATACATAGAATACAGTCAGAAAAAAACCCACACATATTGCTATCAGATACCCGTTTTGATAGAAACAAAGCAGGGACGCATCTCACAAAGCCGATGCTAAGAACTCAGAAACAACAACAACTACAACAACAACACCACACACACACACACACACACACACACACACACACACACACACACACACACACACACACTTACCAGTTGAAAATACACATATTAACAGCTGTAGCGGACTAACCACTACGAATTGAACAAAAAAACAAAGCAGAAACGCATCTCGCAATACCCAAACAAGACACAGAAATAGCGAGTTGCTGGCAGTTTTATAATAAATATCGGTACAAAAGGCAGTGACAGTACAGCTTTCAGTGTTGAGTACAAAAGAAAAACGCATGAAGAGGGCAACATAGAAAACGTGAGTATTCTCAGCTGGTATCCGGCGCTTTGCTAACGCAGAAGAAATAATTGTGCAAATTACGTTTGAAATTTGAAGGTGGTAGCTTGTTCAATTACGAACTGTAGAAATAAATATACATTTTATAGTCGATAATAAATACATTTACTGAAATTAAACGATACATAAACGAGAAGTATAAATGACATTCATTTCGTTGACTTCATTATTCAAGTGGTTTAGGGCAGACAACATTTTTTGTTTTTCCGTCTTCCGCAAAATAAAACGATCAAATATTCATGACATTTACAGTCTTCCATTACGTCCATTTCCTCTTTCCCCTTTTCTCTGTTCCTGTGCCGGTGACCCCGTGTCCCCCTGTCACTTTCTCTGTTCATTTCCTCACCCCCTGAAACGCTACATAATTAAATTAATATTTTTTTAATCAATCAGAGACGCTTGTCTCCGTGTTTTTCTCCTCCTCGAAATATTTTATCCGTGGAAAGGTTTTTTTCGATCGTCTTTCGTTTCTTCCGCCTTGTCGAGAGGACGGAACCGTGATCATTCACTCTCTTGTTTGAGCTTATTAAGTGCGGACATGTTCGCAGACTGCTTTGTGATGTGTTAGTGCTGTTAAACTTTACCTTAAAATATACCCTCTTTCATTAATAGCCATGTCTCCACCCTGTTTTCATTTAATAATGTCCCATACTTCCTTAACACAAATTATTAGAGAGAAACACATTTTTTTCCATATAAATCAACAATTGATCAAAGTACTGTATATTACAAAAGTGTAAATTGTCCAAACCACTAAAATCTGAAGCGACTCGCTATACGATCACAGCAGTTAATTTAGAGTGGTAGCTGTGGTGTCGCACAAGTACAAAGTGCGCGCCACCTACTTTAGCCGCGCGCCGCCATGCACGCACGGCGCGGCGTTCTCACGACGACAGCCACGAGCGCCCTCTGCTGCAACTCCGCTCGTGGCTCCCACTGAACGACATCGTTGTCTTGGGACTGAGATAGCAACCAGTAAAGACTTCGGAATCTGATAGGCACCAGTGAAGACTTTGCTATCAGTTAGGCACTAGGCAGGACTCTGGCTCAACTATGTATCAGCTATGTAAAAGTTAAGTATTGTATAAATTCTGTGCAATATATATCTCGTTCTAATTTACTCTAGTGTTTCTAGTTTCTGGCTGCTCCCCTCCGTACCTGCACCAGCGTGCTATCTTTATTCCTGTGTCGGTCTCATTCCGCTCGGCCACCGACACCTACGACGGAAACGAGACACAAAAGCGGCAACGAGGCTGGGCCACAAAACTAGCCCTCTATCGTCCATCTACGAAGAAGGTTTCCTTCTTAACGCGAAGGGCGCACTTCTGAAGATATAAGGGCTGGGAAGTTTAGCCCTCTAGAAATTTCTCTCTGACATTCGAGAGTATTGGAGTACATTCCAGAACATTCGAGACCATTCCACAACATTCCGGAACGTTCCAGAACGATCTGGAATAGTCTGGAACATACGGCAAGATTCCAGAATCTACGAAAACATTCCGTAACATCCCAGATGATCTTGGAACATTCCAAAACTATCTCGAATGTTCTGGAACAATGTGGACAGTACGGAGCCTTTTTTGGTATGTTTTAAGATTCGCTACGGGTGTGCAAAACAAAACCCGTTGTGGGTTTCGTATGATTGACAAAGGCAGGAATCGAAAAAAAGAAAAATAGTGAAGTGTGAGTAGTCAAAGTTATACAGTGACGAATAGTTGCACTGACCACCATGAAAGTTGGCAGAATTACGTGATTTCCATATAAAGAGGAAGGAGAGGAGGAGATGCACGGTGTGTGGAGATGGAGATTTTTTTTCGGGGGGGGGGGGGGGGGGGGAGAGGGAGAAGAGGAGATTGAGATTGGAGAAGGAAATATTAGGGGATGGTTAGAGGGGGGAGGAAGAGGTGGTGGTGGAGGAGAAGAAGGCGGAGGCAGATAGAGGGGGAGGGAGAGTGGGTGGGAGAAGGGGGTGGACGAAGAAAGCAGATGGACTAACGTAACCTAAGGAGACAGACTGGCATAAATAAATACCTGGACGATTCCGGGCACGAAGGCTAATAATACAGAATGTTTTGTTACTTACTACGTAATACTACTTCCTAGCACCGTAACTGTTTTAATATTAATAACTACTGTACCTACCAAGCCTATGTCTACCGGTATTATGCTAATATAATAACGTTATTATCTGTCTCATTACACAATGCACTTCATCACCAGTACGCAAAAGGTGCCACATTTTGAGGCGCTGCGGAGGACGCCGTGGTTGCAGCTGCCGCTTCCGTTGTCTGTTAGCTTCCTGGTTGTAGGGAACGAGCCTTCTATTCCGAGGGACCATTGTTGTTACCGGTGAGGTGCACTGCCACGTGCCGGCACGCGTGACCAAAGTTCTAGGTCCTTCCGGGGTGAGACTTGGCCAGCGACAGTGCTTCAGGTTTGGTGTTGTTGTCACGAGAGACGTGCACGTGCCGTTTGTTGTTCTCCTGTCGGAGCGTTTGGCCTTAGCTATCTTCGCTGCGTTGCTTTTCGACCTTGCGTGTTAACGGGCTGCTTCCGGAACTCTGAGAGGCGAGCTTGACCCGATTAGAATACGCCTCGTGAATCAAAAACTGGAGCTGGAAGGCCTGGGTGCGGCTTTAGGCCGTTTTCCCACACCCAACACCGGGCTGTTTTCAGTGTTCTGCCTCAATTATATGCTACGCGAACAGTTTGTGTATGTTGTCCCATTTGCGCTTAGGGCTACCTCTAGAGGCAGACAGATAGGGTACATCTCTTAAAAAAACTTAATCGGAGGTAGCATTTTCTTGATCATATTTCGGAATATCCGTTAACTGAAACTTCCTGGCAAATTAAAATTGTGTGTCGGAACCGAGACTCAAACCTGGGACCTGTGTCTTTCGCGGGCAAGCGCTCTACTTACTGAGCTATTCCGACACGACTCACGATGCCGCCTCACAACTTTACTTCCGCCAGTACTTTGCCTCCTACTTTCCAAACTTCACAGAAGCTGTCCTGCGGACCTTGCAAGACTAGCACTCCTGGAAGAAAGGATATGGTGGAGGCATGGCTTAGCCACAGCCTAAGGGATGTTTCCAGAATGAAACTTTCCACTCTGGAGCGGAGTGTGCGCTGATATGAAACTTCCTGGCAGATTAAAATTGTGTGCCGGAACCGGGACTTGAACCTGGGACCTTTGCCTTTCGCGAGCAAACGCTCTACAGACTGAGTTGTGAGGCGGCATCGTGAGTCGTGTCGGGATAGCTCAGTCGGTAGAGCGCTTGCCTACGAAAGGCAAAGGTCCCAAGTTCGAGTCCCGGTTCCGGCACAGAATTTTAATCTGACAGGAAGTTTCATATCAGCGCACATTCCACTGCAGAGTGAAAGTTTCATCCCTTAACTGCATTAAAAGGGCAGCGCTTGATGTGGTAACACGCTACCCTATCCTTACTTGAAATAATGCGGTTAATATTGTCCAGGATCTGCCATTCTTTCATCCAACGCTCTATCTCCTTGACATACAGGGTATTCGGCAATTCCAGTTACAAACGTATTTGCGAGAGAGTTAGAGGGGGGGGGGGAGTCGATAGTATTTTGATAAGGAACACATGTCCGGAAATGTCGTCCATGAGCACCAAACAAATCGTTCTTACGGCTGGCTCGTTATGGACCAAAACAAGAAAAATGCCTAGTAAATATGGTCTAAAAATGCATACTTTAAGAGCTATGAGCTCTTGACTAGTAGAAGAGAGTTTTCACATTATCGAATTGAAGACGTGCTCGTAGCTCTTCAGGTTTACATTTTAGACTCCATGTTTGTCAGACCTTTTGATGTTGTTTTGGTCCACACTATCTCCTCTGGAAAATCAAAAAGCTTGCACTGGATATTTGATTTACATTGCCAAAGATAAAAACGTACTCATATCACTGGTTGCCATTCCGAACATAGGTTCGTCATCAAAATACTATGTATTCACCCACTCGTAAGTCTTTTGCCATTGCCCTCAAGGAAATATAACTGGATTACATACTACTACATAAATTCACACTTTTCACCTCAGGGGTCACGGTTTTGTCCTGTACGTGCGTGGCGAGCACTGGGCCCCGAACTAATGCTATATTTATTCCTTCTTTCCTCCCTGGACTGCATTTCCTTGCCCTTCCCCGTCCTTTCTTATGCTCACTCCTTCCCCACGCCTCCGGGGGAATGGCGACCTTAGTAGTTTGGTCCCCCTGTCCCAACCAACGAATTCACAATTTTCACTTTGGCACTGCGAGTGAACGCTCAGAAAAGTCTTTAGCACTTATATATCACCAAGAGCACAAGCAGGTTTATACACAAAGTGTGAAGTGACCACGTAAACCATTTGTTCTGAAAGTGTCATTCATTTTGCGTAATCTCATGCCTTTAGTTACGGAACCACGGACATACAGTAACGGCGAAAGTGAAAATTATAATGAAATGCTCCCACTTAGCTGATTTGATAGAGTGGTATAGTGGAAGTGATGTGGGCTTGTCTCCACAACACGTTTATATCTTTCAGTATTTTGTCTTGGAATTCGTTTTAGAGATAACACGACTTTTTTCAGTTTTTAACTCAACCGGAAAACTACAATTGTCTACGAAACGCCACCTCTTTAACTTATGTCGAAGTGCTGGCAGAATACACACTTAAGGATATATTACACGGAGCTGGCGAATTTGGACGCAGCTGCTAAATTCGTTCCGTGTAAACAAGGACAGCAAACAAAGTCGCTGCTCCGAAATGCGAGCGTCTAAAGCTGAAGGGTGGGCTACTTTAGACGCTGGTCGCTGGCGTTTTTGGCCGCTCGCAAGTGTTGGTCGCCCCGTGTCATATACACGAGCGTATAAAATAGCCACCAGTCGAGTCAAAATGTCGAAGTAAGTAATAAATGGAGGTATTGTGTTTCTCGCAAAAGTCTTAAAAGAACAATCTACCAAAATCAAAACGGAAAAGTAGGAAAAAATAAAAGAAAATGGATAAGAATGTGGATTGGGATGAGGGATAAATATAGTGCTTCTGCAAATCTTTTGAGAATTATTGTGTGGAGATCCTTCTGCCTACAAAAATATAATGAAGATGAGATATTTTGGTTTGATTTTTGTTTTCAGGTTTTTGATATCCATATCCCCCAAGAGACCTTCAGTGTTTAATTCGTCATTCGCCAAACAGTCTCTTAAATTGAGTGTCTTTAAGTTTAATATTTAAATAATCATTTTAATGCCCTATAATATTGGAAAACTTTGATAAATTTCCAGAAATATGATTTCAATTCCGCTTCAAATTTTGTTTGGCGGGAAACAAAACTGTTTGGTATCACCTAACCTCCAAACCAAGGTGTCATATGCTACGTCACGTTTCAATTGTTTTCCCAAAGACGCTAGCGTCTGAAGTCGCTACCTGTCATTGCGTCAGCGTATTTATTCGCTATTCGCCCATACGCCGAGCGACAACAGAAGCTAGCTACTAGCGACCAAATACCCTCCATGTAATATACCCTTTAGTTGCAACGAAGGATCACCTCTTTAAAAAATGTTTCTACCACAAATGCTCAAGGTTGCACACAACAACAGACCTTGATTACTGAAATAGTCAGCCGATAATTACATGCTTACCTCGGAGTACTTTAGTTTGTGAACTTCATCCGTATGATTTTTGACTGAAAAATTTTGGGGCCTTCTCGAGAGAAATAAAAATTGGCTTTCTGCCTGCCTGTATCATATTGCAACTTCACTACCGTTACGAACAACAACTCCCCAGCAAATTTCTGCTGACGGACACGCTCATCTCTTAAGTAATAAATCTTTGTTTCAGAGAGCAGTCAAAAATAATTTTCATTCGCTTTAATCCTAAAAATCGTTTTCTTGTTGGTGAACTTGCGCCAGAGCTTTATCTTTAATCGATGTGTTGTGTTCGAGTGGTACATTAGTCAAATTCTAACCAAGGATCTGTCTCACTAGTACGTAACTGTTGAATGCATTCTATAGAGGGTGTTTGTGTTTTATCAGAAAAGATCCGTCACGTGCGCTATTCTTGTCATCTCTCTCTCTCTCTCTCTCTCTCTCTCTCTCTCTCTCTCTCTCTCTCGGTGATGTGAATGACTTGCCCAGAAAAGAATGAATCCCTTTGTAGGAGTGCTCCAATGACCCGATGGTTTCTTGGAATACAGCCTATGAGTAAGCCGTAGTTGTGTAGAAAAAGTTGCCACGAACTGCACTATGGGCTGAACTCACGAGACTGTATCACTGCGTAGAACGTGTGTGTGACTCATTGGCAGCCGTGCCCCTAGCTGCTGCATAGGCTTGCCCGCTACACGCGACGGTGTGGCGTGTCAACCCATCATCTAGGCACTCAGCGGGCAGCCTCGTGCTCTTTCATTCACGAATGCAACGGCTTTTCTTGCTCCACCCATTTCATAGTACCACTCCGAAGATAAATAAATCATGTTGCTCGTAATCATTGGTTGCTGTGGAGCAGTTGTTTTCTTCTTTGGTTATCAACCCGTAGGTTGGGTTGCATTATTTCTCCATAGTGTCCTGTTGCTTGCGATTTATTTAAAGTCCCCTGTAGCTATTACAGTTCATATCGTCCATCACTTGTCTCATATACTCCAGCCTGGGTCTTTCTCTACAGTTCACTCCATCCACCAATCCCTCCAACATCATTCTTAGCAATCATTCATTCCTCAAGACATGACCAATACAGATATTGCTCCTTTATCGCAGAGTTCTTCTGAGGGACAAACCCTCACCAATTCTTCGCAAAACCTGTTCGTTACTTTATCAACCCAGCTTATCTTCAACATTCTACAGTAACACCACATCTCGAACGCGTCTATCTTTCGATGTTTCCGGATTATCCCTTGGTCCAAGATTCACTCCCATACAACTTACACTCCTCTAAAGAACGTTCATGTTGTTGGATGTGAGAAGTTTCGGTTTCTTATTGAAGGCAATTTTTGCTTGACATATTCAACTTTAAATGTCTCGTTTAGATTTAGCATCTGAAATGATCTTGCTACCCAGGTATGTGAATTTATTGACGTTCTCAAGGGGTCCACCATCGAACATAATACTTGCATGGGTTCCGCACTTGTTTACGGTTAATACTTTAGTTTTGTTTCTGTTGATCTTCATTCCATACTTGCTAAGCGTTGATTTCATTTCACTGAACATAGATGTTAACTCATCTTCATTGTTCGCTTACCACAGCAGTATCGTCGGCAAATCGATCACCACACCTTCCCTATTCTGCATCCTTTTTCTAACTTCATTCAGTCATATTTCAATATATCCATTGAATTAGTTGTCTATTACCTATGAAATCACACCGTTCACAGGAACACGAGTTCAACAGAACGTTTTGATCTCCTTGTGACTCACTTGACGGTAAACGACAGCATAAATTGCATGGGACTTTTTTTGTTTATATTTATCATGTTCCGAAGAACTAAATTATTGGACCAGGTCTCCATTGTCATGGAAAGAATCAGCACCGTACAGGGACTGATAACTTAGCAGCCCCCTTTAAAACACCAACTATACCATAAATGAAATTGTAGAAAAAGATTAGTAATAGAAATGAAACGTATAAAAATCCTCTGCACTCGTTTGACCGAAGCGTCAGTAGGTAAAATCAACTTCATAAGATAGCTTTTATTATTTTTTTTTTTTTAAATTCCGGGCATTCCTTGAGAGAAAGAGATAGCAATGTGAAAATTTCTCAGTTTAGACTTGAAAGTGCGTGGATTTCTACTAAGCTTTTTGGATTCATTTGACAGCTTATTGGAAATGTATGCGGAAGAATACTGCACGCCTTTTTGCACAAAGGTCTAGCATCCAAATGCAGGTTCGATTTCTGTCTAGTATTAAATGAGTAAAAGCTGCTAACTGCTGGGAAGTGACTCCTGAATCGTGTACATGGCCCGCGTGTTTGTTTTCCTGTCTCTTGTAGAGGTTCGTAGTAGGCGTTTCTACATTGCACACTTAATAATCTTTAGTTTCTGATCGGCCTTCGCGTGAAAAACTCCTTGTTGTCACTGACAAAGTTTGAAACTACTAACACACTTTTCGCGTCGTACGTTTCAGAGGTTTAGATGACGAACAATTTAATTTACGATATGTACTCCAGCACATTTTTCTCGTTACGAATTTTATGATTTTTTTTATTGAAATATTGATATTTACTTAGCAAAAATTGTCACTAATCAATTCAAATGTTTGTAAATCTATCGGACCAAACTGCGTGGTCATCAGTCCGTAGCTTACAAACTACTTAAACTAAGGTAAACTAACCTAAGGACAATACAAACACACCCATGCCCTAGGGAGGACTCGAACCTCCGACGGCGAGCAACCGCGCGCTCCGCAGCGAGGCGCCTTAGACCGCTCGGCTACTCCACCGCGGCTGTCACTAATCAGCCTCATTGGTATTAGTTATCAGTACAGAATAGTTACTCATGAACATTTAATTTCGAAGTAGTGCTTCTGCTAAATTTGCGTTTTCATGTAGTGCATAAAATGTTTCTGTACAAGAACAGCTGATGCCTATTTGTGTTCTTTACAGTTTTAACTGAAAACAGTACACAGATAGGTGCTAGAATACTGGCATCAGATTCTCCCCCGCGTTGCATTTTGGATCCCCTTACAGGTTTTCGCACACAATTTTCGAAATGCGGAGTAACTGTAATAAGAGCCCTTAAAATGTTTCCGTGTGATAGTATTATTGTCACAGTGCCTGAAAAAAAAAAAAAAAAAAAAAAAAAGTGATCTTTCAGGCTTTGCATGCGGCGTGGTCAAGATTGACGACCTTACAAAGAAAAGCAATGCATCCAACGGCATTCATTCTGCAGCTGGATTTCCCGAATAAACTAGGTGAAGAGGAGCTATCATTTAAAGCGGGATGACCGACAGTTTGTTTTCCATACAGTGAAAACGCGAGATTTGTTTTATCTGAAAATGTGGACAATGATACAGTAGGCAGTTTTATGGGGCACAGATATCTGCTTACAGGCCTTGTGTCAGAACTAATATGAATATGGAGGTTTTTATTTTCCCTTTGATGTCAGCGATTTTAAGTAGAGCCCCTCGACAGACGCGTGTTGCTCTTGCATGACATGGCGCGTCCTCGTGCATCAGAACAAATGAGAGGCCACAACTTTCAAGTGGGAAGTCGTCAGGCATCCTCCTTATAGCCCCAACCTTGCTCAAGCGACTCCCCGTTGTTCGGTTCTCTTTAAGATCTTTCGAGCAGCCGTTTTTCCAATGGTGCACTGGTATAAGAGACGGATTAAGAATTGTTCTGTGCTGATAGCCCTCAGTACTTGACCAGTGTCCGTACAAATGTCTGGTTTTAATTTGAGATTAAAGTTAGAAATACCATAACTTCATTTTTTTCGAGATCAAACTCAGTATTTTTGTTTTAAGATTCATATCCATTTGTTTCTTACTTATCAACATACTAGTTTTACCTGGCCCTGAGTTGCTGCGACTTGTTACAGATTACATGGAAAAGAAAGAAAAGAGAAAGAGCACATTTGTAGTGGGTATACTTTCATAATGCGTTGTGAAAGGGAGTTGGATATACATCCTACACTTCCTGCCCGGCTTCTCTAAAAATGTTCAAATGTTTGTAAATATATCGGACCAAACTGCTTGCTCATCAGTCCGTAGCTTACAAACTACTTAAACCTAAGGACAACACACACACCCATGCCCCAGGGAGGACTCGAACCTTCACGGCGAGCAACCGCGCGCTCCGCAGCGAGGCGCTTTAGACCGCTCGGCTACTCCACCGCGGCTCGGCTTGTCTCTGGCCGCCTCAAGGTTCCCCCGTCTTTGTCCATATCCTCCGCCCTCTCCTTCCCATCTCTCCCCCTCTCTCTCTCTCTCTCTCTCTCTCTGCCCATGCGAGCCTCCTTTTTCTGCGTCTCCACCTCCTCTTCCCCCCTTTCATCATCGCTCTATGCCTTTTCATATCCTCCACTGCCAACACATTGGTTGTGTGTGTGTGTGTGTGTGTGTGTGTGTGTGTGTGTGTGTGTGTTGCCCTTAGGTTAATTTAACTTAGTTTAAGTAGTTTGTAAGCTAGGGACTAATAACCAAGAAGTTAAATCCCATAGATTACAAACATTTGATCATTTTTCCTCCCCCATCTCAAGGTAAATTTCCTGTCTTTTCTCTATTTGTCATTTTGACACATCTAAGTTTTTTTAATATATGTATCTCATTTTTTGTATCTGAATTTGTGTGTCTGAATTTTATAAAGGTGCAACATTGTTGCAAGAAATCATAATAAATTACATATATGTAAACTAGATACCATATATTAAAAAAATAAACATGTAACAGCCTTCCTGTATTATAGTTACCTAGCACGTTATGCCTGTGGAGAGAGATCTGAATATATATAAAACTAGCATAAACCCGCGGCTCAGCTTGCGTGTTGGTTGATTATATTTCCTTATTCGTATGCTTATCCTTACAGAGAAAGAGCTGAAGACATTGTAGCATACATAGACCAAAGATATGGTCTGTGGCAACACGTTTCTCTGTTTGTAACATCCTTGCTATAGAGTCGCAAACGTCATCGCTGGCCTTCATTCCGAATTATATATATTGACGACTTTCTACCACCATATCTTCCACCCCCTTATAGCTATCGGCATGGTACTGTTATGGTGTACAACGGGAGACTTCGGACAACAATTACACACAGACCATTCGTTTGTGTACTGTAGTTTTCGCTGCAGAGCGAAATATTAAAACACACACACACACACACACACACACACACACACACGTAGAATTTTATATAAACCGATAACTTTAATACAACCAATAAAACCATTTTGAAAGCGTAAATATAACTTTCAAAAGAGTAATTATTGTTCCGCATTTCGCGTTATATTCTTCAAATTACTAAATATCTATCAGATCGCTATAAAACCGTGCGTAAAACCTTCCTCAGTTATAAATTAGTAACTGCACAAATATTTAATTCTCTGCATCTTGTCGTTCGGACGTGATAGCCGTACACCGAACAGACATTCACATTCCCGCGTAGACACTTGTAACTGTACAAATTCTTAGCTCTGTGTCTTGTGGTTCAGACGTGATAAACGTACACCGAACAGACATTCACTTTTATAGATATAAATTACACTTTCTTTAAGGTTATTGACACAAGATCGCAAATATTCTTCTATTTATTTGTCATGACCGGTTTCGACTATATATCTTGGCCAAATAATATCAAAGAAGGAATATTTTTATCTTCCTTTATTAGATTGGAATGTTGCCCCAAAATTCCAAAGCAATCAGTGAAGAAGTTTCGAAGAATAACGATTTTCCACAAGCAAATATTTATATTTTTATGAACATAGGTTGTCTTAGACTCTTCATTGTTTTAGAAGTAACAGTAGGTACCTCCTTATTTTTCTTTCAGTTATGGAGACGTGAAGTGAAATACAATTAATCTGGCAGTTGGTTTGCTAATTATACAGATTGGCCCAAACCTTTGACGCCAAAATGATACATACGGTGCCTGATCAAAAGTATGTGAACACCGCCATGTTGGGCGGAATTGCACATTAGATGTCACGAAAGGCGGACCAGCCAGTAAAAGGACGCTTTGGGGTGTGTTTCGGTGAAGAAGCCGTAACAGCAGAACAGGTCGATCAGGATAACTCAGCGACTTCGAAAGTTGGCTACTTATAGGATATCGTTCTGAATAACAACTCGAATTGGTGAATTTTAACTCCTCCAAAACTGACCTATTCACTGTTGTTGATATACTTATGAAATGGAAACACATGGAAACAGTTATTTACGGATTGCTAATTAAAAGCTTACGTCATCTTATGTTCGTGCTGTGAGAGCTGTTTCAAGAAAAATAAACTTGAATGTTCAATGGACAGCTGGTCTTATTAGTTAATTCTGAAAACTAATACTAAGTACTTCAGCTTACTGTGATGTCATAATGATATTCAGTTCCTTCCTCTATTGTGAACAACGAGGTATCTGCTGTTTCTTGTCGAACAGATTCTCATTTCTTTCAGTACTGCAGGATGCTTTCATGTACATTTCCTAGCCCACTCATTGATCTTTTGTATTTTACTTAATTGAGTTCTTCGCGGAAGTTCCATTAGAGCGAATTGGATTTCCCTCGGTTATGACAGGAACTGCCGTGTATTGCACCAACCCACACCTTCGCGGTATAACAGATTGAGCGGACGTTAATGTTTTTAAAGCTCTGCGCACTGAGCCTTTGAGGACCCCTTAAATCGCTTAAGGCAAATACCGAAGTGGTTCACACAGCGTTGTCAACGGGACAGTAAAACCTAATCTACGCCCCTTGAAAACATTAATTTCTTCAAAACACACTAAGATGCTTTCCTTTTTTTTTAAGAAGAAGTCAAACTCAAGCAGTCGTACCAATTACCTTTCGTGAGATTTATCTATTTTACTTTGTAAAAAATTTAAGTTTCACTGATGAAAGAAGACTGATACCAGGAGGACGTAAGCCTTTTAGGATTCGGGAATGCAACCAAGCTACATGGCGCAATGGCCGAACTTGCATCGTACAACAGTGGTCCTCAGCGAATACCCGCTCGACTATTTTGCTTTAGAAATACCAGAGATCTAATGGTCCAAACACTTGCGTGGATTCTTTTAAGAGGCCACCACCCAAATTCGACCTTATTCTTGTCATCTTCACAGGCTAACGAACCTGTTAAAGCGGAAAATTAAAGAACAGTAAAAAAGAGAGCTCTTTAGTGCAAAAAAGTTTGTTAGGGTCTTTTATTCTGAATGCTGTTTCGAAAACATATATCTGTTATCACAAATCTGTGCCTACTTCGATGAGTGCAGATAAAAATTTGGAGTACATTTTAACTTTTGTAAAGGATTACAGAGATTTTATTTCCAAAAGAAATATCGAGTTTTATAGGCGCGGATCTTATACATGCATCTACATAAAACCTTGAGGCTCTTTTTGCAATCATGTTTAGCATTCAAGTATTCATTTCGGTTTCGCAGACGTTTGTTATACCCACCACCGGACGCACGACGAACATCGATAGTATAGTCGGACTCGTCCCACACTTTTAGAAGCGTCACTACATTCATCGCTCTTAGTACACAGGGTCGCTTTTCAATCAAAGCCGTGCATGATCGACGTCTTTAGCAATAAATGAAAGGAAAAAATTGCTGCCCGCGCTATCTCGACTCTACACACATAAGGAGTAAAAACGCGAGTCACCCAACTCTAAAAGGTAGATCCATATCGGCAACTTTTAACTGTCAACAAGGTGAACGTTCAGTTTCTATGTTCAGCTTAAAACCACATATTTATATAATTCATCGTCATTCAAATATTAGCTATTCGATCAGTCATCGTCGGAATTCTTTTCTATTGTCTTTTTTTAAGACCGTATACTAATCGTACACTCTGGAGACATTCATATTAACGACACGTTGCATAGGTGCAGTCATCTTCCTAGAATGTAACAAACCACCCATTGTGAACTGTCTAGTCCTCGTCACTTCCGCTGCCGAGTTGAGTTCGTGGAGGGTTCATTACCGTCTTCCTCGTGAAATTACGTCAACTAGTTTTTCTCACCACTGGAAATTAAAACCAGTTTCATCCAACAGCTCCTTGTGTAGCTATGAAACTATAACAGTATAATCTACAGACCGCCGCAGTTTGAATCTTCAGTCTGTTAACTAGAAGTAAAGCAGCTGTGATAAATGTCTGACCCACGCAGAGATTATTCAATTTGACAAAGATGCGTCGGTAAAATGGACTTGTAACCGTTATAGTAAGCATTCTCAAGTTAAGTAAAAGAATAGTAGAATACTTTGTGTATTAACCTTTGCGTCCATTCAATTCACGTTAGATTCAAGTTTCTTGAATACCTTGAATATGTGAATGTGGTGATATTAAGGCGTGACAAAAGATCTGCCGTGTTAAAAAACGACGAATGCGAATCCACAGTTTGGACGTATTTATCAACGATACGAATTGTAGTGAAATGAACTCAGTCGTCTAATTGGACATGCAGTCTTAAAATTGCGATGAACGAAATGAAATATATCCAGCAGGTTTCCATAATGTTCCGTAGTAGTTTTCTTAGATGGATAATCTTGTTTTATCTTTTTTTTTTTAAAAAAAAAAAAAAAAAAAAAAGACAGGGAGACATTTGTTTACATCGAATGTCAAATTTTAGGAAGTCTTTTCTGACGACATTTGTCGGAAGTGTAGTCTTACACGCTAGTGAAAAAAGGGCGATAAGTTCATACAGGAAAATGATAACTTTTGAAATTTTGTGCTACAAGAGAATGCCGAAGATCAGATGGATAGATGAGGCGGTGCACAGGTTAAGGAGCGAAAGGAATTTCTTACTAATCTTGACTAAAATAAAGGATCAGTTGGTAGGGCCCATTCTTGCGACATCAAGGAATCGTCAGTTTAGCATTGAAGGAAAGTCTGTTTGGCGCTGAGGGGGGGGGGGGGGGCGAGGAGTAAAAGTCACTGAGGGAGACCGAGGGACGAATAGAGGAAGCTTGTTCAAAGGGCTGTAGGTTGTCGTGTTTGTTCAGAGATGAAGAGGCTTGTGCATGATAAGGTAGTGTGAGAGCTGCATCAAATCACTCTTTGGACTGCAAACGACGACGACAATAACAACATGCCAGCCACACCCTCCAAAACATTCCTAAAAGGAAACATTGTCCACAGTTGGAGAATGTCGCATACGATGTTCCTCGTGAAAGAGAGAACAAATTTGAATATCGATGGATACATGATTAAAGGAACTTTCAAACAGTTAAAATTGTTGATGTTAAAATAGCTGGTATTTTAAATTATAATAACTGAGAGAAAGGTCATTGATCCACGGTAGCTGTGTTTTTATTTCAAGTCTTGGAGACTCGTACAACCGGTTTCGCAACAAATTACAGTTGCATCTTTAGGCGGTTTTAATTGTCTTTAGATATGACTTTTATGTTGGCTAACAGGGGTTAATTTGTTAGGTCCATCGCTTACTTTTCTCCCTCAGGCCATCGGAGATGGGGGAAACAACAACAGAAATACTTCAATTATAATATTTATAGCATTTTTCTCAGAATTCGCCATTGTTGCGGCACTCACTACAAGGACCTTTATAACTGTCGGATGTGTGTTCTTCTGAATGAGTTCCGATTTACTGAACGTTTTGAGTGTTCAGATTTTTCTTTAGTTATACCACATCAATTCAGATCACAACGTTTACATGCAGCACAACTTCCGGAAAACGAAAACCCAATTTCGTAAAACGTTTTTCGCTGTCGTGTTTTCATTTTATAGCCCATTCGATATGGCGGCTGAAAACAGCTTAACCTGATTTTTGATTAGTCATCACAATCGCTAATTTTCTTTACTTAAATAAACAGATTCATGCCCACTCTAATATTTATGCTTCTGTTTAGATGCAGAAAATGTCACTCTGTCCATATTAGTCGGAAATTCTTAAAAAGAAAACATTCTGACAAGCCAAGAACTTACAAAAAACGTTTGCTTTTTCATACAAAAATAGATTTTGTGGAACTGGAAAAGCGCTAATACAGAAGTGGATTTCCAGAATCGAACGAAAAGCGGAATTAGAAAATTGGTTTATGAATTCCGGTTTAGGGAGCTCGTGTAAACGGGATGAATGGCGGGTAATTTTCAAGAACCTATGGGAATCGAAGCGGTTAATGACATGTATCACTCGCAATGCCAGGGTTAGATTTAGGCGCAGACATATATTACTAGACTGGCAATACCGTACACTGTATCATTGATGTTGGTGAAGTCTTGCCGGCATATTTCTATACTATAACGTGCGAGCAGTCGTGTGATTTATTACAGAAAGCAGTCGTAAAAATACGGATGAACTGACGTAACAAAGCTCTCCTTGGAGTTTTAACAAGTGGAAAATTCGTATTTTGTATATGGCTGTAATTTTCTCTGCTGGAGTAAGCTTCGTCACATACAGTAATGAGTCCAGGCAGACATACTGTAGAAAGCAAAGAAGTTGAGAAGTTAGACAGAGATACCACTTGAGGCAGAGGCTCTGTCCAGACAACCGATGCAAAGATGTTAAGATGGTGGGTGGGAATTCGAATTTAGCGGAGGTTGAGACCAGGTGGGCAACGAGAAGAGACAATATGCTGAAGGGCTAGTTCCCATCTCCGGAGTTCTGAAGGATTGGTGTCAGTGGGAAGTATCCAGATAACCCGGACAGTGTAGCACTGTGCCAAGATGTGCTGGCCGTGCACCAAGGCGTGTTTAGCCACAGGGTGATCCTCGTTACCAACAAACACTGTCTGCCTGTGTCCATTCATGCGAATGGACAGTTTGTTGCTGGTCATTCCCACATAGAACGCTTCACAGTGCAGGCATGTCAGTTGGTAAATCACGTGGGTACTATCGCAAGTGGCTCTGCCTTTGATCGTGTACACCTTCCGACGGGACTGGAGTAAGTGGTGGTGGAAGGGTGCATAGGGCAGGTTTTACAACGGGGGCGGTTACAAGGGTAGGAGCCAGAAGGTAGGGAAGGTGGTTTGGGGATTTCATAGGGGTGGACTAGGTGGTTACGGAGGTTAGGTGGGCGGCGGAAAGACACTCTCGATGGAGTAGGAAGGATGTCATGAAGGACGGATCTCATTTCGGGGCAGGATTTAAGGAAGTTGTATCCTTGCTGGAGAGCCATATTCAGAGTCCGCTCCAGCCCCGGAAAGATTCCGGTGACAAGAGGGGAACTTCTGGGATTCTTCTGTTGAAGGTTCTGAATTTGGGGGGATGAGGAAGTGGCTCTGGCAATTTGCTTCTCTACCAGATTAGGAGGATAGCTGCTGGATGTGAAAGCTGTTATTAGGTTATTGGTGTACTGGTTCAGAGCTTCGGGACTGGAGCAGACCCGTTTGCCACAAAGACCTAAGCTGTAAGGAAGGGAAGGTTTGATGTGGAATGGATGGCAGCTGTCATAATGCAGGTACTGTTCTTTATTGGTAGGTTTGATGTGGACGGATGTGTGGAGTCGGCCGTTGGACAGATGGAGGTCGACATCGAGGAAAGTGGCATGGAATTTGGAATAGGACCAGGTGAATTTGATGGGACCAAAGGAGTTGAGGTTGAAGAGGAAATTCTGGAGTTCTTCTTCACTGTGTGTCCAGATCATGAAGATGTCATCAATGAATCTGTACCAAACTTTGGGTTGACAGGCTTGGGTATCCAGGAATGCTTCCTCTAAGGGTCCCATGAATACGTTTGCGTACGAGGGAGCCATCCTGGTTACCATGGCTGTTCCCTTTAGTTGTTGGTATGTCTGGCCCTCAAAAGTGAAGAAGTTGTGGGTTAGGATGAAGCTGGCTAGGGTATTAAGGAAAGAGTTTTCAGGTAGGGAAGTGGACGGTCGGCATGAAAGGAAATACTCCATCGCAGCAAGGCCCTGGGTATGTGGGATATTGGTGTATAAGGAAGTGGCATCAATGGTTACAAGGATGGTTTCTGGAGGTAACAGGCTGGGTAAGGATTTCAGGCGATTGAGGAAGTGGTTGGTGTCTTCGATGAAGGATGGGAGACTGCACATGATGGGTTGAAGGTGTTGGTCTATGTAGGCAGAGATTCGTTCTGTAGGGGCTTGGTAACCGGCCACAATGGGGCGGCCGGGATGATTGGGTTTGGGAATCTTGGGAAGTAGGTAGAAGGTGGAGGTGCGGGGTGTCGGTGGGGTCATGAGGTTAATGGAGTTAGGTGAAAGGTTTTGTAGGGGGCCTAAGGTTTTGAGGATTCCTTGAAGCTCTGCCTGGACATCAGGGATGGGATTGCCATGAAAGACTTTATATGTGGTACTGTCTGAAAGCTGACGCAGTCCCTCAGCCACATACTGGACTGGAGCGGACTCTGAATATGACTCTCCAGCAAGGATCCACATACTGGACTGGAGCGGACTCTGAATGTGGCTCTCCAGCAAGGATATGACTTCCTTAAATCCAGCTCCGAAATGAGATCTGTCCTTCATGACACCCTTCCTACTCCACCGAGTGTGTCTTTCCGCCGCCCACCTAACCTCCGTAACCTCGTAGTCCACCCCTATGAAATCCCCAAACCACCTTCCCTACATTCTGGCTCCTACCCTTGTAACCGCCCCCGTTGTAAAACCTGCCCTATGCACGCTTCCACCACCACTTACTCCAGTCCCGCAACCCGGGAGGTGTACATGATCAAAGGCAGAGCCACTTGCGATAGTACCCACGTGATCTACCAACTGACATGCCTGCACTGTCAAGCGTTCTATGTGGGAATGACCAGCAACAAACTGTCCAATCGCTTGAATGGACACAGGCAGACAGTGTTTGTTGGTAACGAGGATCACCCTGTGGCTGAACACGCCGTGGTGCACGGCCAACACATCTTGGCACAGTGCTACACATTCTGGGTTATCTGGATACTTCCCACTGACACCACTCCTTCAGAACTCCGGAGATGGGAACTAGCCCTTCAGCATATTGTCTCTTCTCGTTGCCCACCTGGTCTCAACCTCCGTTAAATTCGAATTCCCACACACCATCTTAACATTTTTGCATCGGTTCTCTGGACAGAGCCTCTGCCTCAAGTGGTATCTCTGTCTAACTTCTTAACTTCTTTGCTTTCTACAGTATGTCTGCCTAGGTTTACTTGTGTCTGTGTGAATGTGTGGGTGTGTGTGCATTTGTTTACCCTCCTTTTTTCCCCCAAGGTAAGTCTTTCCTCTCCCGGGATTGGAATGACTCCTTACCCCCTTCCTTAAAACCCTCGTCATTTCCTTTTCCCTCTCCTTCCCTTCTGCCTGAAGAAACAACTGGGTTGCGAAAGCTTGCATTTGTGTGTGTGTGTGTGTGTGTGTGTGTGTGTGTGTGTGTTCATTCATTTATTTATTTGTGATGCTGTGACACCTGTGCTCCTTCGCCCGGTGAGTAATCTTCGTCTATTTTTTATATTTAATTTTTCCTGCTAGGAATTTTTCGTCTTAATAACAGTAATGAGTCCCCATTGATTTGTTTTTATTATTAACTGATACCAATTTCATTCAGTAGTATGGTCATTAAAAAAGTGTTGTTATAGTGTATAACAGGTACCCTTATTGTCTTGAGAGTTCTTACGAAATCTACAGTCTCTTTGACACACACACTAATGAGTCGCGTTTCCTGTTTTTATTAATCTGTACCAGTTTCGAACAACTTTGGATTCTCTTTTAATAGTATGACCAATGTGCTATTTGTCGTGGATAACACACAGCTTTATTAATGTTAATATTTTTCAGATAACTATTTCTGGTACTATTTCTACTTTAACTAAACGTAAAGATAAAATTTTACCTACCATATTGGCGGCATCTCATGATTATGCTGGCAACGTCAACAAAACGGTAGAAAGTCTTTGCCAAAGATGTTAATATTCTTAGAAATCGACACTTGATTAGTATTTCGTACAGTCAATGAAGTAAACTATACTCATTCCTGCTCTATGGTTAACAGGTTCTTGTATGTACCCCTCGTTCACTAAGTAATTGCCCTCGTGAAACGATGACAAAACTAGTAAGCATGGAGTTCCGGGTTCGATTCCCGGCCGCGCCACAAATTTTAATTCAATGCTTCAGATTTATCAATAATGTCTTTGACATATTTGAGACGTAAATCCGTATCTGGGATTGTGTATTTGTTTTAAAACTGTTTTCGTTGTCACACTACTGGCTAATGCCAACGACACAGATTAACAACAGAATCATGCGAGGCCGCCAGGACGCTAAGTAAAATTTAACCGTACGTAACACGTTTTTCTCATAACACGATTCGGCAACGTAGGTCTACGTGTTAAATTCAACTATTTCGGAAGTGTTGGACCAAATGTAAATCACGTTCAAACCAACTAGTAAAGATTATAACGTCATATCGTCTCAGAAGATCATAGTAGTACCGTACAGAGACTTTTTGACGTGAGGTGAGGCAAGATGGCGGCTTCAGGTTTCAGTCACTGAGACAAGTTTATCAGTCTAGTAATGTACGTCTATGTCTGTGGATGTAGGTAAACAGATTTTAAATACGTTCATCTTTTGTCGAATACGATATCCACACCACGAAACCACAGTCACTCGTATGACACGTTTCGCGGTAATTTGGAAGAACGCTCGCAAGCGATATATATCGGAGGAAGAATTCATATCGATTGCGGACGCTACCAGAATACCGGTAATGACACGTAACGATTGCGAACACTACCAGAATACCGGTAATGACAGTAGATAAACAAAATGTATGTTTATACCGCTACCAATAACAACGACTGTTGATCAATATCAATATGATTAAATGTTATGTATTTGCAGTTATCTTATTGTCAGTGATATTGTCAACTTAGACGTTATGCAGAATGTATCATGTACGTTCGTTGCTGCTGGTTATGCTTAAAAGTACATCGAGAACCATTCATAACATGGATGTTACAGCCAAGTAACAGTTTTCGGTGTACCTTTCTTAAGATTTCCTTATGCAGAAAACTGTGCGGTGACGATACTTTAACCTGTATTCTTAGTTTCCCTCTACATTTCAAGGCGTTAGCCTCTTGTCGCTCTTGGAAACATAGTAAATATTACATCGATTTCGTGACTCGCGTGTTTGGGCAATTTCCAAGAATGCTTGCAATCGAAGTAGCTCGGCCTGAAATGCTGTTTATCGATACGCGCAACTCTACATTGATTACGCGAGCATTGATACACGACTTATGAAGTATGTTTTGTTCAAAACCATGGGAACGTATCTTGGTTTCTGTGGTCATGGGTGACGGCGAATCTTTTTAATTTTTATTTATTTATTACGACATAAGACTTTGCAGTCAAAGCAATTGAAAGGAAAACTGTCAGAACCATGTTGTGACTGGTTCTCAATGTACGTTACGAAATATCATAAGAAAATCACATCGAGAACCAGTCATTACATGGATGTGACAGTTTCCTTTTTTTTACTGCAAAGTATTTTAAACGTTACAAATCACTATTGTTAACGATTGAATTGCCCTCAATTTCCATTAAAACTGTCACACCCATTTAGTGACTAGTTCTCGATGTACTTTTCTGAAGATATTCTGCAGCGATTTATTACGCAATGAAAGTCGTATCTACAATGTTTATTTCATTATACAAATAAAACTGTGGATATTTTGTCCTCCCTAATCTCAGAAATATATATAGATACCGAACTCGTATTCCAAATTACATTACAATTTTCAACAGAAACATTCAACAATTTTCTATGAAAATGTTAAGATTTCCGAATATGTTGTTGTGTAGGTCGTACTACCACAGCTTCAAATTTACCAAGCGGAGGGGCGCATTCGCACCATTGCCCAAAACTCCGAGAGTAAGCTCCGTCTATAATGACCACGCTGTCAACGGGGCGTTAAACCCTAAGCTTCCTTCCTTCACCTTCAGTTTCGTCAGTAACAGTTGGAAAAATGACATTTACACTGAAATTCGTTGAAAAACCTTAGAGCTATTTCCTACGAATGTGTCACGATTCTGCTGTGAAAAAATTACAGTACCACTCCAATCGTCAAAATTATTTTTATGTAATTATACGTTCGTAAACATTCAAATTTTGTCATCTGGCGCATCAGTGCCCGCGTAATCGACTGGGGTGGGGGGGGGGGGATGCGAACCGCCCCGGGCCTCCGATATCCTTAGTCCCCATTGCGGCACAATTCTACCTTCGACATATATATCGCTTGCAAGCGTTCTTCCAAATTACTCAGATCGCTAGCAGCGTCGGCGGTACATTGTTCCAGCTTCGATTCCCAAGTGTTCTCGGAAATTTAACGAATATCGTACTACTGCAAACCACGTGGTTGAACACTGAGAAAGCCGGCCGCGGTGGCCGAGGAGACTGAGGCGCTCCAGCCAGGTCTGCACGCCCACTACGGTCGGGGGTTCGAATCCGCCCTCGGGCATGGATATTTGTGCCGTCCTAGTTCGTAAGTAGTTCATAAGTATTTTGTAAGTTTAGGGACTGATAACCCCGTAGTTAAGTCCCATAAGCTGTACAAACATTTGAATTTGAAACTGAGAAAGAAGAATAAATAGTAGTAGTAGTAGTAGTAGTAGAAGGTGGTACTGGGAGGCCCGGCGATTGAAGTGGGCACCTACTCAAAACATTGAGAGTGGGTAAAATACCCACTTTTGATTTGAAGGAATATTTATCTACACTGAACCGCGCGGGGATGGCCACCCCGGTCAGGCCGGGCTGGGGAAAACGGGAAAATCACTTTTCCGATTTTCACGCTGTAAAAACTGTTGACGGTATATAGGACCACCACGCATTGTTTAATCAACTTACTTTTTCCTTACATATTTCCCATTGCTTGTGAAAATAGAAAATGTCTAATTTTCACTCTGCTTGAGTTTGTTTAGTTTCATAACGCTTCTTATTCTATTTTAAAGAAAGCATACGATTTCAAGACACGTGATAGTACAGTATCTTAGATTTATAGTGAAGCATAAACATTTCCCAATTCGTAACAGTCGTTTTAAAATGACACTCTTTGCCAAGAATGTGTACGTAAATTATTCTAAAAGTTCGATAGCGGGTAGCTTACTGTTCGATGCATTTCAGACCATACATTACAGCGAGTGAAATAGAACTGAGAGTACAGAAAAGCTTTTGAAACTGTTGTCACAATGACCCTTTCTCGTTTAACGAGTAACTGCGTGTTAATATCCATCTCATCATCACTCTCTATCTGATCGTCCCCTCCCCCCCCCCCTCTTTACAGCTGTAGTTTTAGCAGCGGTAGCAAAAGCCAAAACGAGCGGACGAACTAAAAAGAGCGACCTACTTCGCGGCCGAGCTGCGAACTAAAAGAAGAGCTACGCGTGTTTCTTTTGGTTTGCGTGATATCGTTAGTGGTTCAAGCAGCAAGCGCATGAAGCAGCTATGTGGGGGAACTTCTCCCTACACCTGCATGTGCAGACCACCCCGCTCAGCCGTCACTGGGAGCGGACGAACTAAAAGAGCGCTCCCGATCGTGAAGTATTATGCGTAAGTCTAATTTGGAGGCCTCAGAACGAGAGGCCTGCGTATTTATTTATTTATTCCTGCCTTGAGTTAGTACATCTCCTAATTCTTCTCTCTCCGCCCATCTCCTTTTTTCTAAAAACATATTTATCGGAGAATATATAAGAAGTAAGGCTATCTTACATAATGGACAAAATTATAAGTGCACTATCCAAACTAAGAAAGCTAGTAATGAAAATACAAATGACATATTTGAGTTATGTTGTACAATTATTTAATTTGTCAGGTAAAATCTTTTGCGAATACAATTAGTAGTAAAGAAGTATTAGATTAAAACTTGGTGCGTGATGGGGCGGTTTTCCATTAACTGTTTATGTTCTCATAACTCATAAACTACGTGTCGTACGATGATACAATTTAGATGGTACATTTATCTATACGTGTGTATACTGTCTCTAAAATTTCCTGTGGTTATAATTTGTAATGTAGAAATTATAAGTTGTAACGTCATACTAAATGCATTATTTTTAGTCCATGAACAGCGCAAAAGAGTAGTAAGCGAAAAACTTTTTTCCTTTCTTGATTTTGCTGGGGTCGTCAGCGAGAAAAAGTTTCCTAAAGGTTTGAAATTATGTTTAAAGTTTGTTGCAAGTCGCTAAGTGATCTCGTTCTGAAACAGTGGACTGATAAAAACACACTATCACATGCCGCAAGACGAAGTTTCCATTGTTTATGACGTCATATCTCCCGGACTATCGGCCTTATCACAAAATCCTTTCTTAGATGACATATTATACGTATATCCTACATTCCTGCCAAATTTCAGCTTCATAGGTGAAGTAATTTTCGAGATTTCGTGTTTAGTCAGTGAGTAAAAAAAGTATTAATTGCACAAAAGCGTGTAATCAGAATAATTGCTGGAGCCCACCCGAGATCATTCTGTGGTCATTTATTTAAGGATCTAGGGATCTTCACTGTAGCTTCACAAAATGTATATACACTCATGAAATTTGTTATTAACAATCCGACCTAATTCAAAAGTAATAGCAGTATGCATAGCTACAACACTAGGAGAGTGTGTGGTATTCACTATTCAAGGTTAAATCTAACTTTGACACAGAAAGGGGTGAATTATGCTGCCACAAAAGTCTACAGTCTCTTACGAAGTAGCATCAAAAATGTGACTGATAGCCAACTGGTATTTGAAAAGAAATTAAAGGAACTAGTATTGCATGTGGTCGAAAATCGACAAATTGTGTTTACAATGGTCACTGGGGTAAAATTTTACGTGCCATGTCTGCGGCCTCGCGTGATTATGTTGGCAACATCAACAACACGATAGAAAATCTTTGCCCATTAGTGTATCGTACAGACCATGAAGTAAACAAATAATGCTGTTCCTGCTTTATGGTTGACAGGTTCTTGTATGTACCCTCGTCTGATCAGTAAAATAATTGCCCTCGTAAAGCGAAGATTCCATGAGAAAACGTCAGCGTTGTCAAGTGATTGGCTAAAATGAAGACTCGCAGGATTCTCACTATTCAGCATCTGTTGACAACATTATCATAGGAGGCCGCTGGGATATTTGGTAAAATTTAATCGGGAGGTATGAAACGGTATCTTTTCTGTGTTAAGGAAAATGCCTGACACAATAACAAATAAAAACGTTAGCATATACTTATCATGCCATTTTCGAATTATATAACTTTCATTAGCCTAATATTTGAAATGGAACAACAATTTCGGTGTTCGTATATTTATGCAACGCCAAGAAATGTTATTTCGATACTGAGATATTCAGAATTCCTTAGCTGGCAACATGTCGACTTCGTAATTCCACCCGTGCACCGCTACATGCCTCTCGCGGCGCATCATCGTTTATATCGTCATTCTCAACTTCGTCGTTCCACCCGAGCACCGCTAGATGCCTCTCCCGGCGCATCATCCTTTATATTGGCATTCATATGAAAACGTCCATTTCCTTTAACCACTCTTAATCACTGCGAAAATGAAGCATTTAAACGGCACAAGAAAGTGAGTTGGGAGCACTCTATGTTTCGATATTCACTTATTTTAATACGTTGTTTTAATACTGCAGATGCGCTGCATTACAGCGTCTTTGGTCAAGGCGAATAGCCAATCAGTGAGCTGATTGTTGAGAGAATGTAGAACTTGATCCAAGCTATAGACAGGAAAATTTCTACTTCCTTTTACCACTTTTAATGGCTAAATGCACACACAATATTTATATTCGTGAAATCTACTACAATCAATCAAATGTTCAAATGTTTGTACAGCTTATGGGACTTAACTACGGGGTCATCCATCAGTCCCTAAACTTACAACTAAGCTAACACTAAGGACGGCACAAATATCCATGCCCGAGGGGGGGATTCGAATCCCTGACCGTAGTGGCCGTGCAGACCGTGACTGGAGCGCCTCAGTCCCCTCGGCAACCGCTGCCGGCCACTACAAACAATCTTTCGAATTATGTAACTTTCATTGGACTTCTTGTACGAATAAATTAGTAATCTGTATCACAATTTTCGTGTTAGCGTATTTATATAATGATTTCTGAATGTCAACTGCAACACTTTAGATGCATTTTAGTTAAAACTTAATTAAAAAAAATAAAATTAAAAAATAAATAAAATATAAAAAAATATTAAAAACTAAAAAAAAAAAAAAAAAATGAAAATAAAAAAATCTTCAAACTATTGTCATGTATAGACACCATTTACTAAACTGCCACGTTCCACATCATTACGAAATGTATATATGGTATATGGAATAATTGTTAATGTAATCTAATCTAGTGAGTGAGAGAGAATGATTGTCCTTTCGCTTATACAGGGTGTTTCATTAAGTGTGTTTGCCTCTGTAACTTCTAAAATAATAGGTGACGGAAAATTCTAATGCGGTAGGTCAACACAATAATGTTACACTTTCTGCGGAGCTATGAACAAAGTTTATTGTATCATTTTCCACAGAGTTACAGCACAAAGATATAATTTTTTAAATGGAACAATCGTTTTTTCTATCGTGCATTGGATTCGTTGAAACCAGCTGCGTTCAAATCAATTTAAACTACATTCCCATCACTGTTAGTTTGGAAGCTACAACCCTACAAAGTTTAGGGGGCGGAGGCTACGACAGCGTAGCTGACTGGCTGGTGGTCATGAGACAGTGGGACGTGCCCCAGGGGATAGCCACTCGGCCAGTCAGCTACGCTATCGCAGCCTCCGCACCCAGAACTTTGAAGGGTTGTAGCTCCCAAACTAACAGTGATAGGAATGTAGTTTAAACTGATTTGGACGCAGCTGGTTCAAACGAATCCAATACACGATGGAAAAAACTATTGTTCCATTTAAAAAATTATAGCTGTGTGGTGTAACTCTTTGGAAAATGATACAATAAACAATGTTCATAGCTCCGCAGAAAGTGTAACATTTCTTGTGTTGACCTACCGCATTAAAATTTCCCGCCACCTATTATTTTATAAGTTACAGAGGCAAACACACTTAGTGAAACACCCTGTATATAGCTAGAGAGTATTTATTCAAGAAATATGTATCTAGAAACCTTTCTGTATTACAAAGCAACGTTGTGTCAAAATTCCAAAGCAATTGGTCAAGAACTTTCAGAGATTAACGGCTCCTCACAAACCAACAGAACATTTTATGTCTAGAGATTACCTGACAGCGCGGGGAAGGGGGGGGGGGGCAACTTTTGGACAACTACCCACTCTTTAAAAATATGAACCCGCCGGGCCTGTGTGGTGGTGACGAGGCAACGGTGAACAATAAGCAGGCGCGTACACCCCTCTGCCGGTTGCCGCGAGTGGCGCGTGACCCCAATGCGCCGGCCCAGATCGCGCCTTGTAGGCCGTCGCCCCAGTGGCGAAGGCCCAGTTAGGGCCGCTGGCGGGCGAACTACCCTTTTCCGGCGCGCGGGCCGCCTACGTGTGGCGGCGCTCGCGGTGGGCAAGGTTCGTTGACTCGCCCCGTGACCCGCTGCCGCGCCGCGCGCGTTAAGAGGTCGACGCGCCGCCGCGACACGTGGGAAGCGGCGCGTGGCTCCAGCGCGGGCCAAGCCGTTGGGCAACGCCGGCTCCTGCCGCCGCCACATCCAGGTCACTGCGAAACCGCCGTTTGACCCCCTCAGCTCGACTTTTCACTCACGTCGTCAGGACGCGACAATATGAAGCAATAGTTTGATTCTTCGCTCTTTCAGACAGTTGATATATTATTTACAGACGAATGGAAAAACTTGTGGAATACGACCTCAGGGATGATCAGTTTGGATTTATGAGAAATGTAGGAACACGGGAGGCAATACTCACATTACGACTTGTCTCAGAAGATAGGCTAAGGAAAGGGAAACCTACGTTTTTAGCGTCTGTCGATTTGGAGAAAGCTTTTGACAATGTCGACTGGAATACACTCTTCCAAATTCTGAAGGTAGAAGGGGTAAAATATAGGGAGTGAATAGTTTTATTCAGCCTCTACAGCCGCGGTGGAGTAGCCGAGCGGTCTAAAGCGTCTCGCTGCGGAGTGCGCGGTTGCTCACCGTGGAGGTTCGAGTCCTCCCTGGGGCATGGGTGTGTGTGTTGTCCTTAGGTTAGTTTAGTTTAAGTAGTTTGTAAGCTGTGGACTGATGACCACACAGTTTGGTCCGATAGAATTACAAACAACCAACCTCTACAGATACCAGACGGTGGTTACTAGAGTCAAAGGGCAAGGAAGGGATGCAGAGGTTGGGATGGGAGTAAGACAGGGTTGTAGCCTTTCCTCAATGTTGTTCAATCTGTACATTGAGCAGGCAGGGAAGGAATGGAAGGAGAAATTTGGAGAGGGCATTGAAGTGCAGGGAGAAGAAATAAAAACATTGCGGTTTGCTGATGACTTAGTAATTCTGTCGGAGACCGCAAAAGATCTGCAAGAGCAATTGTATGGGATGGACAGTGTCTTGAAAGGAAGATATAAGATGAACATTAACAAGAGTAAAACGAAGGTAATGGAATGCAATGTCAGAAAATCAGTCTATGTAGAAGAAATTAGATTAGGTAATGAGACAATAAAAGTAGTAGATGAATTTTGTTATTTGGGTAGCAAGATAACTTCTGATGGCCGAAGTAAAGAAGGTATAAAATGCAGAATGGCTATGGGAAGAAAAGCGTTTCTAAAGAAGCTAAACTTGTTAACATCCAATATTAATTCAAATGTTAGGAAGTCCTTTCTGAAAGCATTTGTCTGGAGTGTAGCATTGTATGGGAGTGAAATGTGGACGATAAGGAGTTCAGATAAAAAGAGGATAGAAGCTTTTGAAATGTGGTGCTATAGACGAATGATGAAAATTAGATGGGTAGATCACGTAACTAATGAGGAGGCGAAAAGGAGTTTCTGGCATATCCTGACTAAGAGAAGGGATAGATTGGTTGGACTCATTCTGAGACATCAAGGAATTGTGAACTTAGTATTAGAAGGAAGCATGTGGGGTAAAAATCATAGAGGGAGACCTAGGGACGAATATAGTAAGCAGATTCAAAAGGATGTAGTTTGCCGAACGTATTCTCATATGAAGAGACTTGCACAGGACAGGGTAGCATGCAGAGCTGCATCAAACCAGTCTGCAGACTGAAGACAGCAACAACGATATTCCTGTAAAAGGTCTGCTTGCTTCCAGAGGCATTTTTTTTTTTTTTGGGTGGAGGGGCGGGGTTATGTTTGTTAATCTGTAGCAGTGGCACAGCGAGGATTTTGTTGGGGAGGGGGGGGGGGGAAGGGCAGCGGCAATTTAAAAAATAAATAAAAAAGACTGCAGAGGTGCCCTACCCCCTTGACCAATGACTCCCCACCCCCCCACCCCCCGCCGCCAAATTGCAACCGACCCCCATCCACTCGACAACACCCGAGATATTAGGTCTACATCTACATACAAACACCGCAATCCGGTGTAAGGTGCATGGTGGAGGGTACACTGTACCACTACTAGGCATTTCATTTCCTATTCCACTCCCAAATAGATTGAGGAAAAAAAAGAATGCCTATATGCCTCCATACGAGCCCTAATTTCTCTTAACGTATCTTTGTGATCATTACGAGAAATGTAAGTAGATGGCGGGAAGATTGTACTACACCCAGCTTCAAATTCCAGCCATGTAATTTCCAATCTTATGTAATAAAACTAGTTTTACCATTTAGTATTAAAATTAAATATCTTTTATTTCACGTTTTGTAAAGAGCGCGGCTCCGTAGCACAGTGGTAAAGTGGCAGACTACAAATTCAGAGGTCGTGGGTTTGATCCATGTCAGGTCCTAGTATTTTTATCTATCACTTTCCACTACTTTCACCGCTGGCAGTGTTGCTGATGTGAAAAATACTGAGTAGCACCGTCGTTTAGGACCCGTGTTAAACTGTAGGTCCTCCTATAATTGGCTGGGTAAGTCAATCCGAAGCCGCGGTGGAGTAGCCGAGTGGTCTGAGGCGCCTCGCTGCAGAGCGCACGGTTGCTCACTGTTGGAGGTTTGAGTCCTCCCTGGGGCATGGGGGTGTGTGCTGTCCTTAGGTTAGTTTACCCTAGTTTAAGAAGTTTGTAAGCTACGGACTGATGACCACACAGTTTGGTCCGATAGATTTACAAACATTTTATATTATTTCAATTCGAAGGTCGGAGGAAGGCAATGGCATACCACCTCCAAACAGAACCATGCCTAGTAAAGCACTGTGGTTTTCAAACCAATCCTTGCATTGTTGATTGCTTTACCTTTTTCTTTAATTGTTTTACAATGCCCTCCCCCACCCAGGCTGGCCAAAAGTACTCATTTTTCACTCCCTCCTCCCCACCCTCCCCCAGGAATTTTATGTCATGCCTGTGGGCACCTCAGGGTTACTGAATTTTTTAATGATAAAGGGCTCGCTGATGTAATAACTGTTTAATTAACATGAGACTCTACGTGTAAAAATTGAACTAAACAACACTATTGTTGTTCATAGTTTTTGGCGGCTTTCATAATATTCCACCACTCAGTGGTGCCACTGACTTGCTGAGCAGTGGGTCATCGCAAATCAACAATCGGCTTGTAACTTCAACATAGGAGTAACAATACAGGTTAAAAGCATTAGTGGCAGAGAGAATAAAAGAAAAAAAAATTCCATTACTTTAGCTGTTTCCTTTTAATGGATAATATGCAGTCATGGCCGGCTGCAGTGGCCAAGGGGACTGAGGCGCGCCAGTCACGGTCTGCACGGCCATTACAGTCGGGAGTTCGAATCCCCTCTCAGGCATGGATATTTGTGCCGTCCTTAGTGTTAGCTAATTAATAAGTAGTTTGTAAGTTTAGGGACTGATGACCCCGTAGTTAAGTCCCATAAGCTATACAAACATTTGAACATTTTATGCAGTCATCTAATTAGACCTGTCAACACCTGTCTGGTAAATAGTGTAGTCAAGCACAACATTTGATCAGGATTTTGTAATAGGCCCTGCTGCTGACTGCAGAACTAGATCAGTTTTGGAAATGCTAACATTCACCAGACGAAAAGTCACTGTGAAATTATTTCTTGCGTCGAATGTGAGTTGGGCGCTGTCCGCTTGTCCTATTCGTGGTGCCCGAGTCACACTTGGGTTCCATCATCAAAGTGTTAAATATTCGTAAGACAACATTGGTACCCTTTCACAGAAAGAGTAGTAACGTGTTAAATTTACTACAGAGGAAGAAAAAAAAAAAAAACAATGAACACACATCTTTGAGTGTTGGAGTAGTAGTCATTCCAGACTGACAGTATTAAATTCCAGACATCAGACTGAACACTTCAAAATTATCTTGAGAGTCTGCACTAATTCCCAAGTCTCCATAGATAAACAAGTCTTGAGACACTGCAGTATACTGTAACAAGGTGAAGTCACATTTCTGATGAAACAAAGCACTTGTGTTGATACTATGAGCACTCCCTCTCACAAGCCATATGTGCTGAGTATCAAACGATGCTTAGAGCAGTGAGGTTTGACACACATGATAGTGTTTGTAATGTGTGACCTCTGAAGGTAATTTATGAACTATTAATACCAACTTTCTGTGATCTGAAATCTGTGATTGTCAGTATTGATAGGTTTGTAGTTGTCTCTAGTGGCGTCACTGTTTGTGATGGTACACGAAGGTCTTCCCTTGGCAGTGTACATAATTTAAGCTCCGACATATACACCTAGATATATACTACCCCACCCACAATAAGGTTTGTGGTGCATGGCATAGAGAACATCGCATTACTTCTAGTCATTTTCTTTCCTGTTTACCCCCATTTATAAATCAGGTTTAACTAGTAAAACAGCACAATTACATCAAGTTTTTGTGTTTCAAATGTTTTCAAAGCTAGTTAGAAGCTAGTTCTTCTGGTTTGCATCTTTGGGCAGAACACATCTGCCTCTTTTAGTGCTGTGATGGAGCATTTTTCATTCTGGTTCTAAGTTGATACTTGGTATAATTTGTGCAATTTGTGAAGCAACTGACACTGAAACACCTGAACAGAACGAGACTTGTAATTCAACCATGGACTTTCAGGAGCATTGCTTCCCATCTTCAGGAATGTTGGATGGGGATATTGGCAGAATTTCCCCCCCAGGGGCTCATGGGTCTTGGTGGGCACCAGGCCCCCAAGCTAATGCACTCTTTCTTCCTTCTTTCCTCCCTGGACTGCATTTCCTTTCCCTTCTCCTCCTTTCCAATTCTCACTCCTTCCTCTTTCCACTGGGGACTGATGACCTTTGCAGTTAGATCTTCCTGTCCCAACAACCAACCAACTAGTGGCAGAATTGAAACTGTGATGGCTGTTCATGCCTTGATAGCTCACTTATAAACAACACTGTCAGTGAAAGTCAACTGGCCAATTAATTCCATGATAGTGCACATATTGCTGCTGGAAGATTCCTTCTGGTAATTGGCATAGTCTCTTCAGATAAGCAGTGACAGATAAACAGAGAAATCCTATTTATGAACACTCCTCATGAACTGACTTTAGCCATGAACTAGAATATGCTTTACATTTGAGTACACCATACTTACAGCTACCCAAAAAATGTAATGCATTGTGGTGTTGGGATATGGAAACAGCCAAATTAAGCACATGGGGCTGACCATTACAGGTTATAAAATATATATGCTGTACAAAAAATGTTCAAATGTTTGTTAATTTATCAGACCGAACTGCGTGGTCATCAGTCCGTAGCTTACAAACTACTTAAACTAAGGTAAACTAACCTACGGACAAAACACTCACACACACACACACACACACACACACACACACACACACACACGCCCCCACACGCCCCCAGGGAGGACTCAAACCTCTGAAGGCGAGCAACCGCGCGCTCCGCAGCGAGGCACCTTAGACTGCTCGACTACTCCACTGTGGCAGGAAATGCTGTACAAATTGTTATTCTATTATTGTAAGTTTATGTGATATAATGTAATATCATAATAAATTACTGTGTGTGCGCGCCTTTCTTGAAATAAAATTTCTTGTAGCTGAATCTGCACCTTGTGAACATGGGCTCACAAGTTGATCTCCAGTGGGTTAGATATTTCCTTCACTTGAAAGCTGGGTGTTTATGTAGTCCATATGATGTCATCTAATCAGCATAACTGTGATGCAAAGTTGTGTCAAATGGAAATAACTGCGTTGGTGGCCAAACTACTGCAGACAGTTTCTTGGTCAATAAGCCATCCTATCGTGATTATCATCATTACTTCTCTAGTTGAGACCCTGTGCTTACATACAGGGCAGAAGAATTAGTTTTTGTATATGTCTTGTTGATATCAGATTCCCGCTCTATTCAAAATGGCATGATATTGAAGTCAAGAATACATATATTTACCCTGATTTCAAAGTGACAACTATGCTCTTAATTCAAAGTATTTTTGCACATCATCTTACGTATCATATGCTCAGATTATGACAGAAGATGCATTGCAATAAATGTAAGGCAATTCAGAGAGTGCTAAGGAACCTATGAGAAATTTACGAAAATTTCCAGACATTTCATTTTATGTTTTGCAATCATTCTTATAATAATTTTGTAACAAATTATGTGAAAAAAATCTTGTATTTTAATGTGTTGTCATATAGTGCATGCTGTTGTATTTGTAAAATTTTCGTTTGATAATTGGTTTACAAATTGTGTCCATTGTGTTTCAGTTGCTGAAGCCACCAGCTCACACCATGCCACCCATCTCTCTGCTCTGCGCTCCATTCTTGCGTGCTTTAATTGTAACAAAGTCTAGGTTTGTACAAGTATTATGATTTCTTTATCTTCTACACTCTGAAAATAAGTTTCAATTATATGAACAGCTGTATGCCGCCAAACACACCAGGGGTGTAATTCTGGTGTATAGTGTCCTGTAGGCACAAAATTTGAGTGATCAGACATGTCACCAGCATCAGAAGCATTAGTGAATTGAGCTTATGAGGGTGCATGGCTGAGTTACTGGGGAGTCTGCTGCACTGTAGATCTTAAAAAACCAAAGAAAACCCAGGATTTTTATGTGGCTTTAAATGTCCAGGAAATCCCAGGGATTTTGATTTTTAAGCCTTAAGTCAATGTAATTTAAAGTGTTGGAATTATGCCTATTATTTTGGAGCGGAATTAAGTTTATTGCAGCTGTGAGAATTTTCTGTAGCTGATACTTCTCGATGTCACTTCTTCAAACATTGTGCAATATGGCCAATTAATTTTATTTATACCCTTAATCTCTTTCCTTTTTGGTAAACTTCAGTTATCATACTGGTGATAACTCCTGCTGCAGTACAAAAACTATACCCATGTGATGCAATCATGGTATGTAAAATGTGGTTAAGAACAAAAGAAGTCTAACAGTATCATAAAACAGGATTATTTCAGAACAAGTTGACATTACAATATACCGCATAGATAAAACCATCACATTTTAACCCACTTTAGGTTATGGTAGTAACACTAAAAGTGGGCCTTTGCGATCGTCTTTTGACAGCTCGAAATTTAAATGAAAATAATGCCTTAACTGTGCATTTGACACAAAAATTGAATAACCGAATTTGTAGAGGAGAAAATTCTCTACAACTTTGCTCTCTTATGTTTTTATTTCATATCTCATATCGTTTCAGAGATATTTGCAAAAATAGCTGCGATTTTGGGATGTATCTCTGTCTGTCTGTAACGTGTTCCCTGTTTTTAAGACAACCATTCCACCAATCAGCATCAAATTTTGCACACATAATTGTAGGCCACCAGATACCAGAACCTCCCTTTTTCAAATTTTTCGGAAAAAATACGGTAGTAATACAAAACAAGCCGTTTGTAATATAATTGTAATTGCAAACAAACTGTTCACCTGACACAAAAATTGAATAATCTAATTGGTAGAGGGGAAAATTATCTACAACTTTGCTCTATTATGTTTTTTCCAGATCTTGCATCGTTGCAGAGATACTAGCAAAAATAACGGCGATTTGACGATGTCTGTCTGGCTGTAACGTATTCCCACTTTTTTGGTTGAACCGTTCAACTGATTGGCACCAAATTTTACAGACATAATTGTTGGCTACCAGAGACCAGAACATTGCTTTTTGAAATATTTCAGACAAGGAACACATTAGTAATACCAAAAAAGCCGTTTGTAATGTAATTTTAATTGCAAATAAACTGTTCATCTAGTGTGAAAATTGAATAAAAGAATTTGTAGAGGAGAAAATTCTCTACAACTTTGTTCCCTTATATTTTTTTTTCATATCTCGTATCATTTGAGAGATATTTTCAAAAATAACGGAGTTTTGACACCCTCCATTAAATTAACAAAAACCAGCCATTCGCAGATGTCACGTGACATTCCTCACCCAGAACTGTCTCTGGTATATGCCATCTTGTGTTGCGTATTTGATGATTTTCTTATTGTAACTTACACGTTGTCATTTCAAAGCAATGGTGCACTGAAGAATTAACAAAAAGACGTCGTTCTTTGTACGATAAATGATAATCTAGAGTCTACAAATGCCGTATTAGCATTAGTTAACAATGGCCAGCAATAGTATGAGATTAAAGATCGCAACTCATAAATGTTAGCTGTAGCTTAGTGGGCAATGTGTTGGACTGTGACACTGAAGGTCGGTGGTTCGGAACTTGCTAGTACCTAAATATTTTTTTTTTTTTCCCACGAGGGTTTCAGACACTGTTATTAATTAATTTTTTTATTATTTAGTTTATTATATTGGTCCAAAATGTTTGCAAAAGCTTATAAAACTACAAATCTTAAGTGGGCCGTAAAACATGTCGGTGCGATTTTTTTGTTACTCGCTGTTACGTGTAGTTCATAGTCTTATATTTTTCTTTCTGGACTCTGTTTAACACCAATTATGTAGTGAAAAGTTATATTATGTCATTAAAGTTGAAACTATCTGTAGGGCATTAAGTGTGTTGATTATCTTACAAATGATGGGTTGCAGTTTACTGGTATCAAATTTGATAGCCTTTAATTTCTCATTGCATTTTGTATCAATCTGTAAGAAAGTATTAATTTGAATTAAAAGCTCATATAGTAACAGTAGACATGCAAGGATAAATAATTTAGTTTGTATTTTTTAAGCTGATACACAGTACAGAACACTTTATATGCAGCACATTAAATAACATGCAGCATCTACGACATTTTTTTACCAATTGAAAGCCTAGGTTGAAATTCAACGATATGAGGATAGTATGCAACTCACCGCACGGACAGTGTTTGAGCTTCAGTCAGACACAATCCTCATTCAAGAATTCAGTTAACATGTGTTTGCTGTAAACATGTAATTCCCCCCCTCCCCCCCCCCTTCCCCTCAAAGTGATCAAATAACAAATTCCGTGAGCTGATAGTTGCACATGGGAACTACCCTCCAGTCACACTAATCATATTGGCACAAGCAGTATCTTAATACTTGACCAACTAACGGAACTGTACAATATCATAAAAATCAAAATTAATCCTAAAAGAATTTGGGGGAAAAACCAGGTATATGAAATTAGACTTCTAGTAGACACCCTGGTCACATCCCCCCCCCCCCCCCCCCCTGAACCATTCCTTCCATGGTTCATACCTGAAAGTTTTTGAGATGCTTGCATCAGCAGCTGCAGTGTGATCTGTGTAGTTGTTCTGTCTTCCCTGGTCACTAGATTGTTGTGTTGGCTGAGTGTATTTTTAATTAGATTTGGTGATGATTCCCTAGCCTCGCCATAGACCTGAATGATATGATTATCCTTAGTGCACATTTCAGTAGGATTTATAAAGTCTCTGTCCCTTGTTTCAAAGTCTACACTAAAATCCTGGTACATTCACATTTCCTTGCAGGGTTATATGACAAATAGTGCTCTGCAAGCACCATTGTTTGGGTACATTAGTTGAGTGTACCAATGGTGTTCATAGCAATGATGTGCAGTGTTTGTCCAATATGTGTCTTACCACATTGGCATCAATCTAATATACCGTGGCTTTCTGAAAAACTCATCTTTGATAGATCCCAATTATGGTCACGCATTATTGGGTGGGCAAAATACAGTTCTTACGTGGTGCTTATGACTTTTCTGACGTTTTACTGGTATATGGTATAAAGGCTATGGCTATATCTACTGCCATGATTTCTTCAGTCTTCACAGGTTGTACTGCAGAGGTGAGGGTAAGAAATGTGCTTAATCTGTCATTCTGAATGTCTGTTTGGTTTGTTTTCTTTCAGAACACTATTCTGAGGTGTTCAGTTCCTGGAGCAGACACTCTGCATCTGAGATGGTACATGTTCCTAGTACTAGTGTTATAAGTACACCCATTCCTCTCCACAGGGTGGTGGGAGTTATCTGTATGCAAATATATGCAGTGTAACATTTCTTCCAATACACTCAGGGGGAGAGGGGGGGGAATTCTGTGTTACTGTTGGTATTAACGAGCTGAGGTAAGTACTAGCCAGCCACTCTACCCCATAAAAAGCTGACATCTTGAGTCTCTAGAACTCATTGATAGTAAATTTGATGAGGACCACACACTTTTACTGGAATGTTCTAACCTCTATATAGTTTCTATTTAATGGGTAGTATTATGAGGAAATGGAGGGAGTTGCAAATGTCAGCCCATTGTCACTAGTGGTTGTGAATTTATGTAACATTTCAAAGAAGTAGCTCCGATGTCACACAATTGGAAACCCATCTGCTTTTTCATTATGTGGATGACACATTTACTGTCTGGCCCCACATAAAGGACAAACATGGCTTTCTTGTATGTCTGATGCATATAAAAAGGAAACATACACTGAGCTTTATTTGTGCGCACGCACGCACGCACGCACACACACACACACACACACACACACACACACACACACACACACACACAGAGAGAGAGAGAGAGAGAGAGAGAGAGAGAGAGAGAGAGAGAGAGAGAGAGAGAGAGAGAGAGAGAGAGAGAGAGAGAGTAAACAGTAGAGTGTGCAACATCTCATATGTAGAGTCTACTCCAGAAACTGGACTACCTCAGACCTGTAATCTGGAACAAAATAAGGGGTGGAGGAGATGTGGTTACTCAGATTAAGCACATGTGTCACTCCACCACTGTAGTACAAGCTATGAAGGTGGAATAAAACCCCTCCTTCATATCATGAATCAGCATGCTGTTAGGAAAGTTGAGCACACACTGAAAAAGCATTGAGTTAGAATTGTCTTTAGCCTGTCCCATAAAATACTTGACTTATTAGGGGGGTGTCAAAGATGACCTAGAAATGCTGGTGACTGTCAGATTTCATGCCAATGTGTATATACAGTGTGCACCATCAAAGATTGGTATCAAGAACATCAATTGTACATTTGACCAAATTAATCCCAATAGGTGGCCAGTCGGAGAGCACGATTTGTCAGAGAATTATGCAAGGGAATGTATCAGGATTTTTGTGCAGGCTTTGAAATATCGGGATGATTACATTACAGGAAACATCCAAATTTGTACCAGGGCAATTTATCGATTGGGATTTGGGTGTAATCTCTGCAAGATTTGGAAGAAAGGAAGCTTAGGTTTTAATGTCCAGTCAACAGCGTGGTCATTAGAGACAGAGTTCCCACTTGGAGTTTTGGTTAAGGAAATCTGCTGTGCTCTTTCAAAGGAAGCAGCATGGGATTTACCTGGAGTGATGTAGGAAAATCATAGAAACACCTTAATCTAAATGGCTGGAGATGGATTTTAACCATCATCTTTCTGAATGCAAGTTCACTGTGTTACCACTGTGTCATCTTGCTCAGTGCAAGGCTGGGAACCAGCATTGAGCAAGGTGGTGGTATAATTAGCACACTGGACTCACATTTGGGAGGAAATTGGTTGAAACCAAACTCCAGCAATTCCCATTCTCTGAAATGTTCCAGGAACGTGCCAGGATGTTTCCTTCCGTAGGAAATATCCCATTTCCTTCCCCATCCCTAAAACAATTAGAGCTTGTTTACTTATCTAATTTACACATTTTCAACAAGACATTAAACCCAAACCAAGCTTTTTTTAGAACAAGCCCTGGTCCTAGTTAAGATTTGCAGCAAACAGTGTTCTGGTGGGTAGAGAAACTACATTGGCATGACCACCAGTGCACATCTTCCAGAAAATGAAGGGAATGGCTTGGAGTGAAGGGCATGTAATATTGTGCCTGTTGGACACTAATTGCTCAATAAATAACCCGGTAGAAACTCAAGAATCATGTCTATATGCCAATTTTTAAGAGGACAGTAAGTCACATAACATTGAAACCCACTTAAACTTGTTCATGTTTCTGCCTGATCAGCATATGTTGTCCATTGGAAGGGCAGCAAGTGCATCTCCTGTATGTGTACTCCCATGATCAAAATCACCAACCCTGATAACTGTTTTCTCTCTCATTGGCTGCTTCTTGCAGTCTTCTTCACTCCTGTCTCTGTCACCTCTCTTGATGTCTTCTACTTCAAATAATATTTGTAATTCTTGCAAATTATTTCTACTTTTTAATTGTGAGTTACTTCTTATTTTTTAAGGTTTCTAGCTCTGAACTAAGCCCAATCTATTCTGAGTTCAGCAAATTTTTAAGCTCACTGACACCATTTTATTTCTCAGCAAGTTGCAAGTGCTCCTTTTCCCTCCCCATCCCTATGGGCCTTGTTTTCCAGTTTTGTTATTGTTATGGTGCTTCTCATCCATTTTAAAATAATTTGTATCAAAGTCATTAATAAATGACTACTCACTAATTCTGTAGAGCCCCCCTTTTTCATCTGTTCCCTCACTCTCTGTCTCTCTCTTCCTCTCATCTCTCTATCAATCTCCTTCTTTGCATGACTAGGGAATATATATATATATATATATATATATATATATATATCGAAGGTGCAACTGTGATGGATCGAAACAATAGATACTGAATAAGCTAATGTTGAAGCCTATTTACATAGAACATGTCATGATTTTAAAAGATGTGGTTAGGCAGGAACCTAAGAGTACAGCTTAAGTTGTTGTGAGTGAACATGATTTCCAGTGTGCACTCGCAACAATTTAAGCTGTACTCTTAAGCCTCATTGAGCGTGTGTCTGAATGTGTGTGGTCAACGTGCCAAGTCCAACATGCAGCTGAACGCTCACTTCTCTTGTGCACACGAGACATGTGCCTCAATGAGCTACAGGTGACCACAGTGTGCTCCACGACTGTTGTCGTCGACACCAGGTTCTGGAATCACACTGTTTACAAAATGAAAATAGAGGAATTCCTGCTTTACCTCTATTAAATCGCTTACTTCCACACTTGTTGCGTATGGTTGTTATGTTCTGTGACATAGGCGTACATAAGTAACAACAAAATATCTATGAAAATAAGACTCTTGTAAGAGTTGCACATTATGTCAATAAGTGCGGCGAATTATAAAAGTTCCATGACAAACTGTGCGACATAAAATTAGAAAATGCCTTCATATGAGGCAAACATTATTGCAATAGTCTCGCTTTCTAGTAAAACATGAAGGTCATTCTTCCATGGTCAGTGTTACTATCTAGTGGAAAAATGTTAAGATTGTGTAAAATGCAATATGTGAAACAATAAAGTGCATATTTTACTCTAAGTAAGGTGCAAACTGTTCTGTTCATAAAACGAATCCCACAAACCCACTCCTCAGAGGAAGCGCACTTATGTTTATATAGCACCAAATATTATGCAGTATACTTGTATGAAATTTATAGGAAAGGTTTTGAGTCTATTTGAAAACCAGAATATAAGAATAAAAAGTATTTGCTACTAAAGAGCCATGAACCAACGCTATGTGACAACTATCATTTCCCAGTCCACAGCTTTGCTGCCTACACTAGGGCCACTAACCTACCTGGGTCTCATGAACGACAGTATTTGACATGATGTATACACTACTGGTAGGTATGTCGGTTGCTGACATGTAATTACAACAAATGATGTAAAGAACAATTTGTGTTGATAGATCTTCAGTCCGCCTTGCCCTGAAACCAGATTACTGTAATGCGGAAAGTTTTAACCACATGTAAGACGTTTGCAGTCATTTATTCCAAGAAGTAGTACCTCTAATGGCCTGTTTTTGAGAGATTCTCAATTTACTGAGCTACTTTTACTTGCTTTGAAATGTTATACATTCATAAGACCTAATTTGTATACATAAAAGCCATGAAATATGATGGCCAATATGGCGTCTTCATCTCGCAACTTAAAAGAGCTGCCCCCCTCCATGAATAGCCACATGGTGTGACATCGGTGACGTTCTCCCACCTAGTCGTGATCATTCAGACGCATGTTGAGAGCATCTGGCAAGCTTGATACTGCCCAACATGTTGGGAAAGCCTCGCGAACGTGCAATTCACATGTTGTGACGTCAGACACTCGCCACACTTTTTCAGGTACATGCTCTGTGTGCCAACGACTTTTGGTTCCTGCCTAAGCTTTAAAATCATGACATAATCGTAAAAATCTTAAGATTTGCTTGTTTGATACAATAAATAATTTACTCTGTTCCTGCTCTGTGGTTAACATGTTGTCGATGTACCTTTGTCTGGTCAGTAAATTAATTATTCTCATAAAGCGAACATTCCGTATATCATGAACTGCTCTTCTGAATGTCGTCAATCTTACTCATATATTTTACTTCGATGCTACATTGCTTGATACATAAATCTGTCACATTTGTACCTTTGATATATATGTTTACAAGTGTTCTACCAAATTACCAGTGAAAAAGTATTGAAGTTTAAATTTCAAGGTACCCTTCACTATGCAGAGTATGAAAAACCTCACCACGAGAATATACATACTTGAACCAACTTTCTTGGTGAACAGTCAAACTGTGTGGAAGTCTGTATGTAAGATATATTTGCAAAATTTCTTAAAGATTGGGTGAGCAATATGGTAGTGCACACACAAACCTTGAATTTTGTATATTAGGTGTCTGCTCCATCTTCAAAGCTTTAAGTGTCTATAGCTGAACAACATGTGTTATATAACAGTAATAAATTATATACAAAACCTTCTTTATGAATCAGTCTATCTATCTATCTACCGGTATCTATAGGAAAACCACATCAGAATTCATATACTAGTTACTGTGTAGTCTTTCACAAACAGACAAAAAACTACATGGTGGTGGTGGTGGTGGTGGTGGTGGGGGATGATGACTACAATTTATAATATTTGTAAATATGGTTACTGATAGTTTCCTCATCAAGCTGCAATAGCAAGAAACAAAATAATTCATAGCTTTAGCAACCACAAAGATTAATAAGGCTGCAGAGTTCCAAGTATCTAGTGCTGCCTGTCGATATGAGATACTTGAAATTAGCTTTATTTGAGTTGCTGTCTGCGAGATGATTGTAAAGATGAGCTTCAAGCTCAGATAAACACGTAAGCAGAAACTGCTAAAGTATACGGTCTTATCTATAGTCAAGAGAAAGATGAGGTGATAGTTATGAAAAGATATGGGCAAACAGTGGGACAAATTGAAATGGAGGTGGGGAACAACTACAGCTGACTTATCAGTTCAAGTATTTTGGTAATGCTGTCTCCAATACTGCTTCTGTGGATGAAGAAATCACACACAGAATTCAAGCAAGCAGCAACTTCTACAGTATACTCAAAAGACCTAATGTGGAACAACAAAATGCCACAAAGAGAGAGAGAGAGAGAGAGAGAGAGAGAGAGAGAGAGAGAGAATCATATAAATGTCTATTATCTGCCAATTTTGTCACGTGGTTGTGAAATATTAACCATGAGAAATAAGGATATCTACGATGATGTTTGCTTTTGCTACAATTGAAAAGATATGAAGAGGTAAGTTCAGAATGCAGAAAGTTGTAAAATTACACAACAGAATAACCTCACAGCTACATGGATGATAATTTACCAAAACAAATGTTGTTGTTGTTGTTGTTGTGGTCTTCAGTCCACAGACGGCCATTCTGCATTTTGTATCTTCTTTACTTCAGCCATCAGAAGTTATTTTGCTACCCAAATAATGAAACTCATCCACTACTTCACTACTTTTATTGTCTCATTACCTAATCTAATTCCTTCAGCATCCCCTGATTTTCTGACACTATGTTCCATTATCCTTGTCTTCCTGTTGTTAATGTTCATCTTATACCCTCCTTTCAAGGCACTGTCCATTCTGTGCAGTTGCTGTCATGGTTTCATGTGTGATGTTTGACACGGCCACCATGAGATTCCATGTGACCAGCTGTAGGGGGTGCTACTTTCAAATTACCAACAGTACCTGCACTACATAAAAAAATCACTCCCATACATCCTTGCCACCCACTGATGTCAAATTTGCAGTGATGAGAAGTTGCTTACCCAATATGCCAAAGGCGTGCTCAGTTCATCATTACCCTCCTGACCTAGTCCGCAAACAGATTTCCTGTGCCAACCCCAATAACCAGTCACACAGTGTGTCCTCCATGTCACCTAATACCACTCCAGGATGGAACGAATAAATCACATCCTTCTACAGGGCTTTGATTATCTGTCATTGTTGTATTCACGGAAAACAACTCTCACTGCTACACAGAACACTGGCGTGCACTGGCTGTACGAATATCCGCAAAGTGAGCTCGTACCTGGTAAACAACACACTGCGTGCAGAGCACAACTCCGCGCTGTTTGAGTCATTCACTCGCCCATGGCGTGCTCTGGCGTTTGCTGCATTTTCCCACGGCGCACTCTCGCGGCCGACTTCCGACGTATGTTATCGGCTGTGTGTGTGCCTTACAGCATTCCTTTCCACTTGGGGAGGCTCGGATGCGAGCAATGTCCATGACGTCATCATCTGTTGGGCTCTGACTGAGGTTGCGGGTGGGCACCGTTGCGTAGGGTCGGAAGTACTTGGGGCGCGGGCAGCGTCGGTGCCCTTCCCCCCACAACCCATATGGCAGGACCGGTGATGGTGGTTCGGTCTCCATCTCCACCTCGGTCCCCGGACCTGGTGATGGTTGACCCGAAGGGAGCAATGCATCAGGAGGAGATGAATCCAGCATGGGTGTTGGCTGTACCCGCAAAGGTGTAGGTCCTTGATAGGAGGGACCTGGGTCAGTCCCTGGCTGAGGCAGACAACTTGCAGGTAATGGCAGGGACCTCTCGTCGGCCTGTGGGCTGGTTAGTGGAGAAGACTGGTGCGGGAGCATCGGCTGAGGGATGGGGAGCTCCCGCTCTTCCACATGCAGGTGCAGTTGGTCGTGGTGATGTTCAGTGATGCCGTCTTCTGTGCGTATGTCGCAGAGACGGCGGCCGCGGCATCTGGTGGTGATGGCAGGAATCCATTTCAGTCGACGTCCAAACCCACGTGCCCAGACAGCCATGCCTGGTCGGAAGCGAGAAGATAGAGACATAGATGAATGTCCCAGGCTCGGATGCAGGAGATGAAGCAGAGTCCGGGGCTGCTGGCCATGGAGAAGTTCCGCAGGGCTCTTGTCGCCAAACGGGGTGAACCGAAAAGATGAGAGAAATTGATCGAGGGCAACATCCGAAGGGTACCGAGCCACATATTTTTTAAACTGGGTCTTAAAGGTGCGAACAAATCTTTCAGCCTCCCCATTTGACTGCGGATGGAAGGGTGGGGCAAGGACATGGTGGATACCCCGGGTGTTGCAGGAGGAGGCAAACTCACGTGAAACAAACTGAGGACCGTTGTCTGACAGTAGTTTTAAGGCCTTCAATCGAGAAAATGTGTGACAAGGCTGCAACCATGGCTGTGGCTGAAGTTGAAAGGCAACGGACCACATACGGGAACTTAGAGAAGTCATCAATAACCAGCAACCAATAGGCATTAAGGAAGGGGCCCGCAAAATCAATGTGCAGGCGATCCCAGGTCTGCGAAGGTTGAGGCCATGGGGCGAATGTTGCCCGAGGGGAGGCTTGATGTTGCGCACAGAGCGAGCACGAGGTAACCATACGAGACACGTCGCTGGCCAGGTCTGGCCAAAACACATGGCGGTGAGCCAATGCCTTAGTACGAGATACCCCCCAATGATCGGCGTGTAGCAGCTTGAGGACCTATGAGTGGAGGGCCGATGGAATGACGACCGGAGGAGAGGAATCCTCAGAATCAAGGAGAAGCACGCCATCTATAACAGAAAAATGGTGTCGAAAGGCGTAGTAGTTTCTGAGGGGGTCCGATGCCCGTTTCGGCAGAGTCTCAGGCCAGCCATGCTGGACCAAACGGATCACCTTGCGGAGGACCGGGTCTGCGGCACTAGCCAGAGCCACCTTGGCACCCGTGATTGGAAAACCGTCCACTGCTTGCTGAGTGGCTAAATCGACATGAAAGCACAGCAATTCGTCCTGATCAAAGTCTGGGTCTGATCCAGCCGGAAGCCGGGAGAGCGCATCCGCATTTGCATGTTTGGATGTAGGATGGAAGTGTATCGCATAGTTATATCGAAATAGGAACAACGCCCAAAGCTGAAGACGGTGAGCGGCCTTGTCGGGTAGTGATGCCGAAGGGTGAAAGAGAGAAACCAGTGGCTTGTGATCAGTTATGAGATGAAATTTTACGCCATACAGAAAGACATGAAACTTCTTCAGAGCATAGACAATAGCAAGGGCCTCCTTCTCAGTTTGCGAATATCTGGATTGGGGCGGAGTGATCATTTTAGAGGCGAAAGCGATTGGTCGCTCAGATCCGTCTGGATATTTATGAGCGAGCACTGCCCCAATCCCATGTTGAGAGGCGTCCGTTGCTAAGAGAAGGGGGAGGTCGGGCGGGTTGATAGGTGACGAGGCAGAGGGCAGATTGCAGCAGCTTCTTTAATGTGCAAAATGCTTTTTCACAGGCTGATGACCAATGGAAGGAAGTCCCTTTGCGCAGCAGGTCATGCAGGGGTTTTGCAATAGATGAAGCCCCCAGCAAGAATTTATGATAATAAGTGACCTTTTCTAAAACACTTGCAGGTCCTTGACTGAAGTCGGCCGAGGGAGAGCCAACACGGGAGACACATTTTGACGGAGGGGCTTGCTGCCCTCACTAGAAACCTCAAACCCCAAAAACGTGAAGGAAGGCTGAAAAAAGTGGTATTTTTCCAGGTTGCACGTCAACCCCACCTCCTGTAGTACTGTGAACAGTGCACGTAAGTTGCATAAATGTTCATCGGCTGAGGACCCGGACACTACTATATCATCAAGATAATTGACACAACCGGGCACCGACATCGTGAGTTGTTCGTGGAAACGCTGAAAAATTGCTGGAGCGCTGGCCACCCCGAAGAGCAACATCAAGTATTGGTACAAACCAAAGGGCGTGTTTAGGACCAAGAGACGTTGAGAGTCAGCATCGAGAGGAACTTGCAAATACGCCTCAGAGAGATCTATCTTTGAAAAATATTGTCCACCCGCCAATTTCGCAAGAAGCTTGTCTGGGCGCGGCAATGGATAAGTGTCGATGATAGATTGGGCGTTCACAGAACGTTTGAAATCGCCACAAAGGCGCAACCGCCCCGACGGTTTTTTTACAATGACCATGGGAGTCGCCCATTCACTAGACGGAATGTGTTTTACCACCCCAGCTTCCTCCAGGCAGTCCAGCTCCACTTTGACTTAGTCACGGAGTGCAATCGGAACTGGCCGAGCACGGAAAAACGGGGCCTGGCGGAGGGCTTCAAGGTGATGTGGGCTTGGAAATTATTAGGACAGCCCAACCCTGCCAAAAACAGCGCCAAAAATTTGGTGCGTAAAGAGTCTAGTTGCGGAAAAGGCACCTGGTCAGAGACAATGTTGACGTTGTCGGAAATAGTGAACCCAAATCCCTTGAAAGGCGTCAAGACCAAACAAGTTGTCCGTGTGAGCATTGTTTACAACAAGAAAAGTGAGCCTACAAGTGACAGATTTGTATGTAACAGGCGCTGATAACTGACCAATTTCCGTGACACCGGTAAGAGAGAGGGAGAACCCAGATCCAAATAAGTCTTTGAGTTCAATAAGGTGATGGCCGCACCTGTGTCCACTTGCATACGCAACTGTTTGTGGAAAACCGTGACGTCAATAAAGAGCTTGTTGGGTGCAACCAAAATCGCTGAGACACAATTTACGTCCATCTCGTGTCAGAATCTTGGATTTTGGAGGCACAAACAGAAGCAATGTGACCTTTCTTGTGGCACTGATGACACGTGGACCACCGCCTGGGGCAGTCAGGTCTATCATGAACGACAAAACAGGAGAGATACGAAGGAAGCATTTTCCGGTTGCCTGACTGCACGCCGCCTGGCCCGAGTTTCCGCTGCCGTGCAATGGGCTGATCGCCCCGGCGCCGAGGCTGCGTGCGGACTGCCGCGACCGTGTCATCCCTTTGCGACCCTGCCTGTAACAGGGAAGAAGTGGGTTGGATTTCCGCCACCTCACACCAAGCCTCAATTTGGTTGCCCGCCGCCCGCGAAACCTCGAAAGACTGCGCAATGGTAAGGACCACTGAAAGAGAAGGATTTTTGCACAGGAGAGCGCGTTCGCGAACCTCACGATCGGAGGCGAGCCGAATAATAGCGTCCCGGACCATATGATTGGCATACGATTCTTTATGCATATCTGTAACAAAATGACAATGACGTCTTAAACCATGGAGGTCCGCGGCCCACGCCCGGTAAAACTCAACACGGGCCGCTATCACATGAGTCCGTTTGTGGTAATATTGTGAAAAAAGGCTGCACATTTGATCGAAAGAAAGCGACGCAGGATTCTGTAAAGGGGCGAGTTGGCAAAGGAGCTGATACAGATGAGGCAACAGCCACGACAGGAATAACGCACAACATAAGGTGCCATCAGACCAGCCAAAAGCCTGAAAATGTTGTCTTAACCGTGTTTCATAAGCGTCCCACTCTTCGACGGACTCGTCGTACGCCGGAGCGGGGGGCGAATCAACCTGCGGGGTGGACGGGGGTTGGGACCCACTAGACAAGGCTGTAGCAAGAGATTGTAATACCTGGTTTTGAGTGTGAATCGCCAATGCAAAAACCTCTTGTTGTTCAACGAGGCGACGCAGAATCTCATCGGAAGAACCAGAAGACATTGTGTAAGATGAACAACCACTTCAGAAGGAAAACGCGCGGAGGGGAAAAAAAAAAAAAAAAAAAAAAAAAAGGAAACCGCACTCATCGCCAAATGTTGTATTCACGGAAAACAACTCTCACTGCTACACAGAACACTGGCGTGCACTGGCTGTACGAATACCCGCGAAGTGAGCTCGTACCTGGTAAACAACACACTGCGCGCAGAGCACAACTCCGCACTGTTTGAGTCATTCACACGCCCGTGGCGTGCTCTGGTGTTTGCCGCATTTTCCCATGGTGCACTCTCGCGGCCGACTTCCGACGTATGTTATCGGCTGAGTGTGTGCCTTACAGCAGTCATCATGCCCTAAAATGAGAGACATCCTACCCAAGGTCCTTCCAATGCTCCTAAAGTGGTGTTCCATCGCCCACCCAACCTCCACAAGATCCTAGTCCATTCCTATGTCACTCCCAGATCCAACCCCTCACCTCAAGGATAATATCCCTTGGAAGACCCCGAAGCAAAACCTGCCAACACCACCCACCCAGTACTTCCTATTCCAGTCCTGTCACAGGCTTATCTTACCCCATAAGAGATCAGGCCACCTGTGAAAGCAGCCATGTGATTTACTAACACTGCTGCAATCATTGCACAACATTTTATATTGGTATGACAATGAACCATCTGACTTTTAATGGCTGCTTACCTATATGAGCCATCTAAATTCTCCACCCCACCATCAGCTCTTCTGATCTGTGCAGATGGCCTCAACCTAAGATAACTTCCCATCCCTACACCAGATGCTTAACATCTTCGCCCTCCCTCCTTCCCCATCAGGATGAATGGCCACTGCCAAACTGTGGCAAAAAGCAAGATGGACCAGTCTGTGGCACAGCATGCAGCTGAACACAACACTTCGGATTTCAACTGCTGCTTCACTACATGATCCAACTGGATCCTCCCCTCCACCACCAGCTCTTCCGAACAGTGCAGATGGGAGTTGTCCCTTAAATACATTCTACGGTCCTACAACCATCCTGGCCTCAACCTAAGATAACTTCCATTCCTACAACCTTCTCCCCCCACCTTCCTTCCCCCACTCATTATCCTTTGCCTCTCCAATTCACGTCTTCCTTGCAATTGTGTGTCACCCATTACAATATTCCCTTAATAAATTACTTTCTTCTATTTTTATCCTTTCAAATCCCCCCCCCCCTCCAAATCGCTCCCAACACTCCTCTACATCTCCCTTTTATCCTTTCCCACCCCTTCCCTTCACTGTATTCGATGCCACAATTCAAATTCCTGCCTATCTGAGCTTTTACAAACCATCATGCAACATGGAACTTTCCATCCCCACCCTACCCACAGTCTGAATGCTTGTGGCACTGGAGTGGCCGGATATAGTGGTTGTGTGTGAATAGTTGTCTGAGTGATGGTCTGAATGTGATTATCTATTTTTCATGCCTGTTAGCAGCTAAGTGAACCTCTTTATGGTGAATTGTTAATGATCCTACATTATTGACATACCACTCAGATTTTCAATTGTTAAATTAAATGATGTGCAGATGCAAATTCTAGAAAGTCAAGACACAATACGATTGAACTGTGTATTTGCAAATTATGTTTGGAGAGATGCTATTTAAAAAAATTTAAAGGTAGGGAAAGTAAGTTTATATGTTCTCCTTGTATATATATTTTTGAATTGTAGTGTAATAATTGTATACCAGTTATAGTACAGAACATTGCAGATCTGAAGATGACAACTAAGTTTGTTGAAACCGGTTAGCTGAAATAAAAAAAATCGCACTGACATGTTCTACGGCCCACTTTAGTTTTGTAGTTTTACAAGTTTTTGCAAACATTTTGAACCAAAATAATAATCTAAATAATAAAAAGATTAATTAATAAGAGTGTCTGAAACCCTTATAGGAAAAAAAAAAAAAAAACTTTAGGTACTGGCAGGTTCAGAACCACAGACTTTCATCGTCACAGTCGAACACATTGCCCACTACGCTACAGCTAAGAGTTAGGAATTCCGTTCTTTAATATCTTACTATTGATGGCCGTTGTTAACTGATGCTAATATGGCATTTGTAGATATTACATTATCATTTATCGTACGAAGAACGACGTCTTTTTGTTAATTCTTCAGTGCGCCATTACTTTGAAATGACAACGTGTAAGTTACAATAAGAAAATCATCAAATACGCAACGCAAGATGGGGTATGCGAGGAGGGTGATGAATGTCGTGTGTAATCTGTGAACAGCTGGTTTTCGTGAATTTAACGGAGGGTGTCAAAACTCCGTTATTTTTGCAAATATCTCTCAAACGATACGAGATATGAAAAAAACATAAGGGAACAAAGTTGTAGAGAATTTTCTCCTCTACAAATTTGTTTATTCAATTTTCTCGTCAGATGAATGGTTTATTTGCAATTAAAATTACATTACAAACGGCTTTTTTTTTTTTTTTTTTGTATTACTAACGTATTTCGTGTCCGAAATATTTCAAAAAATGAGGTTCTGGTCTCTGGTAGCCAACAATTACGTCTGTAAAATTTGGTGCCGATTGGTTGAATGGTTAGACCTAAAACGTGGGAACACGTTACAGGCAGACAGACATCATCAAATCGCCATTATTTTTGCAAATATCTCTGCAACAATGCAAGATACGAAAAAAACATAATAGAGCGAAGTTGTAGAGAATTTTCCCCTCTACCAATTAGGTTATTCAATTTTCGTGTCAGATGAACGGTTCATTTGCAATTACAACTGTATTACAAACGGCTTTTTTTTAGTATTACTACCATATTTTTTGTCCGAAAAATTTGAAAAATGGCGGCCTACAATTATGTGTGCAAAATTTGGTGCTGATCGGTTGAACGGTTCATCTTAAAAACAGGGAACACATTAAGGACAGACAGACAGACATCCCAAAATCGCCGTTATTTTTGCAAATATCTCTGAAACGATACGAGATATGAAAAAACCATAAGAGAGCAAAGTTGTACAGAATTTTCTCCTCTACAAATTCATTTATTTAATTTTCGTGTCAGATGCTTGGTTAAGCTGTTATTTTTATTTAAATTTCGAGCTGTCAGTAGACAATCACAAAGGCCCACTTTCAGTGTTACTACCATAACCTAAAGAGGTCCAATATTGAACAGCAATATTGCCATATAAGTTTCTCAACAAATAACAATTTAGATCACCCCTTGCTTTGAATTATGTCAAGTATATACGATTTTCAATGCATCTCATTCTGTCAAAAACTCGCACATTTTCTTTAGCCTCTTGTTCATTGTTATTGGTTTATGATTTGAGTTTTATATTTACACCTTGTCTGTCTTGCAGTTCAGCATTTGATTACTCAATCTGCATAAAACCTTTATTGAGAAGGAGAGAGCCTTAGGGGAAGTTAGACTTCACAAAATTACACTTCCATAGAGGTGGATTTTGAGAAGTCCTTAAGTTATTTGGCTGGCATACTCAGGGTTGCAGATCTGAGTCCAGTCAGGTGCCTTCTACTTTTCTTCTTATTGCCTTTATTGAAACAACTGTTACAATTATTTTAATTGTGTTAACTGTTTTAATTTCTTTTCATTTGTAATTCTTACTCTCTCTCTCTCTCTCTCTCTCTCTCTCTCTCTCTCTCTCTCTCTCTCTCTCTCTGTCTGTGTGTGTGTGTGTGTGTGTGTGTGTGTGTGTGTCTTTTTTTTTTGAAAAAGAGCATATGCTTGAAAGCTAATGTGAATGCATTTTTCTGTTCTCTTTTGCTGTGTTCCACACTTCAACCTGCTTTAGGTGAGTCAGTACATGAACAGTTGCTGTTGGCTTGTCTTGTTCCTTGGCACATCTACCGCATCCAGTCACAAAGTATGATGATGAGGTATATTTTTTCTCAGGCAACTGTTTGTCCTTCACTTTTGAGAGCTTACGACACTGGTGCCAGTTACATGGGATCAATCTCTTCTTGACTGTTCTGGCATACTTATTTCTACTGTTAGATCTCAGCTCCTACTGAACTAGCCTCCTTTTCCTCTACAGTTGAGGGCACATATACCCATTCAATACGATTTTTATCTGTCACTTACCACTTCTTTCACCTCTGGCAGTATTGCTCATGTGAAAAATACCGAGTAGCACCGTGGTTCGGAACCCACGTTAAATTGTAGGTCCCCCTATAACTGGCTGGGTAAGTCAGTTCGAAGGTCGGAGGAAGGCAAAGGCATACCACCTCCAAACAGGACCATGCCTAGTAAAGCACTGTGGTGTTCAAACCAATCTTCGGATTGATGACTGCTTTACCTTACTGCATTTACTTCCACTGCCCTGTGGATACCTTAATTGTGATATAAGATAATGAACTTTTTCTGGACCTTGTGGAACATGAAAATAAAATGCTTATCTTTCTGCAGGAAAGAAGATGGTGACATTAAGAGGAATGATGAGATGGAAGTAGAAGACTCAGGAATGGACACTGATGATAGTGATGAAACATCTGTTGTGAAAGAAGTACTTACTATGAAAAGTGATGATAAACTGGACCTTCAGAAAGAAACACCAAAAGTCAAGTCTCAAAAAGTGACTCTTGCTGATATAGAAGCAAAGTTGGAAAGTATACTCCATGAAAATGTTAACTGGTCTTTTGCTCTCTTACCCGGGAAACTCAGGCCAAATAAGGAGTAAATTATTGCACATTTCAACATATTATGCAAAAATTCAAATATTTAATTGATTCTGTTGTTTGACTCAAAAATTTTAATATTGTTAAAACAGTGTAACAATATTATTAGATCTTGTATGTTGTTTACAAGGGACCAAAACTAAATAGCACTGAGAAATTTTTCTTCCAAAAGTGATTTCAAGACACAACGTTTTTATACGCATATCATAGAAAAGTTAAAATAGTTTACATACAGTAACCAACTTAAATTATCTTTTGTGTTTTGTAAGTACAAAGCTCACTCCATAATTACAGCAGACATGAAAAGTCCTGTACAGAACAATGTGTTAATGCCAAATGCTGTAATAGTTCTTCTTCTTCCTGCAACTGTTTCATGTGCAAGACTTGTGAATTACCTTGTTTCAAACCAACATACTGAACATTTTGTATTAATTTGAAGACATCTTTTTGACTACATTAAAGAAGAAGTAATTTCATATGGAATATTATGACAGAGCTTTTTTAGTGGCAGTGAAATTAAATAATATTTAGTTTTATAGCTGTACAAATATGTAAAAAAATGCTTAGAAATATACACTGTGACAAGTAAGTGCAAGTTACAGTCAGTAAATATAAATAAAATTATAATTTTTAAAATAATAAATAACATGTGACAAGACATGGTGATAAATTCTGTACAAATCTTAATGACTGTAATAAAACATTTCCTACATACATTTTTACATTATTAAAAAAAAGTTTCTTGCATACATGCTCTCTCTCTCTCTCTCTCTCTCTCTCTCTCTCACACACACACACACACACACATACACACACACACACCTTAGTAAAAAAAATTGCATGTATAAATTTTGGCACAAGCAAACATCAGAGTACATAAAAATTTGTAGATGTTGATATGTAGCTGCTCATTATGCTAATTTTCACTTTGCTGTGGACCATGAAGTCTTCAAGAAAATCTTAAAATGATGATCCATATCTGAAATGGGTAACACACCACCTCTCAAGTGCAAACTTTCCATTTTCACACACACTTCACATCGTTTTTAGTTTTGTCTTTGACATATAACTTTTCATGTTCGGTTGAGATGTTTTACGTTTTGTTAATAAAATTATGCACATTGCAAGTACAGAGAGAGAGTGGTATTTTTATTGTTCATATAATTCGGTGATACTATGTGCTAATTATCAGTCTTAGTGAACTTGCACACAGCAATTTCCCATTATTGTTTCAGTCACAGTTATCAGTAACTGCCATTACGATTTAAAGGCTCTTTTTCTGCTGCATCAGATGGCCTGTTCCTCTTGAAGAACCCACACTGAAACAGAAAGAAGTCATTAAATTTAATCTTAAAACAGTACAGATTGCATTACACTTTCATGCTGTAACAATTTCATTTGCAACATTTATTAAATACATTACACACTTGTGTAAGCACATGGACAAATTATTCACTGCTACTACACAAGAAAGAGCAATGTGTGGAGAAAGAGGTTGCAGAGCAAAATATATCAAAACATCAGTTCTTTCTTTTCCAAGCATGTGGTTAGGTAATAGGTTTATTTCACAATGTTATATAAAATTAAAAGTACATCTCAAACTCTTGGCAGTCATTTCCTGTCATCTCAACACACATTGTCATACCCTCATGAAGTTAAGCAATTTTAGAACTTGGTTCAATAATGATTGGTAATTAAATATATGCATAAGCATGATATTTTAGTAAACCATGAAAGGTTTCACTTTTTTTTTACATTTTCCCAGAAAACAAGCAGAGATCATCCCATTTGCGTACAGTTATTCTTTTGCTTACATTTTTGCACAGCAATTTTCAAACATCTCATTAATAGTTACATATCTTTTTTCCGTTCCTTGTTTGTTTGTGAAATGCAGCGTAAATTTTAATTTGATGGCTTTAGATATTTTGCACTTTTCAGCTTAGTTTATATACAGTTGTGAGTATCCCTAATTTTTGTGTATGTGTTTTCTATAATTTTCCATAATTTAATTGACTTATCTCTCAAATATTATTGTTACCATTTGTGAAAAGTGCCAAACATGTCATAGATTGTTAGCTGGGCTTTAGTTTGATGGCTCCAGTAGTTTCTTCCTTTGGAGTAGCTGTGATGCTGTGAGAATTGGACAAATGACTGAGACACATCAGTGGTTCTGTTGCACATGTAATAAAGATAGGAGGATAGTGGAACATCAGGAGAAAAATTGCTGTCCTCCAGGCCAAGTTAGATCATGCTTGGAGGGATCCAGCAGGTTAGAGATGGGAAGTGGCATAGACAGGAATAATAGCCTTAGAACTTTGACAGCTTTATGGTGAATTTAAAAATAAAGAGTCACCTGTTGGTTCAATTATAAACTGATGAGCTTTAAACAGAGGTAAAAAGTCTTTGCTGAGGTAGACACCCTGGCTATTGTGGGTGGGCTGGGCAATAGTATGACAGAGATCCTGGGTGGAAAATAGTGTGAGATCAGACAAAGACTGCCTCAGTATCAAAACATACCAATTTTGAGATGCAACAATATATGAGATGCAACCTATATGAAATATAGGTCGCTTACTCAGCACAGAGATGTCCGATGAGTCGCAGAAAGGCACAACTAACAGGCGTAAATAAACTTGCTAGTTTTTGGCTGTTAAGGCCTTCGTCGGTCAGAGAGAAACACACTCACATACACACACTTGCACAGACATGACTGCCGTCTCCGGCCACAATGGAATAGTATGCAGCAGACGAAAACTCTACACATGGTATTTATCAAAATATGTGAGAATAAACTCTTAAAACAGTAGCACTAACGAAATCTGCCAAGTAGGAGAGAAGAAACCTCTTAAAAACAAGAGCACTAATGAAACTTAAGACATTTCACAAAAATTAAATTATGATACTTAGCACTCTGAACAATGTTGCAGCGACTAGGCAAGCCAAGCTAAAGTTTCCAAGCCCAAAAATATTCAATAAGAATTATTTGTAACGTGAACTGAAGAAAATCCTGCAGAGGGCTGTTTAAGGATTCGAAATGCTAACTCCTTCTTCCCATTGTATTTATTTCAAACCATCTGCTCAGCTCGTGGATTTAATACCAAAACTAAGAATAACTTCCCAGCAGCCATAAAAATTTTAACTCACAATTAATTTCAGTTTCAAAAGAGTCTAAAAGATATAATTGAGGCCAACACCATGTACTCCACTGATGAATTTCTCAGCGGAACATATTGATATGTGGGTGCTAATATCACATAATGTGAATATTGTCTACATTGTGACTTCTACACAAATCTTGTGCAGAAAGGTGATAACTGTAGATAAGTGCCGTAAAATATATTTTTTATTTTTGGTTTTATGTAAAGCAGCATCATTGCAGTAACTGAGAATTATCATTTGCATTTAAGTATATTGAAAATTTATTATTTGCTAACAAGTTGTTTGTCCTTTTAAATTTAAACTAGCTTAATTCCCCCTGCTTCACACACATAGACTGGCTGGTCTGCATTGGTTATTTCTACTTCTAAATATAAATTTTCATAGATTTAGCTTTAAAATGCTTTCCTAATCAAGTATTTTGGTACAACTCACCACTCCCAATTGCACCACTAATGGCAGAATTCAAAACATTCCGCAACATTTTTTTAAAGTTCTAACCATGGTTCCAAATCTAAATTTTTGCATTTCTAGCATCACAATAGTCTTATCAGCACCCTTAAAAGATTTCCCTTATAATGGTTGAATTTCTAAAAATATCAAAATACGTGTTTTTAAAATTCCAATCAGAAATCTAAATCTGAAGTTTTGTATTTCTTGCTGCAGAATTGCCTTAATAGCAATGTATTTTCAAAAATCTGTTCCTTCCCTAGTTCAACCCCTTAGGGATGGGAATATTGAAAAATTGCTGATGCCTACAGTGTAAGATAAACAATGTCTACAATTTTCAAGATTCTATTGTCTGTAGATTCACTTTTCAGCATTGTTTTCTTTCTTTTAGAAACAGATCGAGAATGTGAAATTTCTTTCTTACAGTTTGAAATCTTTCTTGGTAGTTTTACTTTTAAAAATGCAATATGCACTTATTTTTCTTTATTCATATGCTTATTGCAGAAAAACAACTAAAGAATGTGCATCACATTTTGCTGTATATAACCTCTTTGCTATTATAGTGTCAAAAGTCATTGCTGGTCTTCAGTCCAAATTTTATAAAAGTTGTCAGCTTTCAACCACTATATTTTCCACCCCCTTATAGCTATCAACACTAAATTGCTATGGTGTACAACAGGAGACCTTGTACTACAACAACACAGAGAGATTGTTTGTCTCCATTGTGTAGTTTTTGCTGAAGAGCAAAATATTGACACCCGCGCGTAGAACTTTATATGAGTCGGTAACAACTCCCATATCTTCCATCCTATCACCATAGTGGACAATAGGAGACTCATACCTACTACCACATACAAACACTCTTCATTTGTGAAATGTAGTTTTGGCTGCAGAGTGAAATATAGGCACAAAAACCTCAATGTTTATATATATTATGATACACTTTGGATTTATTTGTTTATTTTACCTGTTCTACATTCAAAGGGGCAATTTTATTTGAGACCTGTAGAAGGTAGATTAGGATATCTTTCTCTTATTTTGTAAGTATTTATTGTATATTCTTGTTTTGGGGTATGTTCTACATCCAAGATGAACTTACAATGGAAAGTACATCTAATCTGGTTGCATTTGGTGTGGCAGGACTCATATATTAGAACAGTATATGCAGTGCAGGTTAATGGCAACTAGAGAAATATATTCTGGTATAAAATGCCAAATTCAATGTACCTGTAGTTAGCAGCTGCTGTGGTAGTGATTATTACAGAGATAGCACTGTAATAAAAATGGCCAGGTGAGACTTTGTAATAAGCAACTATTTATGGATTGTTAATACAGTATTATGTTGTTGATTCTGTGGTCTTCAACCCAAAGACTGGATTGATGCAGCTCTCTATGCTACTCTATCCCATGCAAGCTGCTTCATCTCTGAATATGAACAGCAACCTACATCCTTTTGAACCTGCTTACTGTATTCATCTCTGTCTCTCTGGGTCATTTTTACACACACCCCTCCCTTCCCTCCAATGATAAATTCTAAATTGATGATTCTTTGCTGTCTCAGAATATGGCCCACCAATTGATCCCTTTTAGTCAACATTTGCCAGAAAGTCTTTTTGTTCAATACCACCTAATTAGTTATGGAGCTACCCATCCAGTCTTCAGCAGTCGACTGTAGCATAACATTTCAAAAACTTCTATCACCTATTTGTCTCAACTACTTATCGTAATGTTTCACTCCAGTCAGTGCTACATTCTACACAAATGCTTTCAGGAAAGATTTCTTAATATTGAATGTCAACAAATTTCTTCTCTTTAAAGCTGCTTTCTTCCCATAGCCATTCTGCATTTTATATCTTCCTTACTTCGGCCATCCAAAGTTATTTTGCTACCCAAATGACACAACTGATCTACTACTTGTATTGTCTTGTAATCTAATCCAATTCCTTCAGCATTGTCTGATTATTTAAAGACTACATTACAGTTCTCTCGTTTGCTCGTGGTAATGTTCACTTTATACCCTCCTTTCAAGACACTGTCCATTCAATTTAATTGTTCTTAAGGTCCTTTCCTGTCCCTGACAGAAAATGTCAACAGCAAATGGCAATGTTTTTATTTCTTCTCCCTGATCTTCAATGCCTTCTCCAAATTTCTCCTTGCTTTCCTTCACAGCTTGCTCAATGTATAGAATGAATAACACTGGGGAAACGCTACAATCCTGTCTTACTCCTTTCCCAAACCATTATGTCTCTTTCTTCCCTACAGCTCTTTATAATTGTTGTTGAGTTTCTGTACAAGTTGTAAATAACTTTCCATTCCCTATATTTTGCCCGTGCTACCTTCAGAATTTGAAGAGTAATATTCTGTATTTATAATAGTCACTTTATTTTAATTTCGGTGTAAGAAAGGAAATTCAAAGTTTTGAATTTAATCCTGGGGAATAGCCCCTACAGTGTTTATTGACGTTTAATAGAGAGAAAAAAATGATACCCAGATGTTTTGCCTGTCACAAGTAGGTGCTTTATAAAAGACTGAGTAAGCAGTTTGATGGAAATAAATGACATTCCAATTTCAGTGACCTGTGTTAGGAAACAATGGTAGTGTTCAAGCTACCTTAATCCTGACAACTCATGAAACAATTATTTGACAATAAAAGCAAAGTTCCTTAAACTTCCCCTGCTATGCCAGTCAGTACTGACCAGCTACAAGTCTAAACATTTGTGTCATTCAGTTGCAGTATGGAGTCAGAAGACCACTCTTCCAACCATTTCCAATGTACCAGACCTTGAAAATGTCATTCTCACTCAAGTACTTCCTCCACTAGCATCATGAATACACAATGTTACAGTCTTCCCACCAAGATCAAACCTGTGACATTGCTGGGAATGGAACACAGGTCTTCCACATGGTAATCAAGCATGTTGACCATTAAACTATGGAGAAGAGCTTTACTCATTTTGCAATTTGTCCAATTAATGGATTTATTATTATTATTATTATTATCATTATCATTATCATTATTACTCACCTTCCACAACAGCAGTACAAGTAGCAAGAGGATTAGCACACCTGCACATGCAGATAGAACAACTACCCATAAAGGGACAATATCAGGCTTCACAGGGACATCTGTTGAGATGGCATCTGTAAATACTTCCTCACTTCTAATGACAGGGTAATATGGCTTTCCAATATACGGCAGTTGTGTCACTTGCATTGCCAATAGTGATGACACTCTAAGTGGTTTATTTGAAGCAACCTATAAACAAAATATATTATCAATGTGTTATTTAACAATCAAAAAATTAGCCTGCAATATCACTCTATGCTTTTGAATTAAAATTGCTTTTTCTCCTTGATATAAGCCATTCAAATTATCCATACTGGTCTTAAAGTAGCTGACCAAAGTCTGTTATGTTTAGTGTGGTATTCAACTCAAACATCCTACATTTCACAAGGGTTATTTCACAAAATTCTGCACACTGTAAGATCGAATTGAAACAAATAATGTATTTTACAAAGTACCTTTACTGGCCTTCACTGTAATATCTATTCGTGCTCATGACACATCTTAATGTTTTGGTAAAGTCTGTATTTCTGACAGTGTACCTTTATTGTTGAGCTGTCTGATTACCCTAGTCCTCTCACTGGAAGCTCCTCCAAATTTATCAAAATGTTTTCCAGTTTGGAGAAACTGGTGGGCTCATGCCAGGACTATATGATGGGTGGGGAAGTATGTATCATCCGTATTTGTTGAGTTTCTCTCACTGATAGGGCAGTATATAGGTCTTCTTTGATGAATTTTCAGGCTTAAAACATGTCTCTGTTTTGATCAGTGTGGAGGTGCCATTCTATTTGATTTAGAGATCTTTTGCAGTGTTTTGGATGTAAGGGAAATATCATGTAGACAGAGACGATGATGAGAATTTCAATTGAAGAAGATGGCATTCCAGGGTAGAATTTATGCAGTGTGCATCTTCCATTTTACAACTGAAGAACTCACTGTATAGCCATATGAACGAGCAAACACTTATACAACTGTAAAGTGTAAAGTATGAGTCACAACTAACATACATTTAAATTTTATTGTGCCACCATAATGGTTGTGCATGCTCTGGTGCAGTACTTTTGAAATTACCCTCATATAATGCTTTCTTTTTAATTATCATAAAGTCACATGCATCACGGATACCCCCACAGTACATACATTGGCTTGTTTGCACGCATGCATACTGCAGCAGCAGGATGTGAATACCAATACAACTTTGTAGTATCAAATATAGGAATATTGTAAAATGGAGACTAATACTGACAAAAGTTCCTAAAACTAATATATGCTAATGTCTGTTCTTAAAGCAGTAGTTGTAGTTTTCAGCCAGTTTAGTGGCTTCAGTGATTGTGTGAATGTATGTGTTTCTTTTTTTGATGATGGTAATGGCCAAAATTTAAAGTTGTGTGAATGTGATTGTCTATTTTAGTGCCTGTCAGTGGTTTCACAAATCTCTTTTTGGCGAGTTGTTACCTATCCTCCATTATTAACATTCCAGTAGGATTTTCCATTGTGTACAGGTTTGCAGATGATCTCGGCTTACAGGTTTGCAAAGTACCATCAGATGGGGAGATTTCAGACAGTATGTTTTATTTCCTCTTACCTGTGGCAAAACAATAAATAGTTGCTAATTTTCACTTCCGTGCACCAATGATTTTAAGCGCAAGACTATATTCTTACAAATTTGTGTTGTGTGTGGAGTGATTTCAGACAATGCTGAAAACATGTAAAAGATTCCTCCTTTCACACACAGCATGTTTCAACATGCCAGTACAAGAACACAGGGGCAGCTATTGCTGTGGGCAACTTTGATTTACCCACTAATGTTACTGCTATGCTCATATCATGTTCCCTCTGTTCTTACACAATGTGGTGAGAATCAGCCAGTAAGCACTGGGTGCTGCACATGTGAAAGCATCTATTTAAATCAATGCTTTGCCAGCAGAAGGATCACCAAGGAGCACTTCTCATTGTCTCATGATGAAGTCAATTAAGTGACATTTAAAATGTAGTAATTGTCAAGCTGGATCTCCTCTTAGTGACTAAAATCAAATAGAAATAATGTAGAATATAAAGGGAAAAAAGACATGCTGATATCAAACCAATCCATGTGGTAATTGGAGGGGGGCACTTTGTCTGTCTGGAGCAAACATAAGTACACATAGACTTCCCAATTTTAAGATATTTTTTGTCAAATATATACCCCACCATCCCTGTGTGTTTGAAAGGAGGACAATTCAGCAGAGGGGAAACTAATTGTCTTTATTTTTTATTTTTATTTTACAGGCATGAATAGTGGATTTACATATTTAAACATTGTTTATGGAGATACAGATGTGTAGGTCATCTGAAAAACAGGGTAATTACATATTTAAACTTTTATCTTGTGCTAATGGTCCATTTTATTCTACAAAGTTTAAATATATTAGATAAAGCTTCTGAATTCTTGACAGAGACAAAAAAGTACATAGACCCATGGGACCTTGCAGTTAGTAGAAGCTTCTGGGAACAATTATTACCAGGACTACTATAATGGCCTCCTTCAGTAAGACAAGCAGGTAATGCTGGACCAAGCAACTGATGTCCATTATGTGAGAGCAGCATTTATTCCTTCAGTAGTGCTTTTCAGTGAGAGTAATGGAGGGAAAGGAAGTGGAAGGAATATTCATGCCATGCTCTTTTTTTAATAGCATTTTAAGTGCTTAACAACTGAACTTGGACATTAATATTTAATGACTGCAAATTGCATTAAGAGCATTTTATCTGGATATATTATTCAAAATTTTTCAGTGGCAAAAGAAGATTCATTGGTATTATTTTGTTACTCTTATGGGAAATGATAATTAGATAAATCAGCATTTTCACTCTGCATTTGTGAGAAAAAAGAAAATCATAATCTTAGCAGTATTCTAGTAGTTCATTAACAAGATAACTAAATCTTGTGCAACATTGAGATTTACAATGGTTAATTGATTATAGCTACAACTACACAGCAATTTTATGATATCCTTACCTTTTTAAGTGTTTTTGCCCATGCTCGTGACCGTATCTGTATGTTTATTTCTTGATCTTTTACGAACTTTGTAACAACACATTTTAGGCGAATACATTTTGTAGAATTGCACTGTATTAATTGTTGAAAATCATTGTTCGTTGAAACATCCCTTCTGAATCTATTGTAAAGCTTAAGTTTCTCTGTATGCTTCCCTTGCTGCAAATTACTTGGCTGTTTAGAATCATCAACTTTCAAATTGTCTTCTTCTTCCTCATAGTAATCCTCATCTTCATATTCATATTCAGTTTCTCCATCTGCACTTTCATAATGCCTCTCTTCTGTGACACCTGGATAAGATTGGCTATGACTCCATTGTTGAGAACTATATTTTCTAACACCACTCCCTGTATCTTCAGTGCTGCTGGCAAGGTTGGAATATGTGCTCTGTGCTGAACCTGATGAATGGTGCTGTGAAGCAGTGCCTTTGGTAATGTCATTCAGTGTCCTGTGCGTCCCTGACTGACTAAATGTGTTTGGTTCACCTGATATCCAATAATGCTTTAACTGACCATCAGAAGTAACAGATCCAGGGAAGAGATGCTCTTCAACATGTAAGGTATCTGAAGTCTCATCACCTCCAAAACCAGGAGCAGGTACAAAGCGAATGCCACCTCCACTTGCAACAGGCTGCACAATTCCATGTGTAGTACTACTGAACTGAGATGTATTGGGTGATGTGCGATGATGTATCTGTGATGACTCATAACCTTCAACTGATTTATGGATTCCAGCTTCCATAGTACCGGGCTCCACATGACCAAAAGCTCGTTCACTGTCTTCAGAAGTAGAAAAGCTGTAGTTGCTGTAATGTCGTGTAGGCTTTCCACTTTCGTCCCAAGTAACTGTATAGTTTCGGTATGTATAGATCCTTTTTCCTGAACTGGTTCCATTGCCTGGTCCATAATGATAAGTAATATTATATCCTTCACCACTGCCATGCTGTTTATATGTTCGATTACTTTCTACATTTACATTTGATACTGTGTCATCTAAGAGACCTGTTGTGAGAATTCCATCTTCTGATTTGTGTTCTACACGTGATGTGTCTGCACCTGTTATTTGGTGATGTGTAGAGCTGCTAGATGTTTCATGGCGTGTTTCAGTGACTGTAGTTCTGCCACCAGCTGTTACTTCTGATGTGGTTTTTGCTACAGAACTTCCTCCTGCAGCTGTTTTGCCTTGTTGAGTAGAGTACAATGATCCTTCTAGTCCTTTCCCTCTCTGTTCAAGCTAAAACAAAACAAACAACAAAAATCAATTTTAGAAATCTTACCCATTTTAAATGGTTCTAGGGAAATCTTTAAGTTTCACATGGTACACAATGTGTATACCTATTCATTATTGTATTCATAGCCTCATAAAACATTAAAAAGATATTTTTAATTCACCATGTTTCATCTGCCAGCATACAGTTTCTTTTAATTTGCCTTGTTAATTCTTAGCTAAATAAATTTATATTGGCTAGTACTTAGAGAGGAAGAATATACAGTTCTGCTGATGGATGTACAAAAATGTGAAAAAATTAATAAATTTCAGGACTAACATTTACGAATGGGTTGGATAAGGTTAAAAAGAAAGAGCTGGCTGAGACTTTTATTAAAATCGTAGTGATCAATTTCTGAGTCAGTCCTAAATTTAAATTGTGCTCAGGAATTAGAAATTAAACAATGCAAAGTCCAGGTTAGAACATTCTACAATCTAATAAGTTAAGATTTGTTGTTGTTGCAGAGGTTCCAACCATTACAATTAAATCATAATTGTTATGAAAGGTGTTTAAAATTATGAGTTTATGATTGGTGTGCTTCGAATTCCAATTTTCGATTTAAATAACAAATCAGTGTAATTTTTTCTTGTCGGCAAAACTTTTGGAGTTCGATGGTGTGATGTCATCGACGAAAATAAACTGGTTATGAGCAACACCTTCTAGCATGTTCTTCTGAAAATCACCAATAATGACACAAACTCTAAAACTGTGTAATACAGCATGTGGGATGAATCCATAAAGGGGTGCCATTGTGGAATCTAGCAGCAGCCAATGAAAATGCGTCATGTCACTTGACTAGTAGTTGTGCCCCTACAGGAAAAATTGTGACGTGTGTGGGCAATAATAAACAACATTCTTCATATATCCTTTTTCGTTAATTCATGTTAAAAAGTTTATGTTGTGTTGGTTTTTGTTATATTGCATCGTATCTACTAATACAGTGACTTTGTCTTGTGATGTGCTGTACCAAAGTGTGTACAATTCAAGTTTTAAGAGCTCCACTGTCACTTCAAGTTCTGTCTCTTCCAGGGCTGGAACATTCATGAATGTGTCAAAAATAGAAAAAATGATTTCATTAAGCCTAGTAACATGCTGTAAAAAGAGGATGTGGATGGAGACACAAAATTTGACCTTTTCTTTAATTTTCTTAACGTTCAAACATACAGAAATAACTTAACCTGATGATTTTATGCTATTTTGTGTTTCTGTGCAATTTTTAATGAGTAGATTCTTATATGGAATTCTGAAAATCACGAAATCTAAGATGTTCAGTTCTGAGGAAATAAAATAATTGGTTATTAACTTTTGCTCCCCCCCCCCCCCCCCCCCAAACCCACCTACCCACCCACCCACACACACACACACACACACACACACACACACACACACACACACACACACACACACACACATATTATTACTGTACTCAACAGAATGCTCTAATATGCTGCTCCTATCTAACAAAAATCCAGGAGATCTGGTAAAGACCAGGGAATATTTTCATGCATGAATTACCCAGGATTTTTTTTAGAATTCTGGGAATTTTTCATTGTTTACATTATCAGTTAATATTTTTTGTAATTTAATCTGGTATGAACTTTACTGTAGTCCACTATTGCAGAATAATATTGCAGCAATCAAACATAAACAAGAGAATGATACAGAAATAAAACTTTAGCTGGGAAAAAAGGGCACAATTTACCGCAACAGAACACCATGTGCATAACCTACAAGTGCATGTTGAAAGCAGAATGTCTCAAAGGCATTACGACAAAGAGTATGCAATACTTTGAAACAAACTGTTGTCAATGAGTTTGATGTTTCATCTGTTTACATTTGTAGCAGGTCATGGGTAAAAATTGGAAATAGTGCTGAAGCTATACTTTCAAAGTAAATGGCATTTTATGCAATATGAATTACTTTAATAGTGAGGAATGTGCGATGAAGTTCTTAAATCAAGAACTGTTTTTCTCCCATTCAAAACAATGTTTTGCGGACCAGCCATTTAGAGAAATTTAGGGCTCTGAAGACCAGCCATTTATGCAATTATTAAATATTTTACTGGCACATTTATGTTTTATCTTAAAGGGTAACAAACATTAAAAAAGGTCAAGCTTCAAGGTTAGTTTATTGTATTTATTTTAGTTCTTTATTCGATAGATTCAAAATTACGCAATAACAATGGCAAAAAGTATAATTATCTGATAGATTACAAATTATGCAATAATGATAATTATCCTTAAAAATTATGGAAAATGAAGACACCTAATCAGGAGTTCATAAATAATTGTGTGTTGCAGTCATACTTTTGTTAATTATTTGGTCAAGTAGGCAAGTTGACAAAATAATTAAGTAATACAACTGCGACCTCACATCCATTATGGATATAAGTAAGCATACTTTTGAATTGAATTGTTCTTAAATCTAAGGGACTTAACTACTCTGGTCAGTCAGTCCTTAGGCTTACAAACTGCTTAAATTAACTTATGCTATAGACAACACACACTTCCAAGCCTGAGGGAGGACTCGAACTTCCAATGGCAAGCAGTGGCATGCTTTGCAGTAAGGCACCTTAGCGTGCTTGGCTACTCCACTGCGGCTTTATTAGGTTCATGCATAAGAACTTACTTGAAAATCCTGAGCAATTAAATCTGTTGTACTGGCTTACATTCTAACAACGTACATGAATATCATAACATGTTTGTATAAAACTGTGAATTAGGCTATTTTACATAACGAAGTAAATGATAAACGACCTTCTCATAAATTAAAACATCTGCTTCATCATTAAAAGAAAGAAAGAAAGGGAAAAAACTGAATTATACACAAATTTCATTTACAGAACAGAAGTGAAAAACACATTCTCACTGACTGTTTGCACCTGCACTTTTTATAGAACTGGTAAGCCAAGTATAACAGAAAAAGCTCAATTGACCGAGGAAAAATTGTATTTCACCCTGAAAAAAAGTATTTTACACAGGAAATCTGGGATGACTCTGAATGTGTTTTATCAATTGACCCCTTCTTTTTAGCCAATGCCAGAAATTTCATACTTCCTCATCAGTTATGTGATCTCGCATCTAATCTTGAACATTATCCTGCAGCACCCAATTTCATGAGAGACATGGACTGGGAGAAGTCATAGAGCAGGGAGAGCAGGAATGTTTGGGTGGAGGGTATGGGGACAGTACGTTACCATTGGTTGAGGCCCATCATTTTCAGCCCTGACAAAGTGTTGATAATATCACTCCCATCTTCGCAGTTTGAAAAACGTGGTGCTGGAGGAGATGATGCAGAAGGGCTTGGGTTGTAAAGTGGTTATGGTAATCAAACATGTTATGCCCAGTTACATGTTGTGCCACTAGGTGGTCCAAGTTGCTTTTGGCTGCAATTCATATTGAATGACAGATGTTGGGTACTTACACGATTATTAAAAGTTGTATCATGGCTGCTATCGCAGATAGCCTTTGATATTGAGAGATAATCTCGTGACAGTACTGGAATAGGAAGTGCTGGCTGGGTGGGTGGATTGGACAGGTCTTGTGTTAGGGTCTTCCACAGGGATCATGTCCCTGTGGGGGTTGGGATTGGGCATGGGGATAGACTAGGACGTTTTGGAGACTGTGTGGGTGACAGAACACCTGATTAGGAAAAATGTTCAAATGTTTGTTAAGCTTAAGGGACTTAACTACGGGGTCATCAGTCCCTAAACTTACAAACTACTAAGGACGACACAAATATCCATGCCCGAGGGGGGGATTCAAACCCCCGACCGTAGTGGCCGTGCAGACCTTGACTGAAGCGCCTCAGTCCCCTCGGCCACTGCGGCCGGCCCTGATTAGGAGAGGTGGGAATGATCCTGGATAGCATGTCTCTCATGTAAGGGAAAGCTGGTAGATAATCAAAAGCCATGTTTAAAAATGTGATTCAGGTATACCAGTCTCAGGCGATACAAGAGCGGCACTTCTTTGTGTGTGCTTACTTGGGGTGGAGGGAGGATTGGGGTCTGTAAAGATATGCCACAGGAAATGTATTTGTTAAAGGCCTTTGTGAGTTCTTCAGCATACTGGGCAAGAGAGAGCTCTTGTCACTGCAAATATGCTGTCATGGTTGACTTTCACTTTTTCAGTTTCCCCACAAACTCGGTACTACAGAAACATATATCTGTGGCACAGGCATCCCTATAGAACCTCTGCTCTCTCCACAAGACTCTGTAAATGTGCAAGCTGCACTACATACATCCCCATCTCTGATTAATTGAATGACTTGCACTCACCTGGAGGAGCATTCCAATAACCAATCCTACCCACAATGTTCACCCTTATTAACCCCTCTTAATGCCCAGAACGTGCCTCGAAGACCTCAAAATTCCTCAACATCATTCCACAATATCCAAAAACTGAAATAAGACCAGAAGACAAATGTAAACCTGTCCAATAGAAACCTTGACCCAAAAGGAGTTTCAGTCCTAGTCAGAGGTCACACACATTTAGGCCTACACTTAAATCTAACCATATTGGACTAGTTTTATACCAGTTCATCCAACCAACCAAAGGTAACATAATCCCAACAATGAACCCTGCTTATTTATTTCTTTATTTATTTATTTATTGTGTGACAAACACTTGGACATGTAAGGTACATTAGACAATACACTTCTCCAGGTGTAAGCTGACACAACAAACAGCTTATATCAAAATTTAAGACCATTAGTTACAAAAGAAGTATACAGGTATACAGTAAAAAGTTCATTACAATGTGTGATGCAGTGGAATTTTAAAAAGGCCAGCAACACAATGCTAGATGAAGAGCCAGTGGAAGCTATAGTACATTGTATGTAACATTAAGATAGAAATTGAAATAAGTAATAAAAAGCGACAATGACAAAAGCAGTAAATTTACACAATTTAAGTTAATTGAATTAAGAAAGATGTGCAGCGAACATGGTCCTTAATGTATTTAATGTCTTACCCTGCTACTCGCAGTTCACTCAACTGTGATCCTAACCACCACTTGGCCACCTTCCAGAAATTTCTCACCTCGAACTTGGCCTCACCATCCTTTCTTCAGGTACTTTCCTAAGAATATCGACACCAACCTTTCAGCAAAACGGACAGCTATACAAATCCTCAAAACCTCACCACCTCCTTTCCAATCCACTTCACCTCTTCAACCTGGTGTGTCACCTTCTTGAATGTTAACCTCTAATCTCCATTTAACTCTGCATTAAACCCATCAACCCCTATTACATGTGTTTTGACAGCTGTCATTCCTCCACACCAAAATATCCTTCCTATACAGGCTGATCATCATAGACAGCAATATGTGCAGTGACAAGAACTCTCTTGTCCAGAATCCTGAAGCTCTCACAAAGGCCTTCACAAACAGGCGCAATCATTCTCACCAAGTCCGTAAACAGATTTATCGGCCCAAGTCTCCTTCACCTCTCCCGAGTCTCTATCCACCTATAATGACTAGCCACCCCATCACAGAAGAGCTGCCCCCCACTCCATTACTCAATACCATCTAGGCCTGAAATAGCTGAATTTTATCTGTTGTCGTCAGAGCTTTGGTTAACCATCATCTTGCACTGAAATGGGGGGTGGGGTTAAGCTTAACATGCTCAAATTCAATTGTTGCTTCAAAGCCATTGTACACTTCCTGCCAATTCATGTCTCTTCCCCAAATTTCTGTTGCTTTTTGTTTTCACCCCCTCTCTTTACAAACTCCATTCTAAAGTTTCCTCTCGATTCTTTTGTTTTTCACTCATCATTCATCCATTTAGTACCTGCACACACCATTAGGAAGCACAAATATTTCTACTACAACCACTGTTGCCCTGCTTTCTTACCCCCTCCCTCTTCCCTCACTACACGAAATTGCATTCAACCATGAAGCAACTCTCAGAATCCAGCAGATGGAGAGGGCAGTCATGAGTCTGACCTCTCATTTTCTGCTAGCAGTAATTGAAGGTTATTGCAGGAAGCTTTTCGTTTTGTGAATGTGATTGTGATTTTTACTTCTACATGCCTGTCTATGGCTCAGCAATTATCTTTGTGGTGAGATACAATATATCCTATTACTTTATTGATATTCCAAGTGTGTATATATGGGAATCATCACCCCCAGGGGAAGGAGTAGTTTCACTGATGCTCTTTGTGCTTCCCTCTGACACCTTGTCTAGTCAGTTATGAGCAGTGCTATGTCTTAAATTCTTTCCCTGTCTACGCATAAGAAAATCACATGATTGTGGGATGTGTGATTTGACTGCTGTGTTTTAATTCTGCATTTCACCACAGAATCATCAAAACAATGGTTGATATATGGATGGGATGGGAGGAGAGGGAGTGATGACCTTCTCATCACATAACACATAAGCAGAATACTGAATTCTTGTGAAATTGACACTGATGTGAAATCAGTACACCTCAAATGAAATTCTGAACTTTGTCCTTTTTGGTACTTCTCGACAACTTGCTGTTTGACCTGTCACTGTAGGCACCTCTGTGTCAAATTTCAAATTACTGCATCACAATGGGAGAAATGCAACATTTTTGTTATGATCAAAAAGCTGAATTTCGATTCTTCAGGAAATCCATTAAACTCAACAGAAACTAAAAAGAGTTTTTCTTACCTTTAAAGTGTAGGGATTTGCACCTATCAGCTTGTCACAGACAATAGGACCACTGACTTCAGGTTGCTCCAGTACATAAAAGAATGGCTCACCTGAAGGGAAAAAAAAGCTTTATTTATATTTTATTTTATTTTATTTGTACAATATGTACTTTTAGTACATTATCATTCATTACATCATTATTATTAAAATGTGTATGAAAATTTACCTGCTAGTGTGTACATTGGCCAAAGGACATACACTTCAGCCTCCACAATGTCGGATGGACCTTGATTGACTATAGTGTATGTATGTGTCACCTGAGGTCCTATCTCTGATTCACGAGTTGCGTTGACAACATTATAAGCTGATGCACTGTAATACAGTTCTTGTGGATTTGATGCACTGCAATAAAAGAATTAAAAGTTACAAGTTACACATGTTTGTTTATAAGCAACTGAATTGCAGAAAAACTTCTTTACTGGAGAGAGTGAGACTGTCACAAAAGCAAATGGAGTACTTCAGCACTTGAACTGACTTGACTGTGTGGTTATTATGAATTTGACTGGTTGTTTGCATAACAACCCAGCAAACTATGGACAAAACAAATCACTGTATTTAATTGTGATTGTGTAACTCATGAGACACTTCAACTTTTCAAGTGGCACTATTCCCAGGATGTACCATAAATATCCCAGTTTGGAGAAAACTTGATCCCAGAAGGAATTACAATGGGTAAAATCATGATGATGGCAGAGTGTGCCATTAACTATTATGATTTGAAGTTGATGCTTTGCAAAGTAGCAGCACAACACACACACACAAGAAAGGAAAAGGGGGGGGGGGGGGGGGCGGGGGAGTACCTCAAATATGTATCACATCTCACCATACATTACAGTGTACAAATATTATCATAAGTACAGAAACATCATTATTTTATGCTCACATCTTGAAAACAGGACATTTGGAATAATGAGATGCAATATTTATGGTGGGATACAAATATGCCAAACACCACATTATGCAATGGATACCAACTACTGGCAGGGGATCATTCACACAGTTTAGTGCAGAATACAGAATTATACAGTGAGTTTTTTTTCCTTTTCTTCTTTGTGGCTGTTTTGTCTGTACTAAACTGCAGACAGTCAGCCACTTTTCTTTCATCTTTCATTGTTATTGGAACCTGTGCACCTGGCTTTAGGTATTTGGAAGAATCGGTAACAGTACATCCCCACTCAGAGGCTAGTCGAATATTAAGTATCACCTGGTAGCACAAGGAAAAATATTAAAAGCAAAATTTCACTCACTGACAAGGAGAACACAATTGATTTTTAGTCTAATAATTGACATGCAAAGCCTTATGCGACAAGACAGTGGATAAATTATTATAATCTAATGTTAATTCATTTGATCTTTTTTTCATGTCATAATTCTTATCAATTGTTATTCCTTTTTCATTTCATGGTACTTTGTACCCCACCATATTGGTCTTGAAACTTACTCTTCCTTGAAATGTATGCTCATGTTATAGGTATTGTCATTAGTATTCATTGCGTTTACATACTGTTATAATTAAAATGCAAATCAATGTTACTTAAAAACTCAAATATCAACTGTTGATTGCTTATTATTGCAGGTAAGAGAATGAGGAGGATTTGAACACAATTTCAGATGAAGAAATAGGTAAAAGGGTTGTTGGAGAATATGGGTTTGGTAGCAGGAATGAGAAAGGCTTATTAAGTTCTGTAATAAACTTCAGATGGTAGAAGCGAAAACACTTTTCAAGCATCATAATAGGAGAAGATATACATGGAAAAGACTCAGAGACAAGAGAAGGTTCCACCTAGTTTCAGCATGATCAGACAGATTCAAAAATTCGATATTGGATTGTAAAGCATACCCAGCCCAGGAGCAGTTATACGATCAGATCACAATTTAGTAATGACGAGGAGTAGACGGAAGTTTAAAGGCAAACAAACAATCCCTGTGGAAGCAAATGGGATACCAAAGTACTGAAGAATGATGAAACACTTTTGAAGTTCACTAAGGACGTGGATACTGTGATAAGGACTACCAGAATAGGCGTTAAATTGAAGAGGAGTGGATATCTCTGAGAACGAAGAATATCATTGGTGACGTCTCGGAATTCAAGACTACAATGAAGAATAGTGATTATGTTGTTTGCATTACTGGTTCAAACGACGTAGCACAGAATGAAGCTAAAAAGTGCATTACAGGTTTGAGAAACTTCTTAGATGCAAATAAGACGGTAAACAGTCTTGTTGTGACGATACCTCAGAGGCACGATCTGAACTATAATTCATGTGTAAACAAAGAAATTCATAGGACCAATGCTAAAATCAAACAGTTATGCTCCAGTTATGCCAAATGCAACATAGTAGATGCCAGTAGACTGAACAGAAATCTACACACACAACATGGGCAACATTTAAACTATCACGGGAAAAAATTCCTATGTCAGGAAATAAAGAACATTATAAATGAAACACGCGAACGCAATAAGTTTGTTCTAAAAGATAGTTCCTCTGTACATGCTCATGTCCATCCTTTTTTAGACAAACAATGACACAAAGCAAGGAAAGGTAGAAACAATGTTGATAGGAAACAGTAACAAATTAATTCAGCTGGACCATTGTGATGATCCAGAACATGTAGCGAAAATAAATGAACACATTGCACCCAATGGAAACAAAATACCCACTAGTTTTGATGGCAAAATTCTCCTTCTACATATAAATGTACAATCCCTTAGAAATAAAATGAATGAACTTCAGTATTGGCTTGAAAAAATCAACTGCAGTGTTTTGTGTGTTAATGAACACTGGATGAAAGCCTGTGAAATAGACCTGTTGTCCCTATAGGTTACTTACTAACCACTAGTTACTGCAGAAAAAATATTGTATGTGGCGGAGTCTCAATCTACATGAAAAGCAACCTAGACTTGGAATACTCTGTTATAGATCTTAACATGGCTTGCATTGAAGGTACATTAGAAGTAGCTGGTATAGTATTGCACACTCAAAAAATTGTAATTGTCTCAATTTATAGAACTCCAGGCTCTGATGAAATAGTTTTTATAGAAAAAATTAATGCTTTAATATTACACTTGTCCAAATATAAACAACATAAAATTGTAATTGTAGGTGGTATTAATATTGATATAAGGGCTAAGAGAAAAATGTAGTAGATATGATTAACTCTCTGAAGTCATTAAATTATTACTGTCTGAATGAAGAGCCAACTAGACTTAATGCCTGTCTTGATAACATAATAAGTAATGTACATAGAGACTCGGTGCAATGTGATGTTGTAGAATTAGGTTTATCAGATCACACAGGTCTATGGCTCCAAATAGATAATTCAACCCCTGTTACCAAAGAAAGGCAAGTGACATATCGATTGCTAGGTGAATCCAATGTAAGCAATATGAAAAATATGTTACAAGGAAAGGATTGGTCCCAAATAATGAATAGCAATGAAACCGTTGATAAATGCTTTTCCATTTTCCTGACAGAGATTATGAACATAGTAGAAAAGACATGCCCCATGGTAACTAGAAGATATACTAATACCCCACATAAGCGCCAACATACTAATAAATGGTACACACCACAGATAAACAGACTCAGGATATTATTACTCCTACTGAAAGATAAGTCTCATAATAGTGATAGGGACAAAGAAAACTACATAAATATGAGAAAACTTTACAGGTCTGAAATAAAAACGGCCAAATGTAATGTGAATAATGAATACATTTTGAACTCAAAAAATAAATGTAAAGCAGCGTGGAATGTCATTAAGAGAGAAATTAATAACAACTATAAAGAAAACAGTATACCCATAGACTGTGATATTCTTAATGAACATTTTGTAAATGGCTACAGTACCCCACCCATTGACTCTAATTTCAATATAGAAGCTTCTCTCACTTATGCTAAACAAACAAGAAGTGAGAAATTTACTTGGGCCCCAATCACCTTAAATGACATTCAACAATCAATAACCAAACTCAACTACTCAAAAACAGAAGACTATTATGGTATCAGCAATTTCATCATAAAGGCTATAGTGAAGGAAGTCCAAATGCCACTTCTCTTGCTGTCAAACAGAGTATTAGATGAAGGAACCTTCCCTAAATGTCTTAAGCTTACAGTCACACTACCTGTGTATAAAAAAGGAGATAAAAATCTTCCAAGTAACTACAGACCCATCTCAATAGTACCAATCTTATCTAAAATAATTGAAAACTGTATGCATAAACAGATATACAAGTACTTTGAATGCAATAAATTACTAAATGAACAACAATTTGGATTTAGACCACACTTATCAACTGTGAAAGCAGTTGAATCACTGGTAAATGTTTATGAAGGATATGAAAAACGGCTATACACTTCTGGAACCCTTATTGATTTAAGCAAAGCATTTGATTCTGTGTCTCATGATGTGATAATGAAAAAGCTGGAATACTATGGAATAGGAGATAAACCACTCAAATTACTCAAATCCTACCTAAGCAATAGGGTACAGCTTGTTTATGCAAACAATCAGAAATCATCAATCCTCCCAATAAAAAGAGGAATACCGCAAGGCTCGGTTCTTGGACCCTTCATTTTCATTGTTTATGTCAATGAATTTCCAACTTATATACCCTGTAAGAGTGTATTATACGCAGATGACATGACATTAATAACCACTGGAGACAATCTACAGAGTGTGTTGGATAAAAATAAAGAGATGATAGAAATGACCACCCAATGGTGTCAGGTCAATCAACTCTGCATAAATCAGACAAAAACAGAGGAAACAATCTTTAACTTGAAAGTATCTAAAAATGAAAATAAAACTGTGAAATTGCTTGGACTGGTCATAGATCAAAAACTCTCTTGGGAAGGACACACCAATTACCTATGCAGCAAACTAGCTCGTGTACTTTTCCTATTGTACAAATTGAAGGGCAGTATTAGCAAACAATTATTGCTTCAATCGTACTATGCTTTCTTCCATTCCCATCTGCAATATGGAACATTGCTGTGGGGAAACTCATCAGGAGCTAAATGTGTATTCAGATGGCAAAAAAAAAAAAAAAAAAAAAAAAAAAAAAAGCATTAAGGTGTATATTAGGGCTAGCACATAATGAGTCCTGCAGAACTCGCTTTAAATCGCTTGGAATAATGACGATTCCTAGTTTGTATATATATAACTGCTTAGTATATGCTAAAGAAAACATAGATAAGTACAGCATGAGAAGAAATGTTCATTCTCACAATACACGAAACAACTGTATGCTGGATTTGCCTTCCACGAGACTAGCCATAGTACAAAATAACTATAAGTATTTAAGCCTAAAATTCTTCAATAAGCTACCAGAAGCAGCTCGTACAATGCCTCTGAGCACATATAAAAACACAATACAAACTTGGCTAAAATCCAGTGAATTCTACGCAATTGAAGAATTTCTAGAAACTGATAGTAAAAATATATGTTTCTCTTAAATTATGTTATTGTTTCGTTGTAATATGTGAATTTGTATGTATGATATATGCTTAATGTATAAATGTAATGTAGGATATAAATGTAAATTACACTGTACCCTGACGAAGCCAATTGTATGAAAAATATTGAAAGGCCAATAAATATTCTGTATTCTGTATTCTCATATTGGGAAAGACAAACAAAGGTAAAAGGAAGGTAAATGAAGGAACCATGGGTAACAAATAAATACTTGAAGTAATCAATGAAAGATGGAAGTACAAAAATGTTTAGGGAATTTTGATTTTACAGAAATACAAGTCGCTTAGAAAAAAAATAGGAAGCGCAGGGAAGGCTTGCTCCTCAATTTGGCCTTGTGGAACATGATAAAAATAATATAAATAAATAAATTTAAGCTTAGCTGAGATGACTGCAGGAAAAATGTGAAGAAATAAAAAAGGAAATGATAATGGGTAGTATGACTTGGCATACAAAAGAGTAAAAGCAGTGATACATAGAAGACTGAAAAAGAAAACTGAGGATCTGTTAGATGACAATCAGTTTCACCTTAGGAAAGATAAGGTCACCAGAGAGGCAGTCTTAAGAATGCACCTGATAATGGAATCAAGATTGAAGAAAGACCAAGATACATACGTAGGTATTGTTGACTTGGAAAAAGTGTTTGATAATGTAAATTGGCACAAGATACTCCAAATTCTGAGAAAAATAGGAGTACTTTACAGGGAAAGATGGACTGTATATAACATTTACAAGAACCAAGAGAGGTTAATAAGACTGCAAATTAAAAAGGAAGTTATCAGATTATTATTTAAATATCTATACTGAAGTAGCAATCATGGAAATAAAACTTCACGGTGAAAGGATGTCAATGACAAGATTTGCTGATGATATTCTGTCCACAATGAAACTGAAGAACTACATAATCTGTTGAATGGAATGAATCATCTACTAAGTGTAGAATATGGGAGAAGAGTAAACCACAAAAAGAATAAAGTAATCAGAAGTATTAGAAATCAACACAGCAAGAAACTTAAAATCAAAATTGTTGACCAAGGCATAGAAGAAATTAAGGAGCTCAACTACCTTGTAAGTAAAATAAACAACACAGGATGAAGCAAGGTCAGCCTAAAAGTAGACTGGCACAGGCTAAGAGAGCATTCATGGCCGACTGAGTCTATTGGTATTAAATGTTGGCATCAATTTCAGGAAGAAATTTCAGAGAATGTACATGTTGGGTACAGCTTGTATGGAAGAGAAATACAGATATGGGAAAAAGACTGTCAATATTTCAGATGTGTTGCTAAGGACAAATCTTAAAAATTAGTTGGACTCGTAAGCTAACGATTTAGAAGAAGAGGGGACAAGATGACAGGACGTGTTAAGATATCAGAGAATAGCCTTCACAAATCTAGAGGTCCAGCAAATAATTGAGGAAATGAAGTGGAATTTGTGGCAAGCCATGCAAAACAAATGCCAAGAATGATGACTCAAAATACAATTCAGTGCAGGGTCACATGTGAAACAACATATGTTATTTATCAACTGTTGGTTTCAGTGCACTGCCTTCTACATTGGTATGACGAGTACCAAAGTGGCTGGGTGCTTGAATGGGCACTGACAAACTGTTTGCTCAGAAGATGCCAAATATCCTGTGGAGTGTATGCCCTACAGTTTAATTGCAGGCACCTGTTACACCACATGTACAATATGGATCCTCCCACCCAACACCACTCTCTTGGAACTATGGAAATGAGAGCTTGCATTCCAACTGACTGAAGAAGCTACATCTTATACAATTCTTGCAATTATGCAGGATTCATATGTCATAAAATGGTGATTTGAAGATGTTGACGTCTTGTGTAAGCATTGCATTCATTATGTTGAATCATATTACATACAGCATATCAATCACTAAAAGTATTTTAATAAATGTGATGAAGTTCAAAAGTCAAAGAATAAATTAGGTTAAGTTGTAACACCAGCTCCAAATAAAGGTCATTTAGAAAGGAGGGTCATCACGACTTCCTCCTGACACATTCACTTTCCCTTCTTTTTCCATTTCCCCCCCTCCCTCAATTGTTCTTCCTCGTGAAGTAATAAACGTAAAGCTATGTTAAATATTTGTTTTCATTAGTTTTTGTGTGAATATCAGCCATACTGGCCAACTCATCTGTCTTTTTGTTAATGTTTTCCATTGTTTCTGTATGAGACTTTTCTTTTAGTTAATTATCACTCTGATTAACATCTCGGTCATCAAAAGTGATAATTGCTACTCTACTAGTATGTTGCCTAGTTACTGAGATTACATGAAAAACAATCCGTGTTGGAATCGTGGTGTAGCTATCCCGCTTCAACTTGTCTGCCTCTCCCCCCGCCACCTCCCTCCACTCAACAACTTTGACAAAACAGGGCTCAAATTATCGCTCTAATGACCATTGTGTATGCTTCTCATAAACAATTTTTTTCCCTCTCCCTCCTTTTTCCCCTTCCCTTTTCCTTTTCTAACAAAAAACTTTAAAGGTGACATCATTCTGAAGATAATGATTTGTGGAAAATAAAATTATTATAAAACAGTCACTGGAAATAATTTGGATCTAACTTTTATAGTACAGTGAACATTGTTTCAGATATCTTTGTCTCATTCATATCCAAGTTGTATAGCGAAGTAACATTGAAGAATGATGATGAAACATATATTTAAATGAGTAATTACAGATAGCAATGAAACAGTGCCTCATATCCAAATGGTAAAGCTACTGTGTGTTCTAAGACAAGGCACTTCTTAGTTGTATATAAAATTAAATACTATCCGAGTGAGCCTACAAGGAACAGCATTCTGAATTTTTCACTGATCAACAAGAGTAAAAGGTCAAATGAGAATTTGGGATAAACAGAGATGAAGTCAAATATGGAACACATTTATATGGGTCCTTGTAGCTATTTGCAAGGCCAAGGCCATCTATGGTATAAAAGTAGTTAGTAAGGAGAAAAAGATCTATTATGTGTTGTTGTTATGGTCTTCAGTCCGGAGACTAGTTTGATGCAGCTCTCCACCCTAACTCTATCCTGAGCAAGCCTTTTCATCTCCTCATAAGAACGGCAACCCACATCCACTTGAATCTGCTTACTATACATGTCTCTTGGACTCCCTCTGCGATTTTTTCTCCACACACTTCCCTTCAATGCTAAATGTATGATTCCCCGATGTCTAAGAATGTGTTCTACCAAGCGATCCCTTCTTTTGGTCAGGGTATGCCAAAAATTCCTTTTCTCACCAATTCTGTTCAGTACCTCTTCATTAGTTATGTGACCTACCCACCTAATCTTCAGCATTCTTCTGTAGCACCACATTTCAAAAGCCTCTATTCTCTTCCTGTCCACACTGATTATCGTCCATGTTTCACTCCCGTACAAGGCATAACTCCACACAAAAGCCTTCAGAAAAGACTTCCTTACACTTAATTAATATTTAATGTTAGCAAATTTCTCTTTTTCAAAAATGGTTTTCTTCCCATTGCCATTCTGCATTTTATATCCTCTGTACTGCGACCATTGCATGTTATTTTACTACCCAAGTAACAAAACTCATCTACCACCTTTATTGTTTCGTTACCTAATCTAATTCCTTCAGCATTGCCTGATTTTCTAAGACCGCATTCCATTATTTTGTTTTGCTCTTGTTAATGTTCATTTTATACGCTCTCTTCAACACACTGTCCATTCCATTCAACTGCTCTTCCAGGTCCTTTGCTGTCTCTGACAGAATTACATTGTCATCAGCAAAACGCAATGTTTTTATTTCTTCCCCCTGAACTTTAATCCCTATTCCAAATTTTTCCTTGCTTTCCTTCAACGCCTGCTCGATGTACAAATTGAATAGCATCGGAGAAAGGCTACAACCCTGTCTTACTCCCTTCCTACTGATGATTCCCATTCATGCCCTTCGAGTCTAATAACTGCGGTCTGGCTTTTGTACAACTTGTAAATAACTCTCCTTTCCCTGTATTTTACCCCTGCTGACTTCAGAATTTTAAAGAGTGTATTCCAGTCAACACTGTCAAACGCTTCCTCCAAATCTACAAAAGCTAAAAATGTAGGTTTGCCTTTCCTTAATCTATCTTCTAAGATAAGACGTAAAGTAAGTATTGCCTCCCGGGTTCCTACGTTCCTCCTGAACCCAAACTGATCTTCTCCGAGGTCAGCTTCTACCAGCTTTTCCATTCTCCTGTAGATAATTCTTGTTAAAATTTTGCAACCATGATTTATTAAACTGATGGTTCTGTAATTTTCACACCTGTCTGCACCTGAGTTGTCTGTACTCCATTTTGCCTGTTTCATTTACTGCATTTTTATATTTTCTCCTTCCATCAATTAAATTTAGTATTTCCTGTGATATCCAAGGAATTTTTGTAGGTCTTGCCTTTCTATCTATTTTGTCCTCTGCTGCCTTCACTATTTCATCTCTCAATGCTAACTATTCCTCTTCTACTGTTTTATTTCCCCCTGTTCTGTCAATTGTTGCCTAAACCTCTGTCTGAAATTCTCCAGAACTTCACATTCCTTCAATTTATCTAGGTCCCATCTCCTTATTTTCCTACCTTTCTGCAGTTTTTTCAGTTTCAGCCTACAGTTCATGACTAACAAGTTATGTTCAGAGTCTACATCTGTCCCTGGGTATGTCTTACAGTTTATAACTTGGTTCCGGAATCTATGTTTTACCATTATAAAATCTATCTTATACCTTCCGGTGTCTCCTGGTCTCTTCCATGTATACAACCTTCTTTTGTGATTCTTAAACCACGTGTTTGTTATGATTAAATCATGTTCCGTGCAAAATTCTACCAGGTGGCTTCCTCTATCATTCCTTTTACCCAGTCCATATTCCCCTACTAATTTTCCTTCTCTTCCTTTCCCTACTACCGAATTCCAGTCTCCCATCTCAATTAAGTTTTCCTCTCCCTTAACTGTCTGAATAATTTCCTTTAGCTCCTCATACATTTCTTCAATCTCCTCATCATCGGCAGAGCTAGTTGGCATATAAACCTGTACTACTGTTGTCGGTGCTGGCTTCGTATCTATCTTGACAATGATAATGCGATCACTGTGCTGGTCATAGTAGATTACCAGCATTCCTATTTTCTTATTCATTATCAGTCCTGCTCCTGTGATACCCCCAATTGATTTTGTACTTATAATTCTGTACTCACCTGACCAGAAATCCTGTTGATCCTGCCACCGAACTTCACTAATCCCAACTATACCTATCCATTTCCCTTTTTAAATTTTCCTATTCGATTAAGGGATCTAACATTCCACGCTCCGATCTGTAGAATGCCAGTATTGTCTTTCCTGATGACAACATCCTCCTGAGTAGTCCCCGCCCAGAGATCCGAATGGGGGACTATTTTACCTCCAGAATATTTTACCCCAGAGGATGCCATCATCATTTTTTCATACAGTAGAGCTGCATGTTCTCAGGAAAAGTAACAGCTGTAGTTTCCCCTTGCTTTCAGCTATTCACAGTAACTGTGTGGCAAAGCCACATTAGCTGATGTTACAAGGCCAGCTCAGTCAATCATCCAGACTGTTGCCCCTGTAACAACTGAAAAAGCTGCTGCCCCTCTTCAGGAACCACACGTTTGTCTGGCCTCTCCACAGATACACCTCCGCTGTGGTTGCACCTACGGTACGGCTATCTGCATCGTTGAGGCACGCAAGCCGCCCCACCTCGGCAATGCCTGTGGTTCATTATTGCAATTACACAATAAATTACTGCAATTACACAATAAAATAAATTCTTATGAATCTGAAAAAATACATGTGTGTGTTTTTGTACTACTCA